>OZ038510.1:18020440-19220440 GCA_964036315.1 Acanthosepion esculentum
TTCCGGGATTATATATCGGGAAAATGAAAATAAAGAAAGAACGAAAATTTTTATTTTTAAAAATCGAATTAAAAAACCAATATTAAGGAATTTGTAGGTTTCAAAAATTCAGATAAATTAATTTTATTTTATTTTCAGTTTACAAAAATCTCTTTGTAATTCCCAGAAATATTATGACTAAAACCAGAAATAAATTGAAGTTAGTCGTTAGAGATATTCAGACAGCTATATGACTAATCATGAAAATTTAACTTACTACCTGGTTAAATATTAAACTTAAAGGAAAAAAGATGTCCCTTCAGAATGGAGAAAATCATGGTTCTCCACGTTTATTTTTTTTTTCTGTTTGTTTGTTCCAATCCATAGGAATAGCTACTAGGAATGCACCATGCCTGAATTAACCCCCCCCCACCCAAAATCCTACAGATTCATTCTGGGATATCTCATTAGCCAATATCTATCTATCTATCTATCTATCTATCTATCTATCTATCTATCTATCTATCTATCTATCTATCTATCTCAATCCGTTCATTATCTATCTATCTATCTATCTATCTATCTATCTATCTATCTATCTATCTATCTGTAGTGGATCTAAGAAGGATGCATGAATATTTAAAATTGTGCTGCAAATAAAATATGCAATATCCACAAACATAAATTAAGAAATGGCCAAATGGTAACGATATTCAATCACAACAAAAAATACATCTTTGAAACAACAGATTAAATTGTATATGCACAATTTACAATTTCTTTGTTTGTAATGATCTGTGCAAAGGTATATTTAAGAAAAAAAGTTCTTTGCACTTTCAGAAATGTTCAATGTTTAAAAAGTCGTCTGCCATTGATTGAAAGGTCGAATTTAACTTAGACAAAGATTTTTCTGTGAAAGATATTAAGTGAAAAAGTTTGTTGTGTAAATTTTTCTAATCTCTCATAAAGAAATTTTGTTTCTTTGGCGGCAATTTTGACACATAATTCCCGTGTGTATCTTTGCGTGTGTGTGATTCAAAATGCGACGAAAATTCATTTGCTGTTACTATTTATATATATATTTTTAACGACAAAATCGGTTCCAGCTGTCTAGTAGCTTGTTACAAATTTTTCTGAGAAGTGCGTGGGAGAATGTTGTATTTTTTTTATTTTTTAGTTCTTGAAACATTTAAATTATGGATCAATTTGAGAAAGATTTTTTTTTATGTCAGTTGAGCCTATGTTATTCGAATAAAAATGAATTATGCTGTCAAAATAAGAACAAAAAAAAAAGAAGTTATCCAAAAAGAAAACCTAAAAGAAGACAAATGGCGCTGGTTGTGAAATTCAGATGACAATCTAAGGAAATTCCCCATACAAAGACCTTTTCTTTGATTGGAATGCAAGGGGAATAGCTTTAAACTGTCAATTTTTAAGTTATTCCCGTTGAAAGAATCTATCTATATTTTTTTTGTAATACAGTGTCTCTATCTGTGTTTGCTATCAAACCCTCCATTTAAAATATTATAAATATATTTTTTAATTGTTTTCTTGAGTTGATTATTTTCTCGGGAAAATGAAAAGAAAGAAAGAACGAAAACTTTTATTTTCAAAAATCGAATTAAAAATCCAATATTAAGGAAAATGAGGAAAATTAAGGAGAGAGAACAAAGAATAAGAATTAAGAAGACAGAAGATAACAATTGATATTGTATTTAAATTTTTGAAGATCAAAGGCAATAAAGCCACTAGGACGCAAGGGGTTACTGAATGTTAGAGAATATGAGAAAAACTACTATTAAGGAGAGAAGACAATAAAATAACAAGAATTAAGAAGACAGAAGATAACAATTGACATTACATTTAAATTTCTGAAGATCAAAAGCAATAAAGACACTAGGACACAATGGGTTACTGAGTGTTAGAGAATATGAGAAAAACTACTATTAAGGAGAGAAGACAATAAAAGAACAAGAATTAAGAAGACAGAAGATAACGATTAACATTGCATTTACATTTTTGAAGATCAATGGCAATAAAGCCACTAGGATGCAAGGGGTTACTGAGTGTTAGAGAATATGAGAAAAACTACTATTAAGGAGAGAAGACAATAAAAGAACAAGAATTAAGAAGACAGAAGATAACGATTAACATTGCATTTACATTTTTGAAGATCAATGGCAATAAAGCCACTAGGATGCAAGGGGTTACTGAGTGTTAGAGAATATGAGAAAAACTACTATTAAGGAGAGAAGACAATAAAAGAACAAGAATTAAGAAGACAGAAGATAACGATTAACATTGCATTTACATTTTTGAAGATCAATGGCAATAAAGCCACTAGGATGCAAGGGGTTACTGAGTGTTAGAGAATATGAGAAAAACTACTATTAAGGAGAGAAGACAATAAAAGAACAAGAATTAAGAAGACAGAAGATAACGATTAACATTGCATTTACATTTTTGAAGATCAATGGCAATAAAGCCACTAGGATGCAAGGGGTTACTGAGTGTTAGAGAATATGAGAAAAACTACTATTAAGGAGAGAAGACTATAAAAGAACAAGAATTAAGAAGACAGAAGATAATAATTGATATTGCATTTAAATTTTTGAAGATCAAAACTGACTGGGAAGCAAGAAGCCAGAAGTGATTTCTACAAGCAAGAAGTGTGATAGAAGAAACTGTTAACATAGAAATTACAGTTACATCTAACCATTTCAACTGTAAAATGATGAGACCTAACTATCAATCTAGTACTGCATTTGTATTCATAGTCTAGGTTACATAGAGGAAAGTGATGCTATTTATTTCTGTTGTTATACAGAAACTGGCACAAGGCCCAAAGGAGGGCTGTGCAAAGCTAGTCTTCACCTCTCTTGTATCTAAACTTAGCTAGCCTCAATCTTCTTTACACCTAAACAACACATTCTTATTTACCATTCTTATTACCATAGAAGAAAATTCATCCAAACAATTACCATTTATAGAAAAGGCACAGGGCAGCTACATTACGGCGATGGGAAAGGAGCTGAAGCCAAGATGCCAGGTCAGGAACAATAACATTGTGAATTCTTTGGGTTTTATCAAACATCTCTAAATACATAGCAGTAGCATCAAACCAGATGAGGTAGCAATATCCATTGCTTTTAAATTTTTCTTGAATTTTCATTTAACTTTTTGATTAAATTTTTTTTTTGGAAAATGTTTTTTTCTCAAATGGGATAAAAATTTTATTTTAACATTTACTTTGGTGTTTTCTAAATTTTTCAGTGTTAAAAATTGGTTTCATCAATGTAAGAATTTTTTGTGTTCTAATCTATATTATAATGGGAAATTGTTTGATAAATATCGTTCAGTTCACACTACTCCCAGGTCTTTTAAACAGGAGTAGAGGTTTATTCCTTGTTTCCTGTTTAGGATTGGGTTTCCGGTTCCGTCTAAAGTTTATTTCAACTTTATACTTCTAACATCTTTGCCTAAATCCTGATATTTTTTTTTCTGCAATAGGAGTAGATATGTTCACCTATCATCCAGTTTACACTCCTTCAAGGCTTTTTGAACAGGAGTAGAAGTTTATACATTGATCCCTGTTTAGGATTAGGCCTCCTGTTCCTTCTAAACTTTTTTTTGTTTGCTTTCACTCTCAGTAGCCCCTGGTGTATTAGTGGTATTATTGCCATGCTTTGGGTGAATTGATTTTTAAAAAAATTTGTTGTATAATCGAGAATTATGTAGTTGAATGATAAAATGGGCAAATTTTGTACAACTTATCTTCTAGAAATGCTTTATAATAGGAGAGAGCTATACAAGAAAGATTTATTCTCCCATTACAGGCATTATTATATCTGTGATATAATAACACTGTAATTTATGGACGGAAGAAAATGGCTGAAAGAAAAAGGAATGACTTGCTTTGTTATAAGAGAGAATTTTATACCACTAAGACATACACAAAACTATACATACATGTGTTTCACGCAGAGAAAAAATAGATATCTACACAGCATAGCAGAGTCTAAGGAGAATAAAAAAGGATGGGTGTTACATATAATATGGAAATTCTTCTGTGTTTCTGGAGAAGTGATGTTTAGTACTCCAGATTAAAATGGTCTGGATTCATCTACTATATCCCTGACAAGGACCTATCCCATGAAGCGAAAACAGCAAGTTTAAGGTTTTCCCAATAGGATACGGCACCATGGATTTGTGCATAGTAGGCAATTACAAAAAGTAAAAAATGTATATTAGACAATTAAAAAAAGTAAAAAAAAAATATTACACAAATAAAAAATGTTTATATTAGGCAAATAAATTGTAAAAAAATGTATATTAGACTATTAAAAAAGTAAAAAATATATATTAAACAATTAAAAAAAGTGAAAAACGTATATTAGACAATTAAAAAAAGTAAAAATATGTATTAGACAATTAAAAAAGTAAAAAATATATATTAGACATATAAAAAAAGTGAAATATTGTATATTAGACAATTGAAAGCAGTAAAAATGTATATTAGACAATTAAAAAAGTAAAAAATGTATATTAGACAATAAAAAAGGAAAAATGTATATCAGACAATTAAAAATATATATTAGACAATTAAAATATGTAACAAATGTATATTAGACAATAAAAAAAAGTAAAAAAATGTATATTATTCAATTAACAAAAGTAAAAACATTTATATTAGACAATTAAAAAAATATATATATATATATTAGACAATTAAAAAAAGTAAACAAATGTATATTAGACAATTCAAAAAGGAAAAAATGTATATAAGACAATTAAAAAAAGTAAAACATATATATTAGACAAATTAAAAAACGTAAAAATGTATATTAGACAATGAAAATGTAAAAAATTATATTAGACAATTAAAAAAATGTAAAAAATATATATTAGACAATTAAAATATGAAAAATGTACATTAGACAATTAAAAAAAGTGGAAAACGTATATTAGAGAATTAAAAAAAGTAAAAATATGTATTAGACAATTAAAAAAAGTAACAAATGTATATTAGACAATTAAAAAAGTAAAAAATATATATTAGGCAATTAAAGAAAGTAAAAAATGTATATTAGAAAATTGAAAAAAATAAAAATATATATTAGAAAATTAAAATATAAAAAATGTACTTTAGACAATTTAAAAAAGGGTAAAACGTATATGTGTGTGTGTGTGTGTATATATATATATATATATATATATATATATATATATATATGAGATGAATTACAAATAATGCACTGGCCGTTCTGCTGTTTTAAATTCATAAACAAAGATATTTGTGTGAAAGAAAAACATTGTTGTCTTGAGAATGCATACAGCTAGAATTTTATAAGTATTTTATATTTTACGAATATAAATAACTTCAAGGTTTTTATACGAATGAAAATGAATTATGTTGTCCAAATAAGAACAAAAAAAAGAAGTTATCCAAAAAAAACCTAAAAGAAGACAAATGGCGCTGGTTGTGAAATTCAACTGACATTCTAATGAAATTCCCCACAAAAACGACCTTTTCTTTGATCGGAATGCAAGGGGAATAACTCTAAATTTTTAATTCTTAAGTTATTCCCCTTGAATTTATTGATCTATTTTTTTTTTTTTTTTAATACACTGTCTCTATCTGTTTGCTATCAAATGCCCCATTTAAAATATTATAAATATATTTTTTAATTGTTTTCTTGTGTTGATTATTTTCCGGGATTATATATCGGGAAAATGAAAATAAAGAAAGAACGAAAATTTTTATTTTTAAAAATCGAATTAAAAAACCAATATTAAGGAATTTGTAGGTTTCAAAAATTCAGATAAATTAATTTTATTTTATTTTCAGTTTACAAAAATCTCTTTGTAATTCCCAGAAATATTATGACTAAAACCAGAAATAAATTGAAGTTAGTCGTTAGAGATATTCAGACAGCTATATGACTAATCATGAAAATTTAACTTACTACCTGGTTAAATATTAAACTTAAAGGAAAAAAGATGTCCCTTCAGAATGGAGAAAATCATGGTTCTCCACGTTTATTTTTTTTTTCTGTTTGTTTGTTCCAATCCATAGGAATAGCTACTAGGAATGCACCATGCCTGAATTAACCCCCCCCACCCAAAATCCTACAGATTCATTCTGGGATATCTCATTAGCCAATATCTATCTATCTATCTATCTATCTATCTATCTATCTATCTATCTATCTATCTATCTATCTATCTATCTATCTCAATCCGTTCATTATCTATCTATCTATCTATCTATCTATCTATCTATCTGTAGTGGATCTAAGAAGGATGCATGAATATTTAAAATTGTGCTGCAAATAAAATATGCAATATCCACAAACATAAATTAAGAAATGGCCAAATGGTAACGATATTCAATCACAACAAAAAATACATCTTTGAAACAACAGATTAAATTGTATATGCACAATTTACAATTTCTTTGTTTGTAATGATCTGTGCAAAGGTATATTTAAGAAAAAAAGTTCTTTGCACTTTCAGAAATGTTCAATGTTTAAAAAGTCGTCTGCCATTGATTGAAAGGTCGAATTTAACTTAGACAAAGATTTTTCTGTGAAAGATATTAAGTGAAAAAGTTTGTTGTGTAAATTTTTCTAATCTCTCATAAAGAAATTTTGTTTCTTTGGCGGCAATTTTGACACATAATTCCCGTGTGTATCTTTGCGTGTGTGTGATTCAAAATGCGACGAAAATTCATTTGCTGTTACTATTTATATATATATTTTTAACGACAAAATCGGTTCCAGCTGTCTAGTAGCTTGTTACAAATTTTTCTGAGAAGTGCGTGGGAGAATGTTGTATTTTTTTTATTTTTTAGTTCTTGAAACATTTAAATTATGGATCAATTTGAGAAAGATTTTTTTTTATGTCAGTTGAGCCTATGTTATTCGAATAAAAATGAATTATGCTGTCAAAATAAGAACAAAAAAAAAGAAGTTATCCAAAAAGAAAACCTAAAAGAAGACAAATGGCGCTGGTTGTGAAATTCAGATGACAATCTAAGGAAATTCCCCATACAAAGACCTTTTCTTTGATTGGAATGCAAGGGGAATAGCTTTAAACTGTCAATTTTTAAGTTATTCCCGTTGAAAGAATCTATCTATATTTTTTTTGTAATACAGTGTCTCTATCTGTGTTTGCTATCAAACCCTCCATTTAAAATATTATAAATATATTTTTTAATTGTTTTCTTGAGTTGATTATTTTCTCGGGAAAATGAAAAGAAAGAAAGAACGAAAACTTTTATTTTCAAAAATCGAATTAAAAATCCAATATTAAGGAAAATGAGGAAAATTAAGGAGAGAGAACAAAGAATAAGAATTAAGAAGACAGAAGATAACAATTGATATTGTATTTAAATTTTTGAAGATCAAAGGCAATAAAGCCACTAGGACGCAAGGGGTTACTGAATGTTAGAGAATATGAGAAAAACTACTATTAAGGAGAGAAGACAATAAAATAACAAGAATTAAGAAGACAGAAGATAACAATTGACATTACATTTAAATTTCTGAAGATCAAAAGCAATAAAGACACTAGGACACAATGGGTTACTGAGTGATAGAGAATATGAGAAAAACTACTATTAAGGAGAGAAGACAATAAAAGAACAAGAATTAAGAAGACAGAAGATAACGATTAACATTGCATTTACATTTTTGAAGATCAATGGCAATAAAGCCACTAGGATGCAAGGGGTTACTGAGTGTTAGAGAATATGAGAAAAACTACTATTAAGGAGAGAAGACAATAAAAGAACAAGAATTAAGAAGACAGAAGATAACGATTAACATTGCATTTACATTTTTGAAGATCAATGGCAATAAAGCCACTAGGATGCAAGGGGTTACTGAGTGTTAGAGAATATGAGAAAAACTACTATTAAGGAGAGAAGACAATAAAAGAACAAGAATTAAGAAGACAGAAGATAACGATTAACATTGCATTTACATTTTTGAAGATCAATGGCAATAAAGCCACTAGGATGCAAGGGGTTACTGAGTGTTAGAGAATATGAGAAAAACTACTATTAAGGAGAGAAGACAATAAAAGAACAAGAATTAAGAAGACAGAAGATAACGATTAACATTGCATTTACATTTTTGAAGATCAATGGCAATAAAGCCACTAGGATGCAAGGGGTTACTGAGTGTTAGAGAATATGAGAAAAACTACTATTAAGGAGAGAAGACTATAAAAGAACAAGTATTAAGAAGACAGAAGATAATAATTGATATTGCATTTAAATTTTTGAAGATCAAAACTGACTGGGAAGCAAGAAGCCAGAAGTGATTTCTACAAGCAAGAAGTGTGATAGAAGAAACTGTTAACATAGAAATTACAGTTACATCTAACCATTTCAACTGTAAAATGATGAGACCTAACTACCAATCTAGTACTGCATTTGTATTCATAGTCTAGGTTACATAGAGGAAAGTGATGGTATTTATTTCTGTTGTTATACAGAAACTGGCACAAGGCCCAAAGGAGGGCTGTGCAAAGCTAGTCTTCACCTGTCTTGTATCTAAACTTAGCTAGCCTCAATCTTCTTTACACCTAAACAACACATTCTTATTTACCATTCTTATTACCATAGAAGAAAATTCATCCAAACAATTACCATTTATAGAAAAGGCACAGGGCAGCTACATTACGGCGATGGGAAAGGAGCTGAAGCCAAGATGCCAGGTCAGGAACAATAACATTGTGAATTCTTTGGGTTTTATCAAACATCTCTAAATACATAGCAGTAGCATCAAACCAGATGAGGTAGCAATATCCATTGCTTTTAAATTTTTCTTGAATTTTCATTTAACTTTTTGATTAAATTTTTTTTTTGGAAAATGTTTTTTTCTCAAATGGGATAAAAATTTAATTTTAACATTTACTTTGGTGTTTTCTAAATTTTTCAGTGTTAAAAATTGGTTTCATCAATGTAAGAATTTTTTGTGTTCTAATCTATATTATAATGGGAAATTGTTTGATAAATATCGTTCAGTTCACACTACTCCCAGGTCTTTTAAACAGGAGTAGAGGTTTATTCCTTGTTTCCTGTTTAGGATTGGGTTTCCGGTTCCGTCTAAAGTTTATTTCAACTTTATACTTCTAACATCTTTGCCTAAATCCTGATATTTTTTTTTCTGCAATAGGAGTAGATATGTTCACCTATCATCCAGTTTACACTCCTTCAAGGCTTTTTGAACAGGAGTAGAAGTTTATACATTGATCCCTGTTTAGGATTAGGCCTCCTGTTCCTTCTAAACTTTTTTTGTTTGCTTTCACTCTCAGTAGCCCCTGGTGTATTAGTGGTATTATTGCCATGCTTTGGGTGAATTGATTTTTAAAAAAATTTGTTGTATAATCGAGAATTATGTAGTTGAATAATAAAATGGGCAAATTTTGTACAACTTATCTTCTAGAAATGCTTTATAATAGGAGAGAGCTATACAAGAAAGATTTATTCTCCCATTACAGGCATTATTATATCTGTGATATAATAACACTGTAATTTATGGACGGAAGAAAATGGCTGAAAGAAAAAGGAATGACTTGCTTTGTTATAAGAGAGAATTTTATACCACTAAGACATACACAAAACTATACATACATGTGTTTCACGCAGAGAAAAAATAGATATCTACACAGCATAGCAGAGTCTAAGGAGAATAAAAAAGGATGGGTGTTACATATAATATGGAATTTCTTCTGTGTTTCTGGAGAAGTGATGTTTAGTACTCCAGATTAAAATGGTCTGGATTCATCTACTATATCCCTGACAAGGACCTATCCCATGAAGCGAAAACAGCAAGTTTAAGGTTTTCCCAATAGGATACGGCACCATGGATTTGTGCATAGTAGGCAATTACAAAAAGTAAAAAAAGTATATTAGACAATTAAAAAAAGTAAAAAAAAAATATTACACAAATAAAAAATGTTTATATTAGGCAAATAAATTGTAAAAAAATGTATATTAGACTATTAAAAAAGTAAAAAATATATATTAAACAATTAAAAAAAGTGAAAAACGTATATTAGACAATTAAAAAAAGTAAAAATATGTATTAGACAATTAAAAAAGTAAAAAATGTATATTAGACATATAAAAAAAGTGAAATATTGTATATTAGACAATTGAAAACAGTAAAAATGTATATTAGACAATTAAAAAAGTAAAAAATGTATATTAGACAATAAAAAAGGAAAAATGTATATCAGACAATTAAAAATATATATTAGACAATTAAAATATGTAACAAATGTATATTAGACAATAAAAAAAAGTAAAAAAATGTATATTATTCAATTAACAAAAGTAAAAACATTTATATTAGACAATTAAAAAAATATATATATATATATTAGACAATTAAAAAAAGTAAACAAATGTATATTAGACAATTCAAAAAGGAAAAAATGTATATAAGACAATTAAAAAAAGTAAAACATATATATTAGACAAATTAAAAAACGTAAAAATGTATATTAGACAATGAAAATGTAAAAAATTATATTAGACAATTAAAAAAATGTAAAAAATATATATTAGACAATTAAAATATGAAAAATGTACATTAGACAATTAAAAAAAGTGGAAAACGTATATTAGAGAATTAAAAAAAGTAAAAATATGTATTAGACAATTAAAAAAAGTAACAAATGTATATTAGACAATTAAAAAAGTAAAAAATATATATTAGGCAATTAAAGAAAGTAAAAAATGTATATTAGAAAATTGAAAAAAATAAAAATATATATTAGAAAATTAAAATATAAAAAATGTACTTTAGACAATTTAAAAAAGGGTAAAACGTATATGTGTGTGTGTGTGTGTATATATATATATATATATATATATATATATATATATATATGAGATGAATTACAAATAATGCACTGGCCGTTCTGCTGTTTTAAATTCATAAACAAAGATATTTGTGTGAAAGAAAAACATTGTTGTCTTGAGAATGCATACAGCTAGAATTTTATAAGTATTTTATATTTTACGAATATAAATAACTTCAAGGTTTTTATACGAATGAAAATGAATTATGTTGTCCAAATAAGAACAAAAAAAAGAAGTTATCCAAAAAAAACCTAAAAGAAGACAAATGGCGCTGGTTGTGAAATTCAACTGACATTCTAATGAAATTCCCCACAAAAACGACCTTTTCTTTGATCGGAATGCAAGGGGAATAACTCTAAATTTTTAATTCTTAAGTTATTCCCCTTGAATTTATTGATCTATTTTTTTTTTTTTTTAATACACTGTCTCTATCTGTTTGCTATCAAATGCCCCATTTAAAATATTATAAATATATTTTTTAATTGTTTTCTTGTGTTGATTATTTTCCGGGATTATATATCGGGAAAATGAAAATAAAGAAAGAACGAAAATTTTTATTTTTAAAAATCGAATTAAAAAACCAATATTAAGGAATTTGTAGGTTTCAAAAATTCAGATAAATTAATTTTATTTTATTTTCAGTTTACAAAAATCTCTTTGTAATTCCCAGAAATATTATGACTAAAACCAGAAATAAATTGAAGTTAGTCGTTAGAGATATTCAGACAGCTATATGACTAATCATGAAAATTTAACTTACTACCTGGTTAAATATTAAACTTAAAGGAAAAAAGATGTCCCTTCAGAATGGAGAAAATCATGGTTCTCCACGTTTATTTTTTTTTTCTGTTTGTTTGTTCCAATCCATAGGAATAGCTACTAGGAATGCACCATGCCTGAATTAACCCCCCCCTCCCCAAAAAAATCCTACAGATTCATTCTGGGATATCTCATTAGCCAATATCTATCTATCTATCTATCTATCTATCTATCTATCTATCTATCTATCTATCTCAATCCGTTCATTATCTATCTATCTATCTATCTATCTATCTATCTATCTATCTATCTATCTATCTGTAGTGGATCTAAGAAGGATGCATGAATATTTAAAATTGTGCTGCAAATAAAATATGCAATATCCACAAACATAAATTAAGAAATGGCCAAATGGTAACGATATTCAATCACAACAAAAAATACATCTTTGAAACAACAGATTAAATTGTATATGCACAATTTACAATTTCTTTGTTTGTAATGATCTGTGCAAAGGTATATTTAAGAAAAAAAGTTCTTTGCACTTTCAGAAATGTTCAATGTTTAAAAAGTCGTCTGCCATTGATTGAAAGGTCGAATTTAACTTAGACAAAGATTTTTCTGTGAAAGATATTAAGTGAAAAAGTTTGTTGTGTAAATTTTTCTAATCTCTCATAAAGAAATTTTGTTTCTTTGGCGGCAATTTTGACACATAATTCCCGTGTGTATCTTTGCGTGTGTGTGATTCAAAATGCGACGAAAATTCATTTGCTGTTACTATTTATATATATATTTTTAACGACAAAATCGGTTCCAGCTGTCTAGTAGCTTGTTACAAATTTTTCTGAGAAGTGCGTGGGAGAATGTTGTATTTTTTTTATTTTTTAGTTCTTGAAACATTTAAATTATGGATCAATTTGAGAAAGATTTTTTTTTATGTCAGTTGAGCCTATGTTATTCGAATAAAAATGAATTATGCTGTCAAAATAAGAACAAAAAAAAAGAAGTTATCCAAAAAGAAAACCTAAAAGAAGACAAATGGCGCTGGTTGTGAAATTCAGATGACAATCTAAGGAAATTCCCCATACAAAGACCTTTTCTTTGATTGGAATGCAAGGGGAATAGCTTTAAACTGTCAATTTTTAAGTTATTCCCGTTGAAAGAATCTATCTATATTTTTTTTGTAATACAGTGTCTCTATCTGTGTTTGCTATCAAACCCTCCATTTAAAATATTATAAATATATTTTTTAATTGTTTTCTTGAGTTGATTATTTTCTCGGGAAAATGAAAATAAAGAAAGAACGAAAACTTTTATTTTCAAAAGTCGAATTAAAAATCCAATATTAAGGAAAATGAGGAAAATTAAGGAGAGAGAACAAAGAATAAGAATTAAGAAGACAGAAGATAACAATTGATATTGTATTTAAATTTTTGAAGATCAAAGGCAATAAAGCCACTAGGACGCAAGGGGTTACTGAATGTTAGAGAATATGAGAAAAACTACTATTAAGGAGAGAAGACAATAAAATAACAAGAATTAAGAAGACAGAAGATAACAATTGACATTACATTTAAATTTCTGAAGATCAAAAGCAATAAAGACACTAGGACACAATGGGTTACTGAGTGTTAGAGAATATGAGAAAAACTACTATTAAGGAGAGAAGACAATAAAAGAACAAGAATTAAGAAGACAGAAGATAACGATTAACATTGCATTTACATTTTTGAAGATCAATGGCAATAAAGCCACTAGGATGCAAGGGGTTACTGAGTGTTAGAGAATATGAGAAAAACTACTATTAAGGAGAGAAGACAATAAAAGAACAAGAATTAAGAAGACAGAAGATAACGATTAACATTGCATTTACATTTTTGAAGATCAATGGCAATAAAGCCACTAGGATGCAAGGGGTTACTGAGTGTTAGAGAATATGAGAAAAACTACTATTAAGGAGAGAAGACAATAAAAGAACAAGAATTAAGAAGACAGAAGATAATAATTGATATTGCATTTAAATTTTTGAAGATCAAAACTGACTGGGAAGCAAGAAGCCAGAAGTGATTTCTACAAGCAAGAAGTGTGATAGAAGAAACTGTTAACATAGAAATTACAGTTACATCTAACCATTTCAACTGTAAAATGATGAGACCTAACTACCAATCTAGTACTGCATTTGTATTCATAGTCTAGGTTACATAGAGGAAAGTGATGGTATTTATTTCTGTTGTTATACAGAAACTGGCACAAGGCCCAAAGGAGGGCTGTGCAAAGCTAGTCTTCACCTGTCTTGTATCTAAACTTAGCTAGCCTCAATCTTCTTTACACCTAAACAACACATTCTTATTTACCATTCTTATTACCATAGAAGAAAATTCATCCAAACAATTACCATTTATAGAAAAGGCACGGGGCAGCTACATTACGGCGATGGGAAAGGAGCTGAAGCCAAGATGCCAGGTCAGGAACAATAACATTGTGAATTCTTTGGGTTTTATCAAACATCTCTAAATACATAGCAGTAGCATCAAACCAGATGAGGTAGCGATATCCATTGCTTTTAAATTTTTCTTGAATTTTCATTTAACTTTTTGATTAAATTTTTTTTTTGGAAAATGTTTTTTTCTCAAATGGGATAAAAATTTTATTTTAACATTTACTTTGGTGTTTTCTAAATTTTTCAGTGTTAAAAATTGGTTTCATCAATGTAAGAATTTTTTGTGTTCTAATCTATATTATAATGGGAAATTGTTTGATAAATATCGTTCAGTTCACACTACTCCCAGGTCTTTTAAACAGGAGTAGAGGTTTATTCCTTGTTTCCTGTTTAGGATTGGGTTTCCGGTTCCGTCTAAAGTTTATTTCAACTTTATACTTCTAACATCTTTGCCTAAATCCTGATATTTTTTTTTCTACAATAGGAGTAGATATGTTCACCTATCATCCAGTTTACACTCCTTCAAGGCTTTTTGAACAGGAGTAGAAGTTTATACATTGATCCCTGTTTAGGATTAGGCCTCCTGTTCCTTCTAAACTTTTTTTTGTTTGCTTTCACTCTCAGTAGCCCCTGGTGTATTAGTGGTATTATTGCCATGCTTTGGGTGAATTGATTTTTAAAAAAATTTGTTGTATAATCGAGAATTATGTAGTTGAATGATAAAATGGGCAAATTTTGTACAACTTATCTTCTAGAAATGCTTTATAATAGGAGAGAGCTATACAAGAAAGATTTATTCTCCCATTACAGGCATTATTATATCTGTGATATAATAACACTGTAATTTATGGACGGAAGAAAATGGCTGAAAGAAAAAGGAATGACTTACTTTGTTATAAGAGAGAATTTTATACCACTAAGACATACACAAAACTATACATACATGTGTTTCACGCAGAGAAAAAATAGATATCTACACAGCATAGCAGAGTCTAAGGAGAATAAAAAAGGATGGGTGTTACATATAATATGGAAATTCTTCTGTGTTTCTGGAGAAGTGATGTTTAGTACTCCAGATTAAAATGGTCTGGATTCATCTACTATATCCCTGACAAGGACCTATCCCATGAAGCGAAAACAGCAAGTTTAAGGTTTTCCCAATAGGATACGGCACCATGGATTTGTGCATAGTAGGCAATTACAAAAAGTAAAAAATGTATATTAGACAATTAAAAAGAGTAAAAAAAAAATATTACACAAATAAAAAATGTTTATATTAGGCAAATAAATTGTAAAAAAATGTATATTAGACTATTAAAAAAGTAAAAAATATATATTAAACAATTAAAAAAAGTGAAAAACGTATATTAGACAATTAAAAAAAGTAAAAATATGTATTAGACAATTAAAAAAGTAAAAAATGTATATTAGACATATAAAAAAAGTGAAATATTGTATATTAGACAATTGAAAACAGTAAAAATGTATATTAGACAATTAAAAAAGTAAAAAATGTATATTAGACAATAAAAAAGGAAAAATGTATATCAGACAATTAAAAATATATATTAGACAATTAAAATATGTAACAAATGTATTTTAGACAATAAAAAAAGTAAAAAAATGTATATTATTCAATTAACAAAAGTAAAAACATTTATATTAGACAATTAAAAAAATATATATATATATATTAGACAATTAAAAAAAGTAAACAAATGTATATTAGACAATTCAAAAAGGAAAAAATGTATATAAGACAATTAAAAAAAGTAAAACATATATATTAGACAAATTAAAAAACGTAAAAATGTATATTAGACAATGAAAATGTAAAAAATTATATTAGACAATTAAAAAAATGTAAAAAATATATATTAGACAATTAAAATATGAAAAATGTACATTAGACAATTAAAAAAAGTGGAAAACGTATATTAGAGAATTAAAAAAAGTAAAAATATGTATTAGACAATTAAAAAAAGTAACAAATGTATATTAGACAATTAAAAAAGTAAAAAATATATATTAGGCAATTAAAAAAAGTAAAAAATGTATATTAGAAAATTGAAAAAAATAAAAATATATATTAGAAAATTAAAATATAAAAAATGTACTTTAGACAATTTAAAAAAGGGTAAAACGTATATTAGACAATTAAAAAAAGTAAAAATATGTATTAGACAATTAAAAAAAGTGAAAAATGTATATTAGACAATGAAAAAAGTAAAAATTGTATATTAGATAATTAAAAAAAGTAACAAATATATATTAGAAAATTAAAAATTTAAATGCAATATAAATCGCTACATACTGTCCTCCTGAGTAATCTTTCCTCTTCCCGCTCATTACTAATGTTTCTCTTCGTAATTCTTCCACACGCAGTAACCCCTTGTGCTTTAGTTGCTTTACTGCCTTACTTGTTGAACTCTCTTCCGGCTCCATGTTTTCCAGCCAACTTTAATCTTCAAATATTTAAATTCAATGTCAATCGCTAACTACTGTCCTCTTGATTAATCTTTCCTCTTCCCGCTGATTATTAATGTTTCTGTTCCTAATTCTTCCACACCCAGTCACCCCTTGTGTCTTAGTGGCTTTACTGCCTTTCTTGTGGAACACCCTTCCGGCTCCCTGCTATCCAGCCAACTTTAATCTTCAAATATTTAAATGCAATGTCAATCGCTAACTACTGTCCTCTTGATTAATCTTTCCTCTTCCCGCTCATTATTAATGTTTCTATTCCTAATTCTTCCACATCCAGTAACCCTTTGTGTCTTAGTGGCTTTACTGCCTTAGTTGTGGAACTTCCTTCCGGCTCCATGTTTTCCAGCCAACTTTAATCTTCAAATATTTAAATTCAATGTCAATCGCTAACTACTGTCCTCTTGATTAATCTTTCCTCTTCCCGCTGATTATTAATGTTTCTGTTCCTAATTCTTCCACACCCAGTCACCCCTTGTGTCTTAGTGGCTTTACTGCCTTTCTTGTGGAACACCCTTCCGGCTCCCTGCTATCCAGCCAACTTTAATCTTCAAATATTTAAATGCAATGTCAATCGCTAACTACTGTCCTCTTGATTAATCTTTCCTCTTCCCGCTCATTATTAATGTTTCTATTCCTAATTCTTCCACATCCAGTAACCCTTTGTGTCTTAGTGGCTTTACTGCCTTAGTTGTGGAACTTCCTTCCGGCTCCATGCTTTCCAGCCAACTTTAATCTTCAAATATTTAAATGCAATGTCAATCGCTACCGACTGTCCTCTTGAGTAATCTTATCTCTTCCCGCTCATTATTAATGTTTCTGTTCCTAATTCTTCCACACCCAGTAACCCCTTGTGTCTTAGTGGTTTTACTGCCTTGCTTGTGGAACTCCTTTCCGGCTCCATGCTTTCCAGCCAACTTTAATCTTCAAATATTTATATGCAATGTCAATTGCTATCTATTGTCCTCCTGAGTAATCTTTCCTCTTCCCGCACATTATTAATGTTTCTCTTCCTAATAATTCCACAGCCAGTAACCCCTTGTGTCTTAGTGGCTTTACTGCCTTACTTGTTGAATTCCCTTCCGGCTCCATGCTTTCCAGCCAACTTTAATCTTCAAATATTTAAATGCAATATCAATTACTATCTGCTGTCCTCCTGATTAATCTTTGTTCATCCCGTCATCATTAATGTTTCTATTCCAAATTCTTCCACATCCTGTAACCGTTTGCGTCTTAGTGGCTTTACTGCCTTGGTTGTGGATCTCCTTTCCGTCACCATGGTTTCCAGCCTACTTTAATCTTCAAATATTTAAATTCAATGTCAATCGCTACCGACTGTCCTCTTGAGTAATCTTACCTCTTCCCGCTCAGTATTAATGTTTCTGTTCTTAATTCTTCCACACTCAGTAACCCCTTGTGTCTTAGTGGCTTTACTGCCTTGCTTGTGGAACTCCCTTCCAGCTCCATGCTTTCCAGCCAACTGTAATCTTCAAATATTTAAATGCAATATCAATTACTATCAGCTGTCCTCCTGATTACTATTTCTTCTTCCCGCACATTATTAAACAGAATAAAAAATCAAAATCGTTGTAAATTATAATAAATAACTTATTCCAGCAGCGAAGAAAGAGTCTAGGGGTCTGCTACAGATTCTCTACACTCTGATATGAGTCCAGAAAAATAAAATAACAATCGTACATTTTTAAATAATTTAGTTTGTTTTTTTGTAGTTGTTGTTATTGCTTATTTACTTGCTGCGTAGAAATTAAATTCTCTTTTCTTTTTCATGGGTGATTTCTCTTATTTTGGTTTTGGTGAATAAATATTTTCGGTCTTATAAAAAGAGACAACTTTTTTTTTACCAAACATTTGTTTGAAATTAAAAACTTACTTTTCTGTTTTGTTTGAGTCCTTTTTTTACAACCGTCTCAGTCATTTTCAAGAACATCCAGTCAATTTGGGGAATATTAATTTCAAATTTAAACACCCATGTATCATGTAAGTGGTGACAGCATGTGTACAAGTGTTTCACGGAGTTTGACAACACTGGAAACTGAGTACACAAATATTTCATCTTCTACGCAGTGTCCCTTCAGGACGTGGTTGAACATGACCGATAACTCGGACAGCTTTTTACCAAGAACCACTACTTTGTGTAACAGACTCCTGAGAGGGTACTTCCTTTAAATCAAGATTTAACCGTTACTTTTCCTACATATCCTCATAAACTGCACTTCTTACCTCCTTGTCTAACGTGAATCAACCTCAGTAACACTTGACTTTGAATTGGCTTTGGGTTTTGTGAACAATTAGTAAAATAATTATTTTAATTATCTAAGGAATGGTGATTGGCAGTGCACCTCCACACATATGAAGTGTGATCTATCTATTTCTTGAAACCACATGGCCATAACTATGAACAGGGCTATAATAACTGCAACATGTTAGTCATTGGCAAACTTCACATTGTCTAATATACATTTTTTTACATTTCTAATTGTCTAATATAAATATTTTAATTTTTTTAATTGTCTAATATACATTTTTTTACTTTTTAACTGTCTAATATAGTTTTGTAATTTTTTTAATTGTCTAATATACATTTTTAACATTTTAATTGGCTAATATACATTTTTTAATTTTTTTAATTGTCTAATATGTATTTTTTACATTTTAATTGTCTAATATACATTTTTAATTGTCTAATATATATTTTTACTTTTTTCATTTGTCTAATATACATCTTTTGCTTTTTTTAATTGTATAATATACACGTTTTACTTTTTAATAGTCTAATATACATTTATTACATTTTTTAATTGACAGATATAAATTTTTTACTTTTTTTAATTGTCTCATATACATTTTTTATTTTTTTTATTGTCTCATATACATTTTTTTATGTTTTAATTGTCTAATATACATTTTTACTTTTTGAATTGTCTAATATATATTTTTAAATTTTTTTTAATTGTCTAATATATATTTTTACTTTTTTAATTGTCTAATAAACATATTTTTACTTTTTTTGATTGTCTAATATACATTTTTAATCTTTTTTAATTGTCTAATATACATTTTTATTTTTTTAATTGTCCAATATATATTTTTTAGATTTTAATTGTCTAATATACATTTTTGACTTTTCTAATTTTCTAATATATGTTTTTACTTTTTTATTTGTCTAATATACATTTTTTTGGTTTTTATCATTGTCTAAGATACACTTTTTACTTTTTTAATTGTCTAATATACATTTATTACTTTTTCCGCAAATTAGCTAACATAAGTCCCCATACCGTTGAATTTCGCCTCGACTCTATTCAACCTGTCGAAAAAAATTTTGTTTTTATGGTTAAGGCATGAAATTCTCGAAAATTTCACACCAATATTTTGAGGATTCGATAAAAATGAAAAATTAGAAATGCATTCTTATTGTGCACACTGGAATTCGGAGGCTGTAAATTGTCAGACGACATACCGCGCACCTGGCGAAAGCTCTACTTTTTACTATCGGAGCAAATGACAAATCCCTGTATACATAGACAAATCAAATAATTGCACACAATTTGATACCCATTTTGAAAATATTTGTTTTACTGGAAAAAAGTTATAAACAAGTGGAATATGACTTATTTCCCAGTTTAGGGCCGCATGACATTTTCCGCAAATGAACTAACACAATTCCCCATACCGTTGAATTTCGACTCGACACTAATCAAAGTGTCGAAAAAACATTTGTAATTATGGATAAGGCAAGAAATTCCCTACAATGGGACAGCAATATTTTGTTGATTCTATAAAAAGGAAAAATTAGAAATTCAGTCTTATTGTGCACACTGGAATTCGGACGCTGTAAATTGTCAGACGACATACCGCGCACATGGTGTAAGCTGTACTTTTTACTATCTGACCGAATGAAAAATCCCTGTAAACATAGACAAATAAAATAATTGCACACAATTTTATAATCATTTTGAAAATATTTCTTTTGCTGGAAAAAAGTTATAAACAAGTGAAATATGACTGATTTCCCAGTTGAGGGACGCATGAAATTTCCGCAAATGAGCTAAAACAAGTCCCGATACCGTTGAATTTCGACTCGACTCTAATAAAAGTGTCGAAAAAACATTTGTAATTATGGATAAGGCAAGAAATTCCCTACAATTGGACAACAATATTTTGTGGATTCTATAAAAAGGAAAAATTAGAAATGCAGTCTTATTGTGCACACTGGAATTCGGACGCTGTAAGTTGTCAGACGACATACCGCGCATATGGTGAAAGCTGTACTTTTTATTATCTGACCAAATGAAAAATCCCTGTATACATAGACCAACCAAATAATTACACACAATTTGGTACCCATTTTGAAAATATTTCTTTTACTAGAAAAAAGTTATAAACAAGTGAAATATGACTGATTACCCAGTTTAGGGCCGCATGACAATTTCCGCAAATGAGCTAACACAAGTGCCCATACCGTTGAATTTCGACTCGACTCTATTCAAGGTGTCGAAGAAGCTTTTGTAATTATGGATAAGGCAAGAAATTCTCGACAATTGGACAGCAATATTTTGTGGATTCTTTAAAAAGGAAAAATTCAAAATGAATATTTATTGTGCACACTGGAATTCGGACGCTGTAAATTGTCAGACGACATAATGCGGACCTGGTGAAAACTCTACTTTTTACTATCTGAGGAAATGAAAAATCCCAGTATACATAGACAAATCAAATAATTGCACACAATTTGATACCCATTTTGAAAATATTTCTTTTACTGGAAAACAGTTATAAACAAGTGAAATATGACTGATTTCCCAGTTTAGGACCGCATGATAATTTCTGCAAACGAGGTAACACAAGTCCCCATACCGTTGAATTTCGCCTCGACGCTATACAAGGTGTCGAGAAAACTTTTATAATTATGGATAAGGTAAGAAATTCCCGACAATTTCACACCAACAGATCAGAGGCCATGCTGCTGTACGTAGTCTGAAATCTTACATTAGCCGCTCAAATATGGACCGGAAACCAACAGATAAGATTCCATGCTGCTGGACGTAGTTTTTCTTTTGAAATATGCACCAGAAACCAACAGATCAGAATCATGGCTGCTGGACGTAGTGTAACATCTTACACAAGAGGCTCAAATATGGACCGGAAGCCTACAGGTCAGAGGCCATGCTTCGGGACGTAGTATAAAATCTTACATTAGACGCTCAAATATGGACCGGAAAACAACAGATCAGATGCCATGCTGCTGGACGTAGTTTATCTTTTTACATTAGACGCTCAAATATGCACCAGAAACTTAGAGATCAGAAACAAGGCTGCTGGACGTAGTGTATCATCTTACACAAGACGCTCAAATATGGACCAGAAACCAACCGGTCAGAAGCCATGCTGCTGGTCGTACTCTAAAATCTTACATTAGACCCTCAAATATGGACTGGAAACAAACAGATCAGAGGCCATGCTCCTGGACGTAGTTTATCTTTTTACATTAGAGGCTCAAATATGCACCAGAAACCAACAGATCAGAAGCAGGGCTGCTGGTCGTAGTGTATCATCTTACACAAGACGCTCAAATATGGATCGGAAGCCAACAGGACAGAGGCCATGCTGCTGGATGTACTCTAATATTTTACATTAGACTCTCAAATATGGACGGGAAACCAACAGATCAGAGGCCATGCTGCTGGACGTAGTTTATCTTTTTAATTTAGAAGCTCAAATATGTACCAGAAACCAACAGATCAGAATCATGCCTGCTAGACGTAGTGTATCATCTTACACAAGACGCTCAAATATGGACCGGAAGCCAAGAGGTCAGAGGCCATGCTGCTGGACGTAGTCTAAAATCTTACATTAGACGCTCAAATATGGATCGGAAACCAACACATAAGAGGCCATGCTGCTGCACGTAGTTTATCTTTTTACATTAGAAATTCAAATATGTACCAGACACCAACAGATCAGAATCATGGCTGCTGGACGTAGTGTATCATCTTACACAAGACGCTCAAATATGGACCGGAAGCCAACAGGTCAGAGGCCATGTTGCTGGACGTAGTGTAAAATCTTACATTAGACGCTCAAATATGGACCGGTAACCAACTGATCAGAGGCCATGCTGCTGGACGTAGTTTATCTTTTTACAATATACGCTCAAATATGCACCAGAAACCAAGAGATCAGAAACAGGGCTGCTGGACGTAGTGTATCATCTTACACAAGACGCTCAAATATTGACCGGAAGCCAACAGGTCAGAGGCCGTGCTGCTGGACGTAGTCTAAAATCTTACATTAGATGCACAAATATGGACCGGAAACCAACAGATCAGAGGTCATGTTGCTGGGCGTTGTTTATCTTTTTACATTAGACGCTCAAATATGAACCAGAAACCAAGAGATCAGAAACAGGGCTGCTGGACGTAGTGTATCATCTTACACAACACCTTACAATATGGACCGGAATCCAACAGGTCAGAGGCCATGCTGCTGGGCGTAGTCTAAAATCTTACATTAGACGCTAAAATATGGACGGGAAAGCAGCAGGTCAGAGGCCATGCTGCTGGACGTACTTTATCTTTTTACATTAGACGCTCTAATATGCACCAGAGAAAAAACAGAACAGAATCATGGCTGCTGGACGTAGTGTATCATCTTACACAATACGCTCAAATATTGACCGGAAGCCAACAGATCAGCGGCCATGCTGCTGGACGTAGTTTATCTTTTTACATTAGACGCTCAAATATGCACCAGAATCCAAGAGATCAGAATCTTGTCTGCTGGTCGTAGTGTATCATCTTACACATGAGGCTCAAATATGGACCGGAAGCCTACCGGTCAGAGGCCATGCTGCTGGACGTAGTCTAAAATCTTACATTAGACGCTCAAATATGGACCGGAAAACAACACATCAGAGGCCATGCTGCTAGACGTATTTTATCTTTTTACATTAGAAGCTCAAATATGTACCAGAAACCAACAGACTAGAAACATGGCTGCTGGACCTAGTGTATCATCTTACACAAGACGCTCAAATATGGACCGGAAGCCAACAGGTCAGAGGCCATGCTGCTGGACGTAGTCTAAAATCTTACATTAGACGCTCAAATATGGACCGGAAACCAACAGATCAGAGGCCATGCTGCTGGACGTAGTTTATCTTTTTACATTAGACGCTCAAATATGCACCAGAATCCAAGAGATCAGAATCATGGCTGCTGAACGTAGTGTATCATCTTACACAAGAGTCTCAAATATAGACCGGAAGCCTACAGGTCAGAGGCCATGCTGCTGGACGTAGTCTAAAATCTTACATTAGACGCTCAAATATGGACCGGAAAACAACATATCAGAGGCCATGAAGCTGGACGTAGTTTATCTTTTTACATTAGAAGCTCAAATATGTACCAGAAACCAACAGATCAGAATCATGGCTGCTGGACGTAGTGTATCATCTTACACAAGACGCTCAAATATTGACCGGAAACCAACAGATCAGAGGCCGTGCTGCTGGACGTAATTCATCTTTTTACATTAGACGCACAAATATGCACCAGAAACCAAGAGATCAGAAGCAGGGCTGCTGGACGTAGTGTATCATCTTACACAAGACGCTCCACTATGGATCGGAAGCCAACAGGTCAGAGGCCATTCTGCAGGACGTAGTCTAAAATCTTACATTAGATGCTCAAATATGGACCGGAAACAAACAGATCAGTGGCCATGCTGCTAGACGTAGTTTATCTTTTTATATTAGACGCACAAATATGCACCAGAAACCAAGAGATCTGAAACAGGTCTGCTGGACGTAGTGTATCATCTTACACGAGACGCTCAAATATGGACCGGAAGCCAAGAGGTCAGAGGCCATGCTGCTGGACGTAATCTAAAATCTTACATTAGACGCTCAAATATGGACCGGAAACCAACAGATCACAGGCCATGCTGCTGGGCGTAGTTTATCATTTTAGATTAGACGCTCATATATGCACCAGAAACCAAGATATCAGAAACAGGGCTGCTGGACGTAGTGCATCATCTTACACAAGACGCTCAAATATGGACCGGAAGCTAACAGGTCAGAGGCCATGCTGCTGGACGTAGTCTAAAATCTTACATTAGACGCTCAAATATGTACCAGAAACCAACAGATCAGAGGCCATGCTGCTGGTCGTAGTTTATCTTTTTACATTAGACGCTCAAATATGCACCACAAACAAACAGATCAGAATAATGGCTGCTGGGCGTAGTCTAAAATCTTACATTAGACGCTCAAATATGGACCGGAAGCCAACAGATCAGAGGCCATGCTGCTGGACGTAGTTTATCTATTTATATTAGAAGCTCAAATATGTACCAGAAACCAACAGATCAGAAACATGGCTGCTGGACGTAGTGTATCATCTTATACAAGACGCTCAAATATTGACCGGAAGCCAACATGTCAGAGGCCATGCTGCTGGTCGTAGTGTAAAATCTTTCATTAGACTCTCAAATATGGACCGGAAACCAACAGATCAGAGGTCATGCTGCTGGACGTAGTTTATCTTTTTACATTAGACGCTCAAATATGCACCAGAATCCAAGAGATCCGAATCATGGCTGCTGGACGTAGTGTATCATCTTACACAAGACGCTCAAATATGGACCGGAAGCCAACAGGTCAGAGGCCATGCTGCTGGACGTAGTCAAATATCTTACATTAGACGCTAAAATATTGACCGGAAACCAACAGATCAGAGGCCGTGCTGCTGGACGTAATTTATCTTTTTACATTAGACGCACAAATATGCACCAGAAACCAAGAGATCAGAAACAGGGCTGCTGGACGTAGTGTATCATCTTACACAAGACGCTCCAATATGGACCTGAAGCCAACAGGTCAGAGGCCATTCTGCAGGACGTAATCTAAAAACTTACATTAGACGCTCAAATATGGACCGGAAACAAACAGATCAGTGACCATGCTGCTAGACGTAGTTTATCTTTTTACATTAGACGCACAAATATGCACCAGAAACCAAGAGATCTGAAACAGATCTGTTGGACGTAGTGTATCATCTTACACGAGACGCTCAAATATGGACCGGAAGCCAAGAGGTCAGAGGCCATGCTGCTGGACGTAATCTAAAATCTTACATTAGACGCACAAATATTGACCGGAAACCAACAGATCAGAGGCCATGCAGCTGGGCGTAGTTTATCATTTTACATTAGACGCTCATATATGCACCAGAAACCAAGATATCAGAATCATGGCTGCTGGACGTAGTGCATCATCTTACACAAGACGCTCAAATATGGACCGGAAGCTAACAGGTCAGAGGCCATGCTGCTGGACGTAGTCTAAAATCTTACATTAGACATTCAAATATGCACCACAAAACAACAGATCAGAATTATGGCTGCTGGACGTAGTGTATCATATTACACAAGACGCTCAAATATGGACCGGAAGCCAACATGTCAGAGGCCATGCTGGTGGACGTAGTCTAAAATCTTACATTAGACGCTCAAATATGGACCGGAAACCAATAGATCAGAGGCCATACTGCTAGACGTAGTTTACCTTTTTATATTAGACGCTCAAATATGCACCAGAAACCAAATGATCAGAATCATATCTGCTGGACGTAGTGTATCATCTTACAGAAGACGCTCAAATATAGAACGGAAGCCAACGGATTAGAGGCCATGCTGCTGGACGTAGTTTATCTTTTTACATTAGACGCTCAAATATGCACCAGAATCGAAGAGTTCCGAATCATGGCTGCTGGACGTAGTGTATCATCTTACACAAGACGCTCAAATATGGACCGGAAGCCAACAGGTCAGAGGCCATGCTGCTGGACGTAGACTAAAATCTTACATTAGACGCTCAAATATTGACCGGAAACCAACAGATCAGAGGCCGTGCTGCTGGACGTAATTTATCTTTTTACATTAGACGCTCAAATATGCAGCAGAAACCAACAGATCAGAATCATGGCTGCTGGACCTAGTGTATCATCTTACACAAGACGCACAAATATGGACCTGAAGCCAACAGGACAGAGGCCATGCTGCTTGACGTAGTCTAAAATCTTACATTAGACGCTCAAATATGGACCGGAAACCAATAGATCAGAGTCCATACTGCTAGACGTAGTTTATCTTTTTACATTAGACGCTCAAATATCCGCCAGAAACCAAAAGATCAGAATCATATCTGCTGGACGTAGTGTATCCTCTTACAGAAGACGCTTAAATATGGACCGGAAGCCAACGGATTAGAGGCCATGCTGCTGGACGTAGTTTATCTTTTTGCATTAGACGCTCAAATATGCACCAGAAACCAAGACATCAGAAACAGGGCTGCTGGACGTAGTGTATCATCTTACATAAGACGCTCAAATATGGACCGGAAGCCAACAGGTCAGAGGCCATGCTGCTGGCCGTAGTCTAAAGTCTTACATTAGACGCTCAAATATGGACCGGAAACCAACAGATCAGAGGCCATGCTTCAGGACCTAGTTTATCTTTTTGCATTAGACGCTCAAATATGCATCAGAAACCAAATGATCAGAATCATATCTGCTGGACGTAGTGTATCATCTTACAGAAGACGCTCAAATATAGACCGGAAGCCAACGGATTAGAGACCATGCTGCTGGACGTAGTTTATCTTTTTACATTAGACGCTCAAATATGCACCAGAATCCAAGAGTTCCGAATCATGGCTGCTTGACGTAGTGTATCATCTTACACAAGACGCTCAAATATGGACCGGAAGACAACAGGTCAGAGGCCATGCTGCTGGACGTAGTCTAAAATCTTACATTAGACGCTCAAATATTGACCGGAAACCAACAGATCAGAGGCCGTGCTGCTGGACGTAATTTATGTTTTTACATTAGACGCTCAAATATGCAGCAGAAACCAACAGATCAGAATCATGGCTGCTGGACGTAGTGTATCATCTTACACAAGACGCACAAATATGGACCTGAAGCCAACAGGACAGAGGCCATGCTGCTTGAGGTAGTCTAAAATCTTACATTAGACGCTCAAATATGGACCGGAAACCAATAGATCAGAGGCCATACTGCTAGACGTAGTTTATCTTTTTACATTAGACGCTCAAATATCCGCCAGAAACCAAAAGATAAGAATCATATCTGCTGGACGTAGTGTATCCTCTTACAGAAAACGCTTAAATATGGACCGGAAGCCAACGGATTAGAGGCCATGCTGCTGGACGTAGTTTATCTTTTTACATTAGACGCTCAAATATGCACCAGAAACCAAGACATCAGAAACAGAGCTGCTGGACGTAGTGTATCATCTTACATAAGACGCTCAAATATGGACCGGAAGCCAACAGGGTCAGAGGCCATGCTGCTGGCCGTAGTCTAAAATCTTACATTACACGCTCAAATATGGACCGGAAACCAACAGATCAGAGGCCATGCTTCAGGACGTAGTTTATCTTTTTGCATTAGACGCTCAAATATGCACCATAAACCAAGAGATCAGAATCAGGGCTGAATGTCGTAATGTATCATCTTACACAAGACGCTGAAATATGGACGAGGAGCCAACAGGTCAGAGGCCATGCTGCTGGACGTAGTCTAAAATCTTACATTAGACGCTCAAATATCGACCGGAATCCAACAGATCAGTGGTCATGCTGCTGGACGTAGTTTATCTTTTTACATTAGACGCTCAAATATGCACCAGAATCCAAGAGTCCCGGCCATGCTGCTGGTCGTAGTCAAATATCTTACATTAGACGCTCAAATATTGACCGGAAACCAACAGATCAGAGGACGGGCTGCTTGACGTAATTTATCTTTTTACATTAGACGCACAAATATGCACCAGAAACCAAGAGATCAGAAACAGGGCTGCTGGACGTAGTGTATCATCTTACATAAGACGCTCAAATATGGAACGGAAGCCAACAGGTCAGAGGCCATGCTGCTGGACGTAGACTAAAATCTTACATTAGACGCTCAAATATGGAACGGAAACCAACAGATCAGAGGGCATGCTGCTGGACGTAGTTTATCTTTTTACATTAGACGCTCAAATATGCACCAGAAACCAACAGATCAGAATCATGGCTGCTGGACGTAGTGTGTAATCTTACACAAGACGCTCAAATATGGACCGGAAGGCAACAGGTCAGAGGCCATGCTGCTGGTTGTAGTCTAAAATCTTACATTAGACGCTCAAATATGGACGGGAAACCAAGAGATCAGAGGCTATGCTGCTGGACGTAGTTTATCTATTTATATTAGAAGCTCAAATATGTACCAGAAACCAAGAGATCAGAATCATGGCTGCTGGACGTAGTGTATCATCTTACACAAGACTCACCAATATGGACCGGAAGACAACAGGTCAGAGGTAATTCTGCTGGACGTAGTCTAAAATCTTACATTAGACGCTCAAATATGGACCGGAAAGAAACAGATCAGAGGCCATGCTACTGGACGTAGTTTATCTTTGTACATTAGACGCTCAAATATTCACCAGAAACCAAGAGATCAGAAACAGGTCTGCTGGACGTAGTGTATCATCTTACACAAGACGCTCAAATATGGACCGGAATCCAACAGGTCAGAGGTCATGCTGCTGGCCGTAGTCTAAAATCTTACATTTGACGCTCAAATATGGACCGGAAACCAAAAGATCAGAGGACATGCTGCTAGACGTAGTTTATCTTTTTACATTAGAGCACAAATATGCACCAGAAACCAAGAGATCAGAAAGAGTTCTGCTGGACGTAATGTATCATTTTACACGAGACGCTCAAATATGGACCGGAAGCCAACAACTCAGAGGCCATGCTGCTGGACGTAGTCTAAAATCTTACATTAGACGCTCAAATATGGACCGGAAAACAACAGATCAGAGGCCATGCTTCTGGACGTAATTTATCTTTTTACATTAGACGCACAGATAGGCACCAGAAACCAAGAGATCAGAAACAGGGCTGCTGGACGTAGTGTATCATCTTACACAAGACGCTCAAATATGGAACGGAAGCCAACAGGTCAGAGGCCATGCTGCTGGACGTAGACTAAAATCTTACATTAGACGCTCAAATATGGAACGGAAACCAACAGATCAGAGGGCATGCAGGTGGACGTAGTTTATCTTTTTACATTAGACGCTCAAATATGCACCAGAAACCAACAGATCAGAATCATGGCTGCTGGACGTAGTGTGTAATCTTACACAAGACGCTCAAATATGGACCGGAAGGCAACAGGTCAGAGGCCATGCTGCTGGTTGTAGTCTAAAATCTTACATTAGACGCTCAAATATGGACGGGAAACCAAGAGATCAGAGGCTATGCTGCTGGACGTAGTTTATCTATTTATATTAGAAGCTCAAATATGTACCAGAAACCAACAGATCAGAATCATGGCTGCTGGACGTAGTGTATCATCTTACACAAGACGCTCAAATATGGACCGCAAGCCAAAATTTTTAGAGGCCATGCTGGTGGACGTAATCTAAAATCTTACATTAGACGCTCAAATATAGACCGGAAACCAATAGATCAGAGGCCATACTGCTAGACGTAGTTTATCTTTTTGCATTAGACGCTCAAATATCCGCCAGAAACCAAAAGATCAGAATCATATCTGCTGGCCGTAGTGTATCCTCTTACAGAAGACGCTTAAATATGGACCAGAAGCCAACGGATTAGAGGCCATGCTGCTGGACGTAGTTTATCTTTTTACATTAGACGCTCAAATATGCATCAGAAACCAAGACATCAGAAACAGGGCTGCTGGACGTAGTGTATCATCTTACATAAGACGCTCAAATATGGACCGGAAGCCAACAGGTCAGAGGCCATGCTGCTGGCCGTAGTCTAAAATCTTACATTAGACGCTCAAATATGGACCGGAAACCAACAGATCAGAGGCCATGCTTCAGGACGTAGTTTATCTTTTTGCATTAGACGCTCAAATATGCACCATAAACCAAGAGATCAGAAACAGGGCTGTAGGTCGTAATGTATGATCTTACACAAGACGCTGAAATATGGACGAGGAGCCAACAGGTCAGAGGCCATGCTGCTGGACGTAGTCTAAAATCTTACATTAGACGCTCAAATATCGACCGGAATCCAACAAATCAGAAGCCATGCTGCTGGACGTAGTTTATCTTTCTACATTAGATGCTCAAATATGCACCAGAAACCAAGAGGTCAGAAACAGGGCTGCTGGACGTTGTGTATAATCTTGCACAAGACGCTCAAATATGGACCGGAAGCCAACAACTCAGAGGCCATGCTGCTGGACGTTGTCTAAAATCTTACATTAGACGCTCAAATATGGACCGGAAACCAACAGATCAGAGGCCATGCTTCTGGACGTAATTTATCTTTTTACATTAGACGCTCAAATATGCACCAGAAACCAAAAGATCAGAATCATATCTGCTGGACGTAGTGTATCATCTTACAGAAGACGCTCACATATGGACCGGAAGCCAACGGATTAGAGGCCATGCTGCTGGACGTAGTTTATCTTTTTACATTAGACGCTCAAATATGCACCAGAAACCAAGACATCAGAAACAGGGTTGCTGGACGTAGTGTATCATCTTACATAAGACGCTCCAATATGGACCGGAAGCCAACAGGTCAGAGGCCATGCTGCTGGCCGTAGTCTACAATCTTACATTAGACGCTCAAATATGGACCGGAAACCAACAGTTCAGAGGGCATGCTACAGGACGTAGTTTATCTTTTTATATTAGACGCTCAAATATGCACCAGAAACCAAGAGATCAGAAACAGGGCTGCTGGTCGTAGTGTATCATCTTACACAAGACGCTCAAATATGGAGCGGAAGCCAACAGGTCAGAGGCCATGCTGCTGGCCGTACTCTAAAATCTTACATTAGACGTTCAAATATGGACCGGAAACAAACAGGTCAGAGGCCATGCTGCTGGATGTAGTTTAAAATCTTACATTAGACGCTCAAATATGGACGGGAAACCAAGAGATCAGAAACAGAGCTGCTGGACGTAGTTTATCTATTTATATTAGAAGCTCAAATATGCACCAGAAACCAACAGATCAGAATCATGGCTGCTGGACGTAGCGTATCATCTTACACAAGACGCTCAAATATGGACCGGAAGCCAACAGGTCAGAGGCCATGCTTCTGGGCGTAATTTACCTTTTTACATTAGACGCACAGATAGGCACCAGAAACCAAGAGATCAGAAACAGGGCTGCTGGACGTAGTGTATCATCTTACACAAGACGCTCAAATATGGACCGGAAGCCAACAGGTCAGAGGCCATGCTGCTGGACGTAGACTAAAATCTTACATTAGACGCTCAAATATTGACCAGAAACCAACAGATCAGAGGACGGGCTGCTTGACGTAATTTATCTTTTTACATTAGACGCACAAATATGCACCAGAAACCAAGAGATCAGAAACAGGGCTGCTGGACGTAGTGTATCATCTTACACAAAACTCACCAATATGGACCGGAAGACAACAGGTCAGAGGCCATTCTGCTGGACGTAGTCTAAAATCTTACATTAGAGCACAAATATGCACCAGAAACCAAGAGATCAAAAACAGTTCTGCTGGACGTAATGTATCATTTTACACGAGACGCTCAAATATGGACCGGAAGCCAACAGGTCAGAGGCCATGCTGCTGGACGTAATCTAAAATCTTACATTAGACGCACAAATATGGACCGGAAACCAACAGATCAGAGGCCATGCTGCTGGGCGTAGTTTATCATTTTACATTAGACGCTAAATATGCACCAGAAACCAACAGATCAGAGGCCATGCTGCTGGACTTAGTCTAAAATCTTATATTAGACGCTCAAATATGGACCGGAAGCCAACAGGTCAGAGGCCATGCTGCTGGTCGTAGTCTAATATTTTACAATAGACGCTCAAATATGGACCGGAAACCAACAGATCATTGGACATGCTGCTGGGCGTAGTTTATCTTTTTACATTAGACGCTCAATTATGCACCATAATCCAGGAGATCAGAAACAGGGCTGCTGGTCGTAGTGTATCATCTTACAAAAGACGCTCAAATATGGACCGGAAAACAACAGGTCAGAGGCCATGGTGCCGGACGTAGTCTAAAATCTTACATTAGACGCTCAAATATCGACCGGAATCCAACAAATCAGAGGCCATGCTGCTGGACGTAGTTTCTCTTTCTACATTAGATGCACAAATATGCACCAGAAACCAAGAGGTCAGAAACAGGGCTGCTGGACGTTGTGTATAATCTTACACAAGACGCTCAAATATGGACCGGAAGCCAACAACTCAGAGGCCATGCTGCTGGACGTAGTCTAAAATCTTACATTAGACGCTCAAATATGGACCGGAAACCAACAGATCAGAGGCCATGCTTCTGGACGTAATTTATCTTTTTACATTAGACGCGCAGATAGGCACTAGAAACCAAGAGATCAGAAACAGGGCTGCTGGACGTAGTGTATCATCTTACACAAGACGCTCAAATATGGACCGGAAGCCAACAGGTCAGCGGCCATGCTGCTGGACGTAGATTAAATCTTACATTAGACGCTCAAATATGGACCGGAAACCAACAGAACAGAGGCCATGCTTCAGGACGTAGTTTATCTTTTTACATTAGACGCTCAAATATGCAACAGAAACCAAGAGATCAGAAACAGGGCTGCTGGTCGTAATGTATATTCTTACACAAGACGCTGGAATATGGACGAGGAGCCAACAGGGCAGAGGCCATGCTGCTGGACTTAGTCTAAAATCTTATATTAGACGCTCAAATATGGACCGGAAACCAACAGATCAGAGGCCATGCTGCTGGACGTAGTTTATCTTTTTACATTAGACGCTCAAATATGCACCAGAAACCAACAGATCAGAATCATGGCTGCTGGACGTAGTGTATCATCTTACACAAGACGCTCAAATATCGACCGGAAGCCAACAGGTCAGAGGCCATGCTGCTGGACGTAGTCTAAAATCTTACGTTAGACGGTCAAATATGGACGGGAAACCAAGAGATCAGAGGCCATGCTGCTGGACGTAGTTTATCTATTTATATTAGAAGCTCAAATATGTACCAGAAACCAACAGATCAGAATCATGGCTGCTGGACGTAATGTATTACTTACACAAGACGCTCAAATATGGACCGGGAGCCAACAGGTCAGAGGCCATGCTGCTGGACGTAGTGTAAAATCTTTCATTAGACGCTCAAATATGAACCGGAAACCAACAGATCAGTGGTCATGCTGCTGGACGTAGTTTATCTTTTTACATTAGACGCTCAAATATGCGCCAGAATCCAAGAGTCCCGGCCATGCTGCTGGACGTAGTCAAATATCTTACATTAGACGCTCAAATGTTGACCGGAAACCAACAGATCAGAGGACGGGCTGCTTGACGTAATTTATCTTTTTACATTAGACGCACAAATATGCACCAGAAACCAAGAGATCAGAAACAGGGCTGCTGGACGTAGTGTATCATCTTACACAAGACTCACCAATATGGACCGGAAGACAACAGGTCAGAGGCCATTCTGCTGGACGTAGTCTAAAATCTTACATTAGAGCACAAATATGCACCAGAAACCAAGAGATCAGAAACAGTTCTGCTGGACGTAATGTATCATTTTACACGAGACGCTCAAATATGGACCGGAAGCCAACAGGTCAGAGGCCATGCTGCTGGACGTAATCTAAAATCTTACATTAGACGCACAAATATGGACAGGAAACCAACAGATCAGAGGACGGGCTGCTTGACGTAATTTATCTTTTTACATTAGACGCACAAATATGCACCAGAAACCAAGAGATCAGAAACAGGTCTGCTGGACGTAGTGTATCATCTTTCACAAGACGCTCAAATATGGACCGGAATCCAACAGGTCAGATGTCATGCTGCTGGACGTAGTCTAAAATCTTACATTTGACGCTCAAATATGGACAAGAAACCAAAAGATCAGAGGCCATGCTGCTAGACGTAGTTTATCTTTTTACATTAGAGCACAAATATGCACCAGAAACCAAGAGATCAGAAACAGTTCTGCTGAACGTAATGTATCATTTTACACGAGACGCTCAAATATGGACCGGAAGCCAACAGGTCAGAGGCCATGCTGCTGGACGTAGTCTAAAATTTTACATTAGACGCACAAATATGGACCGGAAACCAACAGATCAGAGGCCATGCTGCTGGGCGTAGTTTATCATTTTACATTAGACGCTCAAATATGCAACAGAAACCAACAGATCCGAATCAGGCCTGCTGGACGTAGTGTATCATCTTACAAAAGACGCTCAAATATGGACCGGAAAACAACAGGTCAGAGGCCATGGTGCCGGACGTAGTCTAAAATCTTACATTAGACGCTCAAATATCGACCGGAATCCAACAAATCAGAGGCCATGCTGCTGGACGTAGTTTATCTTTCTACATTAGATGCTCAAATATGCACCAGAAACCAAGAGGTCAGAAACAGGGCTGCTGGACGTTGTGTGTCATCTTACACAAGACGCTTAAATATGGACCGGAAGCCAACAACTCAGAGGCCATGCTGCTGGACGTAGTCTAAAATCTTAGATTAGACGCTCAAATATGGACCGGAAACCAACAGATCAGAGGCCATGCTTCTGGACGTAATTTATCTTTTTACATTAGACGCACAGATAGGCACCAGAAACCAAGAGATCAGAAACAGGGCTGCTGGACGTAGTGTATCATCTTATACAAGACGCTCAAATATGGACCGGAAGCCAACAGGTCAGAGGCCAGGCTGCTGGACGTAGACTAAAATCTCACATTAGACGCTCAAATATGGACCGGAAACCAACAGATCAGAGGCCATGCTGCTGGACGTAGTTTATCTTTTTACATTAGACGCTCAAATATGCACCAGAAACCAACAGATCAGAATCATGGCTGCTGGACGTAGTGTGTCATCTTACAGAAGACGCTCAAATATGGACCGGAAGGCAACAGGTCAGAGGCCATGCTGCTGGTTGTAGTCTAAAATCTAACATTAGACGCTCAAATATGAACGGGAAACCAAGAGATCAGAGGCCATGCTGCTGGACGTAGTTTATCTATTTATATTAGATGCTCAAATATGTACCAGAAACCAACAGATCAGAATCATGGCTGCTGGACGTAGTGAATCATCTTTCATTAGACGCTCAAATATGGACCGGAGACCAACAGATCAGAGGTCATGCTGCTGGACGTAGTTTATCTTTTTACATTAGACATTCAAATATGCACCACAAAACAACAGATCAGAATCATGGCTGCTGGACGTAGTGTATCATCTTACACAAGACGCTCAAATATGGACCGGAAGCCAACATTTTTAGAGGCCATGCTGGTGGACGTAGTCTAAAATCTTACATTAGACGCTCAAATATAGACCGGAAACCAATAGATCAGAGGCCATACTGCTAGACGTAGTTTATCTTTTTACATTAGACGCTCAAATATCCGCCAGAAACCAAAAGATCAGAATCATATCTGCTGGACGTAGTGTATCCTCTTACAGAAGACGCTTAAATATGGACCGGAAGCCAACGGATTAGAGGCCATATTGCTGGACGTAGTTTATCTTTTTACATTAGACGCTCAAATATGCACCAGAAACCAAGACATCAGAAACAGGGCTGCTGGACGTAGTGTATCATCTTACATAAGACGCTCAAATATGGACCGGAAGCCAACAGGTCAGAGGCCATGCTGCTGGCCGTAGTCTAAAATCTTACATTATACGCTCAAATATGAAACGGAAACCAACAGATCAGAGGCCATGCTTCAGGACGTAATTTATCTTTTTGCATTAGACTCTCAAATATGCACCATAAACCAAGAGATCAGAAACAGGGCTGAAGGTCGTAATGTATCATCTTACACAAGACGCTGAAATATGGACGAGTAGCCAACAGGTCAGAGGCCATGCTGCTGGTCGTAGTCTAAAATCTTACATTATACGCTCAAATATCGACCGGAATCCAACAAATCAGAGGCCATGCTGCTGGACGTAGTTTATCTTTCTACATTAGATGCTCAAATATGCACCAGAAACCAAGAGGTCAGAAACAGGGCTGCTGGACGTTGTGTATAATCTTGCACAAGACGCTCAAATATGGACTGGAAGCCAACAACTCAGAGGACATGCTGCTGGACGTAGTCTAAAATCTTACATTAGACGCTCAAATATGGACCGGAAACCAACAGATCAGAGGCCATGCTTCTGGACGTAATTTATCTTTTTACATTAGACGCACAGATAGGCACCAGAAACCAAGAGATCAGAAAAGGGCTGCTGGACGTAGTGTATCATCTTAACAAGACGCTGAAATATGGACCGGAAGCCAACAGGTCAGAGGCCATGCTGCTGGACGTAGACTAAAATCTTACATTAGACGCTCAAATATGGACCGGAAACCAACAGATCAGAGGCCATGCTGCTGCACGTAGTTTATCTTTTTACATTAGACGCTCAAATATGCACCATAAACCAACAGATCAGAATTATGGCTGCTGGACGTAATGTATCATCTTACACAAGACGCACAAATATGGACCTGAAGCCAACAGGACAGAGGCCATGCTGCTGGCCGTACTCTAAAATCTTACAATAGACGCTCAAATATGGACCGGAAAGAAACAGATCAGAGGCCATGCTGCTGGACGTAGTTTATCTTTTTACATTAGACGCTCAAATATGCACCAGAAACCAACAGATCAGAATCATGGCTGCTGGACGTAGTGTGTCCTCTTACACAAGACGCTCAAATATGGACCGGAAGTCAACAGGTCAGAGGCCATGCTGCTGGTTGTAGTCTAAAATCTTTCATTAGACGCTCAAATATGGACGGGAAACCAAGAGATCAGAGGCCATGCTGCTGAACGTAGTTTATCTATTTATATTAGAAGCTCAAATATGTACCAGAAACCAACAGATCAGAATCATGGCTGCTGGACGTAGTGTATCATCTTACACAAGACGCTCAAATATGGATCGGAAGCCAACAGGTCAGAAGCCATGCTGCTGGATGTAGTGTAAAATCTTTCATTAGACGCTCAAATATGGACCGGAAACCAACAGATAAGAGGCCATGCTGCTGAACGTAGTTTATCTTTTTACATTAGACATTCAAATATACACCACAAAGCAACAGATCAGAATCATGGCTGCTGGACGTAGTGTATCATCTTACACAAGACGCTCAAATATGGACCGGAAGCCAACATTTTTAGAGGCCATGCTGGTGGACGTAGTCTAAAATCTTACATTAGACGCTCAAATATAGACCGGAAACCAATAGATCAGAGGCCATACTGCTAGACGTAGTTTATCTTTTTGCATTAGACGCTCAAATATCCGCCAGAAACCAAAAGATCAGAATCATATCTGCTGGACGTAGTGTATCCTCTTACAGAAGACGCTTAAATATGGACCGGAAGCCAACGGATTAGAGGCCATGTTGCTGGACGTAGTTTATCTTCTTACATTAGACGCTCAAATATGCACCAGAAACCAAGACATCAGAAACAGGGCTGCTGGACGTAGTGTATCATCTTACATAAGACGCTCAAATATGGAGCGGAAGCCAACAGGTCAGAGGCCATGCTGCTGACCGTAGTCTAAAATCTTACATTAGACACTCAAATATGTACCAGAAACCAAAAGATCAGAATCATGGCTGCTGGACGTAGTGTATCATCTTACACAAGACGCTCAAATATGGACCGGAAGCCAACAGGTCAGAAGCCATGCTGCTGGACGTAGTGTAAAATCTTACATTAGACGCACAAATATGGACCGGTAACCAACAGATCAGAGGCCATGCTGCTGGTCGTAGTTTATCTTTTTACATTAGACACTCAAATATGCACCAGAAACCAAGAGATCAGAAAGAGGGCTGCTGGACGTAGTGTATCATCTTACACAAGACGCTCAAATATGGACCGGAAGCCAACAGGTCAGAGGTCATGCTGCTGTACTTAATCAAAAATCTTAAATTAGACGCTCAAATATGAACCAGAAACCAACAGGTCAGAGGCCATTCTGCTGGACGTAGTCTAAAATCTTACATTAGACGCTCAAATATGGACCGGAAACAAACAGATCATAGGCCATGCTACTAGACGTAGTCTAAAATCTTACATTAGACGCTCAAATATGCACCAGAAACCAACAGATCAGAATCATGGCTGCTGGACGTAGTGTATCATCTTACACAAGACGCTCAAATATGGACCGGAATCCAACAGGTCAGGGGCCATGCTGCTGGACGTAGTCTAAAATCTCACATTAGAGGCGAAAATATGGACCGGAATCCAGAAGATCAAAGGCCATGATGCTGGACGTAGTTTTTTTTTTTTATATTAGACGCTCAAATATGCACCCGAAACCTAGAGATCAGAAAAAGGGCTGCTGGACGTAGTGTATCGTCTTACACAAGACACTCATATATGGACCGGAAGACAACAGGTCAGAGGCCATGCTGCTGGACGTAGTGTAAAATCTTACATTAGACGCTCAAATATGGACCGGAAACCAACAGATCAGAGGCCATGCTGCTAGACGTAGTTTATCTTTTTACATTTGACGCACAAATATACACCAGAATCCAAGGTATCCGAAACAGGGCTGCTGGACGTCGTGTATCATCTTACCCAAGACGCTCAAATATGGACCGGAAGCCAACAGGTCAGAGGCCATGCTGCTGGACGTAATCTAAAATTTTACATTAGACGCACAAATATGTACCGGAAACCAACAGATCAGAGGCCAAGCTGCTGGGCGTAGTTTATCATTTTACATTAGACGCTCAAATATGCACCAGAAACCAACAGATCAGTATCATGACGGCTGGACGTAGTGTATCATCTTACACAAGACGCTCAAATATGGACCGGAATCCAACAGGTCAGATGTCATGCTGCTGGACGTAGTCTAAAATCTTACATTTGACGCTCAAATATGGACAAGAAACCAAAAGATCAGAGGCCATGCTGCTAGACGTAGTTTATCTTTTTACATTAGAGCACAAATATGCACCAGAAACCAAGAGATCAGAAACAGTTCTGCTGAACGTAATGTATCATTTTACACGAGACGCTCAAATATGGACCGGAAGCCAACAGGTCAGAGGCCATGCTGCTGGACGTAGTCTAAAATTTTACATTAGACGCACAAATATGGACCGGAAACCAACAGATCAGAGGCCATGCTGCTGGGCGTAGTTTATCATTTTACATTAGACGCTCAAATATGCAACAGAAACCAACAGATCAGAATCAGGCCTGCTGGACGTAGTGTATCATCTTACAAAAGACGCTCAAATATGGACCGGAAAACAACAGGTCAGAGGCCATGGTGCCGGACGTAGTCTAAAATCTTACATTAGACGCTCAAATATCGACCGGAATCCAACAAATCAGAGGCCATGCTGCTGGACGTAGTATATCTTTCTACATTAGATGCTCAAATATGCACCAGAAACCAAGAGGTCAGAAACAGGGCTGCTGGACGTTGTGTGTCATCTTACACAAGACGCTCAAATATGGACCGGAAGCCAACAACTAAGAGGCCATGCTGCTGGACGTAGTCTAAAATCTTACATTAGACGCTCAAATATGGACCGGAAACCAACAGATCAGAGGCCATGCTTCTGGACGTAATTTATCTTTTTACATTAGACGCACAGATAGGCACCAGAAACCAAGAGATCAGAAACAGGGCTGCTGGACGTAGTGTATCATCTTAACAAGACGCTGAAATATGGACCGGAAGCCAACAGGTCAGAGGCCATGCTGCTGGACGTAGACTAAAATCTTACATTAGACGCTCAAATATGGACCGGAAACCAACAGATCAGAGGCCATGCTGCTGCACGTAGTTTATCTTTTTACATTAGACGCTCAAATATGCACCATAAACCAACAGATCAGAATTATGGCTGCTGGACGTAATGTATCATCTTACACAAGACGCACAAATATGGACCTGAAGCCAACAGGACAGAGGCCATGCTGCTGGCCGTACTCTAAAATCTTACAATAGACGCTCAAATATGGACCGGAAAGAAACAGATCAGAGGCCATGCTGCTGGACGTAGTTTATCTTTTTACATTAGACGCTCAAATATGCACCAGAAACCAACAGATCAGAATCATGGCTGCTGGACGTAGTGTGTCCTCTTACACAAGACGCTCAAATATGGACCGGAAGTCAACAGGTCAGAGGCCATGCTGCTGGTTGTAGTCTAAAATCTTTCATTAGACGCTCAAATATGGACGGGAAACCAAGAGATCAGAGGCCATGCTGCTGAACGTAGTTTATCTATTTATATTAGAAGCTCAAATATGTACCAGAAACCAACAGATCAGAATCATGGCTGCTGGACGTAGTGTATCATCTTACACAAGACGCTCAAATATGGATCGGAAGCCAACAGGTCAGAAGCCATGCTGCTGGATGTAGTGTAAAATCTTTCATTAGACGCTCAAATATGGACCGGAAACCAACAGATAAGAGGCCATGCTGCTGAACGTAGTTTATCTTTTTACATTAGACATTCAAATATACACCACAAAGCAACAGATCAGAATCATGGCTGCTGGACGTAGTGTATCATCTTACACAAGACGCTCAAATATGGACCGGAAGCCAACATTTTTAGAGGCCATGCTGGTGGACGTAGTCTAAAATCTTACATTAGACGCTCAAATATAGACCGGAAACCAATAGATCAGAGGCCATACTGCTAGACGTAGTTTATCTTTTTGCATTAGACGCTCAAATATCCGCCAGAAACCAAAAGATCAGAATCATATCTGCTGGACGTAGTGTATCCTCTTACAGAAGACGCTTAAATATGGACCGGAAGCCAACGGATTAGAGGCCATGTTGCTGGACGTAGTTTATCTTCTTACATTAGACGCTCAAATATGCACCAGAAACCAAGACATCAGAAACAGGGCTGCTGGACGTAGTGTATCATCTTACATAAGACGCTCAAATATGGAGCGGAAGCCAACAGGTCAGAGGCCATGCTGCTGACCGTAGTCTAAAATCTTACATTAGACACTCAAATATGTACCAGAAACCAAAAGATCAGAATCATGGCTGCTGGACGTAGTGTATCATCTTACACAAGACGCTCAAATATGGACCGGAAGCCAACAGGTCAGAAGCCATGCTGCTGGACGTAGTGTAAAATCTTACATTAGACGCACAAATATGGACCGGTAACCAACAGATCAGAGGCCATGCTGCTGGTCGTAGTTTATCTTTTTACATTAGACACTCAAATATGCACCAGAAACCAAGAGATCAGAAAGAGGGCTGCTGGACGTAGTGTATCATCTTACACAAGACGCTCAAATATGGACCGGAAGCCAACAGGTCAGAGGTCATGCTGCTGTACTTAATCAAAAATCTTAAATTAGACGCTCAAATATGAACCAGAAACCAACAGGTCAGAGGCCATTCTGCTGGACGTAGTCTAAAATCTTACATTAGACGCTCAAATATGGACCGGAAACAAACAGATCATAGGCCATGCTACTAGACGTAGTCTAAAATCTTACATTAGACGCTCAAATATGCACCAGAAACCAACAGATCAGAATCATGGCTGCTGGACGTAGTGTATCATCTTACACAAGACGCTCAAATATGGACCGGAATCCAACAGGTCAGGGGCCATGCTGCTGGACGTAGTCTAAAATCTCACATTAGAGGCGAAAATATGGACCGGAATCCAGAAGATCAAAGGCCATGATGCTGGACGTAGTTTTTTTTTTTTATATTAGACGCTCAAATATGCACCCGAAACCTAGAGATCAGAAAAAGGGCTGCTGGACGTAGTGTATCGTCTTACACAAGACACTCATATATGGACCGGAAGACAACAGGTCAGAGGCCATGCTGCTGGACGTAGTGTAAAATCTTACATTAGACGCTCAAATATGGACCGGAAACCAACAGATCAGAGGCCATGCTGCTAGACGTAGTTTATCTTTTTACATTTGACGCACAAATATACACCAGAATCCAAGGTATCCGAAACAGGGCTGCTGGACGTCGTGTATCATCTTACCCAAGACGCTCAAATATGGACCGGAAGCCAACAGGTCAGAGGCCATGCTGCTGGACGTAATCTAAAATTTTACATTAGACGCACAAATATGTACCGGAAACCAACAGATCAGAGGCCAAGCTGCTGGGCGTAGTTTATCATTTTACATTAGACGCTCAAATATGCACCAGAAACCAACAGATCAGTATCATGACGGCTGGACGTAGTGTATCATCTTACACAAGACGCTCAAATATGGACCGGAATCCAACAGGTCAGATGTCATGCTGCTGGACGTAGTCTAAAATCTTACATTTGACGCTCAAATATGGACAAGAAACCAAAAGATCAGAGGCCATGCTGCTAGACGTAGTTTATCTTTTTACATTAGAGCACAAATATGCACCAGAAACCAAGAGATCAGAAACAGTTCTGCTGAACGTAATGTATCATTTTACACGAGACGCTCAAATATGGACCGGAAGCCAACAGGTCAGAGGCCATGCTGCTGGACGTAGTCTAAAATTTTACATTAGACGCACAAATATGGACCGGAAACCAACAGATCAGAGGCCATGCTGCTGGGCGTAGTTTATCATTTTACATTAGACGCTCAAATATGCAACAGAAACCAACAGATCAGAATCAGGCCTGCTGGACGTAGTGTATCATCTTACAAAAGACGCTCAAATATGGACCGGAAAACAACAGGTCAGAGGCCATGGTGCCGGACGTAGTCTAAAATCTTACATTAGACGCTCAAATATCGACCGGAATCCAACAAATCAGAGGCCATGCTGCTGGACGTAGTATATCTTTCTACATTAGATGCTCAAATATGCACCAGAAACCAAGAGGTCAGAAACAGGGCTGCTGGACGTTGTGTGTCATCTTACACAAGACGCTCAAATATGGACCGGAAGCCAACAACTAAGAGGCCATGCTGCTGGACGTAGTCTAAAATCTTACATTAGACGCTCAAATATGGACCGGAAACCAACAGATCAGAGGCCATGCTTCTGGACGTAATTTATCTTTTTACATTAGACGCACAGATAGGCACCAGAAACCAAGAGATCAGAAACAGGGCTGCTGGACGTAGTGTATCATCTTATACAAGACGCTCAAATATGGACCGGAAGCCAACAGTTCAGAGGCCAGGCTGCTGGACGTAGACTAAAATCTCACATTAGACGCTCAAATATGGACCGGAAACCAACAGATCAGAGGCCATGCTGCTGGACGTAGTTTATCTTTTTACATTAGACGCTCAAATATGCACCAGAAACCAACAGATCAGAATCATGGCTGCTGGACGTAGTGTGTCATCTTACACAAGACGCTCAAATATGGACCGGAAGGCAACAGGTCAGAGGCCATGCTGCTGGTTGTAGTCTAAAATCTAACATTAGACGCTCAAATATGAACGGGAAACCAAGAGATCAGAGGCCATGCTGCTGGACGTAGTTTATCTATTTATATTAGATGCTCAAATATGTACCAGAAACCAACAGATCAGAATCATGGCTGCTGGACGTAGTGAATCATCTTTCATTAGACGCTCAAATATGGACCGGAGACCAACAGATCAGAGGTCATGCTGCTGGACGTAGTTTATCTTTTTACATTAGACATTCAAATATGCACCACAAAACAACAGATCAGAATCATGGCTGCTGGACGTAGTGTATCATCTTACACAAGACGCTCAAATATGGACCGGAAGCCAACATTTTTAGAGGCCATGCTGGTGGACGTAGTCTAAAATCTTACATTAGACGCTCAAATATAGACCGGAAACGAATAGATCAGAGGCCATACTGCTAGACGTAGTTTATCTTTTTACATTAGACGCTCAAATATCCACCAGAAACCAAAAGATCAGAATCATATCTGCTGGACGTAGTGTATCCTCTTACAGAAGACGCTTAAATATGGACCGGAAGCCAACGGATTAGAGGCCATGTTGCTGGACGTAGTTTATCTTTTTACATTAGACGCTCAAATATGCACCAGAAACCAAGACATCAGAAACAGGGCTGCTGGACGTAGTGTATCATCTTACATAAGACGCTCAAATATGGACCGGAAGCCAACAGGTCAGAGGCCATGCTGCTGGCCGTAGTCTAAAATCTTACATTATACGCTCAAATATGAAACGGAAACCAACAGATCAGAGGCCATGCTTCAGGACGTAATTTATCTTTTTGCATTAGACTCTCAAATATGCACCATAAACCAAGAGATCAGAAACAGGGCTGAAGGTCGTAATGTATCATCTTACACAAGACGCTGAAATATGGACGAGTAGCCAACAGGTCAGAGGCCATGCTGCTGGTCGTTGTCTAAAATCTTACATTATACGCTCAAATATCGACCGGAATCCAACAAGTCAGAGGCCATGCTGCTGGACGTAGTTTATCTTTCTACATTAGATGCTCAAATATGCACCAGAAACCAAGAGGTCAGAAACAGGGCTGCTGGACGTTGTGTATAATCTTGCACAAGACGCTCAAATATGGACTGGAAGCCAACAACTCAGAGGCCATGCTGCTGGACGTAGTCTAAAATCTTACATTAGACGCTCAAATATGGACCGGAAACCAACAGATCAGAGGCCATGCTTCTGGACGTAATTTATCTTTTTACATTAGACGCACAGATAGGCACCAGAAACCAAGAGATCAGAAAAGGGCTGCTGGACGTAGTGTATCATCTTAACAAGACGCTCAAATATGGACCGGAAGCCAACAGGTCAGAGGCCATGCTGCTGGACGTAGACTAAAATCTTACATTAGACGCTCAAATATGGACCGGAAACCAACAGATCAGAGGCCATGCTGCTGCACGTAGTTTATCTTTTTACATTAGACGCTCAAATATGCACCATAAACCAACAGATCAAAATCATGGCTGCTGGACGTAGTGTATCATCTTACACAAGACGCACAAATATGGACCTGAAGCCAACAGGACAGAGGCCATGCTGCTGGCCGTACTCTAAAATCTAACAATAGACGCTCAAATATGGACCGGAAAGAAACAGATCGGAGGCCATGCTGCTGGACGTAGTTTATCTTTTTACATTAGACGCTCAAATATGCACCAGAAACCAACAGATCAGAATCATGGCTGCTGGACGTAGTGTGTCCTCTTACACAAGACGCTCAAATATGGACCGGAAGGCAACAGGTCAGAGGCCATGCTGCTGGTTGTAGTCTAAAATCTTTCATTAGACGCTCAAATATGGACGGGAAACCAAGAGATCAGAGGCCATGCTGCTGAACGTAGTTTATCTATTTATATTAGAAGCTCAAATATGTACCAGAAACCAACAGATCAGAATCATGGCTGCTGGACGTAGTGTATCATCTTACACAAGACGCTCAAATATGGACCGGAAGCCAACATTTTTAGAGGCCATGCTGGTGGACGTAGTCTAAAATCTTACATTAGACGCTCAAATATAGACCGGAAACCAATAGATCAGAGGCCATACTGCTAGACGTAGTTTATCTTTTTGCATTAGACGCTCAAATATCCGCCAGAAACCAAAAGATCAGAATCATATCTGCTGGACGTAGTGTATCCTCTTACAGAAGACGCTTAAATATGGACCGGAAGCCAACGGATTAGAGGCCATGTTGCTGGACGTAGTTTATCTTTTTACATTAGACGCTCAAATATGCACCAGAAACCAAGACATCAGAAACAGGGCTGCTGGACGTAGTGTATCATCTTACATAAGACGCTCAAATATGGAGCGGAAGCCAACAGGTCAGAGGCCATGCTGCTGACCGTAGTCTAAAATCTTACATTAGACACTCAAATATGTACCAGAAACCAAAAGATCAGAATCATGGCTGCTGGACGTAGTGTATCATCTTACACAAGACGCTCAAATATGGACCGGAAGCCAACAGGTCAGAAGCCATGCTGCTGGACGTAGTGTAAAATCTTACATTAGACGCACAAATATGGACCGGTAACCAACAGATCAGAGGCCATGCTGCTGGTCGTAGTTTATCTTTTTACATTAGACACTCAAATATGCACCAGAAACCAAGAGATCAGAAAGAGGGCTGCTGGACGTAGTGTATCATCTTACACAAGACGCTCAAATATGGACCGGAAGCCAACAGGTCAGAGGTCATGCTGCTGTACTTAATCAAAAATCTTAAATTAGACGCTCAAATATGAACCAGAAACCAACAGATCAGAGGCCATGCTGCTGGACGTAATTTATCTTTTTACATTAGACGCACAAGTATGCAACAGAAACCAAGAGATCAGAAACAGGGCTGCTGGACGCAGTGTATCATCTTACACAAGACGCTCCAATATGGACCGGAAGCCAACAGGTCAGAGGCCATTCTGCTGGACGTAGTCTAAAATCTTACATTAGACGCTCAAATATGGACCGGAAACAAACAGATCATAGGCCATGCTACTAGACGTAGTCTAAAATCTTACATTAGACGCTCAAATATGCACCAGAAACCAACAGATCAGAATCATGGCTGCTGGACGTAGTGTATCATCTTACACAAGACGCTCAAATATGGACCGGAATCCAACAGGTCAGGGGCCATGCTGCTGGACGTAGTCTAAAATCTCACATTAGAGGCGAAAATATGGACCGGAATCCAGAAGATCAAAGGCCATGATGCTGGACGTAGTTTTTTTTTTTATATTAGACGCTCAAATATGCACCCGAAACCTAGAGATCAGAAAAAGGGCTGCTGGACGTAGTGTATCGTCTTACACAAGACACTCATATATGGACCGGAAGACAACAGGTCAGAGGCCATGCTGCTGGACGCAGTGTAAAATCTTACATTAGACGCTCAAATATGGACCGGAAACCAACAGATCAGAGGCCATGCTGCTAGACGTAGTTTATCTTTTTACATTTGACGCACAAATATACACCAGAATCCAAGGTATCCGAAACAGGGCTGCTGGACGTCGTGTATCATCTTACCCAAGACGCTCAAATATGGACCGGAAGCCAACAGGTCAGAGGCCATGCTGCTGGACGTAATCTAAAATTTTACATTAGACGCACAAATATGTACCGGAAACCAACAGATCAGAGGCCAAGCTGCTAGGCGTAGTTTATCATTTTACATTAGACGCTCAAATATGCACCAGAAACCAACAGATCAGAATCATGGCTGCTGGACGTAGTGTATCATCTTACACAAGACGCTCAAATGTGGACGTGAAGCCAACAGGACAGAGGCCATGCTGTGGACGTAGACAAAAATCTTACATTAGACGCACAAATATGTACCGGAAACCTACACATCAGAGGCCATGCTGCTGAACGTAGTTTATCTTTTTACATTAGAGGCTCAAATCTGCACCAGAATCCAACAGATCAGAATCATGGCTGCTGGACGTAGTGTATCATCTTACACAAGACGCTCAAATGTGGACCGGAAACCAACAGATCAGAGGCCATGCTGCTGGACGTAATTTATCTTTTACATTAGACGCTCAAATATGCACCAGAAACCAACAGATCAGAATCATGGCTGCTGGACTTAGTGTATCATCTTACACAAGACGCTCATATATGGACCGGAAGCCAATAGGTCAGAGGCCATGCTGCTGGACGTAGTCAAAAATCCTACATTAGACGCACAAATATGGACTGGAAAACAACAGATCAGAGGCCATGCTGCTGGATGTAGATTATCTTTTTAGATTAGACGCTCAAATATGCACCAGAAACCAAGAGATCAGAAACAGGGCTGCTGGACGTAGTGTACCATCTTACACAAGTCGCTCAAATATGGACCGGAAGCCAACAGGTCAGAGGCCATGCTGCTGGACGTAGTCTAAATCTTAAATTAGACGCCCAAATATGGACCGGAAACCAACAGATCAGAGGCCATGCTGCTGGACGTAGTTTATCTTTTTCCATTAGACGCTCAAATATGCACCAGAAACAAAGAGATCAGAAACAGGGCTGCTGGACGTAGTGTATCTTCTTATTCAAAACGCTCAAATATGGACCGGAAGCCAACAGGTCAGAGGCCATGCAGCTGGACGTAGACAAGAATCTTACATTAGACGCTCAAATATGGACCGGAAACTAACAGATGAGAGGCCATGCTACTGGACGTAGTTTATCTTTTTACATTAGACGCTAAATATGCACCAGAAAGCAAGAGATCAGAAACAGGGCTGCTGGACGTAGTGTATCATCTTACACAAGACGCTCAAATATGGACCTGAAGCCAACAGGACAGAGGCCATGCTGTGGACGTAGACAAAAATCTTACATTAGACGCACAAATATGTACCGGAAACCTACACATCAGAGGCCATGCTGCTGAACGTAGTTTATCTTTTTACATTAGACGCTCAAATATGCACCAGAAACCAACAGATCAGAATCATGGCTGCTGGACGTAGTGTATCATCTTACACAAGACGCTCAAATATGGACCGGAAACCAACAGATCAGAGGCCATGCTGCTGGACGTAATTTATCTTTTACATTAGACGCTCAAATATGCACCAGAAACCAACAGATCAGAATCATGGCTGCTGGACGTAGTGTATCATCTTACACAAGTCGCTCAAATATGGACCGGAAGCCAACAGGTCAGAGGCCATGCTGCTGGACGTAGTCTAAAATCTTACATTAGACGCTCAAATATGGACCGGAAACCAACAGATCAGAGGCCATGCTGCTGGACGTAGTTTATCTTTTTCCATTAGACGCTCAAATATGCACCAGAAACCAAGAGATCAGAAACAGGGCTGCTGGACGTAGTGTATCTTCTTATTCAAAACGCTCAAATATGGACCGGAAGCCAACAGCTCAGAGGCCATGCTGCTGGACGTAGTCTAATAATCTTCAATTAGACGCTCAAATATGGACCGGAAACCAACAGATCATTGGCCATGCAGCTGGACGTAGTTTATCTTTTTACATTAGACACTCAAATATGCACCAGACACCAAGAGAGATAAATCAGGTTTGCTGGACGTAGTGTAGCATCTTACTCAAGACGCTCAAATATGGACCGGAAAACAACAGGTCAGAAGCCATGCTGCCGGACGTAGTCTAAAATCTTACATTAGACGCTCAAATATCGAACGGAAACCAACAAATCAGACGCCATACTGCTGGACGTAGTTTATCTTTCTACATTAAACGATCAAATATGCACCAGAAACCAAGAGATCAGAAACAGGGCTGCTGGAAGTAGTGTGTCATATTACACAAGACGCTCATATATGAAACGGAAGCCAACAGGTCAGAGGCCATACTGCTGGACGTAGTCTAAAATCTTATATTAGACACTCAAATGTGGACCGTAAACCAACAGATCAGAGGCCATGCTAATGGACGTAGTTTATCTTTTTACATTAGACGCTCAAATATGCACCAGAAACCAAGAGACCAGAATCATGGCTGCTGGACGTAGTGTATCATCTTACACAAGACGCTCAAATATGGACCGGAAGCCAACAGGTCAGAGGCCATGCTGCTGTACGTAATCAAAAATCTTACATTAGACGCTCAAACATGAACCGGAAACCAACAGATCAGAGGCCATGCTGCTGGACGTAATTTATCTTTTTACATTAGACGCACAAGTATGCAACAGAAACCAAGAGATCAGAAACAGGGCTGCTGGACGTAGTGTATCATCTTACACAAGACGCTCCAATATGGACCGGAAGCCAACAGGTCAGAGGCCATTCTGCTGGACGTATTCTATAATCTTACATTAGACGCTCAAATATGGACCGAAAACCAACAGATCAGAGGTCATTCTGCTAGACGTAATTGATCTATTTACATTAGACGCTCAAATATGCACCAGAAAGGAAGAGATCAGAATCGTGGTTGCTGGACGTAGTGTATCATCTTACACAAGACGCTAAATTATTGACTAGAAGCCAACCCATTTTGAAAATATTTCTTTTACTGCAAAAAAGTTATAAACAAGTGAAATATGACTGATTTCCCAGTTTAGCGCCGCATGACAATTTCCGCAAATGAGCTAACACAAATCACCACACCGTTGAATTTCGCCTCGACTCTATTCAAGATGTCGAAAAAATCTTTTGCAATTATGGATAAGGTAAGGTATTTCCGACAATTGGACACCAATATTTTGTGGATTCTATAAAAACGAAAAATTAGAAATGCAGACTTATTGTGCACACTGGAATACGGACGCTGTAAATTGTCAGACGACATACAGCGCACAGGCTGAAAGATGTACTTTTTACTATCTGACCAAATGAATAATCCCTGTAAACATAGATGAATCAAATAATTTCACACATTTTGATACCCATTTTGAAAATATTTCTTTTACTGGAAAAAATTTATAAAAAAGTGAAATATGACTGATTTCCGAGTTTAGGGCCGCATGACTATTACCGCAAATGAGCTAACACAAGTCCCCATACCGTTAAATTTCGCCTCGACTCAATTCAACGTGTCGAACAAACTTTTGTAATTATGGATAAGGCAAGAAATTCACGACAATTTGACACCAATATTTTGTGGATTCTATAAAAAGGAAAAAGTAGAAATGCAGTCTTATTGTGCACACTGGAATTCGGACGCTGTAAATTGTCAGACGTCATGCCGCGCACATGGTGAAAGCTGTACTTTTTACTATCTGAGCAAATGAAAAATCCCTGTAAACATAGACAAATCAAATAATTGCACACAATTTGATACCCATTTTGAAAATATTTCTTTTACTAGAAAAAAGTTATAAAGAAGTGAAATATGACTGATTTCCCAGTTTAGGGCCGCATGACAATTTCCACAAATGAGCTAACACAAGTCCACATACCGTTGAATTTCGACTCGACTCTATTCAAGGTGTCGAAAAAACTTTTGTAATTATGGATAAGGCAAGAAATCCGCGACAATTGGACAGCAATATTTTGTGGATTCTATAAAATGGAAAAATTACAAAAGCATTCTTATTGTGCACACTGGAATTCGGACGCTGTATATTTTCAGACGACATAACGCGCACATCGTGAAAGCTGTACTTTTTACTATCTGAGCAAAAGAAAAATCCCTGTATACATAGACAAATCAAATAATTGCAAACAATTTGATACCCATTTTGAAAATATATCTTTTACTGGAAAAAAGTTATAAAAACGTGAATTATGACTGATTACCCAGTTTAGGTCCGCAAGAAAATCCGCAAATGAGCTAACACTAGTCCCCATACCGTTGAATTTTGCCTCGACTCTATTCAAGGTGTCGAACAAACTTTTGTAATTATGGATAAGGCAAGAAATTCCCGACAATTTGACACCAATATTTTGTGGATTCTATAAAAAGGAAAAATTACAAATGCAGTCTTATTGTGCACACTGGAATTCTGACGCTGTAAATTGTCAGACGACATACCGCGCACATAGTGAAAACTGTACTTTTTACTATCTGACCAAATGAAACATCCCTGTAAACATTGATAAATCAAATAATTTCAAACAATTTTGATACCCATTTTGAAAATATTTCTTTTACTGGAAAAAAGTTATAAACAAGTGAAATATCACTGATTTCCCAGTTTAGGGCCGCATGACAATTTCCGCAAATGAGCTAACACAAGTCACCTTACCGTTAAATTTCGCCTCGACTCTATTCAACGTGTCGAAAAAACTTTTGTAATTATGGATAAGGCAAGAAATTCTCGACAATTTGACACCAATATTTTGTGGATTCTATAAAAAGGAACAATTACAAATGCAGTCTTATTGTGCACACTGGAATTCGGACGCTGTAAATTGTCAGACGACATACCGCGCACATGGTGAAAGCTGTACTTTTTACTATCTGAGCAAATGAAAAATCCCTGTAAACATAGACAAATCAAATAATTGCACACAATTTGATACCCATTTTGAAAATATTTCTTTTACTGGAAAAACTTATAAAAAAGTGAATTATGACTGATTACTCAGTTTAAGTCCGCATGAAATTTCCGCAAATGAGCTAACACTACTCCCCATACCGTTGAATTTTGCCTCGACTCCATTCAAGGTGTCGAACAAACTTTTGTAATTATGGATAAGGCAAGGAATTCCCGACAATTGGACAGCAATATTTTGTGGATTCTATGAAAAGGAAAAATTACAAATGCATTCTTATTGTTCACACTGGAATTCGGACGCTGTATATTGTCAGACGACATACCGCGCACATGGTGGAAGCTGTACTTTTTACTATCTGAGCAAAAGTAAAATCCCTGTATGCATAGACAAATCAAATAATTGCACACAATTTGATACCCATTTTGAAAATATTTCTTTTACTGGAAAAAAGTTATAAACAAGTGAAATATCTCTGATTTCCCAGTTTAGGGCCGCATGACAATTTCCGCAAATGAGCTAACACAAGTCCCCATACCGTTAAATTTCGCCTCGACTCTATTCAACGTGTCGAAAAAACTTTTGTAATCATGGATAAGGTAAGGAATTCCCGACTATTGGACACCAATATATTGTGGATTCGATAAAAAGGAAAAATTACAAATGCAGTCTTATTGTGCACACTGGAATTCGGACGCTGTAAATTCTCAGACGACATACCGCGCACATCGTGAAAGCTGTACTTTTTACTATCTGAGCAAATGAAAAATCCCTGTAAACATAGACAAATCAAATAATTGCACACAATTTGATACCCATTTTGAAAATATTTCTTTTACTGGAAAAAAGTTATAAAAAAGTGAATTATGACTCATTACCCAGTTTAGGTCCGCATGAAAATTTCCGCAAATGAGCTAACACTTCTCCACATACCGTTGAATTTAGCCTCGACTCTATTCAAGGTGTCGAACAAACTTTTGTAATTATGGATAAGGCAAGAAATTCACGACAATTTGACACCAATATTTTGTGTATTCTATAAAAAGGAAAAATTACAAATGCAGTCTTATTGTGCACACTGGAATTGGGACGCTGTAAATTGTCAGACGACATACCGCGCACATAGTGAAAGCTGTACTTTTTACTATCAGAGCAAATGAAAAATCCCTGTAAACATTGACATATCAAATAATTGCACACAATTTGATACCCATTTTGAAAATATTTCTTTTACTGGAAAAAAGTTATAAACAAGTGAAATATCACTGATTTCCCAGTTTTGGGCCGCATGACAATTTCCGCAAATGAGCTAACACAAGTCCCTATACCGTTGAATTTCGACTCGACTCTAATCAAGGTAGCGAACAAACTTTTTTAATTATGGATAAGGCAAGACTTTCCCGACAATTTAACACCAATATATTGTGGATTCGATAAAAAGGAAAAATTACAAATGCGGTCTTATTGTGCACACTGGAATTCGGACGCTCTAAATTGTCAGACGACATACCGCGCACATGGTGAAAGCTGTACTTTTTACTATCTGAGCAAAAGAAAAATCCATGTATACATAGACGAATCAAATAATTGCACACAATTTGATACCCATTTTGAAAATATTTCTTTTACTGGAAAAGAGTTATAAAAAAGTGAATTATGATTGATTACCCAATTTAGGTCCGCATGAAAATTTTCGCAAATGAGCTAACTCTAGTCCCCATACCGTTGAATTTTGCCTCGACTCTATTCAAGGTGCCGAACAAACATTTGTAATTATGGATAAGGCAAGAAATTTCTGACAATTGGACAGCAATATTTTGTGGATTCTATAAAAAGGAAAAATTACAAATGCATTCTTATTGTTCACACTGGAATTCGGACGCTGTATATTGTCAGACGACATACTGCGCATTTGGTGAAAGCTGTACTTTTTACTATGTGAGCAAAAGAAAAATCCCTGTATACATAGACAAATCAAATAATTGCACACAATTTGATACCCATTTTGAAAATGTTTCTTTTACTGGAAAAAAGTTATAAAAAATGAATTATGACTGATTACCCAGTTTAGGTCCGCATGAAAATTTCCGCAAATGTGCTAACACTAGTCCCCATACCGTTGAATTTTGCCTCGACTCTATTCAAGGTGTCGAAAAAACTTTTGTAATTATGGATAAGGTAAGGAATTCCCGAAAATTGGACACCAACATATTGTCAATTCGATAAAAAGGAAAAATTACAAATGCAGTCTTATTGTGCACACTGGAATTCGGACGCTGTAAATCGTCTGACGACATAACGCGCACATGGTGAAAGCTGTACTTTTTACTATCTGAGCAAATGAAAAATCCCTGTATACATAGACAAATAAAATAATTGCACACAATTTGATACCCATTTTGAAAATATTTCTTTTACTGGAAAAAAGTTATAAACATGTGAAATATCACTGAATTCCCAGTTTAGGGCCGCATGACAATTTCCGCAAATAAGCTAACACAAGTCCCCATACCGTTGAATTTCGACTCGACTCTAATCAATGTGTCGAAAAAACTTTTGTAATTATGTATAAGGCAAGAAATTCCCGACATTTGGACCGCAATATTTTGTGGATTCTATAAAAAGGAAAAATTACAAATGCATTCTTATTGTGCACACTGGAATTCGGACGCTGTATATTGTCAGACGACATACCGCGCACATCGTGAAAGCTGTACTTTTTACTATCAGAGCAAAAGAAAAATCCCTGTATACATAGACAAATCAAATAATTGCACACAATTTGATACCCATTTTGAAAATATTTCTTTTACTGGAAAAAAGTTATAAAAACGTGAATTATGACTGATTACCCAGTTTAGGTCTGCATGAAAATTTCCGCAAATGAGCTAACACTAGTCCCCATACCGTTAAATTTTGCCTCGACTCTATTCAAGGTGTCGAACAAACTTTTGTAATCATGGATAAGGCAAGAAATATTCGACAATTTGACACCAATATTTTGTGGATTATATAAAAAGGAAAAATTACAAATGCAGTCATATTGTGCACACTGGAATTCGGACGCTGTAAATTGTCAGACGACATACCGCGCACATAGTGAAAGCTGTACTTTTTACTATCTGACCAAATGAAACATCCCTGCAAACATAGATAAATCAAATAATTTCACACAATTTGATACCGATTTTGAAAATATTTCTTTTACTGGAAAAAAGTTATAAACAAGTGAAATATCACTGATTTCCCAGTTTAGGGCCGCATAACAATTTCCGCAAATCAGCTAACACTAGTCCCCATACCGTTAAATTTCGCCTCGACTCTATTCAACGTGTCGAAAAAACCTTTGTAATTATGGATAAGGCAAGAAATTCGCGACAATTTGACACCAATATTTTGTGGATTCTATAAAAAGGAAAAAGTAGAAATGCAGTCTTATTGTGCACACTGGTATTCGGACGCTGTAAATTGTCAGACGTCATGCCGCGCACATGGTGAAAGCTGTACTTTTTACTATCTGAGCAAAAGAAAAATCCCTGTATACATAGACGAATCAAATAATTGCGCACAATTTGATACCCATTTTGAAAATATTTCTTTTACTGGAAAAGAGTTACAAAAATGTGAATTATGATTGATTACCCAGTTTAGGTCCGCATGAAAATTTCCGCAAATGAGCTAACACTAGTCCCCATACCGTTGAATTTTGCCTCGACTCTATTCAAGGTGCCGAACAAACTTTTGTAATTATGGATAAGGCAAGAAATTCCCGACAATTGGACAGCAATATTTTGTGGATTCTCTAAAAAGGAAAAATTACAAATGCATGCTTATTGTTCACACTGGAATTCGGACGCTGTATATTGTCAGACGACATACCGCGCACATGGTGAAAGCTGTACTTTTTACTATCTGAGCAAAAGAAAAATCCCTGTATACATAGACAAATCAAATAATTGCACACAATTTGATACCCATTTTGAAAATATTTCTTTTACTGGAAAAAAGTTATAAAAAAGTGAATTATGACTGATTACCCAGTTTAGGTCCGCATGAAAATTTCCGCAAATGAGCTAACACTAGTCCCCATACCGTTGAATTTTGCCTCGACTCTATTCAAGGTGTCGAACAAACTTTTGTAATTATGTATAAGGCAAGAAATTCCCGAATATTGGACCGCAATAGTTTGTGGATTCTATAAAAAGGAAAAATTAGAAATGCATTCTTATTGTGCACACTGGAATTCGGACGCTGTATATTGTCAGACGACATACCGCGCACATCGTGAAAGCTGTACTTTTTACTATCAGAGCAAAAGAAAAATCCCTGTATACATAGACAAATCAAATAATTGCACACAATTTGATACCCATTTTGAAAATATTTCTTTTACTGGAAAAAAGTTATAAACAAGTGAAATATCACTGATTTCCCAGTTTAGGGCCGCATGACAATTTCCGCAAATCAGCTAACACTAGTCCCCATACCGTCAAATTTCGCCTCGACTCTATTCAACGTGTCGAAAAAACCTTTGTAATTATGGATAAGGCAAGAAATTCGCGACAATTTGACACCAATATATTGTGGATTCTATAAAAAGGAAAAAGTAGAAATGCAGTCTTATTGTGCACACTGGAATTCGGACGCTGCAAATTGTCAGACGTCATGCCGCGCACATGGTGAAAGCTGTACTTTTTACTATCTGAGCAAATGAAAAATCCCTGTAAACATAGACATATCAAATAATTGCACACAATCTGATACCCATTTTGAAAATATTTCTTTTACTGGAAAAAAGTTATAAACAAGTGAAATATCACTGATTTCCCAGTTTAGGTCCGCATGAAAATTTCCGCAAATGAGCTAACACTAGTCCCCATACCGTTGAATTTTGCCTCGACTCTATTCAAGGTGTCGAACAAACTTTTGTAATTATGGATAAGGCAAGAAATTCCCGACAATTGGACAGCAATATTTTGTGGATTCTATAAAAAGGAAAAATTACAAATGCATTCTTATTGTTCACACTGGAATTCGGACGCTGTATATTGTCAGACGACATACCGCGCACATGGTGAAAGCTGTACTTTTTGCTATCTGAGCAAAAGAAACATCCCTGGAAACATAGACAAAACAAATAATTTCACACAATTTGATACCCATTTTGAAAATATTTCTTTGACTGGAAAAAAGTTATAGACAAGTGAAATATCACTGATTTCCCAGTTTAGGGCCGCATGACAATTTTCGCAAATGAGCTAACACAAGTCCCCATACCGTTAAATTTCGCCTCGACTCTATTGAATGTGTCGAAAAAACTTTTGTAATTATAGATAAGGCAAGAAATTCACGACAATTTGACACCAATATTTTGTGGATTCTCTAAAAAGGAAAAAGTAGAAATGCATTCTTATTGTGCACACTGGAATTCGGACGCTGTAGATTGTCAAACGACATACCGCGCACATGGTGAAAGCTGTACTTTTTACTATCTGAGCAAATGAAAAATCCCTGTAAACATAGACAAATCAAATAATTGCACACAATTTGATACCCATTTTGAAAATATTTCTTTTACTGGAAAAAAGTTATAAACAAGTGAAATATGACTGATTTCCCAGTTTAGGGCCGCATGACAATTTCCACAAATGAGCTAACACACGTCCCCATACCGTTGAATTTCGAATCGACTCTATTCAAGGTGTCGAAAAAACTTTCGTAATTATGGATAAGGTAAGGAATTCCCGACAATTGGACACCAATATCTTGTGGATTCGATAAAAAGGAAAAATTACAAATGCAGACTTATTGTGCACACTGGAATTCGGACGCTGTAAATTGTCAGACGACATACCGCGCATATGGTGAAAGCTGTACTTTTTACTATCTGAGCAAATGAAAAATCCCTGTAAACATAGACAAATCAAATAATTTCACACAATTTGATACCAATTTTGAAAATATTACTTTTATTGGAAAAAAGTTATAAACAAGTGAAATAGCACTGATTTCCCAGTTTTGGGCCGCATGACAATTTTCGCAAATGAGCTAACACAAGTCCCCATACCGTTGAATTTCGACTCGACTCTAATCAAGGTGTCGAAAAAACTTTTGTAATTATGTATAAGGCAAGAAATTCCCGACAATTTGACACCAATATATTGTGGATTCGATAAAAAGGAAAAATTACAGATGCAGTCTTATTGTGCACAATGGAATTCGGACGCTGTAAATTGTCAGACGACATACCGCGCACCTGGTGTAAGCTGTACTTTTTACTATCTGAGCAAAAGAAAAATCCCTGTATACATAGACAAATCAAATAATTGCACACAATTTGATACCCATTTTGAAAATATTTCTTTTACTGGAAAAAAGTTATAAAAAAGTGAATTATGACTGATTACCCAGTTTAGGTCCTCATGAAAATTTCCGCAAATGAGCTAACACTAGTCCCCATACCGTTGAATTTTGCTTCGACTATATTCAAGGTGTCGAAAAAACTTTTGTAATTATGGATAAGGTAAGGAATTCCCGACAATTGGACACCAATATATTGTGGATTCGATAAAAAGGAAAAATTACAAATGCAGTCTTATTGTGCACACTGGAATTGGGACGCTGTAAATTGTCAGACGACATACCGCGCACATGGTGAAAGCTGTACTTTTTACTATCTGAGCAAATGAAAAATCCCTGTAAACATAGACAAATCAAATAATTTCACACAATTTGATACCCATTTTGAAAATATTTCTTTTACTGGAAAAAAGTTATAAACATGTGAAATATCACTGATTTCCCAGTTTAGGGCCACATGACAATTTCCCGAAAGAGCTAACACTAGTCCCCATACCGTTGAATTTTGCCTCGACTCTATTCAAGGTGTTGAAAAAACTTTTGTAATTAAGGATAAGGCAAGAAATTCCCGACAATTGGACAGCAATATTTTGTGGATTCTATAAAAAGGAAAAATTACAAATGCATTCTTATTGTTCACACTGGAATTCGGACGCTGTATATTGTCAGACGACATACCGCGCACATGGTGAAAGGTGTACTTTTTACTGTCTGAGCAAAAGAAAAATCCCTGTATACATAGACAAATCAAATAATTGCACACAATTTGATACCCATTTTGAAAATATTTCTTTTACTGGAAAAAAGTTATAAAAAAGAGAATTTTGACTGATTACCCAGTTTAGGTCCGCATGAAAATTTCCGCAAATGAGCTAACTCTAGTCCCCATGCCGTTGAATTTTGCCTCGACTCTATTCAAGGTGTCGAAAAAACTTTTGTAATTATGGATAAGGTTAGGAATTCCCGACAATTGGACACCAATATATTGTGGATTCGATAAAAAGGAAAAATTACAAATGCAGTCTTATTGTGCACACTGGATTTCGGACGCTGTAAATTGTCAAACGACATAACGCGAACATGGTGAATGCTGTACTTTTTACTATCTGAGCAAATGAAAAATCCCTGTAAATATAGACAAATCAAATAATTGCACACAATTTGATACCCATTTTGAAAATATTTCTTTTACTGGAAAAAAGTTATAAACATGTAAAATATCACTGATTTCCCAGTTTAGGGCCGCATGACAATTTCCGCAAATGTGCTAACACAAGTCCCCATACCGTTGAATTTCGACACGACTCTAATCAAGGTGTCGAAAAAACTTTTGTAATTATGGATAAGGCAAGAAATTCCCGACAATTGGACAGCAATATTTTGTGGATTCTATAAAACGGAAAAATTACGAATGCATTCTTATTGGGCACACTGGAATTCGGACGCTGTATATTGTCAGACGACATACCGCGCACATCGTGAAAGCTGTACTTTTTACTATCTGAGCAAAAGAAAAATCCCTGTATACATAGACAAATCAAATAATTGCACACAATTTGATACCCATTTTGAAAATATTTCTTTTACTGGAAAAAAGTTATAAAAAAGTGAATTATGACTGATTACCCAGTTTAGGTCCGCATGAAAATTTCCGCAAATGAGCTAACACTAGTCCCCATACCGTTGAATTTTGCCTCGACTCTATTTAACGTGTCGAAAAAACTTTTGTAATTATGGATAAGGTAAGGAATTCCCGACAATTGGACACCAATATATTGTGGATTCGATAAAAATGAAAAATTACAAATGCAGTCTTATTGTGCACACTGGAATTCGGACGCTGTAAATTGTCACACGACATACCGCGCACATGGTGAAATCTGTACTTTTTACTATCTAAGCAAAAGAAAAATCCCTGTATACATTAACAAATCAAATAATTGCACAGAATTTGATACCCATTTTGAAAATATTTCTTTTACTGGAAAAAAGTTATAAAAAAGTGAATTATGACTGATTACCCAGTTTCGTTCCGCATGAAAATTTCCGCAAATGAGCTAACACTAGTCCCAATACCGTTGAATTTCGACCAAACTCTAATCAAGGTGTCGAAAAAACTTTTGTAATTATGGATAAGGCAAGAAATTCCTGACAATTGGACAGCAATATATTGTGGATTCGATAAAAAGGAAAAATTACAAATGCAGTCTTATTGTGCACACTGGAATTCGGACGCTGTAAATTGTCAGACGACATACCGCGCACATGGTGAAAGCTGTACTTTTTACTATCTGAGCAAATGAAAAATCCCTGTAAACATAGACATATCAAATAATTGCACACAATTTGATACCCATTTTGAAAATATTTCTTTTACTGGAAAAAAGTTATAAACAAGTGAAATATCACTGATTTCCCAGTTTAGGGCCGCATGACAATTTCCACAAATGAGCTAACACATGTCCCCATACCGTTGAATTTCGAATCGACTCTATTCAAGGTGTCGAAAAAACTTTCGTAATTATGGAAACGGTAAGGAATTCCCGACAATGGGACACCAATATATTGTGGATTCGATAAAAAGGAAAAATTACAAATGCAGTCTTATTGTGCACACTGGAATTCGGACGCTGTAAATTGTCAGACGACATACCGCGCACATGGTGAAAGCTGTACTTTTTACTATCTGAGCAAATGAAAAATCCCTGTAAACATAGACAAATCGAATAATTGCACACAATTTGATACCCATTTTGAAAATATTTCTTTTACTGGAAAAAAGTTATAAACAAATGAATTATGACTGATTACCCAGTTTAGGTCCGCATGAAAATTTCCGCAAATGAGCTAACACTACTCCCCATACCGTTGAATTTTGCCTCGACTCTATTCAACGTGTCGAACAAACTTTTGTAATTATGGATAAGGCAAGAAATTCTCGACAATTAGACACCAATATTTTGTGGATTCTATAAAAAGGAAAAATTACAAATGCAGTCTTATTGTGCACACTGGAATTCGGACGCTGTAAATTGTCAGACGACATACCGCGCACATGGTAAAGCTGTACTTTTTACTATCTGAGCAAATGAAAAATCCCTGTAAACATATACAAATCAAATAATTGCACACAATTTGATACCCATTTTGAAAATATTTCTTTTACTGAAAAAAGTTATAAACATGTGAAATATCACTGATTTCCCAGTTTAGGGCCGCATGACAATTTCCCGAATGAGCTAACACTAGTCCCCATACCGTTGAATTTTGCCACGACTGTATTCAAGGTGTCGAACAAACTTTTGTAATTATGGATAAGGCAAGAAATTCCCGACAATTTGACACCAATATTTTGTGGATTCGATAAAAAAGAAAAATTACAAATGCAGTCTTATTGTTCACACTGGAATTCGGACGCTGTATATTGTCAGACGACATACCGCGCACATGCTGAAAGCTGTACTTTTTACTATCTGAGCAAAAGAAAAATCCCTGTATATATAGACAAATCAAATAATTGCACACAATTTGATACCCATTTTGAAAATATTTCTTTTACTGGAAAAAAGTTATAAAAAAGTGAAATATCACTGATTACCCAGTTTAGGTCCGCATGAAAATTGCCGCAAATGAGCTAACACTAGTTCCCATACCGTTGAATTTTGCCTCGACTCTATTCAAGGTGTCGAACAAACTTTTGTAATTATGGATAAGGTAAGGAATTCCCGACAATTGGACACTAATATATTGTGGATTTGATAAAATGGAAAAATTACAAATGCAGTCTTATTGTGCACACTGGAATTCGGACGCTGTATATTGTCAGACGTCATGCCGCGCACATGGTGAAAGCTGTACTTTTTAATATCTGAGCAAATGAAAAATCCCTGTAAACATATCAAATAATTGCACACAATTTGATACCCATTTTGAAAATATTTGTTTTACTGGAAAAAAGTTATAAACAAGTGAAATATGACTGATTTCTCAGTTTGGGGCCGCATGACAATTTCCACAAAGGAGCTAACACATGTCCCCATACCGTTGAATTCCGAATCGACTCTATTCAAGGTGTGGAAAAAAAGACGACATACCGCGCACATGGTGAAAGCTGTACTTTTTACTATCTGAGCAAAAGGAAAAATCCCTGTAAACATAGACAAATCAAATAATTTCACACAATTTGATACCCATTTTGAAAATATTTCTTTTACTGGAAAAAAGTTATAGACAAGTGAAATATCACTGATTTCCCAGTTTAGGGCCGCATGACTATTTCCACAAATGAGCTAACACAAGTCCCCATACCGTTGAATTTCGAATCGACTCTATTCAAGGTGTCGAACAAACTTTTGTAATTATGGATAAGGCAAGAAATTCTCGACAATTAGACACCAATATTTTGTGGATTCTATAAAAAGGAAAAATTACAAATGCAGTCTTATTGTGCACACTGGAATTCGGACGCTGTAAATTGTCAGACGACATACCGCGCACATGGTAAAGCTGTACTTTTTACTATCTGAGCAAATGAAAAATCCCTGTAAACATATACAAATCAAATAATTGCACACAATTTGATACCCATTTTGAAAATATTTCTTTTACTGAAAAAAGTTATAAACATGTGAAATATCACTGATTTCCCAGTTTAGGGCCGCATGACAATTTCCCGAATGAGCTAACACTAGTCCCCATACCGTTGAATTTTGCCACGACTGTATTCAAGGTGTCGAACAAACTTTTGTAATTATGGATAAGGCAAGAAATTCCCGACAATTTGACACCAATATTTTGTGGATTCGATAAAAAAGAAAAATTACAAATGCAGTCTTATTGTTCACACTGGAATTCGGACGCTGTATATTGTCAGACGACATACCGCGCACATGCTGAAAGCTGTACTTTTTACTATCTGAGCAAAAGAAAAATCCCTGTATATATAGACAAATCAAATAATTGCACACAATTTGATACCCATTTTGAAAATATTTCTTTTACTGGAAAAAAGTTATAAAAAAGTGAAATATCACTGATTACCCAGTTTAGGTCCGCATGAAAATTGCCGCAAATGAGCTAACACTAGTTCCCATACCGTTGAATTTTGCCTCGACTCTATTCAAGGTGTCGAACAAACTTTTGTAATTATGGATAAGGTAAGGAATTCCCGACAATTGGACACCAATATATTGTGGATTTGATAAAATGGAAAAATTACAAATGCAGTCTTATTGTGCACACTGGAATTCGGACGCTGTATATTGTCAGACGTCATGCCGCGCACATGGTGAAAGCTGTACTTTTTAATATCTGAGCAAATGAAAAATCCCTGTAAACATATCAAATAATTGCACACAATTTGATACCCATTTTGAAAATATTTGTTTTACTGGAAAAAAGTTATAAACAAGTGAAATATGACTGATTTCCCAGTTTGGGGCCGCATGACAATTTCCACAAAGGAGCTAACACATGTCCCCATACCGTTGAATTCCGAATCGACTCTATTCAAGGTGTCGAAAAAAAGACGACATACCGCGCACATGGTGAAAGCTGTACTTTTTACTATCTGAGCAAAAGGAAAAATCCCTGTAAACATAGACAAATCAAATAATTTCACACAATTTGATACCCATTTTGAAAATATTTCTTTTACTGGAAAAAAGTTATAGACAAGTGAAATATCACTGATTTCCCAGTTTAGGGCCGCATGACTATTTCCACAAATGAGCTAACACAAGTCCCCATACCGTTGAATTTCGAATCGACTCTATTCAAGGTGTCGAACAAACTTTTGTAATTATGGATAAGGCAAGAAATTCTCGACAATTTGACACCAATATTTTGTGGATTCTATAAAAAGGAAAAATTACAAATGCAGTCTTATGGTGCACACTGGAATTCGGACGCTGTAAATTGTCAGACGTCATGCCGCGCACATGGTGAAATCTGTACTTTTTGCTATCTGAGCAAATGAAAAATCCCTGTAAACATAGACATATCAAATAATTGCACACAATTTGATACCAATTTTGAAAATATTTCTTTTACTGGAAAAAAGATATAAACAAGTGAAATATGACTGGTTACCCAGTATAGGGCCGCATGACAATTTCCACAAATGAGCTAACACAAGTCCCCATACCGTTGAATTTCGAATCGACTCTATTCAAGGTGTTGAAAAAACTTTTGTAATTATGGATATGGTAAGGAATTCCCGACAATTGGACACCATTATATTGTGGATTCGATAAAAATGAAAAATTACAAATGCAGTCTTATTGTGCACACTGGAATTCGGACGCTGTAAATTGTCAGACGACATACCGCGCACATGGTGAAAGCTGTACTTTTTACTATCTGAGCAAAAGAAAAATACCTGTATACATCGACGAATCAAATAATTGCACACAATTTGATACCCATTTGGAAAATATTTCTTTTACTGGAAAAATTTATAAACAAGTGAAATATGACTGATTTCCCAGTTTGGGGCCGCATGACAATTTCCACAAAGGAGCTAACACTAGTCCCCATACCGTTGAATTTTGCCTCGACTCTATTCAAGGTGTCGAAAAAACTTTTGTAATTATGGATAAGGTAAGGAATTCCGACAATTGGACACCAATATATTGTGGATTCGATAAAAAGGAAAAATTACAAATGCAGTCTTATTATGCACACTGGAATTCGGACGCTGTAAATTGTCAGACGACATAGCGCGCACATGGTGAAAGCTGTACTTTTTACTATCTAAGCAAAAGAAAAATCCCTGTATACATAGACAAATCCAATAATTGCACACAATTTGATACCCATTTTGAAAATATTTTTTTTCCTGGAAAAAAGTTATAAAAAAGAGAATTATGTCTGATTACGCAGTTTAGGTCCGCATGAAAATCCCCGCAAATGAGCTAACACTAGTCCCCATACCGTTGAATTTCGACCCGACTCTAATCAAGGTGTCGAAAAAACTTTTGTAATTATGGATAAGGTAAGGAATTCCCGACAATTGGACAGCAATATATTGTGGATTCGATAAAAAGGAAAAATTACAAATGCAGTCTTATTGTGCACACTGGAATTCGGACGCTGTAAATTGTCAGAGGACATACCGCGCACATGGTGTAAGCTGTACTTTTTACTATCTGAGCAAATGAAAAATCCCTGTAAACATAGACAAAACAAATAATTGCACACAATTTGATACCCATTTTGAAAATATTTCTTTTACTGGAAAAAAGTTATAAAAAAGTGAAATATCACTGATTTCCCAGTTTAGGGCCGCATGACAATTTCCGCAAATGAGCTAACACAAGTCCCCATACCGTTGAATTTCGACTCGACTCTAATCAAGGTGTCGAAAAAACTTTTGTAATTATGGATAAGGCAAGAAATTCTCGACAATTTGACACCAATATTTTGTGGATTCTATAAAAAGGAAAAATTACAAATGCAGTCTTATGGTGCACACTGGAATTCGGACGCTGTAAATTGTCAGACGTCATGCCGCGCACATGGTGAAAGCTGTACTTTTTGCTATCTGAGCAAATGAAAAATCCCTGTAAACATAGACATATCAAATAATTGCACACAATTTGATACCAATTTTGAAAATATTTCTTTTACTGGAAAAAAGATATAAACAAGTGAAATATGACTGGTTACCCAGTATAGGGCCGCATGACAATTTCCACAAATGAGCTAACACAAGTCCCCATACCGTTGAATTTCGAATCGACTCTATTCAAGGTGTTGAAAAAACTTTTGTAATTATGGATAAGGTAAGGAATTCCCGACAATTGGACACCATTATATTGTGGATTCGATAAAAATGAAAAATTACAAATGCAGTCTTATTGTACACACTGGAATTCGGACGCTGTAAATTGTCAGACGACATACCGCGCACATGGTGAAAGCTGTACTTTTTACTATCTGAGCAAAAGAAAAATACCTGTATACATCGACGAATCAAATAATTGCACACAATTTGATACCCATTTTGAAAATATTTCTTTTACTGGAAAAATTTATAAACAAGTGAAATATGACTGAGTTCCCAGTTTGGGGCCGCATGACAATTTCCACAAAGGAGCTAACACTAGTCCCCATACCGTTGAATTTTGCCTCGACTCTATTCAAGGTGTCGAAAAAACTTTTGTAATTATGGATAAGGTAAGGAATTCCGACAATTGGACACCAATATATTGTGGATTCGATAAAAAGGAAAAATTACAAATGCAGTCTTATTATGCACACTGGAATTCGGACGCTGTAAATTGTCAGACGACATAGCGCGCACATGGTGAAAGCTGTACTTTTTACTATCTAAGCAAAAGAAAAATCCCTGTATACATAGACAAATCCAATAATTGCACACAATTTGATACCCATTTTGAAAATATTTTTTTTCCTGGAAAAAAGTTATAAAAAAGTGAATTATGTCTGATTACGCAGTTTAGGTCCGCATGAAAATCCCCGCAAATGAGCTAACACTAGTCCCCATACCGTTGAATTTCGACCCGACTCTAATCAAGGTGTCGAAAAAACTTTTGTAATTATGGATAAGGTAAGGAATTCCCGACAATTGGACAGCAATATATTGTGGATTCGATAAAAAGGAAAAATTACAAATGCAGTCTTATTGTGCACACTGGAATTCGGACGCTGTAAATTGTCAGAGGACATACCGCGCACATGGTGTAAGCTGTACTTTTTACTATCTGAGCAAATGAAAAATCCCTGTAAACATAGACAAAAAAAATAATTGCACACAATTTGATACCCATTTTGAAAATATTTCTTTTACTGGAAAAAAGTTATAAAAAAGTGAAATATCACTGATTTCCCAGTTTAGGGCCGCATGACAATTTCCGCAAATGAGCTAACACAAGTCCCCATACCGTTGAATTTCGACTCGACTCTAATCAAGGTGTCGAAAAAACTTTTGTAATTATGGATAAGGCAAGATATTCACGACAATTTGACAGCAATATTTTGTGGATTCTATAAAAAGGAAAAATTACAAATGCATTCTTATTGTTCACACTGGAATTCGGACGCTGTATATTGTCAGACGACATACTGTGCACTTGGTGAAAGCTGTACTTTTTACTATGTGAGCAAAAGAAAAATCCCTGTATACATAGACAAATCAAATAATTGCACACAATTTGATACCGATTTTTAAAATATTTCTTTTACTGGAAAAAAGTTATAAAAAAGTGAATTATGACTGATTACCCAGTTAAGGTCCGCATGAAAATTTCCGCAAATGAGCTAACACTAGTCCCCATACCGTTGAATTTTGCCTCGAGTCTATTCAAGGTGTCGAACAAACTTTTGTAATTATGGATAAGGCCCGAAATTCCCGAAAATTTGACACCAATATTTTGTGGATTCTATAAAAAGGAAAAAGTAGAAATGCAGTCTTATTGTGCACACTGGAATTCGGACGCTGTAAATTGTCAGACGTCATGCCGCGAACATGGTGAAAGCTGTACTTTTTACTATCTGAGCAAAAGAAAAATCCCTGTAAACATAGACATATCAAATAATTGCACACAATTTGATACCCATTTTGAAAATATTTCTTTTACTGGAAAAAAGTAATAAACATGTGAAATATCACTGAATTCCCAGTTTAGGGCCGCATGAGAATTTCCACAAATGAGCTAACAGAAGTCCCCATACCGTTGAATTTCGCCTCGACTCTATTCAACGTGTAGAAAAAACTTTTGTAATTATGGATAAGGTAAGTAATTCCCGACAATTGGACACCAACATATTGTCGATTCGATAAAAAGGAAAAATTACAAATGCAGTCTTATTGTGCACACTGGAATTTAGACGCTGTAAATCGTCTGACGACATAACGCGCACATGGTGAAAGCTGTACTTTTTACTATCTTAGCAAATGAAAAATCCCTGTAAACATAGACAAATCAAATAATTGCACACAATTTGATACCCATTTTGAAAATATTTCTTTTACTGGAAAAAAGTAATAAACATGTGAAATATCACTGAATTCCCAGTTTAGGGCCGCATGACAATTTCCGCAAATGAGCTAACACAAGTCCACATACCGTTGAATTTCGACTCGACTCTAATCAAGGTGTCGAAAAAACTTTTGTAATTATGGATAAGGCAAGATATTCACGACAATTTGACAGCAATATTTTGTGGATTCTATAAAAAGGAAAAATTACAAATGCATTCTTATTGTTCACACTGGAATTCGGACGCTGTATATTGTCAGACGACATACCGCGCACATCGTGATAGCTGTACTTTTTACTATCAGAGCAAAAGAAAAATCCCTGTATACATAGACAAATCAAATAATTGCACACAATTTGATACCCATTTTGAAAATATTTCTTTTACTGGAAAAAAGTTATAAAAACGTGAATTATGACTGATTACCCAGTTTAAGTCTCCATGAAAATTTCCGCAAATGAGCTAACACTAGTCCCCATACCGTTGAATTTTGCCTCTACTCTATTCAAGGTGTCGAACAAACTTTTGTAATTATGGATAAGTCAAGAAATATTCGACAATTTGACACCAATATTTTGTGGATTCTATAAAAAGGAAAAATTACAAATGCAGTCTTATTGTGCACACTGGAATTCGGACGCTGTAAATTGTCAGACAACATACCGCGCACATAGTGAAAGCTGTACTTTTTACTATCTGACTAAATGAAACATCCCTGCAAACATAGATAAATCAAATAATTTCACAAAATTTGATACCCATTTTGAAAATATTTCTTTTACTGGAAAAAAGTTATAAACAAGTGAAATATCACTGATTTCCCAGTTTAGGGCCGCATGACAATTTCCGCAAATCAGCTAACACTAGTCCCCATACCGTTAAATTTCGCCTCGACTCTATTCTACGTGTCGAAATAAATTTGTAATTATGGATAAGGCAAGAAATTCACGACAATTTGACACCAATATTTTGTGGATTCTATAAAAAGGAAAAAGTAGAAATGAAGTCTTATTGTGCACACTGGAATTCGGACGCTGTAAATTGTCAGACGTCATGCCGCGCACATGGTGAAAGCTGTACTTTTTACTATCTGAGCAAATGAAAAATCACTGTAAACATAGACATATCAAATAATTGCACACAATTTGATACCCATTTTGAAAATATTTCTTTTACTGGAAAAAAGTTATAAACAAGTGAATTATGACTGATTTCACAGTTTAGGGCCGCATGACAATTTCCACAAATGAGCTAACACAAGTTCCCATACCGTTGAATTTCGAATCGACTCTAATCAAGGTGTCGAAAAAACTTTTGTAATTATGGATAACGTAAGGAATTCCCGACAATTGGACACCAATATATTGTGGATTCGATAAAAAGGAAAAATTACAAATGCAGTCTTATTGTGCACACTGGAATTCGGACGCTGTAAATTGTCAGACGACATACCGCGCACATGGTGAAAGCTGTACTTTTTACTATCTGAGCAAATGAAAAATCCCTGTAAACATAGATAAATCAAATAATTTCACACAATTTGATACCCATTTTGAAAATATATCTTTTACTGGAAAAATTTATAGACAAGTGAAATATCACTGATTTCCCAGTTTAGGGCCGCATGAAAATTTCCGCAAATGAGCTAACAAAAGTCCCCATACCGTTGAATTTCGACCCGACTCTAATCAAGGTGTCGAAAAAACTTTTGTAATTATGGATAAGGCAAGAAATTCCTGACAATTGGACAGCAATATTTTGTGGATTCTCTAAAAAGGAAAAAGTAGAAATGCATTCTTATTGTGCACACTGGAATTCGGACGCTGTAAATTGTCAGACGACATACCGCGCACATGGTGAAAGCTGTACTTTTTACTATCTGAGCAAATGAAAAATCCCTGTAAATATAGACAAATCAAATAATTTCACAAAATTTGATACCCATTTTGAAAATATTTCTTTTACTGGAAAAAAGTTATAAGCAATTGAAATATCACTGATTTCCCAGTTTAGGGCCGCATGACAATTTCCGCAAATGAGCTAACACAAGTCCCCATACCGTTGAATTTCAACTCGACTCTAATCAAGGTGTCGGAAAAACGTTTGTAATTATGGATAAGGCAAGAAATTCCCGACAATTGGACACCAATATATTGTGGATTCGATAAAAAGGAAAAATTACAAATGCAGTCTTATTGTGCACACTGGAATTTGGACGCTGTAGATTGTCAGACGACATACCGCGCACATGGTGAAAGCTGTACTTTTTACTATCTGAGCAAAAGAAAAATCCCTTTATACATAGACAAATCAAATAATAGCACACAATTTGATACCCATTTTGAAAATATTTCTTTTACTGGAAAAAAGTTATAAAAAAGTGAATTATGACTGATTACCCAGTTTAGGTCCGCATGAAAATTTCCGCAAATGAGCTAACACAAGTCCAAATAACGTTGAATTTTGACCCGACTCTAATCAAGGTGTCGAAAAAACTTTTGTAATTATGGATAAGGCAAGAAATTCCCGACAATTGGACAGCAATATTTTGTGGATTCTATAAAAAGGAAAAATTACAAATGCATTCTTATTGTTCACACTGGAATTCGGACGCTGTATATTGTCAGACGACATACCGCGCACATGGTGAAAGCTGTACTTTTTACTATCTGAGCAAAAGAAAAATCCATGTATACATAGACAAATCAAATAATTGCAAACAATTTGATACCCATTTTGAAAATATTTCTTTTACTGGAAAAAAGTTATAAAAACGTGAATTATGACTGATTACCCAGTTTAGGTACGCATGAAAATTTCGGCAAATGAGCTAACACAAGTCCCCATACCGTTGAATTTTGCCTCGTCTCTATTCAAGGTGTCGAACAAACTTTTGTAATTATGGATAAGGCAAGAAATTCCCGACAATTTGACACCAATATTTTGTGGATTCTATAAAAAGTAAAAATTACAAATGCAGTCTTATTGTGCACAGTGGAATTCGGACGCTGTATATTGTCAGACGTCATGCCGCGCACATGGTGAAAGCTGTACTTTTTACTATCTGAGCAAATGAAAAATCCCTGTAAACATAGACATATCAAATAATTGCACACAATTTGATACCCATTTTGAAAATATTTGTTTTACTGGAAAAAAGTTATAAACAAGTGAAATATGACTGATTTCCCAGTTTAGGGCCGCATGACAATTTCCACAAAGGAGCTAACACAAGTCCCCATACCGTTGAATTTCGAATCGACTCTATTCAAGGTGTCGAAAAAACTTTCGTAATTATGGATATGGTAAGGAATTGCCGACAATTGGACACCAATATATTGTGGATTTGATAAAATGAAAAATTACAAATGCAGTCTTATTGTGCACACTGGAATTCGGACGCTGTAAATTGTCAGACGACATAACGCGCACATGGTTAAAGCTGTACTTTTTACTATCTGAGCAAAAGAAAAATCCCTGTATACATAGACAAATCAAATAATAGCACACAATTTGAAACCCATTTTGAAAATATTTCTTTTACTGGAAAAAAGTTATAAAAAAGTGAATTATGACTGATTACCCAGTTTAGGTCCGCATGAAAATTTCCGCAAATGAGCTAACACTAGTCCCCATACCGTTGAATTTTGCCTCGACTCTATTCATGGTGTCGAACAAACATTTGTAATTATGGATAAGGCAAGAAATTCCCGACAATTGGACAGCAATATTTTGTGGATTCTATAAAAAGGAAAAATTACAAATGCATTCTTATTGTTCACATTGGAATTCGGACGCTGTATATTGTCAGACGACATACCGCGCACATGGTGAAAGCTGTACTTTTTACTATCTGATCAAATGAAAAATCCCTGTAAACATAGACATATCAAATAATTGCACACAATTTGATACCCATTTTGAAAATATTTCTTTTACTGGAAAAAAGTTATAAACAAGTGAAATATCACTGATTTCCCAGTTTAGGGGCGCATGACAAGTTCCACAAATGAGCTAACACAAGTCCCCATACCGTTGAATTTCGAATCGACTAATTCAAGGTGTCGAACAAACTTTTGTAATTATGGATAAGGCAAGAAATTCTCGACAATTGGACACCAATATATTGTGGATTCGATAAAAAGGAAAAATTACAAATGCAGTCTTATTGTGCACACTGGAATTTGGACGCTGTATATTGTCAGACGACATACCGCGCACATGGTGAAAGCTGTACTTTTTACTATCTGTGCAAAAGAAAAATCCCTGTATACATAGACAAATCAAATAATAGCACACAATTTGATACCCATTTTGAAAATATTTCTTTTACTGGAAAAAAGTTTTAAAAAAGTGAATTATGACTGATTACCCAGTTTAGTTCCGCATGAAAATTTCCGCAAATGAGCTAACACAAGTCCCCATACCGTTGAATTTTGCCTCGACTCTATTCAACGTGTCGAAAAAACTTTCGTAGTTATGGATAAGGTAAGGAATTCCCGACAATTGGACACCAATATATTGTGGATTCGATAAAAAGGAAAAATTACAAATGCAGATTTATTGTGCATACTGGAATTCGGACGCTGTAAATTGTCAGACGACATACCGCGCACATGGTGAAAGCTGTACTTTTTACTATCTGAGCAAATGAAAAATCCCTGTAAACATATCAAATAATTGCACACAATTTGATACCCATTTTGAAAATATTTCTTTTACTGGAAAAATTTATAAACAAGTGAAATATGACTGATTTCCCAGTTTAGGGCCGCATGACAATTTCCACAAATGAGCTAACACATGTCCCCATACCGTTGAATTTCAAATCGACTCTATTCAAGTTGTCGAAATAACTTTTTTCATTATAGATAACGTGAGAAATTCCCGACAATTGGACACCAATATTTTGTGCATTCGATAAGAAGGAACATTTAGAAATGCAGTCTTATTGTGCACACTGGAATTCGGACGCTGTAAATTGTCAGAAGTCATGCCGCGCACATGGTGAAAGCTGTACTTTTTACTATCTGAGCAAATGAAAAATCTCTGTAAACATAGACATATCAAATAATTGCACACAATTTGATACCCATTTGGAAAATATTTCTTTTACTGGAAAAAAGTTATAAACAAGTGAAATATGACTGATTTCCCAGTTTAGGGCCGCATGACAATTTCCGCAAATGAGCTAACACAAGTCCCCATACCGTTGAATTTCGACTCGACTCTAATCAAGGTGTCGAAAAAACTTTTGTAATTATGGATAAGGCAAGAAGTTCTCGACAATTTGACACCAATATATTGTGGATTCGATAAAAAAGAAAAATTACAAATGCAGTCTTATTGTGCACACTGGAATTCTGACGCTGTAAATTGTCAGACGACATACCGCGCACATGGTGAAAGCTGTACTTTTTACTATCTGACCAAATGAAAAATCCCTGTATACATAGACAAATCAAATAATTGCACACAATTTGATACCCATTTTGAAAATATTTCTTTTACTGGAAAAAAGTTATAAAAAAGTGAAGTATGACAGATTACCCAGTTTAGGTCCGCATGAAAATTTCCGCAAATGAGCTAACACTAGTCCCCATACCGTTGAATTTTGCCTCGACTCTATTCAAGGTGTCGAACAAACTTTTGTAATTATGGATAAGGCAAGAGATTCCCGACAATTTGACACCAATATTTTGTGGATTCTATAAAAAGTAAAAAAGTAGAAATGCAGTCTTATTGTGCACACTGGAATTCGGTCGCTGTAAATTGTCAGACGTCATGCCGCGCACATGGTGAAAGCTGTACTTTTTACTATCTGAGCAAATGAAAAATCCCTGTAAACATAGACATATCAAATAATTACACACAATTTGATACCCATTTTGAAAATATTTCTTTTACTGGAAAAAAGTTATAAACAAGTGAAATATGACTGATTTCCCAGTTTAGGGCCGCATGACAATTTCCGCAAATGAGCTAACACAAGTCCCCATACCGTTGTATTTCGAATCGACTCTATTCAAGGTGTCGAAAAAACTTTCTTAATTATGGATAAGGTAACGAATTCCCGACAATTGGACAGCAATGTTTTGTGGATTCTATAAAAAGGAAAAATTACAAATGCATTCTTATTGTTCACACTGGAATTCGGACGCTGTATATTGTCAGACGACATACCGCGCACATGGTGAAAGCTGTACTTTTTACTATCTGAGCAAAAGAAAAATCCCTGTATACATAGACAAATCAAATAATTGCACACAATTTGATACCCATTTTGAGAATATTTCTTTTACTGGAAAAAAGTTATAAACAAGTGAAATATGACTGATTTCCCAGTTTAGGGCCGCATGACAATTTCCACAAATGAGCCAGCACATGTCCCCATACCGTTGAATTTCGAATCGACTCTATTCAATGTGTCGAAATAACTTTTTTCATTATAGATAACGTCAGAAATTCCCGACAATTGGACACCAATATTTTGTGCATTCGATAAAAAGGAACAATTAGAAATGCAGTCTTATTGTGCACACTGGAATTCGGACGCTGTAAATTGTCAGACGACATAACGCGCACATGGTGAAAGCTGTACTTTTTACTATCTGAGCAAATGAAAAATCCCTGTAAACATAGACAAATCAAATAATTGCACACAATTTGATACCCATTTTGAAAATATTTCTTTTAGTGGAAAAAAGTTATAAACATGTGAAATATCAATGATTTCCCAGATAAGGGCCGCATGACAATTTCCGCAAATGAGCTAACACAAGTCCCCATACCGTTGAATTTTGACCCGACTCTAATCAACGTGTCGAAAACACTTTTGTAATTATGGATAAGGTAACGAATTCCCGACAATTGGACACCAATATTTTGTGGATTCTATAAAAAGGAAAAATTACAAATGCATTCTTATTGTTCACACTGGAATTAGGACGATGTATATTGTCAGACGACATACCGCGCACATGGTGAAAGCTGTACTTTTTACTATCTGAGCAAAAGAAAAATCACTGTATACATAGACAAATCAAATAATTGCACACAATTTGATACCCATTTTGAAAATATTTCTTTAACTGGAAAAAAGTTATAAAAAAGTGAATTATGACTGATTACCGAGTTTACGTCCGCATGAAAATTTCCGCAAATGAGCTAACACTAGTCCCCATACCGTTGAATTTTGCCTTGACTCTATTCAAGGTGTCGAAAAAACTTTTGTAATTATGGATAAGGCAAGAAATTCCCGACAATTGGACAGCAATATTTTCTGGATTCTATAAAAATGAAAAATTACAAATGCAGTCTTATTGTGCACACTGGAATTCGGACGCTGTAAATTGTCAGACGACATACCGCGCACATGGTGAAAGCTGTACGTTTTACTATCTGACCAAATGAAAAATCCCTGTATACATAGACAAATCAAATAATTGCACACCATTTGTTACCCATTTTGAAAATATTTCTTTTACTGGAAAAAAAGTTATAAAAAAGTGAATTATGACAGATTACCCAGTTTAGGTCCGCATGAAAATTTCCGCAAATGAGCTAACACTAGTCCGCATACCGTTGAATTTTGCCTCGACTCTATTCAAGGTGTCGAAAAAACTCTTGTAATTATGGATAAGGTAAGGAATTCCGACAATTGGACACCAATATATTGTGGATTCGATAAAAAGGAAAAATTACAAATGCAGTCTTATTATGCACACTGGAATTCGGACGCTGTAAATTGTCAGACGACATAGCGCGCACATGGTGAAAGCTGTACTTTTTACTATCTAAGCAAAAGAAAAATCCCTGTATACATAGACAAATCCAATAATTGCACACAATTTGATACCCATTTTGAAAATATTTTTTTTCCTGGAAAAAAGTTATAAAAAAGTGAATTATGTCTGATTACGCAGTTTAGGTCCGCATGAAAATCCCCGCAAATGAGCTAACACTAGTCCCCATACCGTTGAATTTCGACCCGACTCTAATCAAGGTGTCGAAAAAACTTTTGTAATTATGGATAAGGCAAGAAATTCCCGACAATTGGACCGCAATATTTTGTGGATTCTATAAAAAGGAAAAATTACAAATGCATTCTTATTGTTCACACTGGAATTCGGACGCTGTATATTGTCAGACGACATACCGCGCACATGGTGAAAGCTGTACATTTTACTATCTGAGCAAAAGAAAAATCCCTGTATACTTAGACAAATCAAATAATTGCACACAATTTGATACCCATTTTGAAAATATTTCCTTTACTGGAAAAAAGTTATAAAAAAGTGAATTATGACTGATTACCCAGTTTAGGTCCGCATGAAAATTTCCGCAAATGAGCTAACACAAGTCCCCATACCGTTGAATTTTACCTCGACTCTATTCAAGGTGTCGAACAAACTTTTGTAATTATGGATAAGGCAAGAAATTCACGACAATTTGACACCAATATTTTGTGGATTCTATAAAAAGGAAAAAGTAGAAATGCAGTCTTATTGTGCATACTGGAATTCGGACGCTGTAAATTGTCAGACGTCATGCCGCGCACTTGGTGAAAGCTGTACTTTTTACTATCTGAGCAAATGAAAAATCCCTGTAAACATAGACATATCAAATAATTGCACACAATTTGATACCCATTTTGAAAATATTTCTTTTACTGGAAAAAAATTATAAACAAGTGAAATATCACTGATTTCCCAGTTTAGGGCCACATGACAATTTCCGCAAATGAGCTAACACTAGTCCCGATACCGTTGAATTTCGACTCGACTCTAATCAATGTGTCGAAAAAAATTTTGTAATTATGGATAAGGCAAGAAATTTACGACAATTTGACACCAATATATTGTGGATTCGATAAAAAGGAAAAATTACAAATGCGGTCTGATTGTGCACACTGGAATTCGGACGCTGTAAATTGTCAGACGACATACCGCGCACATGGTGAAAGCTGTACTTTTTACTATCTGACCAAATGGAAAATCCCTGTATGCATAGACAAATCCAATAATTGCACACAATTTGATACCCATTTTGAAAATATTTCTTTTACTGGAAAACAGTTATAAAAAGTGAATTATGACTGATTACCCAGTTTAGGTCCGCATGAAAATTTCCGCAAATGAGCTAACACTAATCCCCATACCGTTGAATTTTGCCTCGACTCTATTCAAGGTGTCGAACAAACTTTTGTAATTATGGATAAGGCAAGAGATTCCCGACAATTTGACACCAATATTTTGTGGATTCTATAAAAAGGAAAAAGTAGAAATGCAGTCTTATTGTGCACACTGGAATTCGGTCGCTGTAAATTGTCAGACGTCATGCCGCGCACATGGTGAAAGCTGTACTTTTTACTATCTGAGCAAAAGAAAAATCCCTGTATACATAGACAAATCAAATAATTGCACACAATTTGATACCCATTTTGAAAATATTTCTTGTACTGGAAAAAAGTTATAAAAAAGTGAATTATGACTGATTACCCAGTTTAGGTCCGCATGAAAATTTCCGCAAATGAGCTAACACAAGTCCCCATACCGTTGAATTTTGCCTCGACTCTATTCAAGGTGTCGAACAAACTTTTGTAATTATGGATAAGGCAAGAAATTATCGACAATTGGACAGCAATATTTTGTGGATTCTATAAAAAAAGAAAAATTACAAATGCATTCTTATTGTGCACACTGGAATTCGGCCGCTGTATATTGTCAGACGACATACCGCGCACATCGTGAAAGCTGTACTTTTTACTATCTGAGCAAATGAAAAATCCATGTAAACATAGACAAATCAAATAATTTCACACAATTTGATACCCATTTTGAAAATATTTCTTTTACTGGAAAAAAGTTATAAACAAATGAAATATCACTGATTTCCCAGTTTAGGGCCGCATGACAATTTCCGCAAATGAGCTAACACAAGTCCCCATACCGTCGAATTTCGACTCGACTCTAATCAAGGTGTCGAAAACACTTTTGTAATTATGGATAAGGTAAGGAATTCCCGACAATTGGACACCAATATATTGTGGATTCGATAAAAAGGAAAAATTACAAATGTAGTCTTATTGTGCACACTGGAATTCGGACGCTGTAAATTGTCAGACGACATATCGCGCACATAGTGAAAGCTGTGTTTTTACTATCTGACCAAATGAAACATCCCTGTAAACATAGATAAATCAAATAATTTCACACAATTTGATCCCCATTTTGAAAATATTTCTTTTACTGAAAAAAAGTTATAAACAAGTGAAATATCAGTGATTTCCCAGTTTAGGGCCGCATGACAATTTCCGCAAATGAGCTAACACAAGTCCCCATACCGTTGAATTTCGACTCGACTCTAATCAAGGTGTCGAAAAAACTTTTGTAATTATGGATAAGGCAAGAAATTCTCGACAATTTGACACCAATATATTGTGGATTCGATAAAAAGGAAAAAATTACAAATGCAGTCTTATTGTGCACTCTGGAATTCGGACGCTGTAGATTGTCAGACGACAGACTGCGCACATGGTGAAAGCTGTACTTTTTACTCTCTGAGCAAAAGAAAAATCCCTGTATACATAGACAAATCAAATAATTGCACACAATTTGATACCCATTTTGAAAATATTTCTTTTACTGGAAAAAAGTTATAAAAAAAGTGAATTATGACTGATTAACCAGTTTAGGTCCGCATGAAAATTTCCGCAAATGAGCTAACACTAGTCCCCATACCGTTGAATTTTGCCTCGACTCTATTCAAGGTGTCGAACAAACTTTTGTAATTATGGATAAGGCAAGAAATTATCGACAATTGGACAGCAATATTTTGTGGATTCTATAAAAAAAGAAAGATTACAAATGCTTTCTTATTGTGCACACTGGAATTCGGACGCTGTATATTGTCAGACGACATACCGCGCACATCGTGAAAGCTGTACTTTTTACTATCTGAGCAAATGAAAAATCCCTGTAAACAAAGACAAATCAAATAATTTCACACAATTTGATACCCATTTTGAAAATATTTCTTTTACTGGAAAAAAATTTATAAACAAATGAAATATCACTGATTTCCCAGTTTAGGGCCGCATGACAATTTCTGCAAATGAGCTAACACAAGTCCCCATACCGTTGAATTTCGACTCGACTCTAATCAAGGTGTCGAAAAAAATTTTGTAATTATGGATAAGGTAAGGAATTCCCGACAATTGGACACCAATATATTGTGGATTCGATAAAAAGGAAAAATTACCAATGCAGTCTTATTGTGCACACTGTAATTCGGACGCTGTAAATTGTCAGACGACATATCGCGCACATAGTGAAAGCTGTACTTTTTACTATCTGACCAAATGAAATATCCCTGTAAACATAGATAAATCAAATAATTTCACACAATTTGATACCCATTTTGAAAATATTTCTTTTACTGGAAAAAAGTTATAAACAAGTGAAATATCACTGATTTCCCAGTTTAGGGCCGCATGACAATTTCCGCAAATGAGCTAACACAAGTCCCCATACCGTTGAATTTCAACTCGACTCTAATCAAGGTGTCGAAAAAACTTTTGTAATTATGGATAAGGCAAGAAATACTCGACAATTGGACCGCAATATTTTGTGGATTCTATAAAAAGGAAAAATTACAAATGCATTATTATTGTGCACATTGGAATTCGGACGCTGTATATTGTCAGACGACATACCGCGCACATGGTGAAAGCTGTACATTTTACTATCTGAGCAAAAGAAAAATCCCTGTATATATAGACAAATCAAATAATTGCACACAATTTGATACCCATTTTGAAAATATTTCTTTTACTGGAAAAAAGTTATAAAAAAGTGAAATACGACTGATTACCCAGTTTATGTGCGCATGAAAATTTCCGCAAATGAGCTAACACTAGTCCCCATACCTTTGAATTTTGTCTCGACTCTATTCAAGGTGTCGAACAAACTTTTGTAATTATGTATAAGGCAAGAAATTCACGACAATTTGACACCAATATTTTGTGGATTCTCTAAAAAGGAAAAAGTAGAAATGCAGTCTTATTGTGCACTCTGGAATTCGGACGCTGTAAATTGTCAGACGTCATGCCGCGCACATGGTGAAAGCTGTACTTTTTACTATCTGAGCAAATGAAAAATGCCTGTAAACATAGACATATCAAATAATTGCACACAATTTGATACCCATTTTGAAAATATTTCTTTTACTGGAAAAAAGTTATAAACAAGTGAAATATGACTGATTTCCCAGTTTAGGGCCGCATGACAATTTCAACAAATGAGCTAACACAAGTCCCCATACCGTTGAATTTCGAATCGACTCTATTCAAGGTGTCGAAAAAACTTTCGTAATTATGGATAAGGTAAGGAATGCCCGACAATTGGTCGACATTATATTGTGGATTCGATAAAAAGGAAAAATTACAAATGCAGTCTTATTGTGCACACTGAAATTCGGACGCTGTAAATTGTCAGACGACATACCGCGCACATGGTGAAAGCTGTACTTTTTACTATCTGAGCAAATGAAAAATCCCTGTAAACATAGACAAATCAAATAATTTCACACAATTTGATACCCATTTTGAAAATATTTCTTTTATTGGAAAAAAGTTATAAACAAGTGAAATAGCACTGATTTCCCAGTTTTGGGCCGCATGACAATTTCCGCAAATGAGCTAACACAAGTCCCCATACCGTCGAATTTCGACTCGACTCTAATCAAGGTGTCGAAAAAACTTTTGTAATTATGGATAAGGCAAGAAATTCCCGACAATTTGACACCAATATATTGTGGATTCGATAAAAAGGAAAAAATTACAAATGCAGTCTTATTGTGCACACTGGAATTCGGACGCTGTAGATTGTCAGACGACATACTGCGCACATGGTGAAAGCTGTACTTTTTACTATCTGAGCAAAAGAAAAATCCCTGTATACATAGACAAATCAAATAATTGCACACAATTTGATACCCATTTTGAAAATATTTCTTTTACTGGAAAAAAGTTATAAAAAAAGTGAATTATGACTGATTAACCAGTTTAGGTCCGCATGAAAATTTCCGCAAATGAGCTAACACTAGTCCCCATACCGTTGAATTTTGCCTCGTCTCTATTCAAGGTGTCGAAAAAACTTTTATAATTAAGGATAAGGTAAGGAATTCCCAATAATTGGACACCAATATATTGTGGATTCGATCAAAAGGAAAAATTACAAATGCAGTTTTATTGTGCACACTGGAATTCGGACGCTGTAAATTGTCAGACGACATAACGCGCACATGGTGAAAGCTGTACTTTTTACTATCTGAGCAAATGAAAAATCCTTGTAAACATAGACAAATCAAATAATTGCACACAATTTGATACCCATTTTGAAAATATTTCTTTTACTGGAAAAAAGTTATAAAAACGTGAATTATGACTGATTACCCATTTTAGGTCCGCATGAAAATTTCCGCAAATGAGCTAACACTAGTCCCCATACCGTTGAATTTTGCCTCGACTCTATTCAAGGTGTCGAACAAACTTTTGTAATTATGTATAAGGCAAGAAATTCACGACAATTTGACACCAATATTTTGTGGATTCTATAAAAAGGAAAAATTACAAATGCAGTCTTATTGTGCACACTGGAATTCGGACGCTGTAAATTGTCAGACGACATACCGCGCACATAGTGAAAGCTGTACTTTTTACTATCTGACCAAATGAAACATCCCTGTAAACATAGATAAATCAAATAATTTCACACAATTTGATACCCATTTTGAAAATATTTCTTTTAATAGAAAAAAGTTATAAACAAGTGAAATATCACTGATTTCCCAGTTTAGGGCCGCATGACATTTTCCGCAAATGAGCTAACACACGTCCCCATACCGTTGAATTTCGACGCGACTCTAATCAAGGTGTCGAAAAAACTTTTGTAATTATGGATAAGGCAAGAAATTGACGACAATTTGACACCAATATATTGTGGATTCGATAAAAAGGAAAAATTACAAATGCGGCCTTATTGTGCAGACTGGAATTCGGACGCTGTAAATTGTCAGACGACATACCGCGCACATCGTGAAAGCTGTACTTTTTACTATCTGAGCAAAAGAAAAATCCCTGTATACATAGACAAATCACATAATTGCACACAATTTCATACCCATTTTGAAAATATTTCTTTTACTGGAAAAAAGTTATAAAAAAGTGAAATATCACTGATTTCCCATTTTAGGTCAGCATGAAAATTTCCGCAAATGAGCTAACACTAGTCCCCATACCGTTGAATTTTGCCTCGACTCTATTCAAGGTGTCGAATAAACTTTGGTAATTATGGATAAGGCAAGAAATTCCCGACAATTTGACACCAATATTTTGTGGATTCTATAAAAAGGAAAAATTACAAATGCAGTCTTATTGTGCACACTGGAATTCGGACGTTGTAAATTGTCAGACGACATACCGGGCACATAGTGAAAGCTGTACTTTTTACTATCTGACCAAATGAAACATCCCTGTAAAAATAGATAAATCAAATAATTTCACACAATTTGATACCCATTTTGAAAATATTTCTTTTACTGGAAAAAAGTTATAAACAAGTGAAATATCACTGATTTCCCAGTTTAAGGCCGCATGACAATTTCCGCAAATGAGCTAACACTAGTCCCCATACCGTTGAATTTTGCCTCGACTCTATTCAACGTGTCGAAAAAACTTTCGTAATTATGGATAAGGCAAGAAATTCTCGGCAATTTGACACCAATATTTTGTGGATTCTATAAAAAGGAAAAATTACAAATGCAGTCTTATTGTGCACACTGGAATTCGGACGCTGGAAACAGTCAGACGTCATGCCGCGCACATGGTGAAAGCTGTACTTTTTACTATCTGAGCAAATGAAAAATCCCTGTAAACATAGACATATCAAATAATTGCACACAATTTGATACCGATTTCGGAAATATTTCTTTTACTGGAAAAAAGTTATAAACAAGTGAAATATCACTGATTTCCCAGTTTAAGGCCGCATGACAATTTCCGCAAATGAGCTAACACATGTCCCCATACCGTTTAATTTCGACTCGACTCAAAGCAAGGTGTCGAAAAAACTTTTGTAATTATGGATAAGGCAAGAAATACACGACAATTTGACACCAATATTTTGTGGATTCTATAAAAAGGAAAAAGTAGAAATGCAGTCTTATTGTGCACACTGGAATTCGGACGCTGTAGATTGTCAGACGACATACCGCGCACATAGTGAAAGCTGTACTTTTTACTATCTGAGCAAAAGAAAAATCCCTGTATACATAGACGAATCAAATAATTGCAAACAATTTGATACCCATTTTGAAAATATTTCTTTTACTGGAAAAAAGTTATAAAAAACTGAATTATGACTGATTACCCTTTTTAGGTCCGCATGAAAATTTCCGCAAATGAGCTAACACTAGTCCCCATACCGTTGAATTTTGCCTCAACTCTATTTAAGGTGTCGAAAAAACTTTTGTAATTATGGATAAGGTAAGGAATTCCAGACAATTGGACACCAATATATTGTGGATTCGATAAAAAGGAAAAATTACAAATGCAGTCTTATTGTGCACACTGGAATTCGGACGCTGTAAATTGTCACACGACATACCGCGCACATGGTGAAAGCTGTACTTTTTACTATCTAAGCAAAAGAAAAATCCCTGTAGACATTAACAAATCAAATAATTGCACAGAATTTGATACCCATTTTGAAAATATTTCTTTTACTGGAAAAAAGTTATAAAAAAGTGAATTATAACTGATTACCCTGTTTTGGTCCGCATGAAAATTTCCGCAAATGAGCTAACACTAGTCCCCATACCGTTGAATTTTGCCTCGACTCTATTTAAGGTGTCGAAAAAACTTTTGTAATTATGGATAAGGCAAGAAATTCCTGACAATTGGACAGCAATATTTTGTGGATTCTCTAAAAAGGAGAAAGTAGAAATGCATTCTTATTGTGCACACTGGAATTCGGTCGCTGTAAATTGTCAGACGTCATGCCGGGCACATGGTGAAAGCTGTACTTTTTACTATCAGAGCAAATGAAAAATCCCTGTAAACATAGACAAATCAAATAATTTCACACAATGTGATACCCATTTTGAAAATATTTCTTTTACTGGAAAAAAGTTATATAAAAGTGAATTATGACTGATTACCCAGTTTAGGTCCGAATGAAAATTTCCGCAAATGAGCTAACACTAGTCCCCATACATTTGAATTTTGCCTCGACTCTATTCAAGGTGTCGAACAAACTTTTGTAATTATTGATAAGGCAAGAAATTCACGAAAATTTGAAACCAATATTTGGTGGATTCTATAAAAAGGAAAAAGTAGAAATGCAGTCTTATTGTGCACACTGGAATTTGGACGCTGTAAATTGTCAGACGTCATGCCGCGCACATGGTGAAAGCTGTACTTTTTACTATCTGAGCAAATGAAAAATCCCTGTAAACATAGACAAATCAAATAATTTCACACAATTTGATACCCATTTTGAAAATATTTCTTTTACTGAAAAAAAGTTATGAACGAGTGAAATATCACTGATTTCCCAGTTTAGGGCCGCATGACAATTTCCGCAAATGAGCTAACACAAGTCCCCATACCGTTGAATTTCGACTCGACTCTAATCAAGGTGTCGGAAAAACTTTTGTAATTATGGATAAGGCAAGAAATTCCCGACAATTGGACACCAATATATTGTGGATTCGATAAAAAGGAAAAATTACAAATGCAGTCTTATTGTGCACACTGGAATTTGGACGCTGTAGATTGTCAGACGACATACCGCGCACATGGTGTAAGCTGTACTTTTTACTATCTGAGCCAAAGAAAAATCCCTGTATACATAGACAAATCAAATAATTGCACACAATTTGATACCCATTTTGAAAATATTTCTTTTACCGGAAAAAAGTTATAAAATGTGAATTATGACTGATTACCCAGTTTAGGTCCGCATGAAAATTTCCGCAAATGAGCTAACACTAGTCTCCATACCGTTGAATTTTGCCTCGACTCTATTCAAGGTGTTGAACAAACTTTTGTAATTATGGATAAGGCAAGAAATTCCCGACAATTGGACAGCAATATTTTGTAGATTCTATAAAAAGGATAAATTACTAATGCATTCTTATTGTTCACACTGGAATTCGGACGCTGTATATTGTCAGACGACATACCGCGCACATGGTGAAAGCTGTACTTTTTACTATCTGAGCAAAAGAAAAATCCCTGTGTACATAGACAAATCAAATAATTGCACACAATTTGATACCCATTTTGAAAATATTTTTCTAGTGGAAAAAAGTAATAACCAAGTGAAATATCACTGATTTCCCAGTTTAGCGCCTCATGACAATTCCCGCAAATGAGCTAACACAAGTCCCCATACCGTTAAATTTCGCCTCGACTCTATTCAACGTGTCGAAAAATCTTTTGTAATTATGGATAAGGCAAGAAATTTGCGACAATTTGACACCAATATTTTGTGGATTCTATAAAAAGGAAAAAGTAGAAATGCAGTCTTATTGTGCACATTGGAATTCGGACGCTGTAAATTGTCAGACGTCATGCCGCGCACATGGTGAAAGTGGTACTTTTTACTATCTGAGCAAATAAAAAATCCCTGTAAACATAGACATATTAAATAATTGCACACAATTTGATACCCATTTTGAAAATATTTCTTTTACTGGAAAAAAGTTATAAACAAGTGAAATATGACTGATTTCCCAGTTTAGGGCCGCATGACAATTTCCACAAATGAGCTAACACAAGTCCCCATACCGTTGAATTTTGAATCGACTCTATTCAAGGTGTCGAAAAAACTTTTGTAATTATGGATAAGGTAAGGAATTCCCGACAATTGGACACCACTTTATTGTGGATTCTCTAAAAAGGAAAAATTACAAATGCAGTCTTATTGTGCACACTGGAATTCGGCCGCTGTAAATTGTCAGACGACATACCGCGCACATGGTGACAGCTGTACTTTTTACGATCTGAGCAAATGAAAAATCCCTGTAAACATAGACAAATCAAATAATTGCACACAATTTGATACCCATTTTGAAAACATTTCTTTTACTGGAAAAAAGTTATAAACAAGTGAAATATCACTGATTTCCCAGTTTAGGGCCGCATGACAATTTCCGCAAATGAGCTAACACAAGTCCCCATACCGTTGAATTTCGACTCGACTCTAATCAAGGTGTCGAAAAAACTTTTGTAGTTATGGATAAGGCAAGAAATTCCCGACAATTTGACACCAATATATTGTGGATTCGATTACAAGGAAAAATTACAAATGCGGTCTTATTGTGCACACTGGAATTCGGACGCTGTAAATTGTCAGACGACATACCGCGCACATGGTGAAAGCTGTACTTTTTACTATCTGAGCAAAAGAAAAATCCCTATGGACATCGACGAATCAAATAATTGCACACAATTTGATACCCATTTTGAAAATATTTCTTTTACTAGAAAAAAGTTATAAAAAAGTGAATTATGACTGATTACCCAGTTTAGGTCCGCATGAAAATTTCCGCAAATGAGCTAACACTACTCCCCATACCGTTGAATTTTGCCTCGACTCTATTCAAGGTGTCGAACAAACTTTTCTAATTATGGATAAGGCAAGAAATTCCCGACAATTTGACACCAATATTGTTTGGATTCTATAAAAAGGTAAAATTACAAATGCAGTCTTATGGTGCACACTGGAATTCGGACGCAGTAAATTGTCAGACGTCATGCCGCGCACATGGTGAAGCTGTACTTTTTACTATCTGAGCAAATGAAAAATCCCTGTAAACATAGACATATCAAATAATTGGACACAATTTAATACCCATTTTGAAAATATTTCTTTTACTGGAAAAAAGTTATAAAAACGTGAATTATGACTGATTACCCAGTTTAGGGCCGCATGACAATTTCCGCAAATGAGCTAACACTAGTCCCCATACCGTTGAATTTTGCCTCGACTCTATTCAACGTGTCGAACAAACTTTTGTAATTATGGATAAGGCAAGAAATTCCGGAAAATTTGACACCAATATTTTGTGGATTCTATAAAAAGGAAAAATTACAAATGCAGTCTTATTGTGCACACTGGAATTCGGACGTTGTAAATTGTCAGACGACATACCGCGCACATGGTGAAAGCTGTACTTTTTACGATCTGAGCAAATGAAAAATCCCTGTAAACATAGACAAATCAAATAATTGCACACAATTTGATACCCATTTTGAAAATATTTCTTTTACTGGAAAAAGTTATAAACAAGTGAAATATCCCTGATTTCCCAGTTTAGGGCCGCATGACAATTTCCGCAAATGAGCTAACACAAGTCCCCATACCGTTGAATTTCGACTCGACTCTAATCAAGGTGTCGAAAAGCTTTTGTAATTATGGATAAGGCAAGAAATTCCCGACAATTTGACACCAATATATTGTGGATTCGATAAAAAGGAAAAATTACAAATGCGGTCTTATTGTGCACACTGGAATTCGGACGCTGTAAATTGTCAGACGACATACCGCGCACATGGTGAAAGCTGTACTTTTTACTATCTGAGCAAAAGAAAAATCCCTGTATAGATCGACGAATCAAATAATTGCACACAATTTGAGACCCATTTTGAAAATATTTCTTTTACTGGAAAAAAGTTATAAAAACGTGAATTATGACTGATTACCCAGTTTAGGGCCGCATGACAATTTCCGCAAATGAGCTAACACTAGTCCCCATACCGTTGAATTTTGCCTCGACTCTATTCAACGTGTCGAACAAACTTTTGTAATTATGGATAAGGCAAGAAATTCCCGAAAATTTGACACCAATATTTTGTGGATTCTATAAAAAGGAAAAATTACAAATGCAGTCTTATTGTGCACACTGGAATTCGGACGTTGTAAATTGTCAGACGACATACCGCGCACATGGTGAAAGCTGTACTTTTTACGATCTGAGCAAATGAAAAATCCCTGTAAACATAGACAAATCAAATAATTGCACACAATTTGATACCCATTTTGAAAATATTTCTTTTACTGGAAAAAGTTATAAACAAGTGAAATATCCCTGATTTCCCAGTTTAGGGCCGCATGACAATTTCCGCAAATGAGCTAACACAAGTCCCCATACCGTTGAATTTCGACTCGACTCTAATCAAGGTGTCGAAAAGCTTTTGTAATTATGGATAAGGCAAGAAATTCCCGACAATTTGACACCAATATATTGTGGATTCGATAAAAAGGAAAAATTACAAATGCGGTCTTATTGTGCACACTGGAATTCGGACGCTGTAAATTGTCAGACGACATACCGCGCACATGGTGAAAGCTGTACTTTTTACTATCTGAGCAAAAGAAAAATCCCTGTATAGATCGACGAATCAAATAATTGCACACAATTTGATACCCATTTTGAAAATATTTCTTTTACTGGAAAAAAGTTATAAAAAAGTGAATTATGACTGATTACCCAGTTTAGGTCCGCATGACAATTTCCGCAAATGAGCTAACACTACTCCCCATACCGTTGAATTTTGCCTCGACTCTATTCAACGTGTCGAACAAACTTTTCTAATTATGGATAAGGCAAGAAATTCTTGACAATTTGACACCAATATTGTGTGGATTCTATAAAATGGAAAAATTACAAATGCAGTCTTATGGTGCACACTGGAATTCGGACGCTGTAAATTGTCAGACGTCATGCCGCGCACATGGTGAAAGCTGTACTTTTTACTATCTGAGCAAATGAAAAATCCCTGTAAACATAGACATACCAAATAATTGCACACAATTTGATACCCATTTTGAAAATATTTCTTTTACTGGAAAAAAGTTATAAAAACGTGAATTATGACTGATTACCCAGTTTAGGGCCGCATGACAATATCCGCAAATGAGCTAACACTAGTCCCCATACCGTTGAATTTTGCCTCGACTCTATTCAACGTGTCGAACAAACTTTTGTAATTATGGATAAGGCAAGAAATTCCCGAAAATTTGACACCAATATTTTGTGGATTCTATAAAAAGGAAAAAGTAGAAATGAATTCTTATTGTGCACACTGGTATTCGGACGCTGTAAATTGTCAAACGACATACCGCGCACATGGTGAAAGGTGTACTTTTTACTATCTGAGCAAATGAAAAATCCCTGTAAACATATACAAATCAAATAATTGCACACAATTTGATACCCATTTTGAAAATATTTCTTTTACTGGAAAAAAGTTATAAACATGTGAAATATCACTGATTTCCCAGTTTAGGGCCGCATGACAATTTCCCGAATGAGCTAACACTAGTCCCCATACCGTTGAATTTTGCCTCGACTGTATTCAAGGTGTCGAACAAACTTTTGTAATTATGGAAAAGGCAAGAAATTCCCGACAATTTGACACCAATATTTTGTGGATTCTATAAAAAGGAAAAAGTAGAAATGCAGTCTTATTGTGCACACTGGAATTCGGACGCTGTAAATTGTCAGACGACATACCGCGCACATGGTGAAAGCTGTACTTTTTACTATCTGAGCAAAAGAAAAATCCCTGTATACATAGACAAATCAAATAATTGCACACAATTTGATAACCATTTTTAAAATATTTCTTTTACTGGAAAAAAGTTATAAAATTGAATTATGACTGATTACCCAGTTTAGGTCCGCATGAAAATTTCCGCAAATGAGCTAACACTAGTCCACATACCGTTGAATTTTGCCTCGACTCTATTCAAGGTGTCGAAAAAACTTTTGTAATTATGGATAAGGCAAGAGAGTCCCAACAATTGGACAGCAATGTTTTGTGGATTCTATAAAAAGGAAAAATTACAAATGCATTCTTATTGTTCACACTGCAATTCGGACGCTGTATATTGTCAGACGACATGCCGCGCACATGCTGAAAGCTGTACTTTTTACTATCTGAGCAAAAGAAAAATCCCTGTATATATAGACAAATCAAATTATTGCACACAATTTCATACCCATTTTGAAAATATTTCTTTTACTGGAAAAAAGTTATAAAAAAGTGAAATATCACTGATTACCCAGTTTAGGTCCGCATGAAAATTGCCGCAAATGAGCTAACACTAGTCCCCATACCGTTGAATTTTGCCTCGACTCTATTCAAGGTGTCGAACAAACTTTTGTAATTATGGAAAAGGCAAGAAATTCCCGACAATTTGACACCAATATTTTGTGGATTCTATAAAAAGGAAAAAGTAGAAATGCAGTCTTATTGTGCACACTGGAATTCGGACGCTGTAAATTGTCAGACGACATACCGCGCACATGGTGAAAGCTGTACTTTTTACTATCTGAGCAAAAGAAAAATCCCTGTATACATAGACAAATCAAATAATTGCACACAATTTGATAACCATTTTTAAAATATTTCTTTTACTGGAAAAAAGTTATAAAATTGAATTATGACTGATTACCCAGTTTAGGTCCGCATGAAAATTTCCGCAAATGAACTAACACTAGTCCACATACCGTTGAATTTTGCCTCGACTCTATTCAAGGTGTCGAAAAAACTTTTGTAATTATGGATAAGGCAAGAGATTCCCAACAATTGGACAGCAATGTTTTGTGGATTCTATAAAAAGGAAAAATTACAAATGCATTCTTATTGTTCACACTGGAATTCGGACGCTGTATATTGTCAGACGACATGCCGCGCACATGCTGAAAGCTGTACTTTTTACTATCTGAGCAAAAGAAAAATCCCTGTATATATAGACAAATCAAATTATTGCACACAATTTGATACCCATTTTGAAAATATTTCTTTTACTGGAAAAAAGTTATAAAAAAGTGAAATATCACTGATTACCCAGTTTAGGTCCGCATGAAAATTTCCGCAAATGAGCTAACACTAGTCCCCATACCGTTGAATTTTGCCTCGACTCTATTCAAGGTGTCGAACAAACTTTTGTAATTATGGAAAAGGCAAGAAATTCCCGACAATTTGACACCAATATTTTGTGGATTCTATAAAAAGGAAAAATAGAAATGCAGTCTTATTGTGCATACTGGAATTCGGACGCTGTAAATTGTCAGACGTCATGCCGCGCACATGGTGAAAGCTGTACTTTTTACAATCTGAGCAAATGAAAAATCCCTGCAAACATAGACAAATCAAATAATTCCACACAATTTGATACCCATTTTGAAAATATTTCTTTTACTGGAAAAAAGTTATAAACAAGTGAAATATCACTGAATTCCAAGTTTAGGGCCGCATGACAATTTCCGCAAATGAGCTAACACAAGTCCCCATACCGTTGAATTTCGACTCGACTCTAATCAAGGTGTCGAAAAAACTTTTGTAATTATGGATAAGGCAAGAAATACTCGACAATTTGACACCAATATATTGTGGATTCGATAAAAAGGAAAAATTACAAATTCAGTCTTATTGTGCACACTGGAATTCGGACGCTGTAAATTGTCAGACGACATACCGCGCACATGGTGAAAGCTGTACTTTTTTACTATCTGGGCAAAAGAAAAATCCCTGTATACATAGACAAATCAAATAATTGCACACAATTTGATACCCATTTTGAAAATATTTCTTTTACTGGAAAAAAGTTATAAAAAAGTGAATTATGACTGATTACCCAGTTTAGGTCCGCATGAAAATTTCCGCAAATGAGCTAACACTAGTCCCCATACCGTTGAAGTTTGCCTCGACTCTATTCAAGGTGTCGAAAAAACTTTTGTAATTATGGATAAGGCAAGAAATTCTCGACAATTGGACAGCAATATTTTATGGATTCTATAAAAAGGAAAAATTACAAATGCATTCATATTGTTCACACTGGAATTAGGACGCTGTATATTGTCAGACGACATACCGCGCACATGGTGAAAGCTGTACTTTTTACTATCTGAGCAAAAGAAAAATCCCTGTATACATAGACAAATCAAATAATTGCACACAATTTGATAACCATTTTGAAAATATTTCTTTTACTGGAAAAAAGTTATAAAAAAGTGAATTATGACTGATTACCCAGTTTAGGTCCGCATGAAAATTTCCGCAAATGAGCTAACACTAGTCCCCATACCGTTGAATTTTGGCTCGACTCTATTCAAGGTGTCGAAAAAACTTTTGTAATTATGGATAAGGTAAGGAATTCCCGACAATTGGACACCAATATATTGTGGATTCGATAAAAAGGAAAAATTACAAATGCAGTCTTATTGTGCACACTGGAATTCGGACGCTGTATATTGTCAGACGACATATCGCGCACATGGTGAAAGCTGTACTTTTTACTATCTGAGCAAATGAAAGATCCCTGTAAACATAGACATATCAAATAATTGCGCACAATTTGATACCCATTTTGAAAATATTTCTGTTACTGGAAAAAAGTTATAAACAAGTGAAATATGACTGATTTCCCAGTTTAGGGCCGCATGACAATTTCCACAAATGAGCTAACACATGTCCCCATACCGTTGAATTTCGAATCGACTCTATTCAAGGTGTCGAAAAAACTTTCATAATTATGGATAAGGTAAGGAATTCCCTACAATCGGACACCAATATATAGTGGATTCGATAAAAAGAAAAATTACAAATGCAGTCTTATTGTGTACACTGGAATTCGGACGCTGTAAATTGTCAGACGACATACCGCGCACATGGTGAAAGCTGTACTTTTTACTATCTGAGCAAATGAAAAATCCCTGTAAACATAGACAAATCAAATAATTTCAAACAATTTTCTACCCATTTTGAAAACATTTCTTTTACTGGATAAAAGTTATAAACAAGTGAAATATGACTGATTTCCCAATTTAGGGCCGTATGACAATTTCCGCAAATGAGCTAACACATGTCCCCATACCGTTAAATTTCGCCTCGACTCTATTCAACGTATCGAAAAAAATTTTGTAATTATGGATAAGGCAATTAATTCTCGACAATTTGACACCAATATATTGTGGATTCGATAAAAAGGAAAAAGTAGAAATGAGGTCTTATTGTGCACACTGGAATTCGGACGCTGTAAATTGTCAAACGACATACCGCGCACATGGTGTAAACTGTACTTTTTACTATCTGAGCAAATGAAAAATCCCTGTAAACATATAAAAATCAAATAATTGCACACAATTTGATACCCATTTTGAAAATATTTCTTTTACTGGAAAAAAGTTATAAACATGTGAAATATCACTGATTACCCAGTTTAGGGCCGCATGACAATTTCCGCAAATGAGCTAACACAAGTCCCCATACCGTTGAATTTCGAATCGACTCTATTCAAGGTGTCGAAAAAACTTTTGTAATTATGGATAAGGCAAGAAATTCGCGAAGATTTGACACCAATATATTGTGGATTCTATAAAAAGGAAAAATTACAAATGCAGTTTTATTGTGCACACTGGAATTCGGACGCTGTAAATTGTCAGACGACATACCGCGCACATAGTGAAAGCTGTACTTTTTACTATCTGACCAAATGAAACATCCCTGTAAACATAGATAAATTAAATAATTTCACACAATTTGATACCCATTTTGAAAATATTTCTTTTACTGGAAAAAAGTTATAAACAAGTGAAATATGACAGATTTCCCAGTTTAGGGCCGCATGACAATTTCCGCAAATGAGCTAACACAAGTCCCCATACCGTTGAATTTCGAATCGACTCTATTCAAGGTGTCGGAAAAACTTTTGTAATTATGGATAAGGCAAGAAATTCGCGAAGATTTGACACCAATATATTGTGGATTCTATAAAAAGGAAAAATTACAAATGCAGTCTTATTGTGCACACTGTAATTCGGTCGCTGTAAATTGTCAGACGACATATCGCGCACATAGTGAAAGCTGTACTTTTTACTATCTGACCAAATGAAACATCCCTGTAAACATAGATAAATTAAATAATTTCACACAATTTGATACCCATTTTGAAAATATTTCTTTTACTGGAAAAAAGTTATAAACAAGTGAAATATGACTGGTTACCCAGTTTAGGTCCGCATGAAAATTTCCGCAAATGAGCTAACACTAGTCCGCATACCGTTGAATTTTGCCTCGACTCTATTCAAGGTGTCGAACAAACTTTCGTAATTATGGATAAGGCAAGAAATTCCCGACAATTTGACACCAATATTTTGTGGATTCTATAAAAATGAAAAAGTAGAAATGCAGTCTTATTGTGCACACTGGAATTCGGACGCTGTAAATTATCAGACGTCATGCCGCGCACATCTGAGCAAAAGAAAAAACCCTGTATACATAGACAAATCAAATAATTGCACACAATTTGATACCCATTTTGAAAATATTTCTTTTACTGGAAAAAAGTTATAAACAAGTGAAATATCACTGATTTCCCAGTTTAGGGCCGCATGACAATTTTCGCAAATGAGCTAACACAAGTCCCCATACCGTTGAATTTCGACTCGACTCTAATCAAGGAGTCGAAAAAACTTTTGTAATTATGGATAAGGCAAGAAATTCCCGACAATTTGACAACAATATATTGTGGATTCGATAAAAAGGAAAAATTACAAATGCGGTCTTATTGTGCACACTGGAATTCGGACGCTGTAAATTGTCAGACGACATACCGCGCACATGGTGAAAGCTGTACTTTTTACTATCTGAGCAAAAGAAAAATCCCTGTATACATAGACGAAAAAAATAATTTCACACAATTTGATACCCATTTTGAAAATATTTCTTTTACTGGAAAAAAGTTATAAAACAAGTGAAATATCACTGATTTCCCAGTTTAGGGCCGCATGACAATTTCCGCAAATGACCTAAAACAAGTCCCCATACCGTTGAATTTCGACTCGACTCTAATCAAGGAGTCGAAAAAACTTTTGTAATTATGGATAAGGCAAGAAATTACCGACAATTTGACACCAATATTTTGGGGATTCGATAAAAAGGAAATAGTAGAAATGCAGTCTTATTGTGCACACTGGAATTCGGACGCTGTAAATTGTCAGAAGTCATGCCGCGCACATGGTGAAAGCTGTACTTTTTACTATCTGAGCAAATGAAAAATCCCTGTAAACATAGACATATCAAATAATTGCACACAATTTGATAACGATTTTGAAAATATTTCTTTTACTGGAAAAATGTTATAAACAAGTGAAATATGACTGATTTCCCAGTTTAGGGCCGCATGACAATTTCCACAAATGAGCTAACACAAATCCCCATACCGTTGCATTTCGAATCGACTCTATTCAAGGTGTCGAAAAAACTTTTGTAATTATGGATAAGTTAAGACATTCCCGACAATTGGAGAGACATATTTTGTGGATTCTATGAAAAGGAAAAATTACAAATGCAGTCTTATTGTGCACCCTAGAATCCGGACGCTGTAAATTGTCAGACGACATACCGCGCTCATTTTGAAAACTGTACTTTTTACTATCTGACCAAACGAAAAATCCCTGTAAATATAGTCAAATCAAATAATTGCACACAATTTGATACCCATTTTAAAAATATTTCTTATACTGGAAAAAAGTTATAAACAAGTGAAATATGACTGATTTCCCAGTTTAGGGCCGCATGACAATTTCCGCAAATGAGCTAACACATGTCCCCATACCGTTGAATTTCGCCTCGACTCTATTCAAGGTGTCGATAAAACTTTTGTAATTATGGATAAGTTAAGACATTCCCGAAAGTTGGAGAGACATATTTTGTGGATTCGATAAAAAGGAAAAATTAGAAATACAGTCTTATTGAGCACACTGGAATTCGGACGCTGAAAATTGTCAGACGACATACCGCGCACATGGTGAAAGCTGTACTTTTTACTATCTGAGCAAAAGAAAAATCCCTGTATACATAGACAAATCAAATAATTGCACACAATTTGATACCCATTTTGAAAATATTTCTTTTACTGGAAAAAAGTTATAAAAAAGTGAATTATGACTGATTACCCAGTTTAGGTCCGGATGACAATTTCCGCAAATGAGCTAACACTAGTCCCCATACCGTTGAATTTTGCGTCGACTCTATTCAAGGTGTCGAACAAATTTTTGTAATTATGGATAAGGCAAGAGATTACCGACAATTTGACACCAATATTTTGTGGATTCTATAAAAAGGAAAAAGTAGAAATGCAGTCTTATTGTGCACACTGGAATTCGGTCGCTGTAAATTGTCAGACGTCATGACGCGCACATGGTGAAAGCTGTACTTTTTACTATCTGAGCAAATGAAAAATCCCTGTAAACATAGACATATCAAATAATTGCACAGAATTTAATACCCATTTTGAACATATTTCTTTTACTGGAAAAAAGTTATAAAAAAGTGAATTATGACTGATTACCCAGTTTAGGTCCGCATGAAAATTTGCGCAAATGATCTAACACTAGTCCCCATAACGTTGAATTTCGCCTCGACTCTATTCAAGGTGTCGATAAAACTTTTGTAATTATGGATAAGTTAAGACATTCCCGACAATTGGACAGCAATATTTTGTGGATTCGATAAAAAGGAAAAATTAGAAATACGTTCTTATTGTGCACACTGGAATTCGGACGCTGAAAATTGTCAGACGACATACTGCGCACATGGTGAAAGCTGTACTTTTTACTATCTGACCAAATGAAAAATCCCTGTAGACATAGACCAAACAAATAATTGTACACAATTTGATACCCATTTTGAAAATATTTCTTTTACTGGAAAAAAGTTATAAACAAGTGAAATATCACTGATTACCCAGTTTAGGTCCGCATGACAATTTCCGCAAATGAGCTAACACAAGTCCCAATACCGTTAAATTTCGCCTCGAGTCTATTCAATGAGTCGAAAAATCTCTTGTAATTATGGATAAGGCAAGAAATTCCCGACAATTGGACACCAATATTTTGTGGATTCTATAAAAAGGAAAAAGTAGAAATGCAGTCTTATTGTGCACACTGGAATTCGAACGCTGTAAATTGTCAGACGTCATGCCGCGCACATGGTGAAAGCTGTACTTTTTACTATCTGAGCAAATGAAAAATCCCTGTAAACATAGACAAATCAAATAATTGCACACAATTTGATACCTGTTTTGAAAATATTTCTTTTACTGGAAAAAAGTAATAAACATCTGAATTATCACTGATTTCCCAGTTTAGGGCCGCATGACAATTTCCGCAAATGAGCTAACACAAGTCCCCATACCGTTGAATTTCGACTCGACTCTAATCAAGGTGTCGAGAAAACTTTTATAATTATGGATAAGGCAAGAAATTCCCGACAATTGGCCTGCAATATTTTGTGGATTCTATAAAAAGGAAAAATTACAAATGCATTCTTAGTGTGCACACTTGAATTCGGACCCTGTAAATTGCCAGACGACATACCGCGCACATGGTGAAAGCTGTACATTTTACTATCTGAGCAAAAGAAAAATCCCTGTATACATAGACAAATCAAATAATTGCACACAATTTGATACCCATTTTGAAAATATTTCTTTTACTGGAAAAAATTATAAAAAAGTGAATTATGACTGATTACCCAGTTTAGGTCCGCATGAAAATTCCCGCAAATGAGCTAACACTAGTCCCCATACCGTTGAATTTTGCCTCGACTCTATTCTAGGTGTCGATAAAACTTTTGTAATTATGGATAAGTTAAGACATTCCCGACAATTGGACAGCAATATTTTGTGGATTCGATAAAAAGGAAAAATTAGAAATACGGTCTTATTGTGCACACTGGAATTCGGACGCTATAAATTGTTAGACGTCTATCCGCGCACATAGTGAAAGCTGTACTTTTTACTATCTGACCAAATGAAACATCCCTGTAAACATAGATAAATCAAATAATTTCACACAATTTGATACCCATTTTGAAAATATTTCTTTTACTGGAAAAAAGTTATAAACAAGTGAAATATCACTGATTTCCCAGTTTAGGGCCGCATGACAATTTCCGCAAATGAGCTAACACAAGTCCCCATACCGTTAAATTTCGCCTCGACTCTATTCAACGTGTCGAAAAAACTTTTGTAATTATGGATAAGGCAAGAAATTCACGACAATTTGAAACCAATATTTTGTGGATTGTCAGACGTCATGCCGCGCACATGGTGAAAGCTGTAATTTTTTACTATCTGAGCAAAAGAAAAATCCCTGTATGCATAGACAAATCAAATAATTGCACAGAATTTGATGCCCATTTTGAAAATATTTCTTTTACTGGACAAAAGTTATAAAAAAGTGAATTATGACTCATTACCCAGTTTAGGTCCGCATGAAAATTTCGCAAATGAGCTAACACTAGTCCCCATACCGTTGAATTTTGCCTCGACTCTATTCGAGGTGTCGAACAAACTTTTGTAATTATGGATAAGGCAAGAAATTCTCGACAATTTGACACCAATATTTTGTGGATTCTATAAAAAGGAAAAAGTAGAAATGCAGTCTTATTGTGCACACTGGAATTGGGACGCTGTAAATTGTCAGACGACATACCGCGCACATAGTGAAAGCTGTACTTTTTACTATCTGAACAAATGAAACATCCCTGTAAACATAGATAAATCAAATCATTTCACACAATTTGATATCCATTTTGAAAACATTTCTTTTACTGGAAAAATTTATAAACAAGTGAAATATGACTGATTTCCCAGTTTAGGGCCGCATGACAATTTCCACAAATGAGCTGACACAAGTCCCCATACCGTTGAATTTCGAATCGACTCTATTCAAGGTGTCGAAAAAACTTTTGTAATTATGGATAAGTTAAGGAATTCCCGTCAATTGGACACCAATATATTGTGGATTCGATAAAAAGGAAAAATTACAAATGCATTCTTATTGTTCACACTGGAATTCGGACGCTGTAAATTGTCAGACGACATACCGCGCACATGGTGAAAGCTGTACTTTTTACTATCTGAGCAAATGAAAAATCCCTGTAAACATAGACAAATCAAATAATTGCACACAATTTGATACCCATTTGGAAAATATTTCTGTTACTGGAAAAAATTATAAACAAGTGAAATATCACTGATTTCCCAGTTTAGGGCCGCATGACAATTTCCGCAAATGAGCTAACACAAGTCCCCATACCGTTGAATTTCGACTCGACTCTAATCAAGGTGTCGAAAAAACTTTTGTAATTATGGATAAGGCAAGAAATCCGCGACAATTGACACCAATATTTTGTGGATTCTATAAAAAGAAAAAGTAGAAATGCAGTCTTATTGTGCACACTGGAATTCGGACGCTGTAAATTGTCAGACGTCATGCCGCGCACATGGTGAAAGCTGTACTATCTGAGCAAATGAAAAATCCCTGTAAACATAGACATATAAAATAATTGCACACAATTTGATACCCATTTTGAAAATATTTCTTTTACTGGAAAAAAGTTATAAAAAAGTGAATTATGACTGATTGCCCAGTTTAGGTCCGCATGAAAATTTCCGCAAATGAGCTAACGCTAGTCCCCATACCGTTGAATTTTGCCTCGACTCTATTCAAGGTGTCGAACAAACTTTTGTAATTATGGTTAAGGCAAGAAATTCTCGACAATTTGACACCAATATTTTGTGGATTCTATAAAAAGGAAAAATTACAAATGCAGTCTTATTGTGCACACTGGAATTCGGACGCTGTAAATTGTCAGACGACATACCGCGCACATAGTGAAAGCTGTACTTTTTACTATCTGACCAAACGAAACATCCCTGTAAACATAGATAAATCAAATAATTTCACACAATTTGATACCCATTTTGAAAATATTTCTTTTACTGGAAAAAAGTTATAAACAGGTGAAATATCACTGATTTCCAAGTTTAGGGCCGCATGACAATTTCCACAAATGAGCTAACACAAGTCCCCATACCGTTAAATTTTGACCCGACTCTAATCAAGGTGTCGAAAAAACTTTTGTAATTATGGATAAGGTAAGAAATTCGCGACAATTGGACAGCAATATTTTGTGGATTCTATAAAAAGGAAAAATTACAAAGGCATTCTTATTGTTCACACTGGAATGCGGACGCTGTATATTGTCAGACGACATACCGCGCACATGGTGAAATCTGTACTTTTTACTATCTGAGCAAAGAAAAATCCCTGTATACATAGATAAATCAAATAATTGCACACAATTTGATACCCATTTTGAAAATATTTCTTTTACTGGAAAAAAGTTATAAACATGTGAAATATGACTGATTTCCCAGTTTAGGGCCGCATGACAATTTCCACAAATGAGCTAACACAAGTCCCCATACCGTTGAATTTCGAATCAACTCTATTCAAGGTGTCGAAAAAATTTCGTAATTATGGATAAGGTAAGGAATTCCCGACAATTGGACACCAATATATTGTGGATTCAATAAAAAGGAAAAATTACAAATGCAGTCTTATTGTGCACACGGGAATTCGGACGCTGTAGATTGTCAGACGACATACCGCGCACATGGTGAAAGCTGTACTTTTTACCATCTGAGCAAATGAAAATTCCCTGTAAACATAGACATATCAAATAATTGCACACAGTTTGATACCCATTTTGAAAATATTTCTTTTACTGGAAAAAAGTTATAAACATGTGAAATATCACTGATTTCCCAGTTTAGGGCCGCATGACAATTTCCGCAAATGAGCTAACACAAGTCCCCATACCGTTGAATTTAGACCCGACTCTAATCAAGGTGTCGAAAATCTTTTGTAATTATGGATAAGGCAAGAAATTCCCGACAATTGGACAGCAATATTTTGTGGATTCTATAAAAATGAAAAATTACAAATGCATTCTTTTTGTGCACACTGGAATTCGGACGCTGTAAATTGTCAGACGACATACCGCGCACATGGTGAAAGCTGTACTTTTTACTATCTGAGCAAATGAAAAATCCCTGTAAACATAGACAAATCAAATAATTGCACACAATTTGATACCCATTTTGAAAATATTTCTTTTACTGGAAAAAAGTTATAAACATGTGAAATATCACTGATTTCCCAGTTTAGGGCCGCATGACAATTTCCGCAAATGAGCTAACACTAGTCCCCATACCGTTGAATTTTGCCTCGACTCTATTCAAGGTGTCGAACAAAATTTTGTAATTATGGATAAGGCAAGAAATTCCCGACAATTAGACACCAATATATTGTGGATTTGATAAAAAGGTAAAATTACAAATGCAGTCTTATTGTGCACACTGGAATTCGGTCGCTGTAAATTGTCAGACGTCATGCCGCGCACATGGTGAAAGCTGTACTTTTTACTCTGAGCAAATGAAAATTCCCTGTAAACATAGACATATCAAATAATTGCACACAATTTGATACCCATTGTGAAAATATTTCTTTTACTGGAAAAAAGTTATGAAAAAGTGAATTATGACTGAATACCCAGTTTAGGTCCGCATGAAAATTTCCGCAAATGAGCTAACACAAGTCCCCATACCGTTGAATTTTGTCTCGACTCTATTCAAAGTGTCGAAAAAACTTTTGTAATTATGGATAAGGCAAGAAATTCGCGACAATTGGACACCAATATTTTGTGGATTCTATAAACGGGAAAAATTACAAATGCAGTCTTATTGTGCACACTGGAATTCGGACGCTGTAAAGTGTCAGACGACATACCGCGCACATGGTGAAAGCTGTACTTTTTACTATCTGAGCAAAAGAAAAATCCCTGTATAAATATACAAATCAAATAATTGCACACAATTTGATACCCATTTTGAAAATATTTCTTTTACTGGAAAAAAGTCATAAAGAAGTGAAATATGACTGATTTCCTAGTTTAGAGCCGCATGACAATTTCCACAAATGAGCTAACACAAGTCCCCATACCGTTGAATTTCGACTCGACTCTAATCAAGGTGTCGAAAAAACATTTGTAATTATGGATAAGTCAAGAAATTCCCGACAATTTGACACCAATATATTGTGGATTAGATAAAAAGGAAAAATTACAAATGCAGTCTTATTGTGCACACTGGAATTCGGACGCTGTAGATTGTCAGACGACATACCGCGCACATGGTGAAAGCTGTACTTTTTACTATCTGAGCAAATGAAAATTCCCTGTAAACATAGACATATCAAATAATTGCACACAGTTTGATACCCATTTTGAAAATATTTCTTTTACTGGAAAAAAGTTATAAACATGTGAAATATCACTGATTTCCCAGTTTAGGGCCGCATGACAATTTCCGCAAATGAGCTAACACAAGTCCCCATACCGTTGAATTTTGACCCGACTCTAATCAACGTGTCGAAAATCTTTTGTAATTATGGATAAGGCAAGAAATTCCCGACAATTGGACAGCAATATTTTGTGGATTCTATAAAAATGAAAAATTACAAATGCATTCTTTTTGTGCACACTGGAATTCGGACGCTGTAAATTGTCAGACGACATACCGCGCACATGGTGAAAGCTGTACTTTTTACTATCTGAACAAATGAAAAATCCCTGTAAACATAGACAAATCAAATAATTGCACACAATTTGATACCCATTTTGAAAATATTTCTTTTACTGGAAAAAAGTTATAGACATGTGAAATATCACTGATTTCCCAGTTTAGGGCCGCATGACAATTTCCGCAAATGAGCTAACACTAGTCCCCATACCGTTGAATTTTGCCTCGACTCTATTCAAGGTGTCGAACAAACTTTTGTAATTATGGATAAGGCAAGAAATTCTCGACAATTTGACACCAATATTTTGTGGATTCTATAAAAAGGAAAAAGTAGAAATGCAGTCTTATTGTGCACACTGGAATTCGGTCGCTGTAAATTGTCAGACGTCATGCCGCGCACATGGTGAAAGCTGTACTTTTTACTATCTGAGCCAATGAAAAATCCCTGTAAACATAGACATATCAAATAATTGCACACTATTTGATACCCATTTTGAAAATATTTCTTTTACTGGAAAGAAGTTATAAACAAGTGAATTATCACTGATTTCCCAGTTTAGGGCCGCATGACAATTTCCACAAATGACCTAACACAAGTCCCCATACCGTTGTATTTCGAATCGACTCTATTAAATGTGTCGAAAAAACTTTCGTAATTATGCATAAGGTAAGGAATTCCCGACAATTGGACACCAATATATTGTGGATTTGATAAAAAGGAAAAATTACAAATGCAGTCTTATTGTGCACACTGGAATTCGGACGCTGTATATTGTCAGACGACATACCGCGCACATGGTGAAAGCTGTACTTTTTACTATCTGAGCAAATGAAAAATCCCTGTAAACATAGACAAATCAAATAATTTCACATAATTTGATACCCATTTTGAAAATATTTCTTTTACTGGAAAAAAGTTATAAACAAGTGAATTATCACTGAATTCCCAGTTTAGGGCCGCATGACAATTTCCGCAAATGAGCTAACACTAGTCCCCATACCGTTGAATTTCGACTCGACTCTAATCAAGGTGTCGAAAAAACATTTGTAATTATGGATAAGGCAAGAAATTCCCGACAATTTGACACCAATATATTGTGGATTTGATAAAAAGGTAAAATTACAAATGCAGTCTTATTGTGCACACTGGAATTCGGACGCTGTAAAATGTCAGACGACATACCGCGCACATGGTGAAAGCTGTACTTTTTACTATCTGAGCAAATGAAAAATCCCTGTAAACATAGACAAATCAAATAATTTCACACAATTTGATACCCATTTTAAAAATATTTCTTTTACTGGAAAAAAGTTATAAACAAGTGAATTATCACTGATTTTCCAGTTTAGGGCCGCATGACAATTTCCGCAAATCAGCTAACACTAGTCCCCATACCGTTGAATTTCGACTCGACTCTAATCAAGGTGTCGAAAAAACATTTGTAATTATGGATAAGGCAAGAAATTCCCGACAATTTGACACCAATATATTGTGGATTTGATAAAAAGGTAAAATTACAAATGCAGTCTTATTGTGCACATTGGAATTCGGTCGCTGTAAATTGTCAGACGTCATGCCGCGCGCATGGTGAAAGCTGTACTTTTTACTATCTGAGCAAATGAAAATTCCCTGTAAACATAGACATATCAAATAATTGCGCACAATTTGATAGCCATTTTGAAAATATTTCTTTTACTGGAAAAAAGTTATAAAAAAGTGAATTATGACTGATTACCCAGTTTAGGTCCGCATGAAAATTTCCGCAAATGAGCTAACACTAGTCCCCATACCGTTGAATTTTGCCTCGACTCTATTCAAGGTGTCGAACAAATTTCTGTAATTTTGGATAAGGCAAGAGATTCCCGACAATTTGACACCAATATATTGTGGATTCGACAAAAAGGAAAAATTACAAATGCAGTCTTATTGTGCACACTGGAATTCGGACGCTGTAAATTGTCAGACGACATACCGCGCACATGGTGAAAGCTGTACTTTTTACTATCTGAGCAAATGAAAAATCCCTGTAAACATAGACAAATCAAATAATTTCACACAATTTGATACCCATTTTGAAAATATTTCTTTTACTGGAAAAAAGTTATAAAAAAGTGAATTATGACAGATTACCCAGTTTAGGTCCGCATGAAAATTTCCGCAAATGCGCTAACACTAGTCCCCATACCGTTGAATTTTGCCTCGACTCTATTCAAGGTGTCGAACAAATTTTTGTAATTATGGATAAGGCAAGAGATTCCCGACAATTTGACACCAATATATTGTGGATTCGATAAAAAGGAAAAATTACAAATGCAGTCTTATTGTGCACACTGGAATTCGGACGCTGTAAATTGTCAGACGACATACCGCGCACATGGTGAAAGCTGTACTTTTTACTATCTGAGCAAATAAAAAATCCCTGTAAACCTGGACATATCAAATAATTGCACACAATTTGATACCCATTTTGAAGATATTTCTTTTACTGGAAAAAAGTTATAAACAAGTGAAATATCACTGATTTCCCAGTTTAGGGCCGCATGACAATTTACACAAATGAGCTAACACAAGTCCCCATACCGTTGTATTTCCAATCGACTCTATTCAAGTTGTCGAAAAAACTTTCGTAATTATGGATAAGGTAAGGAATTCCCGACAATTGGACACCAATATATTGTGGATTCGATAAAAAGGAAAAATTACAAATGCAGTCTTATTGTGTACACTGGAATTCGGACGCTGTAAATTGCCAGACGACATACCGTGCACATGGTGAAAGCTGTACTTTTTACTATCTGAGCAAAAGAAAAATCCCTGTATACATAGACAAATCAAATAATTTCACACAATTTGATACCCATTTTGAAAATATTTCTTTTACTGGAAAAAAGTTATAAACAAGTGAAATATCACTGATTTCCCAGTTTAGGGCCGCATGACAATTTCCGCAAATGAGCAAACACAAGTCCCCATACCGTTGAATTTAGACCCGACTCTAATCAAGGTGTCGAAAATCTTTTGTAATTATGGATAAGACAAGAAATTCCCGACAATTGGACAGCAATATTTTGTGGATTCTATAAAAATGAAAAAGTAGAAATGCAGTCTTATTGTGCACACTGGAATTCGGTCGCTGTAAATTGTCAGACGTCATGCCGCGCACATGGTGAAAGCTGTTCTTTTTACTATCTGAGCCAATGAAAAATCCCTGTAAACATAGACATATCAAATAATTGCACACAATTTGATACCCATTTTGAAAATATTCCTTTACTGGAAAAAAGTTATAAACAAGTGAATTATCACTGATTTCCCAGTTTAGGGCCGCATGACAATTTCCACAAATGACCTAACACAAGTCCCCATACCGTTGTATTTCGAATCGACTCTATTAAAGGTGTCGAAAAAACTTTCGTTATTATGCATAAGGTAAGGAATTCCCGACAATTGGACACCAATATTTTGTGGATTCTATAAAAATGAAAAATTACAAATGCAGTCTTATTGTGCACACTGGAATTCGGACGCTGTAAATTGTCAGACGACATACCGCGCACATGGTGAAAGCTGTACTTTTTACTATCTGAGCAAATGAAAAATCCCTGTTAACATAGACAAATTAAATAATTGCACACAATTTGATACACATTTTGAAAATATTTCTTTTACTGGAAAAAAGTTATAAACATGTGAAATATCACTGATTTCCCAGTTTAGGGCCGCATGACAATTTCCGCAAATGAGCTAACACTAGTCCCCATACCGTTGAATTTTGCCTCGACTCTATTCAAGGTGTCGAACAAACTTTTGTAATTATGGATAAGGCAAGAAATTCTCGACATTTTGACACCAATATTTTGTGGATTCTATAAAAAGGAAAAAGTAGAAATGCAGTCTTATTGTGCACACTGGAATTCGGTCGCTGTAAATTGTCAGACGTCATGCCGCGCACATGGTGAAAGCTGTACTTTTTACTATCTGAGCCAATGAAAAATCCCTGTAAACATAGACATATCAAATAATTGCACACAATTTGATACCCATTTTGAAAATATTTCTTTTACTGGAAAAAAGTTATAAACAAGTGAATTATCACTGATTTCCCAGTTTAGGGCCGCATGACAATTTCCACAAATGACCTAACACAAGTCCCCATAACGTTGTATTTCGAATCGACTCTATTAAAGGTGTCGAAAAAACTTTCGTAATTATGCATAAGGTAAGGAATTCCCGACAATTGGACACCAATATATTGTGGATTCGATAAAAAGGAAAAATTACAAATGCAGTCTTATTGTGCACATTGGAATTCGGACGCTGTAAATTGTCAGACGACATACCGCGCACATGGTGAAAGCTGTACTTTTTACTATCTGAGCAAATGAAAAATCCCTGTAAACATAGACAAATCAAATAATTTCACACAATTTGATACCCATTTTGAAAATATTTCTTTTACTGGAAAAAAGTTATAAGCAAGTGAAATATCACTGATTTCCCAGTTTAGGGCCGCATGACAATTTCCGCAAATGAGCTAACACAAGTCCCCATACCGTTGAATTTCGACTCGACTCTAATCAAGGTGTCGGAAAAACGTTTGTAATTATGGATAAGGCAAGAAATTCCCGACAATTGGACACCAATATATTGTGGATTCCATAAAAAGGAAAAATTACAAATGCAGTCTTATTGTGAACACTGGAATTTGGACGCTGTAGATTGTCAGACGACATACCGCGCACATGGTGAAAGCTGTACTTTTTACTATCTGAGCAAAAGAAAAATACCTTTATACATAGACAAATCAAATAATAGCACACAATTTGATACCCATTTTGAAAATATTTCTTTTACTGGAAAAAAGTTATAAAAAAGTGAATTATGTCTGATTACCCAGTTTAGGTCCGCATGAAAATTTCCGCAAATGAGCTAACACTAGTCCCCATACCGTTGAATTTTGACCCGACTCTAATCAATGTGTCGAAAAAACTTTTGTAATTATGGATAAGGCAAGAAATTCCCGACAATTGGACGGCAATATTTTGTTGATTCTATAAAAAGGAAAAATTACAAATGCATTCTTATTGTGCACACTGGAATTCGGACGCTGTATATTGTCAGACGACATACCGCGCACATGGTGAAAGCTGTACTTTTTACTATCTGAGCAAAAGAAAAATCCCTGTATACATAGACAAATCAAATAATTGCAAACAATTTGATACCCATTTTGAAAATATTTCTTTTACTGGAAAAAAGTTATAAAAACGTGAATTATGACTGATTACCCAGTTTAGGTCCGCATGAAAATTTCGGCAAATGAGCTAACACTAGTCCCCATACCGTTGAATTTTGCCTCGACTCTATTCAAGGTGTCGAACAAACTTTTGTAATTATGGATAAGGCAAGAAATTTCCAACAATTTGACACCAATATTTTGTGGATTCTATAAAAAGTAAAAATTACAAATGCAGTCTTATTGTGCACACTGGAATTCGGACGCTGTAAATTGTCAGACGTCATGCCACGCACATGGTGAAAGCTGTACTTTTTACTATCTGAGCAAATGAAAAATCCCTGTAAACATAGACATATCAAATAATTGCACACAATTTGATACCCATTTTGAAAATATTTGTTTTACTGGAAAAAAAGTTATAAACAAGTGAAATATGACTGATTTCCCAGTTTAGGGCCGCATGACAATTTCCACAAAGGAGCTAACACATGTCCCCATACCGTTGAATTCCGAATCGACTCTATTCAAGGTGTCGAAAAAACTTTCGTAGTTATGGATAAGGTAAGGAATTCCCGACAATTGGACACCAATATATTGTGGATTCGATAAAAAGGAAAAATTACAAATGCAGTCTTATTGGGCACACACGAATTCGGACGCTGTAAATTGTCAGACGACATACCGCGCACATGCTAAAGCTGTACTTTTTACTATCTGAGCAAATGAAAAATCCCTGTAAACATAGACAAATCAAATAATTTCACACAATTTGATACCCATTTTGAAAATATTTCTTTTACTGGAAAAAAGTTATAGACAAGTGAAATATCACTGATTTCCCAGTTTAGGGCCGCATGAAAATTTCCGCAAATGAGATAACACAAGTCCCCATACCGTTGAATTTCGACCCGACTCTAATCAAGGTGTCGAAAAAACTTTTGTAATTATGGATAAGGCAAGAAATTCCTGACAATTGGACAGCAATATTTTGTGGATTCTCTAAAAAGGAAAAAGTAGAAATGCATTCTTATTGTGCACACTGGAATTCGGTCGCTGTAAATTGTCAGACGTCATGCCGGGCACATGGTGAAAGCTGTACTTTTTACTATCTGAGCAAATGAAAAATCCCTGTAAACATAGACAAATCAAATAATTTCACAGAAATTTGGTACCCATTTTGAAAATATTTCTTTTACTGGAAAAAATTTATAAAATAGTGAATTATGACTGATTACCCAGTTTAGGTCCGCATGAATATTTCCGCAAATGAGCTAACACTAGTCCCCATACCTTTGAATTTTGTCTCGACTCTATTCAAGGTGTCGAACAAACTTTTGTAATTATGGATAAGGCAAGAAATTCACGAAAATTTGACACCAATATTTTGTGGATTCTATAAAAAGGAAAAAGTAGAAATGCAGTCTTATTGTGCACACTGGAATTCGGACGCGGTAAATTGTCAGACGTCATGCCGCGCACATGGTGAAAGCTGTACTTTTTACTATCTGAGCAAATGAAAAATCCCTGTAAACATAGACATATCAAATTATTGCACACAATTTGATACCCCTTTTGAAAATATTTCTTTTACTGGAAAAAAGTTATAAACAAGTGAAATATCACTGATTTCCCAGTTTAGGGGCGCATGACAAGTTCCACAAATGAGCTAACACAAGTCCCCATACCGTTGAATTTCGAATCGACTCTATTCAAGCTGTCGAAAAAACTTTCGTAATTATGGATATGGTAAGGAATTCCCGACAATTGGACACCAATATATTGTGGATTCGATCAAAAGGAAAAATTACAAATGCAGTCTTATTGTGCACACTGGAATTTGGACGCTGTAGATTGTCAGACGACATACCGCGCACATGGTGAAAGCTGTACTTTTTACTATCTGTGCAAAAGAAAACTCCCTGTATACATAGACAAATCAAATAATAGCACACAATTTGTTACCCATTTTGAAAATATTTCTTTTACTGGAAAAAAGTTATAAAAAAGTGAATTATGACTGATTACCCAGTTTAGGTCCGCATGAAAATTTCCGCAAATGAGCTAACACTATTCCCCATACCGTTGAATTTTGCCTCGACTCTATTCAAGGTGTCGAACAAACTTTTGTAATTATGGATAAGGCAAGAAATTCCCGACAATTGGACAGCAATATTTTGTGGATTCTATAAAAAGGAAAAATTACAAATGCATTCTTATTGTTCACACTGGAATTCGGACGCTGTATATTGTCAGACGACATACCGCGCACATGGTGAAAGCTGTACTTTTTACTATCTGAGCAAAAGAAAGATCCCTGTATACATAGACAAATCAAATAATTGCACACAATTTGATACCCATTTTGAAAATATTTCTTTTACTGGAAAAAAGTTATAAAAAAGTGAATTATGACTGATTACCCAGTTTAGGTCCGCATGAACATTTCCGCAAATGAGCTAACACTAGTCCCCATACCGTTGAATTTTGCCTCGACTCTATTCAAGGTGTCGAACAAACTTTTGTAATTATGGATAAGGTAAGGAATTCCCGACAATTGGACACCAATATATTGTGGATTCGATAAAATGGAAAAATTACAAATGCAGTTTTATTGTGCACACTGGAATTCGGACGCTGTAAATTGTCAGTCGACATAACGCGCACATGGTGAAAGCTGTACTTTTTACTATTTGAGCAAATGAAAAATCCCTGTAAACATAGACAAATCAAATAATTGCACACAATTTGATACCCATTTTGAAAATGTTTCTTTTACTGGAAAAAAGTTATAAACATGTGAAATATCACTGATTTCCCAGATAAGGGCCGCATGACAATTTCCGCAAATGAGCTAACACAAGTCCCCATACCGTTGAATTTCGACTCGACTCTAATCAAGGTGTCGGAAAAACTTTTGTAATTATGGATAAGGCAAGAAATTCCCGACAATTGGACACCAATATATTGTGGATTCGATAAAAAGGAAAAATTACAAATGCAGTCTTATTGTGCAGACTGGAATTTGGACGTTGTAGATTGTCAGACGACATACCACGCACATGGTGAAAGCTGTACTTTTTACTCCCTGAGCAAAAGAAAAATCCCTGTATACATAGACAAATCAAATAATAGCACACAATTTGATAAGCATTTTGAAAATATTTCTTTTACTGGAAAAAAGTTATAAAAAAGTGAATTATGACTGATTACCCAGTTTAGGTCCGCATGAAAATTTCGGCAAATGAGCTAACACTAGTCCCCATACCGTTGAATTTTGCCTCGACTCTATTCAAGGTGTCGAACAAACTTTTGTAATTATGGATAAGGCAAGAAATTTCCGACAATTTGACACCAATATTTTGTGGATTCTATAAAAAGGAAAAAGTAGAAATGCAGTCTCATTGTGCACACTGGAATTCGGACGCTGTAAATTGTCAGACGTCATGCCGCGCACATGGTGAAAGCTGTAATTTTACTATCTGAGCAAATGAAAAATCCCTGTAAACATAGACATATCAAATAATTGCACACAATTAGATACCCATTTTGAAAATATTTCTTTTACTGGAAAAAAGTTATAAACAAGTGAAATATCACTGATTTCCCAGTTTAGGGGCGCATGACAAGTTCCACAAATGAGCTAACACAAGTCCCCATACCGTTGAATTTCGAATCGACTCTATTCAAGGTGTCGAACAAACTTTTGTAATTATGGATAAGGCAAGAAATTCCCGACAATTGGACACCAATATATTGTGGATTCGATAAAAAGGAAAAATTACAAATGCAGTCTTATTGTGCACACTGGAATTTGGACGCTGTAGATTGTCAGACGACATACCGCGCACATGGTGAAAGCTGTACTTTTTACTATCTGTGCAAAAGAAAACTCCCTGTATACATAGACAAATCAAATAATAGCACACAATTTGTTACCCATTTTGAAAATATTTCTTTTACTGGAAAAAAGTTATAAAAAAGTGAATTATGACTGATTACCCAGTTTAGGTCCGCATGAAAATTTCCGCAAATGAGCTAACACTATTCCCCATACCGTTGAATTTTGCCTCGACTCTATTCAAGGTGTCGAACAAACTTTTGTAATTATGGATAAGGCAAGAAATTCCCGACAATTGGACAGCAATATTTTGTGGATTCTATAAAAAGGAAAAATTACAAATGCATTCTTATTGTTCACACTGGAATTCGGACGCTGTATATTGTCAGACGACATACCGCGCACATGGTGAAAGCTGTACTTTTTACTATCTGAGCAAAAGAAAAATCCCTGTATACATAGACAAATCAAATAATTGCACACAATTTGATACCCATTTTGAAAATATTTCTTTTACTGGAAAAAAGTTATAAAAAAGTGAATTATGACTGATTACCCAGTTTAGGTCCGCATGAACATTTCCGCAAATGAGCTAACACTAGTCCCCATACCGTTGAATTTTGCCTCGACTCTATTCAAGGTGTCGAACAAACTTTTGTAATTATGGATAAGGTAAGGAATTCCCGACAATTGGACACCAATATATTGTGGATTCGATAAAATGGAAAAATTACAAATGCAGTTTTATTGTGCACACTGGAATTCGGACGCTGTAAATTGTCAGACGACATAACGCGCACATGGTGAAAGCTGTACTTTTTACTATTTGAGCAAATGAAAAATCCCTGTAAACATAGACAAATCAAATAATTGCACACAATTTGATACCCATTTTGAAAATGTTTCTTTTACTGGAAAAAAGTTATAAACATGTGAAATATCACTGATTTCCCAGATAAGGGCCGCATGACAATTTCTGCAAATGAGCTAACACAAGTCCCCATACCGTTGAATTTCGACTCGACTCTAATCAAGGTGTCGGAAAAACTTTTGTAATTATGGATAAGGCAAGAAATTCCCGACAATTGGACACCAATATATTGTGGATTCGATAAAAAGGAAAAATTACAAATGCAGTCTTATTGTGCACACTGGAATTTGGACGTTGTAGATTGTCAGACGACATACCACGCACATGGTGAAAGCTGTACTTTTTACTATCTGTGCAAATGAAAACTCCCTGTATACATAGACAAATCAAATAATAGCACACAATTTGATACCCATTTTGAAAATATTTCTTTTACTAGAAAAAAGTTATAAAAAAGTGAATTATGACTGATTACCCAGTTTAGTTCCGCATGAAAATTTCCGCAAATGAGCTAACACTATTCCCCATACCGTTGAATTTTGCCTCGACTCTATTCAAGGTGTCGAACAAACTTTTGTAATTATGCATAAGGCAAGACATTCTCGACAATTTGACACCAATATTTTGTGGATTCTATAAAAAGGAAAAATTACAAATGCAGTCTTATGGTGCACACTGGAATTCGGACGCTGTAAATTGTCAGACGTCATGCCGCGCACATGGTGAAAGCTGTACTTTTTGCTATCTGAGCAAATGAAAAATCCCTGTAAACATAGACATATCAAATAATTGCACACAATTTGATACCCATTTTGAAAATATTTCTTTTACTGGAAAAAAGTTATAAACAAGTGAAATATGACTGATTTCCCAGTTTAGGGCCGCATGACAATTTCCACAAATGAGCTAACACATGTCCCCATACCGTTGAATTTCAAATCGACTCTATTCAAGGTGTCGAAATAACTTTTTTCATTATAGATAACGTGAGAAATTCCCGACAATTGGACACCAATATTTTGTGCATTCGATAAGAAGGAACAATTAGAAATGCAGTCTGATTGTGCACAGTGGAATTCGGACGCTGTAAATTGTCAAACGACATACCGCGCACATGGTGAAAGCTGTACTTTTTACTATCTGAGCAAATGAAATATCCCTGTAAACATAGACAAATCAAATAATTGCACACAATTTGATACCCATTTTGAAGTTATATTACTTTTACTGGAAAAAAGTTATTAACATGTGAAATATCACTGATTTCCCAGTTTAGGGCCGCATGACAATTTCAGCAAATGAGCTAACACAAGTCCGCATACCGTTGAATTTCGACTCGACTCTAATCAAGGTGTCGAAAAAACATTTGTAATTATGGATAAGGCAAGAAATTCCCGACAATTGGATCGCAATATTTTGTGGATTCTATAAAAAGGAAAAATTACAAATGCTTTCTTATTGTGCACACTGGAATTCGGACGCTGTATATTGTCAGACGACATACCGCGCACAGGGTGATAGCTGTACATTTTACTATCTGAGCAAAAGAAAAAACCCTGTATACATAGACAAATCAAATAATTGCACACAATTTGATACCCATTTTGAAAATATTTCTTTTACTGGAAAAAAGTTATAAACAAGTGAAATATGACTGATTTCCCAGTTTAGGGCCGCATGAAAATTTCCGCAAATGAGCTAACACAAGTCCCCATACCGTTGAATTTCGACTCGACTATAATCAAGTTGTCGAAAAAACTTTTGTAATTATGGATAAGGCAAGATATTCAGGACAATTTGACACCAATATTTTGTGGATTCTATAAAAAGGAAAAATTACAAATGCAGTCTGATTGTGCACACTGGAATTCGGACGCTGTAAATTGTCAGACGACATACCGCACACATAGTGAAAGCTGTACTTTTTACTATCTGACCAAATGAAACATCCCTGTAAACATAGATAAATCAAATAATTTCACACAATTTGATACCCATTTTGAAAATATTTCTTTTACTGGAAAAAAGTTATAAAGAAGTGAAATATCACTGATTTCCCAGTTTAAGGCCGGATGAAAATTTCCGCAAATGAGCGAACATTAGTCCCCATACCGTTGAATTTTGCCTCGACTCTATTCAACGTGTCGAAAAAACTTTTGTAATTATGGATAAGGCAAGAAATTCTCGGCAATTTGACACCAATATTTTGTGGATTCTATAAAAAGGAAAAAGTAGAAATGCAGTCTTATTGTGCACACTGGAATTCGGACGTTGTAAATTGTCAGACGTCATGCCGCGCACATGGTGAAAGCTGTACTTTTTACTATCTGAGCAAATGAAAAATCCCTGTAAACATAGACATATCAAATAATTGCACACAATTTGATACCCATTTTGAAAATATTTCTTTTACTGGAAAAAAGTTATAAACAAGTGAAATATGACTGATTTCCCAGTTTAGTGCCGCATGATAATTTCCACAAATGAGCTAACACAAGTCACCATACCGTTGAATTTCGAATCGACTCTATTCAAGGTGTCGAAAAAACTTTTATAATTATGGATAAGGTAAGGAATTCCCGACAATTGGACACCAATATATTATGGATTCGATAAAATGGAAAAATTACAAATGCAGTCTTATTGTGCACATTGGAATTCGGACGCTGTAAATTGTCAGACGACATACCGCGCACATGGTGAAGCTGTTCTTTTTACTATCTGAGCAAATGAAAAATCCCTGTAAACATAGATAAATCAAATAATTTCACACAATTTGATACCCATTTTGAAAATATTTCTTTTACTGGAAAAAAGTTATAAACAACTGAAATATCACTGAATTCCCAGTTTAGGGCCGCATGACAATTTCCGCAAATGAGCTAACACAAGTCCCCATACCGTTGAATTTCGACTCGACTCTAATCAAGGTGTCGAAAAAACTTTTGTAATTATGGACAAGGCAAGAAATTCACGACAATTTGACACCAATATATTGTGGATTCGATAAAAGAAAAATTACAAATGCGGCCTTATTGTGCACACTGGAATTAGGACGCTGTAAATTGTCAGACGACATACCGCGCACATCGTGAAAGCTGTACTTTTTACTATCTGAGCAAAAGAAAAATCCCTGTAGACATTAACAAATCAAATAATTGCACAGAATTTGATACCCATTTTGAAAATATTTCTTTTACTGGAAAAAAGTTATAAAAAAGTGAATTATAACTGATTACCCAGTTTTGGTCCGCATGAAAATTTCCGCAAATGAGCTAACACTAGTCCCCATACCGTTGAATTTCTACCAAACTCTAATCAAGTTTTCGAAAAAACTTGTGTAATTATGGATAAGGCAAGAAATTCCTGACAATTGAACAGCAATATTTTGTGGATTCTCTAAAAAGGAAAAAGTAGAAATGCATTCTTATTGTGCACACTGGAATTCGGTCGCTGTAAATTGTCAGACGTCATGCCGGGCACATGGTGAAAGCTGTACTTTTTACTATCAGAGCAAATGAAAAATCCCTGTAAACATAGACAAATCAAATAATTTCACACAATGTGATACCCATTTTGAAAATATTTCTTTTACTGGAAAAAAGTTATAAAAAAGTGAATTATGACTGATTACCCAGTTTAGGTCCGCATGAAAATTTCCGCAAATGAGCTAACACTAGTCCCCATACATTTGAATTTTGCCTCGACTCTATTCAAGGTGTCGAACAAACTTTTGTAATTATTGATAAGGCAAGAAATTCACGAAAATTTGAAACCAATATTTGGTGGATTCTATAAAAAGGAAAAAGTAGAAATGCAGTCTTATTGTGCACACTGGAATTCGGACGCTGTAAACTGTCAGACGTCATGCCGCGCACATGGTGAAAGCTGTACTTTTTACTATCTGAGCAAATGAAAAATCCCTGTAAACATAGACATATCAAATAATTGGACACAATTTAATACCCATTTTGAAAATATTTCTTTTACTGGAAAAAAGTTATAAAAACGTGAATTATGACTGATTACCCAGTTTAGGGCCGCATGACAATTTCCGCAAATGAGCTAACACTATTCCCCATACCGTTGAATTTTGCCTCGACTCTATTCAACGTGTCGAACAAACTTTTGTAATTATGGATAAGGCAAGAAATCCCCGAAAATTTGACACCAATATTTTGTGGATTCTATAAAAAGGAAAAATTACAAATGCAGTCTTATTGTGCACACTGGAATTCGGACGTTGTAAATTGTCAGACGACATACCGCGCACATGGTGAAAGCTGTACTTTTTACGATCTGAGCAAATGAAAAATCCCTGTAAACATAGACAAATCAAATAATTGCACACAATTTGATACCCATTTTGAAAATATTTCTTTTACTGGAAAAAGTTATAAACAAGTGAAATATCCCTGATTTCCCAGTTTAGGGCCGCATGTCAATTTCCGCAAATGAGCTAACACAAATCCCCATAACGTTGAATTTCGACTCGACTCTAATCAAGGTGTCGAAAAGCTTTTGTAATTATGGATAATGCAAGAAATTCCCGACAATTTGACACCAATATATTGTGGATTCGATAAAAAGGAAAAATTACAAATGCGGTCTTATTGTGCACACTGGAATTCGGACGCTGTAAATTGTCAGACGACATACCGCGCACATGGTGAAAGCTGTACTTTTTACTATCTGAGCAAAAGAAAAATCCCTGTATACATCGACGAATCAAATAATTGCACACAATTTGATACCCATTTTGAAAATATTTCTTTTACTGGAAAAAAGTTATAAAAACGTGAATTATGACTGATTACCCAGTTTAGGGCCGCATGACAATATCCGCAAATGAGCTAACACTAGTCCCCATACCGTTGAATTTTGCCTCGACTCTATTCAACGTGTCGAACAAACTTTTGTAATTATGGATAAGGCAAGAAATTCCCGAAAATTTGACACCAATATTTTGTGGATTCTATAAAAAGGAAAAAGTAGAAATGAATTCTTATTGTGCACACTGGTATTCGGACGCTGTAAATTGTCAAACGACATACCGCGCACATGGTGAAAGGTGTACTTTTTACTATCTGAGCAAATGAAAAATCCCTGTAAACATATACAAATCAAATAATTGCACACAATTTGATACCCATTTTGAAAATATTTCTTTTACTGGAAAAAAGTTATAAACATGTGAAATATCACTGATTTCCCAGTTTAGGGCCGCATGACAATTTCCCGAATGAGCTAACACTAGTCCCCATACCGTTGAATTTTGCCTCGACTGTATTCAAGGTGTCGAACAAACTTTTGTAATTATGGAAAAGGCAAGAAATTCCCGACAATTTGACACCAATATTTTGTGGATTCTATAAAAAGGAAAAATTAGAAATGCAGTCTTATTGTGCACACTGGAATTCGGACGCTGTAAATTGTCAGACGACATACCGCGCACATGGTGAAAGCTGTACTTTTTACTATCTGAGCAAAAGAAAAATCCCTGTATACATAGACGAATCAAATAATTGCACACAATTTGATACCCATTTTGAAAATATATCTTTTACTGGAAAAGAGATATAAAAAAGTGAATTATGATTGATTACCCAGTTTAGGTCCGCATGAAAATTCCGCAAATGAGCTAACACTAGTCCCGATACCGTTGAATTTTGCCTCGACTCTATTCAAGGTGCCGAACAAACTTTTGTCATTATGGATAAGGCAAGAAATTCCCGACAATTGGACAGCAATATTTTGTGGATTCTATAAAAAGGAAAAATTACAAATGCCTTCTTATTGTGCAGACTGCAATTCGGACGCTGTAAATTCTCAAACGACATACCGCGCACATGGTGAAAGCTGTACTTTTTACTATCTGAGCAAATGAAAAATCCCTGTAAACATATACAAATCAAATAATTGCACACAATTTGATACGCATTTTTAAAATATTTCTTTTACTGGAAAAAAGTTATAAACAAGTGAATTATGACTGATTTCACAGGTTAGGGCCGCATGACAATTTCCACAAATGAGCTAACACAAGTCCCCATACCGTTGAATTTCGACCCGACTCTAATCAAGGTGTCGAAAAAACTTTTGTAATTATGGATAAGGCAAGAAATTCCTGACAATTGGACAGCAATATTTTGTGGATTCTCTAAAAAGGAAAAATTACAAATGCCTTCTTATTGTGCAGACTGCAATTCGGACGCTGTAAATTCTCAAACGACATACCGCGCACATGGTGAAAGCTGTACTTTTTACTATCTGAGCAAATGAAAAATCCCTGTAAACATATACAAATCAAATAATTGCACACAATTTGATACCCATTTTGAAAATATTTCTTTTACTGGAAAAAAGTTATAAGCAAGTGAAATATCACAGATTTCCCAGTTTAGGGCCGCATGACAATTTCCGCAAATGAGCTAACACAAGTCCCCATACCGTTGAATTTCGACTCGACTCTAATCAAGGTGTCGAAAAAACTTTTGTAATTATGTATAAGGCAAGAAATTCCCGACAATTGGACCGCAATATTTTTGGATTCTATAAAAAGGAAAAATTACAAATGCATTCTTATTGTGCACACTGGAATTCGGACGCTGTATATTGTCAGACGACATACCGCGCACATAGTGAAAGCTGTACTTTTTACTATCTGACCAAATGAAACATCCCTGCAAACATAGATAAATCAAATAATTTCACACAATTTGATACCCATTTTGAAAATATTTCCTTTACTGGAAAATATTTATAAACAAGTGAATTATCACTGATTTCCCAGTTTAGGGCCGCATGACAATTTCCGCAAATCAGCTAACACTAGTCCCCATACCGTTAAATTTCGCCTCGACTCTATTCAAGGTGTCGAAAAAACCTTTGTAATTATGGATAAGGCAAGAAATCCGCGACAATTGACACCAATATTTTGTGGATTCTATAAAAAGGAAAAAGTAGAAATGCAGTCTTATTGTGCACACTGGAATTCGGACGCTGTAAATTGTCAGACGTCATGCCGCGCACATGGTGAAAGCTGTACTATCTGAGCAAATGAAAAATCCCTGTAAACATAGACATATCAAATAATTGCACACAATTTGATACCCATTTTGAAAATATTTCTTTTACTGGAAAAAAGTTATAAACTAGTGAAATATGACTGATTTCCCAGTTTAGGGCCGCATGACAATTTCCACAAATGAGCTAACACAAGTCCCCATACCGTTGAATTTCGAATCGACTCTATTCAAGGTGTCGAAAAAACTTTTGTAATTATGGATAAGGTAAGGAATTCCCGACAATTGGACAGCAATATTTTGTGGATTCTATAAAAAGGAAAAATTACAAATGGATTCTTATTGTTTACACTGGAATTCGGACGCTGTATATTGTCAGACGACATACCGCGCACATGGTGAAAGCTGTACTTTTTACTATCTGAGGAAATGAAAAAATCCCTGTAAACATAGACATATCAAATAATTGTACACAATTTGATACCCATTTTGAAAATATTTCTTTTACTGGAAAAAAGTTATAAAAAAGTGAATTATGACTGATTGCCCAGTTTAGGTCCGCATGAAAATTTCCGCAAATGAGCTAACGCTAGTCCCCATACCGTTGAATTTTGCCTCGACTCTATTCAAGGTGTCGAACAAACTTTTGTAATTATGGTTAAGGCAAGAAATTCTCGACAATTTGACACCAATATTTTGTGGATTCTATAAAAAGGAAAAATTACAAATGCAGTCTTATTGTGCACACTGGAATTCGGACGCTGTAAATTGTCAGACGACATACCGCGCACATAGTGAAAGCTGTACTTTTTACTATCTGACCAAACGAAACATCCCTGTAAACATAGATAAATCAAATAATTTCACACAATTTGATACCCATTTTGAAAATATTTCTTTTACTGGAAAAAAGTTATAAACAGGTGAATTATCACTGATTTCCAAGTTTAGGGCCGCATGACAATTTCCACAAATGAGCTAACACAAGTCCCCATACCGTTAAATTTCGACCCGACTCTAATCAAGGTGTCGAAAAAACTTTTGTAATTATGGATAAGGTAAGAAATTCGCGACAATTGGACAGCAATATTTTGTGGATTCTATAAAAAGGAAAAATTACAAAGGCATTCTTATTGTTCACACTGGAATGCGGACGCTGTATATTGTCAGACGACATACCGCGCACATGGTGAAAGCTGTACTTTTTACTATCTGAGCAAAGAAAAATCCCTGTATACATAGACAAATCAAATAATTGCACACAATTTGATACCCATTTTGAAAATATTTCTTTTACTGGAAAAAAGTTATAAACATGTGAAATATGACTGATTTCCCAGTTTAGGGCCGCATGACAATTTCCACAAATGAGCTAACACAAGTCCCCATACCGTTGAATTTCGAATCAACTCTATTCAAGGTGTCGAAAAAATTTCGTAATTATGGATAAGGTAAGGAATTCCCGACAATTGGACACCAATATATTGTGGATTCAATAAAAAGGAAAAATTATAATGCAGTCTTATTGTGCACACGGGAATTCGGACGCTGTAGATTGTCAGACGACATACCGCGCACATGGTGAAAGCTGTACTTTTTACCATCTGAGCAAATGAAAATTCCCTGTAAACATAGACATATCTAATAATTGCACACAGTTTGATACCCATTTTGAAAATATTTCTTTTACTGGAAAAAAGTTATAAACATGTGAAATATCACTGATTTCCCAGTTTAGGGCCGCATGACAATTTCCGCAAATGAGCTAACACAAGTCCCCATACCGTTGAATTTAGACCCGACTCTAATCAAGGTGTCGAAAATCTTTTGTAATTATGGATAAGGCAAGAAATTCCCGACAATTGGACAGCAATATTTTGTGGATTCTATAAAAATGAAAAATTACAAATGCATTCTTTTTGTGCACACTGGAATTCGGACGCTGTAAATTGTCAGACGACATACCGCGCACATGGTGAAAGCTGTACTTTTTACTATCTGAGCAAATGAAAAATCCCTGTAAACATAGACAAATCAAATAATTGCACACAATTTGATACCCATTTTGAAAATATTTCTTTTACTGGAAAAAAGTTATAAACATGTGAAATATCACTGATTTTCCAGTTTAGGGCCGCATGACAATTTCCGCAAATGAGCTAACACTAGTCCCCATACCGTTGAATTTTGCCTCGACTCTATTCAAGGTGTCGAACAAACTTTTGTAATTATGGATAAGGCAAGAAATTCCCGACAATTAGACACCAATATATTGTGGATTTGATAAAAATGTAAAATTACAAATGCAGTCTTATTGTGCACACTGGAATTCGGTCGCTGTAAATTGTCAGACGTCATGCCGCGCACATGGTGAAAGCTGTACTTTTTACTATCTGAGCAAATGAAAATTCCCTGTAAACATAGACATATCAAATAATTGCACACAATTTGATACCCATTGTGAAAATATTTCTTTTACTGGAAAAAAGTTATAAAAAAGTGAATTATGACTGAATACCCAGTTTAGGTCCGCATGAAAATTTCCGCAAATGAGCTAACACAAGTCCCCATACCGTTGAATTTTGTCTCGACTCTATTCAAAGTGTCGAAAAAACTTTTGTAATTATGGATAAGGCAAGAAATTCCCGACAATTGGACACCAATATTTTGTGGATTCTATAAAAGGGAAAAATTACAAATGCAGTCTTATTGTGCACACTGGAATTCGGACGCTGTAAAGTGTCAGACGACATACCGCGCACATGGTGAAAGCTGTACTTTTTACTATATGAGCAAAAGAAAAATCCCTGTATAAATAGACAAATCAAATAATTGCACACAATTTGATACCCATTTTGAAAATATTTCTTTTACTGGAAAAAAGTCATAAAGAAGTGAAATATGACTGATTTCCTAGTTTAGGGCCGCATGACAATTTCCACAAATGAGCTAACACAAGTCCCCATACTGTTGAATTTCGACTCGACTCTAATCAAGGTGTCGAAAAAACATTTGTAATTATGGATAAGGCAAGAAATTCCCGACAATTTAACACCAATATATTGTGGATTAGATAAAAAGGAAAAATTACAAATGCAGTCTTATTGTGCACACTGGAATTCGGACGCTGTAGATTGTCAGACGACATACCGCGCACATGGTGAAAGCTGTACTTTTTACTATCTGAGCAAATGAAAATTCCCTGTAAACATAGACATATCAAATAATTGCACACAGTTTGATACCCATTTTGAAAATATTTCTTTTACTGGAAAAAAGTTATAAACATGTGAAATATCACTGATTTCCCAGTTTAGGGCCGCATGACAATTTCCGCAAATGAGCTAACACAAGTCCCCATACCGTTGAATTTTGACCCGACTCTAATCAAGGTGTCGAAAATCTTTTGTAATTATGGATAAGGCAAGAAATTCCCGACAATTGGACAGCAATATTTTGTGGATTCTATAAAAATGAAAAATTACAAATGCATTCTTTTTGTGCACACTGGAATTCGGACGCTGTAAATTGTCAGACGAAATACCGCGCACATGGTGAAAGCTGTACTTTTTACTATCTGAACAAATGAAAAATCCCTGTAAACATAGACAAATCAAATAATTGCACACAATTTGATACCCATTTTGAAAATATTTCTTTTACTGGAAAAAAGTTATAAACATGTGAAATATCACTGATTTCCCAGTTTAGGGCCGCATGACAATTTCCGCAAATGAGCTAACACTAGTCCCCATACCGTTGAATTTTGCCTCGACTCTATTCAAGGTGTCGAACAAACTTTTGTAATTATGGATAAGGCAAGAAATTCTCGACAATTTGACACCAATATTTTGTGGATTCTATAAAAAGGAAAAAGTAGAAATGCAGTCTTATTGTGCACACTGGAATTCGGACGCTGTAAATTGTCAGACGTCATGCCGCGCACATGGTGAAAGCTGTAATTTTACTATCTGAGCAAATGAAAAATCCCTGTATAAATAGACAAATCAAATAATTGCACACAATTTGATACCCATTTTGAAAATATTTCTTTTACTGGAAAAAAGTTATAAACAAGTGAAATATCACTGATTTCCCAGTTTAGGGGCGCATGACAAGTTCCACAAATGAGCTAACACAAGTCCCCATACCGTTGACTTTCGAATCGACTCTATTCAAGGTGTCGAACAAACTTTTGTAATTATGGATAAGGCAAGAAATTCCCGACAATTGGACAGCAATATTTTGTGGATTCTATAAAAATGAAAAATTACAAATGCATTCTTTTTGTGCACACTGGAATTCGGACGCTGTAGATTGTCAGACGACATACCGCGCACATGGTGAAAGCTGTACTTTTTACTATCTGTGCAAAAGAAAACTCCCTGTATACATAGACAAATCAAATAATAGCACACAATTTGATACCCATTTTGAAAATATTTCTTTTACTGGAAAAAAGTTATAAAAAAGTGAATTATGACTGATTACCCAGTTTAGGTCCGCATGAAAATTTCCGCAAATGAGCTAACACTAGTTCCCATACCGTTGAATTTTGCCTCGACTCTATTCAAGGTGTCGAACAAACTTTTGTAATTATGGATAAGGTAAGGAATTCCCGACAATTGGACACCAATATATTGTGGATTTGATAAAATGGAAAAATTACAAATGCAGTCTTATTGTGCACACTGGAATTCGGACGCTGTATATTGTCAGACGTCATGCCGCGCACATGTTGAAAGCTGTACTTTTTACTATCTGAGCAAATGAAAAATCCCTGTAAACATAGACATATCAAATAATTGCACACAATTTGATACCCCTTTTGAAAATATTTCTTTTACTGGAAAAAAGTTATAAAAAAGTGAATTATGACTGATTACCCAGTTTAGTTCCGCATGAACATTTCCGCAAATGAGCTGACACTTGTCCCCATACCGTTGAATTTTGCCTCGACTCTATTCAAGGTGTCGAACAAACTTTTGTAATTATGGATAAGGTAAGGAATTCCCGACAATTGGACACCAATATATTGTGGATTCGATAAAATGTAAAAATTACAAATGCAGTCTTATTGTGCACACTGGAATTTGGACGCTGTAAATTGTCAGACGACATAACGCGCTCATGGTGAAAGCTGTACTTTTTACTATTTGAGCAAATGAAAAATCCCTGTAAACATAGACAAATCAAATAATTGCACACAATTTGATACCCATTTTGAAAATATTTCTTTTACTGGAAAAAAGTTATAATCATGTGAAATATCACTGATTTCCCAGATAAGGGCCGCATGACAATTTCCGCAAATGAGCTAACACAAGTCCCCATACCGTTGAATTTCGACTCGACTCTAATCAAGGTGTCGGAAAAACTTTTGTAATTATGGCTAAGGCAAGAAATTCCCGACAATTGGACACCAATATATTGTGGATTACATAAAAAGGAAAAATTACAAATGCAGTCTTATTGTGAACACTGGAATTTGGACGCTGTAGATTGTCAGACGACATACCGCGCACATGGTGAAAGCTGTACTTTTTACTATCTGAGCGAAAGAAAAATACCTTTATACATAGACAAATCAAATAATAGCACACAATTTGATACCCATTTTGAAAATATTTCTTTTACTGGAAAAAAGTTATAAAAAAGTGAATTATGTCTGATTACCCAGTTTAGGTCCGCATGAAAATTTCCGCAAATGAGCTAACACTAGTCCCCATACCGTTGAATTTTGACCCGACTCTAATCAAGGTGTCGAAAAAACTTTTGTAATTATGGATAAGGCAAGAAATTCCTGACAATTGGACAGCAATATTTTGTGGATTCTCTAAAAAGGAAAAAGTAGAAATGCATTCTTATTGTGCACACTGGAATTCGGACGCTGTAAATTGTCAGACGACATACCGCGCACATGGTGAAAGCTGTACTTTTTACTATCTGAGCAAATGAAAAATCCCTGTAAACATAGACAAATCAAATAATTTCACACAATTTGATACCCATTTTGAAAATATTTCTTTTACTGGAAAAAAGTTATAAGCAAGTGAAATATCACTGATTTCCCAGTTTAGGGCCGCATGACAATTTCCGCAAATGAGCTAACACAAGTCCCCATACCGTTGAATTTCGACTCGACTCTAATCAAGGTGTCGGAAAAACGTTTGTAATTATGGATAAGGCAAGAAATTCCCGACAATTGGACAGCAATATTTTGTGGATTCTATAAAAATGAAAAATTACAAATGCATTCTTTTTGTGCACACTGGAATTCGGACGCTGTATATTGTCAGACGTCATGCCACGCACATGGTGAAAGCTGTACTTTTTACTATCTGAGCAAATGAAAAATCCCTGTAAACATAGACATATCAAATAATTGCACACAATTTTATACCCATTTTGAAAATATTTGTTTTACTGGAAAAAAAGTTATAAACAAGTGAAATATGACTGATTTCCGAGTTTAGGGCCGCATGAAAATTTCCACAAAGGAGCTAACACATGTCCCCATACCGTTGAATTCCGAATCGACTCTATTCAAGGTGTCGAAAAAACTTTCGTAGTTATGGATAAGGTAAGGAATTCCCGACAATTGGACACCAATATATTGTGGATTCGATAAAAAGGAAAAATTACAAATGCAGTCTTATTGTGCACACTGGAATTCGGACGCTGTAAATTGTCAGACGACATACCGCGCACATGGTGAAAGCTGTACTTTTTACTATCTGAGCAAATGAAAAATCCCTGTAAACATAGACAAATCAAATAATTTCACAGAAATTTGGTACCCATTTTGAAAATATTTCTTTTACTGGAAAAAATTTATAAAAAAGTGAATTATGACTGATTACCCAGTTTAGGTCCGCATGAATATTTCCGCAAATGAGCTAACACTAGTCCCCATACCTTTGAATTTTGTCTCGACTCTATTCAAGGTGTCGAACAAACTTTTGTAATTATGGATAAGGCAAGAAATTCACGAAAATTTGACACCAATATTTTGTGGATTCTATAAAAAGGAAAAAGTAGAAATGCAGTCTTATTGTGCACACTGGAATTCGGACGCGGTAAATTGTCAGACGTCATGCCGCGCACATGGTGAAAGCTGTACTTTTTACTATCTGAGCAAAAGAAAAATCCCTGTATACATAGACAAATCAAATAATAGCACACAATTTTATACCCATTTTGAAAATATTTCTTTTACTGGAAAAAAGTTATAAAAAAGTGAATTATGACTGATTACCCAGTTTAGGTCCGCATTAAAATTTCCGCAAATGAGCTAACACTAGTCCCCATACCGTTGAATTTTGCCTCGACTCTATTCAAGGTGTCGAACAAACTTTTGTAATTATGGATAAGGCAAGAAATTCCCGACAATTGGACAGCAATATTTTGTGGATTCGATAAAATGGAAAAATTACAAATGCAGTTTTATTGTGCACACTGGAATTCGGACGCTGTAAATTGTCAGACGACATAACGCGCACATGGTGAAAGCTGTACTTTTTACTATTTGAGCAAATGAAAAATCCCTGTAAACATAGACAAATCAAATAATTGCACACAATTTGATACCCATTTTGAAAATGTTTCTTTTACTGGAAAAAAGTTATAAACATGTGAAATATCACTGATTTCCCAGATAAGGGCCGCATGACAATTTCCGCAAATGAGCTAACACAAGTCCCCATACCGTTGAATTTCGACTCGACTCTAATCAAGGTGTCGGAAAAACTTTTGTAATTATGGATAAGGCAAGAAATTCCCGACAATTGGACACCAATATATTGTGGATTCGATAAAAAGGAAAAATTACAAATGCAGTCTTATTGTGCACACTGGAATTTGGACGTTGTAGATTGTCAGACGACATACCACGCACATGGTGAAAGCTGTACTTTTTACTCTCTGAGCAAAAGAAAAATCCCTGTATACATAGACAAATCAAATAATAGCACACAATTTGATACCCATTTTGAAAATATTTCTTTTACTGGAAAAAAGTTATAAAAAAGTGAATTATGACTGATTACCCAGTTTAGGTCCGCATGAAGATTTCGGCAAATGAGCTAACACTAGTCCCCATACCGTTGAATTTTGCCTCGACTCTATTCAAGGTGTCGAACAAACTTTTGTAATTATGGATAAGGCAAGAAATTCCCGACAATTTGACACCAATATTTTGTGCATTCTATAAAAAGGAAAAAGTAGAAATGCAGTCTTATTGTGCACACTGGAATTCGGACGCTGTAAATTGTCAGACGTCATGCCGCGCACATGGTGAAAGCTGTAATTTTACTATCTGAGCAAATGAAAAATCCCTGTAAACATAGACATATCAAATAATTGCACACAATTAGATACCCATTTTGAAAATATTTCTTTTACTGGAAAAAAGTTATAAACAAGTGAAATATCACTGATTTCCCAGTTTAGGGGCGCATGACAAGTTCCACAAATGAGCTAACACAAGTCCCCATACCGTTGAATTTCGAATCGACTCTATTCAAGGTGTCGAACAAACTTTTGTAATTATGGATAAGGCAAGAAATTCCCGACAATTGGACACCAATATATTGTGGATTCGATAAAAAGGAAAAATTACAAATGCAGTCTTATTGTGCACACTGGAATTTGGACGCTGTAGATTGTCAGACGACATACCGCGCACATGGTGAAAGCTGTACTTTTTACTATCTGTGCAAAAGAAAACTCCCTGTATACATAGACAAATCAAATAATAGCACACAATTTGTTACCCATTTTGAAAATATTTCTTTTACTGGAAAAAAGTTATAAAAAAGTGAATTATGACTGATTACCCAGTTTAGGTCCGCATGAAAATTTCCGCAAATGAGCTAACACTATTCCCCATACCGTTGAATTTTCCCTCGACTCTATTCAAGGTGTCGAACAAACTTTTGTAATTATGGATAAGGCAAGAAATTCCCGACAATTTGACAGCAATATTTTGTGGATTCTATAAAAAGGAAAAATTACAAATGCATTCTTATTGTTCACACTGGAATTCGGACGCTGTATATTGTCAGACGACCTACCGCGCACATGGTGAAAGCTGTACTTTTTACTATCTGAGCAAAAGAAAAATCCCTGTATACATAGACAAATCAAATAATTGCACACAATTTCATACCCATTTTGAAAATATTTCTTTTACTGGAAAAAAGTTATAAAAAAGTGAATTATGACTGATTACCCAGTTTAGGTCCGCATGAAAATTTCCGCAAATGAGCTAACACTAGTCCCCATACCGTTGAATTTTGCCTCGACTCTATTCAATGTGTCGAACAAACTTTCGTAATTATGGATAAGATAAGGAATTCCCGACAATTGGACACCAATATATTGTGGATTCGATAAAAAGGAAAAATTACAAATGCAGTTTTATTGTGCATACTGGAATTCGGACGCTGTAAATTGTCAGACGACATACCGCGCACATGGTGAAAGCTGTACTTTTTACTATCTGAGCAAATGAAAAATCCCTGTAAACATAGACAAATTAAATAATTTCACACAATTTGATACCCATTTTGAAAATATTTCTTTTACTGGAAAAAAGTTATAAAAAAGTGAATTATGACTGATTACCCAGTTTAGGTCCGCATGAAAATTTCCGCAAATGAGCTAACACTAGTTCCCATACCGTTGAATTTTGCCTCGACTCTATTCAAGGTGTCGAACAAACTTTTGTAATTATGGATAAGGTAAGGAATTCCCGACAATTGGACACCAATATATTGTGGATTTGATAAAATGGAAAAATTACAAATGGAGTCTTATTGTGCACACTGGAATTCGGACGCTGTATATTGTCAGACGTCATGCCGCGCACATGGTGAAAGCTGTACTTTTTACTATCTGAGCAAATGAAAAATCCCTGTAAACATAGACATATCAAATAATTGCACACAATTTGATACCCCTTTTGAAAATATTTCTTTTACTGGAAAAAAGTTATAAAAAAGTGAATTATGACTGATTACCCAGTTTAGGTCCGCATGAACATTTCCGCAAATGAGCTGACACTTGTCCCCATACCGTTGAATTTTGCCTCGACTCTATTCAAGGTGTCGAACAAACTTTTGTAATTATGGATAAGGTACGGAATTCCCGACAATTGGACACCAATATATTGTGGATTCGATAAAATGGAAAAATTACAAATGCAGTCTTATTGTGCACACTGGAATTTGGACGCTGTAAATTGTCAGACGACATAACGCGCTCATGGTGAAAGCTGTACTTTTTACTATTTGAGCAAATGAAAAATCCCTGTAAACATAGACAAATCAAATAATTGCACACAATTTGATACCCATTTTGAAAATATTTCTTTTACTGGAAAAAAGTTATAAACATGTGAAATATCACTGATTTCCCAGATAAGGGCCGCATGACAATTTCCGCAAATGAGCTAACACAAGTCCCCATACCGTTGAATCTCGACTCGACTCTAATCAAGGTGTCGGAAAAACTTTTGTAATTATGGATAAGGCAAGAAATTCCCGACAATTGGACACCAATATATTGTGGATTCGATAAAAAGGAAAAATTACAAATGCAGTCTTATTGTGCACACTGGAATTTGGACGTTGTAGATTGTCAGACGACATACCACGCACATGGTGAAAGCTGTACTTTTTACTCTCTGAGCAAAAGAAAAATCCCTGTATACATAGACAAATCAAATAATAGCACACAATTTGATACCCATTTGGAAAATATTTCTTTTACTGGAAAAAAGTTATAAAAAAGTGAATTATGACTGATTACCCAGTTTAGGTCCGCATGAAAATTTCGGCAAATGAGCTAACACTAGTCCCCATACCGTTGAATTTTGCCTCGACTCTATTCAAGGTGTCGAACAAACTTTTGTAATTATGGATAAGGCAAGAAATTCCCGACAATTGGACACCAATATATGGTGGATTCGATGAAAAGGAAAAATTACAAATGCAGTCTTATTGTGCACACTGGAATTCGGACGCTGTAAATTGTCAGACGTCATGCCGCGCACATGGTGAAAGCTGTACTTTTTACTATCTGAGCAAATGAAAAATCCCTGTAAACATAGACATATCAAATAATTGCACACAATTTGATACCCATTTTGAAAATATTTCTTTTACTGGAAAAAAGTTATAAACAAGTGAAATATCACTGATTTCCCAGTTTAGGGGCGCATGACAAGTTCCACAAATGAGCTAACAAAAGTCCCCATACCGTTGAATTTCGAATCGACTCTATTCAAGGTGTCGAACAAACTTTTGTAATTATGGATAAGGCAAGAAATTCCCGACAATTGGACACCAATATATGGTGGATTCGATAAAAAGGAAAAATTACAAATGCAGTCTTATTGTGCACACTGGAATTTGGACGCTGTAGATTGTCAGACGACATATCGCGCACATGGTGAAAGCTGTACTATTTACTATCTGTGCAAATGAAAACTCCCTGTATACATAGACAAATCAAATAATAGCACACAATTTGATACCCATTTTGAAAATATTTCTTTTACTAGAAAAAAGTTATAAAAAAGTGAATTATGACTGATTACCCAGTTTAGTTCCACATGAAAATTTCCGCAAATGAGCTAACACTATTCCCCATACCGTTGAATTTTGCCTCGACTCTATTCAAGGTGTCGAACAAACTTTTGTAATTATGGATAAGGCAAGAAATTCCCGACAATTTGACAGCAATATTTTGTGGATTCTATAAAAAGGAAAAATTACAAATGCAGTCTTATTGTGCACACTGGAATTCGGACGCTGTAGATTGTCAGACGACATACCGCGCACATGGTGAAAGCTGAACTTTTTACTATCTGAGCAAATGAAAATTCCCTGTAAACATAGACATATCAAATAATTGCACACAGTTTGATACCCATTTTGAAAATATTTCTTTTACTGGAAAAAAGTTATAAACATGTGAAATATCACTGATTTCCCAGTTTAGGGCCGCATGACAATTTCCGCAAATGAGCTAACACAAGTCCCCATACCGTTGAATTTTGACCCGACTCTAATCAACGTGTCGAAAATCTTTTGTAATTATGGATAAGGCAAGAAATTCCCGACAATTGGACAGCAATATTTTGTGGATTCTATAAAAATGAAAAATTACAAATGCATTCTTTTTGTGCACACTGGAATTCGGACGCTGTAAATTGTCAGACGAAATACCGCGCACATGGTGAAAGCTGTACTTTTTACTATCTGAACAAATGAAAAATCCCTGTAAACATAGACAAATCAAATAATTGCACACAATTTGATACCCATTTTGAAAATATTTCTTTTACTGGAAAAAAGTTATAAACATGTGAAATATCACTGATTTCCCAGTTTAGGGCCGCATGACAATTTCCGCAAATGAGCTAACACTAGTCCCCATACCGTTGAATTTTGCCTCGACTCTATTCAAGGTGTCGAACAAACTTTTGTAATTATGGATAAGGCAAGAAATTCCCGACAATTAGACACCAATATATTGTGGATTTGATAAAAAGGTAAAATTACAAATGCAGTCTTATTGTGCACACTGGAATTCGGTCGCTGTAAATTGTCAGACGTCATGCCGCGCACATGGTGAAAGCTGTACTTTTTACTATCTGAGCAAATGAAAATTCCCTGTAAACATAGACATATCAAATAATTGCACACAATTTGATACCCATTGTGAAAATATTTCTTTTACTGGAAAAAAGTTATAAAAAAGTGAATTATGACTGAATACCCAGTTTAGGTCCGCATGAAAATTTCCGCAAATGAGCTAACACTAGTCCCCATACCGTTGAATTTTGTCTCGACTCTATTCAAAGTGTCGAAAAAACTTTTGTAATTATGGATAAGGCAAGAAATTCCCGACAATTGGACACCAATATTTTGTGGATTCTATAAAAGGGAAAAATTACAAATGCAGTCTTATTGTGCACACTGGAATTCGGACGCTGTAAAGTGTCAGACGACATACCGCGCACATGGTGAAAGCTGTACTTTTTACTATCTGAGCAAAAGAAAAATCCCTGTATAAATAGACAAATCAAATAATTGCACACAATTTGATACCCATTTTGAAAATATTTCTTTTACTGGAAAAAAGTCATAAAGAAGTGAAATATGACTGATTTCCTAGTTTAGGGCCGCATGACAATTTCCACAAATGAGCTAACACAAGTCCCCATACCGTTGAATTTCGACTCGACTCTAATCAAGGTGTCGAAAAAACATTTGTAATTATGGATAAGGCAAGAAATTCTCGACAATTTGACACCAATATATTGTGGATTAGATAAAAAGGAAAAATTACAAATGCAGTCTTATTGTGCACACTGGAATTCGGACGCTGTAGATTGTCAGACGACATACCGCGCACATGGTGAAAGCTGTACTTTTTACTATCTGAGCAAATGAAAATTCCCTGTAAACATAGACATATCAAATAATTGCACACAGTTTGATACCCATTTTGAAAATATTTCTTTTACTGGAAAAAAGTTATAAACATGTGAAATATCACTGATTTCCCAGTTTAGGGCCGCATGACAATTTCCGCAAATGAGCTAACACAAGTCCCCATACCGTTGAATTTTGACCCGACTCTAATCAACGTGTCGAAAATCTTTTGTAATTATGGATAAGGCAAGAAATTCCCGACAATTGCACAGCAATATTTTGTGGATTCTATAAAAATGAAAAATTACAAATGCATTCTTTTTGTGCACACTGGAATTCGGACGCTGTAAATTGTCAGACGACATACCGCGCACATGGTGAAAGCTGTACTTTTTACTATCTGAACAAATGAAAAAACCCTGTAAACATAGACAAATCAAATAATTGCACACAATTTGATACCCATTTTGAAAATATTTCGTTTACTGGAAAAAAGTTATAAACATGTGAAATATCACTGATTTCCCAGTTTAGGGCCGCATGACAATTTCCGCAAATGAGCTATCACTAGTCCCCATACCGTTGAATTTTGCCTCGACTCTATTCAATGTGTCGAACAAACTTTTGTAATTATGGATAAGGCAAGAAATTCCCGACAATTAGACACCAATATATTGTGGATTTGATAAAAAGGTAAAATTACAAATGCAGTCTTATTGTGCACACTGGAATTCGGTCGCTGTAAATTGTCAGACGTCATGCCGCGCACATGGTGAAAGCTGTACTTTTTACTATCTGAGCAAATGAAAATACCCTGTAAACATAGATATATCAAATAATTGCACACAATTTGATACCCATTGTGAAAATATTTCTTTTACTGGAAAAAAGTTATAAAAAAGTGAATTATGACTGAATACCCAGTTTAGGTCCGCATGAAAATTTCCGCAAATGAGCTAACACTAGTCCCCATACCGTTGAATTTTGTCTCGACTCTATTCAAAGTGTCGAAAAAACTTTTGTAATTATGGATAAGGCAAGAAATTCCCGACAATTGGACACCAATATTTTGTGGATTCTATAAAAGGGAAAAATTACAAATGCAGTCTTATTGTGCACACTGGAATTCGGACGCTGTAAAGTGTCAGACGACATACCGCGCACATGGTGAAAGCTGTACTTTTTACTATCTGAGCAAAAGAAAAATCCCTGTATAAAAAGACAAATCAAATAATTGCACACAATTTGATACCCATTTTGAAAATATTTCTTTTACTGGAAAAAAGTCATAAAGAAGTGAAATATGACTGATTTCCTAGTTTAGGCCGCATGACAATTTCCACAAATGAGCTAACACAAGTCCCCATACCGTTGAATTTCGACTCGACTCTAATCAAGGTGTCGAAAAAACATTTGTAATTATGGATAAGGCAAAAAATTCTCGACAATTTGACACAAATATATTGTGGATTCGATAAAAAGGAAATATTACAAATGCAGTCTTATTGTGCACACTGGAATTCGGACGCTGTAAAATGTCAGACGACATACCGCGCACATGGTGAAAGCTGTACTTTTTACTATCTGAGCAAATGAAAATTCCATGTAAACATAGACATATCAAATAATTGCACACAATTTGATACCCATTGTGAAAATATTTCTTTTACTGGAAAAAAGTTATAAAAAAGTGAATTATGACTGAATACCCAGTTTAGGTCCGCATGAAAATTTCCGCAAATGAGCTAACACTAGTCCCCATACCGTTGAATTTTGTCTCGACTCTATTCAAAGTGTCGAAAAAACTTTTGTAATTATGGATAAGGCAAGAAATTCCCGACAATTGGACACCAATATTTTGTGGATTCTATAAAAGGGAAAAATTACAAATGCAGTCTTATTGTGCACACTGGAATTCGGACGCTGTAAAGTGTCAGACGACATACCGCGCACATGGTGAAAGCTGTACTTTTTACTATCTGAGCAAAAGAAAAATCCCTGTATAAATAGACAAATCAAATAATTGCACACAATTTGATACCCATTTTGAAAATATTTCTTTTACTGGAAAAAAGTCATAAAGAAGTGAAATATGACTGATTTCCTAGTTTAGGGCCGCATGACAATTTCCACAAATGAGCTAACACAAGTCCCCATACCGTTGAATTTCGACTCGACTCTAATCAAGGTGTCGAAAAAACATTTGTAATTATGGATAAGGCAAGAAATTCTCGACAATTTGACACCAATATATTGTGGATTAGATAAAAAGGAAAAATTACAAATGCAGTCTTATTGTGCACACTGGAATTCGGACGCTGTAGATTGTCAGACGACATACCGCGCACATGGTGAAAGCTGTACTTTTTACTATCTGAGCAAATGAAAATTCCCTGTAAACATAGACATATCAAATAATTGCACACAGTTTGATACCCATTTTGAAAATATTTCTTTTACTGGAAAAAAGTTATAAACATGTGAAATATCACTGATTTCCCAGTTTAGGGCCGCATGACAATTTCCGCAAATGAGCTAACACAAGTCCCCATACCGTTGAATTTTGACCCGACTCTAATCAACGTGTCGAAAATCTTTTGTAATTATGGATAAGGCAAGAAATTCCCGACAATTGCACAGCAATATTTTGTGGATTCTATAAAAATGAAAAATTACAAATGCATTCTTTTTGTGCACACTGGAATTCGGACGCTGTAAATTGTCAGACGACATACCGCGCACATGGTGAAAGCTGTACTTTTTACTATCTGAACAAATGAAAAATCCCTGTAAACATAGACAAATCAAATAATTGCACACAATTTGATACCCATTTTGAAAATATTTCTTTTACTGGAAAAAAGTTATAAACATGTGAAATATCACTGATTTCCCAGTTTAGGGCCGCATGACAATTTCCGCAAATGAGCTAAGACTAGTCCCCATACCGTTGAATTTTGCCTCGACTCTATTCAAGGTGTCGAACAAACTTTTGTAATTATGGATAAGGCAAGAAATTCCCGACAATTTGACACCAATATTTTGTGGATTCTATAAAAAGGAAAAAGTAGAAATGCAGTCTTATTGTGCACACTGGAATTCGGTCGCTGTAAATTGTCAGACGACATACCGCGCACATGGTGAAAGCTGTACTTTTTACTATCTGAGTAAAAGAAAAATCCCTGTATAAATAGACAAATCAAATAATTGCACACAATTTGATACCCATTTTGAAAATATTTCTTTTACTGGAAAAAAGTCATAAAGAAGTGAAATATGACTGATTTCCTAGTTTAGGGCCGCATGACAATTTCCACAAATGAGCTAACACAAGTCCCCATACCGTTGAATTTCGACTCGACTCTAATCAAGGTGTCGAAAAAACATTTGTAATTATGGATAAGGCAAGAAATTCTCGACAATTTGACACCAATATATTGTGGATTAGATAAAAAGGAAAAATTCCAAATGCAGTCTTATTGTGCACACTGGAATTCGGACGCTGTAGATTGTCAGACGCCATACCGCGAACATGGTGAAAGCTGTACTTTTTACTATCTGAGCAAATGAAAATTCCCTGTAAACATAGACATATCAAATAATTGCACACAGTTTGATACCCATTTTGAAAATATTTCTTTTACTGGAAAAAAGTTATAAACATGTGAAATATCACTGATTTCCCAGTTTAGGGCCGCATGACAATTTCCGCAAATGAGCTAACACAAGTCCCCATACCGTTGAATTTTGACCCGACTCTAATCAACGTGTCGAAAATCTTTTGTAATTATGGATAAGGCAAGAAATTCCCGACAATTGGACAGCAATATTTTGTGGATTCTATAAAAATGAAAAATTACAAATGCATTCTTTTTGTGCACACTGGAATTCGGACGCTGTAAATTGTCAGACGACATACCGCGCACATGGTGAAAGCTGTACTTTTTACTATCTGAACAAATGAAAAATCCCTGTAAACATAGACAAATCAAATAATTGCACACAATTTGATACCCATTGTGAAAATATTTCTTTTACTGGAAAAAAGTTATAAAAAAGTGAATTATGACTGAATACCCAGTTTAGGTCCGCATGAAAATTTCCGCAAATGAGCTAACACTAGTCCCCATACCGTTGAATTTTGTCTCGACTCTATTCAAAGTGTCGAAAAAACTTTTGTAATTATGGATAAGGCAAGAAATTCCCGACAATTGGACACCAATATATTGTGGATTTGATAAAAAGGTAAAATTACAAATGCTTTCTTATTGTGCACACTGGAATTCGGACGCTGTAAAATGTCAGACGACATACCGCGCACATGGTGAAAGCTGTACTTTTTACTATCTGAGCAAATGAAAAATCCCTGTAAACATAGACAAATCAAATAATTTCACACAATTTGATACCCATTTTAAAAATATTTCTTTTACTGGAAAAAAGTTATAAACAAGTGAATTATCACTGATTTTCCAGTTTAGGGCCGCATGACAATTTCCGCAAATGAGCTAACACTAGTCCCCATACCGTTGAATTTCGACTCGACTCTAATCAAGGTGTCGAAAAAACATTTGTAATTATGGATAAGGCAAGAAATTCCCGACAATTTGACACCAATATATTGTGGATTTGATAAAAAGGTAAAATTACAAATGCAGTCTTATTGTGCACATTGGAATTCGGTCGCTGTAAATTGTCAGACGTCATGCCGCGCGCATGGTGAAAGCTGTACTTTTTACTATCTGAGCAAATGAAAATTCCCTGTAAACATAGACATATCAAATAATTGCACACAATTTGATAGCCATTTTGAAAATATTTCTTTTACTGGAAAAAAGTTATAAAAAAGTGAATTATGACTGATTACCCAGTTTAGGTCCGCATGAAAATTTCCGCAAATGAGCTAACACTAGTCCCCATACCGTTGAATTTTGCCTCGACTCTATTCAAGGTGTCGAACAAATTTTTGTAATTTTGGATAAGGCAAGAGATTCCCGACAATTTGACACCAATATATTGTGGATTCGATAAAAAGGAAAAATTACAAATGCAGTCTTATTGTGCACACTGGAATTCGGACGCTGTAAATTGTGAGACGACATACCGCGCACATGGTGAAAGCTGTACTTTTTACTATCTGAGCAAATGAAAAATCCCTGTAAACATAGACAAATCAAATAATTTCACACAATTTGATACCCATTTTGAAAATATTTCTTTTCCTGGAAAAAAGTTATAAAAAAGTGAATTATGACAGATTACCCAGTTTAGGTCCGCATGAAAATTTCCGCAAATGCGCTAACACTAGTCCCCAACCGTTGAATTTTGCCTCGACTCTATTCAAGGTGTCGAACAAATTTTTGTAATTATGGATAAGGCAAGAGATTCCCGACAATTTGACACCAATATATTGTGGATTCGATAAAAAGGAAAAATTACAAATGCAGTCTTATTGTGCACACTGGAATTCGGACGCTGTAAATTGTCAGACGACATACCGCGCACATGGTGAAAGCTGTACTTTTTACTATCTGAGCAAATAAAAAATCCCTGTAAACATAGACATATCAAATAATTGCACACAATTTGATACCCATTTTGAAGATATTTCTTTTACTGGAAAAATATATAAACAAGTGAAATATCAATGATTTCCCAGTTTAGGGCCGCATGACAATTTACACAAATGAGCTAACACAAGTCCCCATACCGTTGTATTTCCAATCGACTCTATTCAAGTTGTCGAAAAAACTTTCGTAATTATGGATAAGGTAAGGAATTCCCGACAATTGGACACCAATATATTGTGGATTCGATAAAAAGGAAAAATTACAAATGCAGTCTTATTGTGTACACTGGAATTCGGACGCTGTAAATTGCCAGACGACATACCGTGCACATGGTGAAAGCTGTACTTTTTACTATCTGAGCAAAAGAAAAATCCCTGTATACATAGACAAATCAAATAATTTCACACAATTTGATACCCATTTTGAAAATATTTCTTTTACTGGAAAAAAGTTATAAACAAGTGAAATATCACTGATTTCCCAGTTTAGGGCCGCATGACAATTTCCGCAAATGAGCTAACACAAGTCCCCATACCGTTGAATTTAGACCCGACTCTAATCAAGGTGTCGAAAATCGTTTGTAATTATGGATAAGGCAAGAAATTCCCGACAATTGGACACCAATATTTTGTGGATTCTATAAAAATGAAAAATTACAAATGCATTCTTTTTGTGCACACTGGAATTCGGACGCTGTAAATTGTCAGACGACATACCGCGCACATGGTGAAAGCTGTACTTTTTACTATCTGAGCAAATGAAAAATCCCTGTAAACATAGACAAATCAAATAATTGCACACAATTTGATACCCATTTTGAAAATATTTCTTTTACTGGAAAAAAGTTATAAACATGTGAAATATCACTGATTTCCCAGTTTAGGGCCGCATGACAATTTCCGCAAATGAGCTAACACTAGTCCCCATACCGTTGAATTTTGCCTCGACTCTATTCAAGGTGTCGAACAAACTTTTGTAATTATGGATAAGGCAAGAAATTCTCGACAATTTGACACCAATATTTTGTGGATTCTATAAAAAGGAAAAATTACAAATGCAGTCTTATTGTGCACACTGGAATTCGGTCGCTGTAAATTGTCAGACGTCATGCCGCGCACATGGTGAAAGCTGTACTTTTTACTATCTGAGCCAATGAAAAATCCCTGTAAACATAGACATATCAAATAGTTGCACACAATTTGATACCCATTTTGAAAATATTTCTTTTACTGGAAAAAAGTTATAAACAAGTGAATTATCACTAATTTCCCAGTTTAGGGCCGCTGACAATTTCCACAAATGACCTAACACAAGTCCCCATACCGTTGTATTTCGAATCGACTCTATTAAAGGTGTCGAAAAAACTTTCGTATTTATGCATAAGTTAAGGAATTCCCGACAATTGGACACCAATATATTGTGGATTCGATAAAAAGGAAAAATTACAAATGCAGTCTTATTGTGCACACTGGAATTCGGACGCTGTAAAATGTCAGATGACATACCGCGCACATGGTGAAAGCTGTACTTTTTACTATCTGAGCAAATGAAAAATCCCTGTAAACATAGACAAATCAAATAATTTCACACAATTTGATACCCATTTTGAAAATATTTCTTTTACTGGAAAAAAGTTATAAACAAGTGAATTATCACTGATTTTCCAGTTTAGGGCCGCATGACAATTTCCGCAAATGAGCTAACACTAGTCCCCATACCGTTGAATTTCGACTCGACTCTAATCAAGGTGTCGAAAAAACATTTGTAATTATGGATAAGGCATGAAATTCCCGACAATTTGACACCAATATATTGTGGATTTGATAAAAAGGTAAAATTACAAATGCAGTCTTATTGTGCACACTGGAATTCGGACGCTGTAAAATGTCAGACGACATACCGCGCACATGGTGAAAGCTGTACTTTTTACTATCTGAGCAAATGAAAAATCCCTGTAAACATAGACAAATCAAATAATTTCACACAATTTGATACCCATTTTATAAATATTTCTTTTACTGGAAAAAAGTTATAAACAAGTGAATTATCACTGATTTTCCAGTTTAGGGCCGCATGACAATTTCCGCAAATGAGCTAACACTAGTCCGCATACCGTTGAATTTCGACTCGACTCTAATCAAGGTGTCGAAAAAACATTTGTAATTATGGATAAGGCAAGAAATTCCCGGCAATTTGACACCAATATATTGTGGATTTGATAAAAAGGTAAAATTACAAATGCAGTCTTATTGTGCACATTGGAATTCGGTCGCTGTAAATTGTCAGACGTCATGCCGCGCGCATGGTGAAAGCTGTACTTTTTACTATCTGAGCAAATGAAAATTCCCTGTAAACATAGACATATCAAATAATTGCACACAATTTGATAGCCATTTTGAAAATATTTCTTTTACTGGAAAAAAGTTATAAAAAAGTGAATTATGACTGATTACCCAGTTTAGGTCCGCATGAAAATTTCCGCAAATGAGCTAACACTAGTCCCCATACCGTTGAATTTTGCCTCGACTCTATTCAAGGTGTCGAACAAATTTTTGTAATTTTGGATAAGGCAAGAGATTCCCGACAATTTGACACCAATATATTGTGGATTCGATAAAAAGGAAAAATTACAAATGCAGTCTTATTGTGCACACTGGAATTCGGACGCTGTAAAATGTCAGACGACATACCGCGCACATGGTGAAAGCTGTACTTTTTACTATCTGAGCAAATGAAAAATCCCTTTAAACATAGACAAATCAAATAATTTCACATAATTTGATACCCATTTTGAAAATATTTCTTTTACTGGAAAAAAGTTATAAACAAGTGAATTATCACTGAATTCCCAGTTTAGGGCCGCATGACAATTTCCGCAAATGAGCTAACACTAGTCCCCATACCGTTGAATTTCGACTCGACTCTAATCAAGGTGTCGAAAAAACATTTGTAATTATGGATAAGGCAAGAAATTCCCGACAATTTGACACCAATATATTGTGGATTTGATAAAAAGGTAAAATTACAAATGCAGTCTTATTGTGCACACTGGAATTCGGACGCTGTAAAATGTCAGACGACATACCGCGCACATGGTGAAAGCTGTACTTTTTACTATCTGAGCAAATGAAAAATCCCTGTAAACATAGACAAATCAAATAATTTCACACAATTTGATACCCATTTTAAAAATATTTCTTTTACTGGAAAAAAGTTATAAACAAGTGAATTATCACTGATTTTCCAGTTTAGGGCCGCATGACAATTTCCGCAAATGAGCTAACACTAGTCCCCATACCGTTGAATTTCGACTCGACTCTAATCAAGGTGTCGAAAAAACATTTGTAATTATGGATAAAGCAAGAAATTCCCGACAATTTGACACCAATATATTGTGGATTCGATAAAAAGGTAAAATTACAAATGCAGTCTTATTGTGCACATTGGAATTCGGTCGCTGTAAATTGTCAGACGTCATGCCGCGCGCATGGTGAAAGCTGTACTTTTTACTATCTGAGCAAATGAAAAATCCCTGTAAACATAGACAAATCAAATAATTTCACACAATTTGATACCCATTTTGAAAATATTTCTTTTCCTGGAAAAAAGTTATAAAAAAGTGAATTATGACAGATTACCCAGTTTAGGTCCGCATGAAAATTTCCGCAAATGCGCTAACACTAGTCCCCATACCGTTGAATTTTGCCTCGACTCTATTCAAGGTGTCGAACAAATTTTTGTAATTATGGATAAGGCAAGAGATTCCCGACAATTTGACACCAATATATTGTGGATTCGATAAAAAGGAAAAATTACAAATGCAGTCTTATTGTGCACACTGGAATTCGGACGCTGTAAATTGTCAGTCGACATACCGCGCACATGGTGAAAGCTGTACTTTTTACTATCTGTGCAAATAAAAAATCCCTGTAAACATAGACATATCAAATAATTGCACACAATTTGATACCCATTTTGAAGATATTTCTTTTACTGGAAAAATTTATAAACAAGTGAAATATCACTGATTTCCCAGTTTAGGGCCGCATGACAATTTACACAAATGAGCTAACAAAAGTCCCCATACCGTTGTATTTCAAATCGACTCTATTCAAGTTGTCGAAAAAACTTTCGTAATTATGGATAAGGTAAGGAATTCCCGACAATTGGACACCAATATATTGTGGATTCGATAAAAAGGAAAAATTACAAATGCAGTCTTATTGTGTACACTGGAATTCGGACGCTGTAAATTGCCAGACGACATACCGTGCACATGGTGAAAGCTGTACTTTTTACTATCTGAGCAAAAGAAAAATCCCTGTATACATAGACAAATCAAATAATTTCACACAATTTGATACCCATTTTGAAAATATTTCTTTTACTGGAAAAAAGTTATAAACAAGTGAAATATCACTGATTTCCCAGTTTAGGGCCGCATGACAATTTCCGCAAATGAGCTAACACAAGTCCCCATACCGTTGAATTTAGACCCGACTCTAATCAAGGTGTCGAAAATCTTTTGTAATTATGGATAAGGCAAGAAATTCCCGACAATTGGACACCAATATTTTGTGGATTCTATAAAAATGAAAAATTACAAATGCATTCTTTTTGTGCACACTGGAATTCGGACGCTGTAAATTGTCAGACGACATACCGCGCACATGGTGAAAGCTGTACTTTTTACTATCTGAGCAAATGAAAAATCCCTGTAAACATAGACAAATCAAATAATTGCACACAATTTGATACCCATTTTGAAAATATTTCTTTTACTGGAAAAAAGTTATAAACATGTGAAATATCACTGATTTCCCAGTTTAGGGCCGCATGACAATTTCCGCAAATGAGCTAACACTAGTCCCCATACCGTTGAATTTTGCCTCGACTCTATTCAAGGTGTCGAACAAACTTTTGTAATTATGGATAAGGCAAGAAATTCTCGACAATTTGACACCAATATTTTGTGGATTCTATAAAAAGGAAAAAGTAGAAATGCAGTCTTATTGTGCACACTGGAATTCGGTCGCTGTAAATTGTCAGACGTCATGCCGCGCACATGGTGAAAGCTGTACTTTTTACTATCTGAGCCAATGAAAAATCCCTGAAAAACATAGACATATCAAATAGTTGCACACAATTTGATACCCATTTTGAAAATATTTCTTTTACTGGAAAAAAGTTATAAACAAGTGAATTATCACTAATTTCCCAGTTTAGGGCCGCTGACAATTTCCACAAATGACCTAACACAAGTCCCCATACCGTTGTATTTCGAATCGACTCTATTAAAGGTGTCGAAAAAACTTTCGTATTTATGCATAAGTTAAGGAATTCCCGACAATTGGACACCAATATATTGTGGATTCGATAAAAAGGAAAAATTACAAATGCAGTCTTATTGTGCACACTGGAATTCGGACGCTGTAAAATGTCAGATGACATACCGCGCACATGGTGAAAGCTGTACTTTTTACTATCTGAGCAAATGAAAAATCCCTGTAAACATAGACAAATCAAATAATTTCACACAATTTGATACCCATTTTGAAAATATTTCTTTTACTGGAAAAAAGTTATAAACAAGTGAATTATCACTGATTTTCCAGTTTAGGGCCGCATGACAATTTCCGCAAATGAGCTAACACTAGTCCCCATACCGTTGAATTTCGACTCGACTCTAATCAAGGTGTCGAAAAAACATTTGTAATTATGGATAAGGCATGAAATTCCCGACAATTTGACACCAATATATTGTGGATTTGATAAAAAGGTAAAATTACAAATGCAGTCTTATTGTGCACACTGGAATTCGGACGCTGTAAAATGTCAGACGACATACCGCGCACATGGTGAAAGCTGTACTTTTTACTATCTGAGCAAATGAAAAATCCCTGTAAACATAGACAAATCAAATAATTTCACACAATTTGATACCCATTTTATAAATATTTCTTTTACTGGAAAAAAGTTATAAACAAGTGAATTATCACTGATTTTCCAGTTTAGGGCCGCATGACAATTTCCGCAAATGAGCTAACACTAGTCCGCATACCGTTGAATTTCGACTCGACTCTAATCAAGGTGTCGAAAAAACATTTGTAATTATGGATAAGGCAAGAAATTCCCGACAATTTGACACCAATATATTGTGGATTTGATAAAAATGTAAAATTACAAATGCAGTCTTATTGTGCATATTGGAATTCGGTCGCTGTAAATTGTCAGACGTCATGCCGCGCGCATGGTGAAAGCTGTACTTTTTACTATCTGAGCAAATGAAAATTCCCTGTAAACATAGACAAATCAAATAATTGCACACAATTTGATACCCATTTTGAAAATATTTCTTTTACTGGAAAAAAGTTATAAACATGTGAAATATCACTGATTTCCCAGTTTAGGGCCGCATGACAATTTCCGCAAATGTGCTAACACTAGTCCCCATACCGTTGAATTTTGCCTCGACTCTATTCAAGGTGTCGAACAAACTTTTGTAATTATGGATAAGGCAAGAAATTCTCGACAATTTGACACCAATATTTTGTGGATTCTATGAAAAGGAAAAAGTAGAAATGCAGTCTTATTGTGCACACTGGAATTCGGTCGCTGTAAATTGTCAGACGTCATGCCGCGCACATGGTGAAAGCTGTACTTTTTACTATCTGAGCCAATGAAAAATCCCTGTAAACATAGACATATCAAATAATTGCACACAATTTGATACCCATTTTGAAAATATTTCTTTTACTGGAAAAAAGTTATAAACAAGTGAATTATCACTGATTTCCCAGTTTAGGGCCGCATGACAATTTCCACAAATGACCTAACACAAGTCCCCATACCGTTGTATTTCGAATCGACTCTATTAAAGGTGTCGAAAAAACTTTCGTAATTATGCATAAGGTAAGGAATTCCCGACAATTGGACACCAATATTTTGTGGATTCTATAAAAATGAAAAATTACAAATGCTGTCTTATTGTGCACACTGGAATTCGGACGCTGTAAATTGTCAGACGACATACCGCGCACATGGTGAAAGCTGTACTTTTTACTATCTGAGCAAATGAAAAATCCCTGTAAACATAGACAAATCAAATAATTGCACACAATTTGATACCCATTTTGAAAATATTTCTTTTACTGGAAAAAAGTTATAAACATGTGAAATATCACTGATTTCCCAGTTTAGGGCCGCATGACAATTTCCGCAAATGAGCTAACACTAGTCCCCATACCGTTGAATTTTGCCTCGACTCTATTCGAGGTGTCGAACAAACTTTTGTAATTATGGATAAGGCAAGAAATTCTCGACAATTTGACACCAATATTTTGTGGATTCTATAAAAAGGAAAAAGTAGAAATGCAGTCTTATTGTGCACACTGGAATTCGGTCGCTGTAAATTGTCAGACGTCATGCCGCGCACATGGTGAAAGCTGTACTTTTTACTATCTGAGCCAATGAAAAATCCCTGTAAACATAGACATATCAAATAATTGCACACAATTTGATACCCATTTTGAAAATATTTCTTTTACTGGAAAAAAGTTATAAACAAGTGAATTATCACTAATTTCCCAGTTTAGGGCCGCATGACAATTTCCACAAATGACCTAACACAAGTCCCCATACCTTTGTATTTCGAATCGACTCTATTAAAGGTGTCGAAAAAACTTTCGTAATTATGCATAAGTTAAGGAATTCCCGACAATTGGACACCAATATATTGTGGATTCGATAAAAAGGAAAAATTACAAATTCAGTCATATTGTGCACACTGGAATTCGGACGCTGTAAAATGTCAGATGACATACCGCGCACATGGTGAAAGCTGTACTTTTTACTATCTGAGCAAATGAAAAATCCCTGTAAACATAGACAAATCAAATAATTTCACATAATTTGATACCCATTTTGAAAATATTTCTTTTACTGGAAAAAAGTTATAAACAAGTGAATTATCACTGATTTTCCAGTTTAGGGCCGCATGACAATTTCCGCAAATGAGCTAACACTAGTCCCCATACCGTTGAATTTCGACTCGACTCTAATCAAGGTGTCGAAAAAACATTTGTAATTATGGATAAGGCAAGAAATTCCCGACAATTTGACACCAATATATTGTGGATTTGATAAAAAGGTAAAATTACAAATGCAGTCTTATTGTGCACACTGGAATTCGGACGCTGTAAAATGTCAGACGACATACCGCGCACATGGTGAAAGCTGTACTTTTTACTATCTGAGCAAATGAAAAATCCCTGTAAACATAGACAAATCAAATAATTTCACACAATTTGATACCCATTTTAAAAATATTTCTTTTACTGGAAAAAAGTTATAAACAAGTGAATTATCACTGATTTTCCAGTTTAGGGCCGCATGACAATTTCCGCAAATGAGCTAACACTAGTCCCCATACCGTTGAATTTCGAATCGACTCTAATCAAGGTGTCGAAAAAACTTTTGTAATTATGGATAAGGCAAGAAATTCCCGACAATTTGACACCAATATTTTGTGGATTCTATAAAAAGGAAAAAGTAGAAATGCAGTCTTATTGTGCACACTGGAATTCGGTCGCTGTAAATTGTCAGACGTCATGCCGCGCACATGGTGAAAGCTGTACTTTTTACTATCTGAGCCAATGAAAAATCCCTGTAAACATAGACATATCAAATAATTGCACACAATTTGATACCCATTTTGAAAATATTTCTGTTACTGGAAAAAAGTTATAAACAAGTGAATTATCACTGATTTCCCAGTTTAGGGCCGCATGACAATTTCCACAAATGACCTAACACAAGTCCCCATACCGTTGTATTTCGAATCGACTCTATTAAATGTGTCGAAAAAACTTTCGTAATTATGCATAAGGTAAGGAATTCCCGACAATTGGACACCAATATTTTGTGGATTCTATAAAAATGAAAAATTACAAATGCAGTCTTATTGTGCACACTGGAATTCGGACGCTGTAAATTGTCAGACGACATACCGCGCACATGGTGAAAGCTGTACTTTTTACTATCTGAGCAAATGAAAAATCCCTGTAAACATAGACAAATCAAATAATTTCACACAATTTTATACCCATTTTGAAAACATTTCTTTTACTGGATAAATTTATAAACAAGTGAAATATGACTGATTTGCCAATTTAGGGCCGTATGACAATTTCCGCAAATGAGCTAACACATGTCCCCATACCGTTAAATTTCGCCTCGACTCTATTCAACGAATCGAAAAAACTTTTGTAATTATGGATAAGGCAATTAATTCTCGACAATTTGACACCAATATTTTGTGGATTCTCTAAAAAGGAAAAAGTAGAAATGAGGTCTTATTGTGCACACTGGAATTCGGACGCTGTAAATTGTCAAACGACATACCGCGCACATGGTGTAAATTGTACTTTTTACTATCTGAGCAAATGAAAAATCCCTGTAAACATATAAAAATCAAATAATTGCACACAATTTGATACCCATTTTGAAAATATTTCTTTTACTGGAAAAAAGTTATAAACATGTGAAATATCACTGATTCCCCAGTTTAGGGCCGCATGACAATTTCCGCAAATGAGCTAACACAAGTCCCCATACCGTTGAATTTCGAATCGACTCTAATCAAGGTGTCGAAAAAACTTTTGTAATTATGGATAAGGCAAGAAATTCGCGAAGATTTGACACCAATATATTGTGGATTCTATAAAAAGGAAAAATTACAAATGCAGTCTTATTGTGCACACTGGAATTCGGACGCTGTAAATTGTCAGACGACATACCGCGCACATAGTGAAAGCTGTACTTTTTACTATCTGACCAAATGAAAAATCCCTGTATACATAGAGAAATCAAATAATTGCACACAATTTGATACCCATTTCGAAAATATTTCTTTTACTGGAAAAAAGTTATAAACAAGTGAAATATCACTGATTTCCCAGTTTAGGGCCGCATGACAATTTTCGCAAATGAGCTAACACAAGTCCCCATACCGTTGAATTTCGACTCGACTCTAATCTAGGAGTCGAAAAAACTTTTGTAATTATGGATAAGGCAAGAAATTCGCGACAATTTGACAACAATATATTGTGGATTCGATAAAAAGGAAAAATTACAAATGCGGTCTTATTGTGCACACTGGAATTCGGACGCTGTAAATTGTCAGACGACATACCGCGCACATGGTGAAAGCTGTACTTTTTACTATCTGAGCAAAAGAAAAATCCCTGTATACATAGACGAAAAAAATAATTTCACACAATTTGATACCCATTTTCAAAATATTTCTTTTACTGGAAAAATGTTATAAAACAAGTGAAATATCACTGATTTCCCAGTTTAGGGCCGCATGACAATTTCCGCAAATGAGCTAAAACAAGTCCCCATACCGTTAAATTTTGCCTCGACTCTATTCAACGTGTCGAAAAAACTTTTGTAATTATGGATAAGGCAAGAAATTCCCGACAATTTGACACCAATATTTTGTGGATTCTATAAAAAGGAAATAGTAGAAATGCAGTGTTATTGTGCACACTGGAATTCGGACGCTGTAAATTGTCAGACGTCATGCCGCGCACATGGTGAAAGCTGTACTTTTTACTATCTGAGCAAATGAAAAATACCTGTAAACATAGACATATCAAATAATTGCACACAATTTGATAACGATTTTGAAAATATTTCTTTTACTGGAAAAATGTTATAAACAAGTGAAATATGACTGATTTCCCAGTTTAGGGCCGCATGACAATTTCCACAAATGAGATAACACAAATCCCCATACCGTTGAATTTCGAATCGACTCTATTCAAGGTGTCGAAAAAACTTTTGTAATTATGGATAAGTTAAGACATTCCCGACAATTGGAGAGACATATTTTGTGGATTCTATGAAAAGGAAAAATTACAAATGCAGTCTTATTGTGCACCCTAGAATCCGGACGCTGTAAATTGTCAGACGACATACCGCGCTCATGTTGAAAACTGTACTTTTTACTATCTGACCAAACGAAAAATCCCTCTAAATATAGTCAAATCAAATAATTGCACACAATTTGATACCCATTTTGAAAATATTTCTTATACTGGAAAAAAGTTATAAACAAGTGAAATATGACTGAATTCCCAGTTTAGGGCCGCATGACAATTTCCGCAAATGAGCTAACACATGTCCCCATACCGTTGAATTTCGCCTCGACTCTATTCAAGGTGTCGATAAAACTTTTGTAATTATGGATAAGTTAAGACATTCCCGAAAGTTGGAGAGACATATTTTGTGGATTCGATAAAAAGGAAAAATTAGAAATACAGTCTTATTGTGCACACTGGAATTCGGACGCTGAAAATTGTCAGACGACATACCGCGCACATGGTGAAAGCTGTACTTTTTACTATCTGAGCAAAAGAAAAATCCCTGTATACATAGACAAATCAAATAATTGCACACAATTTGATACCCATTTTGAAAATATTTCTTTTACTGGAAAAAAGTTATAAAAAAGTGAATTATGACTGATTACCCAGTTTAGGTCCGGATGACAATTTCCGGAAATGAGCTAACACTAGTCCCCATACCGTTGAATTTTGCGTCGACTCTATTCAAGGTGTCGAACAATTTTTTGTAATTATGGATAAGGCATGAGATTACCGACAATTTGACACCAATATTTTGTGGATTCTATAAAAAGGAAAAAGTAGAAATGCAGTCTTATTGTGCACACTGGAATTCGGTCGCTGTAAATTGTCAGACGCCAAGACGCGCACATGGTGAAAGCTGTACTTTTTACTATCGGAGCAAATGAAAAATCCCTGTAAACATAGACATATCAAATAATTTCACAGAATTTAATATCCATTTTGAACATATTTCTTTTACTGGAAAAAAGTTATAAAAAAGTGAATTATGACTGATTACCCAGTTTAGGTCCGCATGAAAATTTCCGCAAATGAGCTAACACTAGTCCCCATACCGTTGAATTTTGCCTCGACTCTATTCAAGGTGTCGAACAAACTTTTGTAATTATGGATAAGGCAAGAAATTCCCGACAATTGTTCAGAAATATTTTGTGGATTCTATAAAAAGGAAAAATTACAAATGCATTCTTATTGTTCACACTGGAATTCGGACGCTGTATATTGTCAGACGACATACCGCGCACATGGTGAAAGCTGTACTTTTTACTATCTGAGCAAAAGAAAAATCCCTGTATACATAGACAAATCAAATAATTGCAAACAATTTGATACCCATTTTGAAAATATTTCTGTTACTGGATAAAAGTTTTAAAAAAGTGAATTATGACTGATTACCCAGTTTAGGTCCGCATGAAAATTTCCGCAAATGAGCTAACACTAGTCCCCATACCGTTGAATTTTGCCTCGACTCTATTCAAGGTGTCGAACAAACTTTTGTAATTATGGATAAGGCAAGAAATTCACGACAATTTGAAACCAATATTTTGTGGATTCTATAAAAAGGAAAAATTACAAATGCAATCTTATTGTGCACACTGGAATTCGGACGCTGTAAATTGTCAGACGACATACCGCGCTCATGTTGAAAGCTGTACTTTTTACTATCTGACCAAATGAAAAATCCCTGTAAATATAGTCAAATCAAATAATTACACACAATTTGATACCCATTTTGAAAATATTTCTTATACTGGAAAAAAGTTATAAACAATTGAAATATGACTGATTTCCTAGTTTAGGGCCGCATGACAATTTCCGCAAATGAGCTAACACAAGTCCCCATAACGTTGAATTTCGCCTCGACTCTATTCAATGTGTCGAAAAATCTTTTGTAATTATGGATAAGGCAAGAAATTCCCGACAATTGGACACCAATATTTTGTGGATTCTATAAAAAGGAAAAAGTAGAAATGCAGTCTTATTGTGCACACTGGAATTCGAACGCTGTAAATTGTCAGACGTCATGCCGCGCACATGGTGAAAGCTGTACTTTTTACTATCTGAGCAAATGAAAAATCCCGGTAAACATAGACATGTCAAATAATTGCACACAATTTGATACCCATTTTGAAAATATTTCTTTTACTGGAAAAAAGTAATAAACATCTGAAATATCACTGATTTCCCAGTTTAGGGCCGCATGACAATTTCCGCAAATGAGCTAACACAAGTCCCCATACCGCTGAATTTCGACTCGACTCTAATCAAGGTGTCGAGAAAACTTTTATAATTATGGATAAGGCAAGAAATTCCCGACAATTGGCCTGCAATATTTTGTGGATTCTATAAAAAGGAAAAATTACAAATGCATTCTTAGTGTGCACACTTGAATTCGGACGCTGTAAATTGCCAGACGACATACCCCGCACATGGTGAAAGCTGTACATTTTACTATCTGAGCAAAAGAAAAATCCCTGTATACATAGACAAATCAAATAATTGCACACAATTTGATACCCATTTTGAAAATATTTCTATTACTGGAAAAAATTATAAAAAAGTGAATTATGACTGATTACCCAGTTTAGGTCCGCATGAAAATTCCCGCAAATGAGCTAACACTAGTCCCCATACCGTTGAATTTTGCCTCGACTCTATTCTAGGTGTCGAACAAACTTTTGTAATTATGGATAAGGCAAGAAATTCCCGACAATTGGACAGCAATATTTTGTGGATTCTATAAAAAGGAAAAATTACAAATGCATTCTTATTGTGCACACTGGAATTCGGAAGCTGTAAATTGTCATACGACATAACGCGCACATGGTGAAAGCTGTACTTTTTACTATCTGACCAAATGAAACATCCCTGTAAACATAGATAAATCAAATAATTGCACACAATTTGATACCCATTTTGAAAATATTTCTTTGACTGGAAAAAAGTTATAAACAAGTGAAATATCACTGATTTCCCAGTTTAGGGCCGCATGACATTTTCCGCAAATGAGCTAACACAAGTCCCCATACCGTTAAATTTCGCCTCGACTCTATTCAACGTGTCGAAAAAAATTTTGTAATTATGGATAAGGCAAGAAATTCACGACAATTTGATACCAATATTTTGTGGATTCTATAAAAAGTAAAAAGTAGAAATGCAGTCTTATTGTGCAAACTGGAATTCGGACGCTGTATATTGTCTGACGACATACCGCGCACATGGTGAAAGCTGTACTTTTTACTATCTGAGCAAATCAAAAAACCCTGTAAACATAGACATATGAAATAATTGCAAACAATTTGATTCCCATTTTGAAAATATTTCTTTTACTGGAAAACAGTTATAAACAAGTGAAATATGACTGATTACCCAGTTCAGGTCCGCATGAAAATTTCCGCAAATGAGCTAACACTAGTCCCCATACCGTTGAATTTAGCCTCGACTCTATTCAAGGTGTCGAACAAACTTTTGTAATTATGGATAAGGCAAGAAATTCCCGCCAAATTGACACCAATATTTTGTGGATTCTATAAAAAGGAAAAATTACAAATGCAGTCTTATTGTGCACACTGGAATTCGGACGCTGTAAATTGTCAGACGACATACCGCGCACATGGTGAAAGCTGTACTTCTTACTATCTGAGCAAATGAAAAATCCCTGTAAACATAGATAAATCAAATCATTTCACACAATTTGATACCCATTTTGAAAATATTTCTTTTACTGGAAAAAAGTTATAAACAAGTGAAATATCACTGATTTCCCAGTTTAGGGCCGCATGACAATTTCCGCAAATGCGCTAACACAAGTCCCCATACCGTTAAATTTCGCCTCGACTCTATTCAACGTGTCGAAAAAACTTTTGTAATTATGGATAAGGCAAGAAATTCCCGACAATTTGACACCAATATTTTGTGGATTCTCTAAAAAGGAAAAAGTAGAAATGCATTCTTATTGTGCACACTGGAATTCGGACGCTATAAATTGTCAGACGTCATGCCGCGCACATGGTGAAATCTGTACTTTTTACTGTCTGAGCAAATGAAAAATCCCTCTAAACATAGACATATCAAATAATTGCACACAATTTGATACCCATTTTGAAAATATTTCTTTTACTGGAAAAAAGTTATAAAAACGTGAATTATGACTGATTACCCAGTTTAGGTCCGCATGAAAATTTCCGCAAATGAGCTAACACTAGTCCCCATACCGTTGAATTTTGCCTCGACTCTATTCAAGGTGTCGAACAAACTTTTGTAATTATGGATAAGGCACGAAATTCCCGACAATTTGACACCAATATTTTGTGGATTTTATAAAAAGGAAAAATTACAAATGCAGTCTTATTGTGCATACTGGAATTCGGCACTGTAAGTTGTCAGACGTCATGCCGCGCACATGGTGAAAGCTGTACTTTTTATTATCTGAGCAAATGAAAAATTCCTGTAAACATAGACATATCAAATAATTGCACACAATTTGATACCCATTTTGAAAATATTTCTTTTACTGGAAAAAAGTTATAAACAAGTGAAATATGACTGATTTCCCAGTTTAGGGCTGCATGAAAATTTCCACAAATGAGCTAACACAAGTCCCCATACCGTTGAATTTCGAATCGAGTCTATTCAAGGTGTCGAACAAACTTTTGTAATTATGGATAAGGCAAGAAATTCCCGACATTTGGACAGCAATATTTTGTGGATTCTATAAAAAGGAAAAATTACAAATGCATTCTTATTGTTGACACTGGAAGTAGGACGCTGTATATTGTCAGACGACATACCGCGGACATGGTGAAAGCTGTAATTTTTTACTATCTGAGCAAAAGAAAAATCCCTGTATACATAGACAAATCAAATAATTGCACAGAATTTGATGCCCATTTTGAAAATATTTCTTTTACTGGAAAAAAGTTATAAAAAAGTGAATTATGACTGATTGCCCAGTTTAGGTCCGCATGAAAATTTCGCAAATGAGCTAACACTAGTCCCCATACCGTTGAATTTTGCCTCGACTCTATTCAATGTGTCGAACAAACTTTTGTAATTATGGATAAGGCACGAAATTCCCGACAATTTGACACCAATATTTTGTGGATTCTATAAAAAGGAAAAATTACAAATGCAGTCTTATTGTGCACACTGGAATTGGGACGCTGTAAATTGTCAGACGACATACCGCGCACATATTGAAAGCTGTACTTTTTACTATCTGACAAAATGAAACATCCCTGTAAACATAGATAAATCCAATCATTTCACACAATTTGATACCCATTTTGAAAATATTTCTTTTACTGGAAAAATTTATAAACAAGTGAAATATGACTGATTTCCCAGTTTAGGGCCGCATGACAATTTCCACAAATGAGCTGACACAAGTCCCCATACCGTTGAATTTCGAATCGACTCTATTCAAGGTGTCGAAAAAACTTTTTTAATTATGGATAAGTTAAGGAATTCCCGTCAATTGGACACCAATATATTGTGGATTCGATAAAAAGGAAAAATTACAAATGCATTCTTATTGTTCACACTGGAATTCGGACGCTGTAAATTGTCAGACGACATACCGCGCACATGGTGAAAGCTGTACTTTTTACTATCTGAGCAAATGAAAAATCCCTGTAAACATAGACAAATCAAATAATTGCACACAATTTGATACCCATTTGGAAAATATTTCTGTTACTGGAAAAAAGTTATAAACAAGTGAAATATCACTGATTTCCCAGTTTAGGGCCGCATGACAATTTCCGCAAATGAGCTAACACAAGTCCCCATACCGTTGAATTTCGACTCGACTCTAATCAAGGTGTCGAAAAAACTTTTGTAATTATGGATAAGGCAAGAAATTCTCGACAATTTGAAACCAATATATTGTGGATTCGATAAAAAGGAAAAATTACAAATGCGGTCTTATTATGCACACTGGAATTCGGACGCTGTAAATTGTCAGACGACCTACCGCGCACATGGTGAAAGCTGTACTTTTTACTATCTGAGCAAAAGAAAAATCCCTGTATACATAGACAAATCAAATAATTGCACACAATTTGATAACCATTTTCAAAATATTTCTTTTACTGGAAAAAAAGTTATAAAAAAGTGAATTATGACTGATTAGCCAGTTTAGGTCCGCATGAATATTTCCGCAAATGAGCTAACACTAGTCCCCATACCATTGAATTTTGCCTCAACTCTATTCAAGGTGTCGAACAAACTTTTGTAATTATGGATAAGGCACGAAATTCTCGACAATTGGACACCAATATTTTGTGGATTCTAAAAAAGGAAAAAGTAGAAATGCAGTCTTATTGTGCACACTGGAATTCGGACGCTGTAAATTGTCAGACGTCATGCCGCGCACATGGTGAAAGCTGTACTTTTGACTATCTGAGCAAATGAAAAATCCCTGTAAACATAGACATATCAAATAATTGCTCACAATTTGATACCCATTTTGAAAATATTTCTTTTACTGGAAAAAAGTTATAAACATGTGAAATATCACTGAATTCCCAGTTTAGGGCCGCATGACAATTTCCGCAAATGAGCTAACACAAGTCCCCATACCGTTGAATTTCGACTCGACTCTAATCAAGGTGTCGAAAAAACTTTTGTAATTATGTATAAGGCAAGAAATTCCCGACAATTGGACCGCAATATTTTTGGATGCTATAAAAAGGAAAAATTACAAATGTATTCTTATTGTGCACACTGGAATTCGGACGCTGTATATTGTCAGACGACATACCGCGCACATAGTGAAAGCTGTACTTTTTACTATCTGACCAAATGAAACATCCCTGCAAACATAGATAAATCAAATAATTTCACACAATTTGATACCCATTTTGAAAATATTTCCTTTACTGGAAAATAGTTATAAACAAGTGAATTATCACTGATTTCCCAGTTTAGGGCCGCATGACAATTTCCGCAAATCAGCTAACACTAGTCCCCATACCGTTAAATTTCGCCTCGACTCTATTCAACGTGTCGAAAAAACCTTTGTAATTATGGATAAGGCAAGAAAACCGCGACAATTGACACCAATATTTTGTGGATTCTATAAAAAGGAAAAAGTAGAAATGCAGTCTTATTGTGCACACTGGAATTCGGACGCTGTAAATTGTCAGACGTCATGCCGCGCACATGGTGAAAGCTGTACTATCTGAGCAAATGAAAAATCCCTGTAAACATAGACATATCAAATAATTGCACACAATTTGATACCCATTTTGAAAATATTTCTTTTACTGGAAAAAAGTTATAAACTAGTGAAATATGACTGATTTCCCAGTTTAGGGCCGCATGACAATTTCCACAAATGAGCTAACACAAGTCCCCATACCGTTGAATTTCGAATCGACTCTATTCAAGGTGTCGAAAAAACTTTTGTAATTATGGATAAGGTAAGGAATTCCCGACAATTGGACAGCAATATTTTGTGGATTCTATAAAAAGGAAAAATTACAAATGGATTCTTATTGTTCACACTGGAATTCGGACGCTGTATATTGTCAGACGACATACCGCGCACATGGTGAAAGCTGTACTTTTTACTATCTGAGGAAATGAAAAAATCCCTGTAAACATAGACATATCAAATAATTGTACACAATTTGATACCCATTTTGAAAATATTTCTTTTACTGGAAAAAAGTTATAAAAAAGTGAATTATGACTGATTGCCCAGTTTAGGTCCGCATGAAAATTTCCGCAAATGAGCTAACGCTAGTCCCCATACCGTTGAATTTTGCCTCGACTCTATTCAAGGTGTCGAACAAACTTTTGTAATTATGGTTAAGGCAAGAAATTCTCGACAATTTGACACCAATATTTTGTGGATTCTATAAAAAGGAAAAATTACAAATGCAGTCTTATTGTGCACACTGGAATTCGGACGCTGTAAATTGTCAGACGACATACCGCGCACATAGTGAAAGCTGTACTTTTTACTATCTGACCAAACGAAACATCCCTGTAAACATAGATAAATCAAATAATTTCACACAATTTGATACCCATTTTGAAAATATTTCTTTTACTGGAAAAAAGTTATAAACAGGTGAAATATCACTGATTTCCAAGTTTAGGGCCGCATGACAATTTCCACAAATGAGCTAACACAAGTCCCCATACCGTTAAATTTCGACCCGACTCTAATCAAGGTGTCGAAAAAACTTTTGTAATTATGGATAAGGTAAGAAATTCGCGACAATTGGACAGCAATATTTTGTGGATTCTATAAAAAGGAAAAATTACAAAGGCATTCTTATTGTTCACACTGGAATGCGGACGCTGTATATTGTCAGACGACATACCGCGCACATGGTGAAAGCTGTACTTTTTACTATCTGAGCAAAGAAAAATCCCTGTATACATAGACAAATCAAATAATTGCACACAATTTGATACCCATTTTGAAAATATTTCTTTTACTGGAAAAAAGTTATAAACATGTGAAATATGACTGATTTCCCAGTTTAGGGCCGCATGACAATTTCCACAAATGAGCTAACACAAGTCCCCATACCGTTGAATTTCGAATCAACTCTATTCAAGTTGTCGAAAAAATTTCGTAATTATGGATAAGGTAAGGAATTCCCGACAATTGGACACCAATATATTGTGGATTCAATAAAAAGGAAAAATTACAAATGCAGTCTTATTGTGCACACGGGAATTCGGACGCTGTAGATTGTCAGACGACATACCGCGCACATGGTGAAAGCTGTACTTTTTACCATCTGAGCAAATGAAAATTCCCTGTAAACATAGACATATCTAATAATTGCACACAGTTTGATACCCATTTTGAAAATATTTCTTTTACTGGAAAAAAGTTATAAACATGTGAAATATCACTGATTTCCCAGTTTAGGGCCGCATGACAATTTCCGCAAATGAGCTAACACAAGTCCCCATACCGTTGAATTTAGACCCGACTCTAATCAAGGTGTCGAAAATCTTTTGTAATTATGGATAAGGCAAGAAATTCCCGACAATTGGACAGCAATATTTTGTGGATTCTATAAAAATGAAAAATTACAAATGCATTCTTTTTGTGCACACTGGAATTCGGACGCTGTAAATTGTCAGACGACATACCGCGCACATGGTGAAAGCTGTACTTTTTACTATCTGAACAAATGAAAAATCCCTGTAAACATAGACAAATCAAATAATTGCACACAATTTGATACCCATTTTGAAAATATTTCTTTTACTGGAAAAAAGTTATAAACATGTGAAATATCACTGATTTTCCAGTTTAGGGCCGCATGACAATTTCCGCAAATGAGCTAACACTAGTCCCCATACCGTTGAATTTTGCCTCGACTCTATTCAAGGTGTCGAACAAACTTTTGTAATTATGGATAAGGCAAGAAATTCCCGACAATTAGACACCAATATATTGTGGATTTGATAAAAAGGTAAAATTACAAATGCAGTCTTATTGTGCACACTGGAATTCGGTCGCTGTAAATTGTCAGACGTCATGCCGCGCACATGGTGAAAGCTGTACTTTTTACTATCTGAGCAAATGAAAATTCCCTGTAAACATAGACATATCAAATAATTGCACACAATTTGATACCCATTGTGAAAATATTTCTTTTACTGGAAAAAAGTTATAAAAAAGTGAATTATGACTGAATACCCAGTTTAGGTCCGCATGAAAATTTCCGCAAATGAGCTAACACAAGTCCCCATACCGTTGAATTTTGTCTCGACTCTATTCAAAGTGTCGAAAAAACTTTTGTAATTATGGATAAGGCAAGAAATTCCCGACAATTGGACACCAATATTTTGTGGATTCTATAAAAGGGAAAAATTACAAATGCAGTCTTATTGTGCACACTGGAATTCGGACGCTGTAAAGTGTCAGACGACATACCGCGCACATGGTGAAAGCTGTACTTTTTACTGTATGAGCAAAAGAAAAATCCCTGTATAAATAGACAAATCAAATAATTGCACACAATTTGATACCCATTTTGAAAATATTTCTTTTACTGGAAAAAAGTCATAAAGAAGTGAAATATGACTGATTTCCTAGTTTAGGGCCGCATGACAATTTCCACAAATGAGCTAACACAAGTCCCCATACCGTTGAATTTCGACTCGACTCTAATCAAGGTGTCGAAAAAACATTTGTAATTATGGATAAGGCAAGAAATTCCCGACAATTTAACACCAATATATTGTGGATTAGATAAAAAGGAAAAATTACAAATGCAGTCTTATTGTGCACACTGGAATTCGGACGCTGTAGATTGTCAGACGACATACCGCGCACATGGTGAAAGCTGTACTTTTTACTATCTGAGCAAATGAAAATTCCCTGTAAACATAGACATATCAAATAATTGCACACAGTTTGATACCCATTTTGAAAATATTTCTTTTACTGGAAAAAAGTTATAAACATGTGAAATATCACTGATTTCCCAGTTTAGGGCCGCATGACAATTTCCGCAAATGAGCTAACACAAGTCCCCATACCGTTGAATTTTGACCCGACTCTAATCAACGTGTCGAAAATCTTTTGTAATTATGGATAAGGCAAGAAATTCCCGACAATTGGACAGCAATATTTTGTGGATTCTATAAAAATGAAAAATTACAAATGCATTCTTTTTGTGCACACTGGAATTCGGACGCTGTAAATTGTCAGACGAAATACCGCGCACATGGTGAAAGATGTACTTTTTACTATCTGAACAAATGAAAAATCCCTGTAAACATAGACAAATCAAATAATTGCACACAATTTGATACCCATTTTGAAAATATTTCTTTTACTGGAAAAAAGTTATAAACATGTGAAATATCACTGATTTCCCAGTTTAGGGCCGCATGACAATTTCCGCAAATGAGCTAACACTAGTCCCCATACCGTTGAATTTTGCCTCGACTCTATTCAAGGTGTCGAACAAACTTTTGTAATTATGGATAAGGCAAGAAATTCCCGACAATTAGACACCAATATATTGTGGATTTGATAAAAAGGTAAAATTACAAATGCAGTCTTATTGTGCACACTGGAATTCGGTCGCTGTAAATTGTCAGACGTCATGCCGCGCACATGGTGAAAGCTGTACTTTTTACTATCTGAGCAAATGAAAATTCCCTGTAAACATAGACATATCAAATAATTGCACACAATTTGATACCCATTGTGAAAATATTTCTTTTACTGGAAAAAAGTTATAAAAAAGTGAATTATGACTGAATACCCAGTTTAGGTCCGCATGAAAATTTCCGCAAATGAGCTAACACTAGTCCCCATACCGTTGAATTTTGTCTCGACTCTATTCAAAGTGTCGAAAAAACTTTTGTAATTATGGATAAGGCAAGAAATTCCCGACAATTGGACACCAATATTTTGTGGATTCTATAAAAGGGAAAAATTACAAATGCAGTCTTATTGTGCACACTGGAATTCGGACGCTGTAAAGTGTCAGACGACATACCGCGCACATGGTGAAAGCTGTACTTTTTACTATCTGAGCAAAAGAAAAATCCCTGTATAAATAGACAAATCAAATAATTGCACACAATTTGATACCCATTTTGAAAATATTTCTTTTACTGGAAAAAAGTCATAATGAAGTGAAATATGACTGATTTCCTAGTTTAGGGCCGCATGACAATTTCCACAAATGAGCTAACACAAGTCCCCATACCGTTGAATTTCGACTCGACTCTAATCAAGGTGTCGAAAAAACATTTGTAATTATGGATAAGGCAAGAAATTCCCGACAATTTGACACCAATATATTGTGGATTAGATAAAAAGGAAATTTACAAATGCAGTCTTATTGTGCACACTGGAATTCGGACGCTGTAGATTGTCAGACGACATACCGCGCACATGGTGAAAGCTGTACTTTTTACTATCTGAGCAAATGAAAATTCCCTGTAAACATAGACATATCAAATAATTGCACACAGTTTGATACCCATTTTGAAAATATTTCTTTTACTGGAAAAAAGTTATAAACATGTGAAATATCACTGATTTCCCAGTTTAGGGCCGCATGACAATTTCCGCAAATGAGCTAACACAAGTCCCCATACCGTTGAATTTTGACCCGACTCTAATCAAGGTGTCGAAAATCTTTTGTAATTATGGATAAGGCAAGAAATTCCCGACAATTGGACAGCAATATTTTGTGGATTCTATAAAAATGAAAAATTACAAATGCATTCTTTTTGTGCACACTGGAATTCGGACGCTGTAAATTGTCAGACGACATACCGCGCACATGGTGAAAGCTGTACTTTTTACTATCTGAACAAATGAAAAATCCCTGTAAACATAGACAAATCAAATAATTGCACACAATTTGATACCCATTTTGAAAATATTTCTTTTACTGGAAAAAAGTTATAAACATGTGAAATATCACTGATTTCCCAGTTTAGGGCCGCATGACAATTTCCGCAAATGAGCTAACACTAGTCCCCATACCGTTGAATTTTGCCTCGACTCTATTCAAGGTGTCGAACAAACTTTTGTAATTATGGATAAGGCAAGAAATTCTCGACAATTTGACACCAATATTTTGTGGATTCTATAAAAAGGAAAAAGTAGAAATGCAGTCTTATTGTGCACACTGGAATTCGGTCGCTGTAAATTGTCAGACGTCATGCCGCGCACATGGTGAAAGCTGTACTTTATACTATCTGAGCCAATGAAAAATCCCTGTAAACATAGACATATCAAATAATTGCACACAATTTGATCCCCATTTTGAAAATATTTCTTTTACTGGAAAAAAGTTATAAACAAGTGAATTATCACTGATTTCCAAGTTTAGGGCCGCATGACAATTTCCACAAATGACCTAACACAAGTCCCCATACCGTTGTATTTCGAATCGACTCTATTAAAGGTGTCGAAAAAACTTTCGTAATTATGCATAAGGTAAGGAATTCCCGACAATTGGACACCAATATATTGTGGATTCGATAAAAAGGAAAAATTACAAATGCAGTCTTATTGTGCACACTGGAATTCGGACGCTGTAAAATGTCAGACGACATACCGCGCACATGGTGAAAGCTGTACTTTTTACTATCTGAGCAAATGAAAAATCCCTGTAAACATAGACAAATCAAATAATTTCACATAATTTGATACCCATTTTGAAAATATTTCTTTTACTGGAAAAAAGTTATAAACAAGTGAATTATCACTGAATTCCCAGTTTAGGGCCGCATGACAATTTCCGCAAATGAGCTAACACTAGTCCCCATACCGTTGAATTTCGACTCGACTCTAATCAAGGTGTCGAAAAAACATTTGTAATTATGGATAAGGCAAGAAATTCCCGACAATTTGACACCAATATATTGTGGATTTGATAAAAAGGTAAAATTACAAATGCAGTCTTATTTTGCACACTGGAATTCGGACGCTGTAAAATGTCAGACGACATACCGCGCACATGGTGAAAGCTGTACTTTTTACTATCTGAGCAAATGAAAATTCCCTGTAAACATAGACATATCAAATAATTGCACACAATTTGATAGCCATTTTGAAAATATTTCTTTTACTGGAAAAAAGTTATAAAAAAGTGAATTATGACTGATTACCCAGTTTAGGTCCGCATGAAAATTTCCGCAAATGAGCTAACACTAGTCCCCATACCGTTGAATTTTGCCTCGACTCTATTCAAGGTGTCGAACAAATTTTTGTAATTATGGATAAGGCAAGAGATTCCCGACAATTTGACACCAATATATTGTGGATTCGATAAAAAGGAAAAATTACAAATGCAGTCTTATTGTGCACACTGGAATTCGGACGCTGTAAAGTGTCAGACGACATACCGCGCACATGGTGAAAGCTGTACTTTTTACTATCTGAGCAAAAGAAAAATCCCTGTATAAATAGACAAATCAAATAATTGCACACAATTTGATACCCATTTTGAAAATATTTCTTTTACTGGAAAAAAGTTATAAACATGTGAAATATCACTGATTTCCCAGTTTAGGGCCGCATGACAATTTCCGCAAATGAGCTAACACAAGTCCCCATACCGTTGAATTTTGACCCGACTCTAATCAAGGTGTCGAAAATCTTTTGTAATTATGGATGAGGCAAGAAATTCCCGACAATTGGACAGCAATATTTTGTGGATTCTATAAAAATGAAAAATTACAAATGCATTCTTTTTGTGCACACTGGAATTCGGACGCTGTAAATTGTCAGACGACATACCGCGCACATGGTGAAAGCTGTACTTTTTACTATCTGAACAAATGAAAAATCCCTGTAAACATAGACAAATCAAATAATTGCACACAATTTGATACCCATTTTGAAAATATTTCTTTTACTGGAAAAAAGTTATAAACATGTGAAATATCACTGATTTCCCAGTTTAGGGCCGCATGACAATTTCCGCAAATGAGCTAACACTAGTCCCCATACCGTTGAATTTTGCCTCGACTCTATTCAAGGTGTCGAACAAACTTTTGTAATTATGGATAAGGCAAGAAATTCTCGACAATTTGACACCAATATTTTGTGGATTCTATAAAAAGGAAAAAGTAGAAATGCAGTCTTATTGTGCACACTGGAATTCGGTCGCTGTAAATTGTCAGACGTCATGCCGCGCACATGGTGAAAGCTGTACTTTTTACTATCTGAGCCAATGAAAAATCCCTGTAAACATAGACATATCAAATAATTGCACACAATTTGATCCCCATTTTGAAAATATTTCTTTTACTGGAAAAAAGTTATAAACAAGTGAATTATCACTGATTTCCAAGTTTAGGGCCGCATGACAATTTCCACAAATGACCTAACACAAGTCCCCATACCGTTGTATTTCGAATCGACTCTATTAAAGGTTTCGAAAAAACTTTCGTAATTATGCATAAGGTAAGGAATTCCCGACAATTGGACACCAATATATTGTGGATTCGATAAAAAGGAAAAATTACAAATGCAGTCTTATTGTGCACACTGGAATTCGGACTCTGTAAAATGTCAGACGACATACCGCGCACATGGTGAAAGCTGTACTTTTTACTATCTTAGCAAATGAAAAATCCCTGTAAACATAGACAAATCAAATAATTTCACATAATTTGATACCCATTTTGAAAATATTTCTTTTACTGGAAAAAAGTTATAAACAAGTGAATTATCACTGAATTCCCAGTTTAGGGCCGCATGACAATTTCCGCAAATGAGCTAACACTAGTCCCCATACCGTTGAATTTCGACTCGACTCTAATCAAGGTGTCGAAAGAACATTTGTAATTATGGATAAGGCAAGAAATTCCCGACAATTTGACACCAATATATTGTGGATTTGATAAAAAGGTAAAATTACAAATGCAGTCTTATTGTGCACACTGGAATTCGGACGCTGTAAAATGTCAGACGTCATACCGCGCACATGGTGAAAGCTGTACTTTTTACTATCTGAGCAAATGAAAAATCCCTGTAAACATAGACAAATCAAATAATTTCACACAATTTGATACCCATTTTAAAAATATTTCTTTTACTGGAAAAAAGTTATAAACAAGTGAATTATCACTGATTTTCCAGTTTAGGGCCGCATGACAATTTCCGCAAATGAGCTAACACTAGTCCCCATACCGTTGAATTTCGACTCGACTCTAATCAAGGTGTCGAAAAAACATTTGTAATTATGGATAAGGCAAGAAATTCCCGACAATTTGACACCAATATATTGTGGATTTGATAAAAAGGTAAAATTACAAATGCAGTCTTATTGTGCACATTGGAATTCGGTCGCTGTAAATTGTCAGACGTCATGCCGCGCGCATGGTGAAAGCTGTACTTTTTACTATCTGAGCAAATGAAAATTCCCTGTAAACATAGACATATCAAATAATTGCACACAATTTGATAGCCATTTTGAAAATATTTCTTTTACTGGAAAAAAGTTATAAAAAAGTGAATTATGACTGATTACCCAGTTTAGGTCCGCATGAAAATTTCCGCAAATGAGCTAACACTAGTCCCCATACCGTTGAATTTTGCCTCGACTCTATTCAAGGTGTCGAACAAATTTTTGTAATTTTGGATAAGGCAAGAGATTCTCGACAATTTGACACCAATATATTGTGGATTCGATAAAAAGGAAAAATTACAAATGCAGTCTTATTGTGCACACTGGAATTCGGACGCTGTAAATTGTCAGACGTCATGCCGCGCGCATGGTGAAAGCTGTACTTTTTACTATCTGAGCAAATGAAAATTCCCTGTAAACATAGACAAATCAAATAATTTCACACAATTTGATACCCATTTTGAAAATATTTCTTTTCCTGGAAAAAAGTTATAAAAAAGTGAATTATCACTAATTTCCCAGTTTAGGGCCGCATGACAATTTCCACAAATGACCTAACACAAGTCCCCATACCGTTGTATTTCGAATCGACTCTATTAAAGGTGTCGAAAAAACTTTCGTAATTATGCATAAGTTAAGGAATTCCCGACAATTGGACACCAATATATTGTGGATTCGATAAAAAGGAAAAATTACAAATTCAGTCTTATTGTGCACACTGGAATTCGGACGCTGTAAAATGTCAGATGACATACCGCGCACATGGTGAAAGCTGTACTTTTTACTATCTGAGCAAATGAAAAATCCCTGTAAACATAGACAAATCAAATAATTTCACATAATTTGATACCCATTTTGAAAATATTTCTTTTACTGGAAAAAAGTTATAAACAAGTGAATTATCACTGATTTTCCAGTTTAGGGCCGCATGACAATTTCCGCAAATGAGCTAACACTAGTCCCCATACCGTTGAATTTCGACTCGACTCTAATCAAGGTGTCGAAAAAACATTTGTAATTATGGATAAGGCAAGAAATTCCCGACAATTTGACACCAATATATTGTGGATTTGATAAAAAGGTAAAATTACAAATGCAGTCTTATTGTGCACACGGGAATTCGGACGCTGTAAAATGTCAGACGACATACCGCGCACATGGTGAAAGCTGTACTTTTTACTATCTGAGCAAATGAAAAATCCCTGTAAACATAGACAAATCAAATAATTTCACACAATTTGATACCCATTTTAAAAATATTTCTTTTACTGGAAAAAAGTTATAAACAAGTGAATTATCACTGATTTTCCAGTTTAGGGCCGCATGACAATTTCCGCAAATGAGCTAACACTAGTCCCCATACCGTTGAATTTCGACTCGACTCTAATCAAGGTGTCGAAAAAACATTTGTAATTATGGATAAGGCAAGAAATTCCCGACAATTTGACACCAATATATTGTGGATTTGATAAAAAGGTAAAATTACAAATGCAGTCTTATTGTGCATATTGGAATTCGGTCGCTGTAAATTGTCAGACGTCATGCCGCGCGCATGGTGAAAGCTGTACTTTTTACTATCTGAGCAAATGAAAATTCCCTGTAAACATAGACAAATCAAATAATTGCACACAATTTGATACCCATTTTGAAAATATTTCTTTTACTGGAAAAAAGTTATAAACATGTGAAATATCACTGATTTCCCAGTTTAGGGCCGCATGACAATTTCCGCAAATGAGCTAACTCTAGTCCCCATACCGTTGTATTTCGAATCGACTCTATTAAAGGTGTCGAAAAAACTTTCGTAATTATGCATAAGGTAAGGAATTCCCGACAATTGGACACCAATATTTTGTGGATTCTATAAAAATGAAAAATTACAAATGCAGTCTTATTGTGCACACTGGAATTCGGACGCTGTAAATTGTCAGACGACATACCGCGCACATAGTGAAAGCTGTACTTTTTACTATCTGAGCAAATGAAAAATCCCTGTAAACATAGACAAATCAAATAATTGCACACAATTTGATACCCATTTTGAAAATATTTCTTTTACTGGAAAAAAGTTATAAACATGTGAAATATGACTGATTTCCCAGTTTAGGGCCGCATGACAATTTCCGCAAATGAGCTAACACTAGTCCCCATACCGTTGAATTTTGCCTCGACTCTATTCGAGGTGTCGAACAAACTTTTGTAATTATGGATAAGGCAAGAAATTCTCGACAATTTGACACCAATATTTTGTGGATTCTATAAAAAGGAAAAAGTAGAAATGCAGTCTTATTGTGCACACTGGAATTCGGTCGCTGTAAATTGTCAGACGTCATGCCGCGCACATGGTGAAAGCTGTACTTTTTACTATCTGAGCCAATGAAAAATCCCTGTAAACATAGACATATCAAATAATTGCACACAATTTGATACCCATTTTGAAAATATTTCTTTTACTGGAAAAAAGTTATAAACAAGTGAATTATCACTAATTTCCCAGTTTAGGGCCGCATGACAATTTCCACAAATGACCTAACACAAGTCCCCATACCGTTGTATTTCGAATCGACTCTATTAAAGGTGTCGAAAAAACTTTCGTAATTATGCATAAGGTAAGGAATTCCCGACAATTGGACACCAATATATTGTGGATTCGATAAAAAGGAAAAATTACAAATGCAGTCTTATTGTGCACACTGGAATTCGGACTCTGTAAAATGTCAGACGACATACCGCGCACATGGTGAAAGCTGTACTTTTTACTATCTGAGCAAATGAAAAATCCCTGTAAACATAGACAAATCAAATAATTTCACATAATTTGATACCCATTTTGAAAATATTTCTTTTACTGGAAAAAAGTTATAAACAAGTGAATTATCACTGAATTCCCAGTTTAGGGCCGCATGACAATTTCCGCAAATGAGCTAACACTAGTCCCCATACCGTTGAATTTCGACTCGACTCTAATCAAGGTGTCGAAAGAACATTTGTAATTATGGATAAGGCAAGAAATTCCCGACAATTTGACACCAATATATTGTGGATTTGATAAAAAGGTAAAATTACAAATGCAGTCTTATTGTGCACACTGGAATTCGGACGCTGTAAAATGTCAGACGTCATACCGCGCACATGGTGAAAGCTGTACTTTTTACTATCTGAGCAAATGAAAAATCCCTGTAAACATAGACAAATCAAATAATTTCACACAATTTGATACCCATTTTAAAAATATTTCTTTTACTGGAAAAAAGTTATTAACAAGTGAATTATCACTGATTTTCCAGTTTAGGGCCGCATGACAATTTCCGCAAATGAGCTAACACTAGTCCCCATACCGTTGAATTTCGACTCGACTCTAATCAAGGTGTCGAAAAAACATTTGTAATTATGGATAAGGCAAGAAATTCCCGACAATTTGACACCAATATATTGTGGATTTGATAAAAAGGTAAAATTACAAATGCAGTCTTATTGTGCACATTGGAATTCGGTCGCTGTAAATTGTCAGACGTCATGCCGCGCGCATGGTGAAAGCTGTACTTTTTACTATCTGAGCAAATGAAAATTCCCTGTAAACATAGACATATCAAATAATTGCACACAATTTGATAGCCATTTTGAAAATATTTCTTTTACTGGAAAAAAGTTATAAAAAAGTGAATTATGACTGATTACCCAGTTTAGGTCCGCATGAAAATTTCCGCAAATGAGCTAACACTAGTCCCCATACCGTTGAATTTTGCCTCGACTCTATTCAAGGTGTCGAACAAATTTTTGTAATTTTGGATAAGGCAAGAGATTCTCGACAATTTGACACCAATATATTGTGGATTCGATAAAAAGGAAAAATTACAAATGCAGTCTTATTGTGCACACTGGAATTCGGACGCTGTAAATTGTCAGACGTCATGCCGCGCGCATGGTGAAAGCTGTACTTTTTACTATCTGAGCAAATGAAAATTCCCTGTAAACATAGACAAATCAAATAATTTCACACAATTTGATACCCATTTTGAAAATATTTCTTTTCCTGGAAAAAAGTTATAAAAAAGTGAATTATGACAGATTACAGAGTTTAGGTCCGCATGAAAATTTCCGCAAATGCGCTAACACTAGTCCCCATACCGTTGAATTTTGCCTCGACTCTATTCAAGGTGTCGAACAAATTTTTGTAATTATGGATAAGACAAGAGATTCCCGACAATTTGACACCAATATATTGTGGATTCGATAAAAAGGAAAAATTACAAATGCAGTCTTATTGTGCACACTGGAATTCGGACGCTGTAAATTGTCAGACGACATACCGCGCACATGGTGAAAGCTGTACTTTTTACTATCTGAGCAAATAAAAAATCCCTGTAAACATAGACATATCAAATAATTGCACACAATTTGATACCCATTTTGAAGATATTTCTTTTACTGGAAAAAAGTTATAAACAAGTGAATTATCACTAATTTCCCAGTTTAGGGCCGCATGACAATTTCCACAAATGACCTAACACAAGTCCCCATACCGTTGTATTTCGAATCGACTCTATTAAAGGTGTCGAAAAAACTTTCGTAATTATGCATAAGTTAAGGAATTCCCGACAATTGGACACCAATATATTGTGGATTCGATAAAAAGGAAAAATTACAAATTCAGTCTTATTGTGCACACTGGAATTCGGACGCTGTAAAATGTCAGATGACATACCGCGCACATGGTGAAAGCTGTACTTTTTACTATCTGAGCAAATGAAAAATCCCTGTAAACATAGACAAATCAAATAATTTCACATAATTTGATACCCATTTTGAAAATATTTCTTTTACTGGAAAAAAGTTATAAACAAGTGAATTATCACTGATTTTCCAGTTTAGGGCCGCATGACAATTTCCGCAAATGAGCTAACATTAGTCCCCATACCGTTGAATTTCGACTCGACTCTAATCAAGGTGTCGAAAAAACATTTGTAATTATGGATAAGGCAAGAAATTCCCGACAATTTGACACCAATATATTGTGGATTTGATAAAAAGGTAAAATTACAAATGCAGTCTTATTGTGCACACGGGAATTCGGACGCTGTAAAATGTCAGACGACATACCGCGCACATGGTGAAAGCTGTACTTTTTACTATCTGAGCAAATGAAAAATCCCTGTAAACATAGACAAATCAAATAATTTCACACAATTTGATACCCATTTTAAAAATATTTCTTTTACTGGAAAAAAGTTATAAACAAGTGAATTATCACTGATTTTCCAGTTTAGGGCCGCATGACAATTTCCGCAAATGAGCTAACACTAGTCCCCATACCGTTGAATTTCGACTCGAACTCTAATCAAGGTGTCGAAAAAACATTTGTAATTATGGATAAGGCAAGAAATTCCCGACAATTTGACACCAATATATTGTGGATTTGATAAAAAGGTAAAATTACAAATGCAGTCTTATTGTGCATATTGGAATTCGGTCGCTGTAAATTGTCAGACGTCATGCCGCGCGCATGGTGAAAGCTGTACTTTTTACTATCTGAGCAAATGAAAATTCCCTGTAAACATAGACAAATCAAATAATTGCACACAATTTGATACCCATTTTGAAAATATTTCTTTTACTGGAAAAAAGTTATAAACATATGAAATATCACTGATTTCCCAGTTTAGGGCCGCATGACATTTCCGCAAATGAGCTAACACTAGTCCCCATACCGTTGAATTTTGCCTCGACTCTATTCAAGGTGTCGAACAAACTTTTGTAATTATGGATAAGGCAAGAAATTCTCGACAATTTGACACCAATATTTTGTGGATTCTATGAAAAGGAAAAAGTAGAAATGCAGTCTTATTGTGCACACTGGAATTCGGTCGCTGTAAATTGTCAGACGTCATGCCGCGCACATGGTGAAAGCTGTACTTTTTACTATCTGAGCCAATGAAAAATCCCTGTAAACATAGACATATCAAATAATTGCACACAATTTGATACCCATTTTGAAAATATTTCTTTTACTGGAAAAAAGTTATAAACAAATGAATTATCACTGATTTCCCAGTTTAGGGCCGCATGACAATTTCCACAAATGACCTAACACAAGTCCCCATACCGTTGTATTTCGAATCGACTCTATTAAAGGTGTCGAAAAAACTTTCGTAATTATGCATAAGTTAAGGAATTCCCGACAATTGGACACCAATATATTGTGGATTCGATAAAAAGGAAAAATTACAAATTCAGTCTTATTGTGCACACTGTAATTCGGACGCTGTAAAATGTCAGATGACATACCGCGCACATGGTGAAAGCTGTACTTTTTACTATCTGAGCAAATGAAAAATCCCTGTAAACATAGACAAATCAAATAATTTCACATAATTTGATACCCATTTTGAAAATATTTCTTTTACTGGAAAAAAGTTATAAACAAGTGAATTATCACTGATTTTCCAGTTTAGGGCCGCATGACAATTTCCGCAAATGAGCTAACACTAGTCCCCATACCGTTGAATTTCGACTCGACTCTAATCAAGGTGTCGAAAAAACATTTGTAATTATGGATAAGGCAAGAAATTCTCGACAATTTGACACCAATATATTGTGGATTTGATAAAAAGGTAAAATTACAAATGCAGTCTTATTGTGCACACGGGAATTCGGACGCTGTAAAATGTCAGACGACATACCGCGCACATGGTGAAAGCTGTACTTTTTACTATCTGAGCAAATGAAAAATCCCTGTAAACATAGACAAATCAAATAATTTCACACAATTTGATACCCATTTTAAAAATATTTCTTTTACTGGAAAAAAGTTATAAACAAGTGAATTATCACTGATTTTCCAGTTTAGGGCCGCATGACAATTTCCGCAAATGAGCTAACACTAGTCCCCATACCGTTGAATTTCGACTCGACTCTAATCAAGGTGTCGAAAAAACATTTGTAATTATGGATAAGGCAAGAAATTCCCGACAATTTGACACCAATATATTGTGGATTTGATAAAAAGGTAAAATTACAAATGCAGTCTTATTGTGCACATTGGAATTCGGTCGCTGTAAATTGTCAGACGTCATGCCGCGCGCATGGTGAAAGCTGTACTTTTTACTATCTGAGCAAATGAAAATTCCCTGTAAACATAGACAAATCAAATAATTGCACACAATTTGATCCCCATTTTGAAAATATTTCTTTTACTGGAAAAAAGTTATAAACATGTGAAATATCACTGATTTCCCAGTTTAGGGCCGCATGACAATTTCCGCAAATGAGCTAACACTAGTCCCCATACCGTTGAATTTTGCCTCGACTCTATTCAAGGTGTCGAACAAACTTTTGTAATTATGGATAAGGCAAGAAATTCTCGACAATTTGACACCAATATTTTGTGGATTCTATAAAAAGGAAAAAGTAGAAATGCAGTCTTATTGTGCACACTGGAATTCGGTCGCTGTAAATTGTCAGACGTCATGCCGCGCACATGGTGAAAGCTGTACTTTTTACTATCTGAGCCAATGAAAAATCCCTGTAAACATAGACATATCAAATAATTGCACACAATTTGATACCCATTTTGAAAATATTTCTTTTACTGGAAAAAAGTTATAAACAAGTGAATTATCACTGATTTCCCAGGTTAGGGCCGCATGACAATTTCCACAAATGACCTAACACAAGTCCCCATACCGTTGTATTTCGAATCGACTCTATTAAAGGTGTCGAAAAAACTTTCGTAATTATGCATAAGGTAAGGAATTCCCGACAATTGGACACCAATATTTTGTGGATTCTATAAAAATGAAAAATTACAAATGCAGTCTTATTGTGCACACTGGAATTCGGACGCTGTAAATTGTCAGACGACATACCGCGCACATGGTGAAAGCTGTACTTTTTACTATCTGAGCAAATGAAAAATCCCTGTAAACATAGACAAATCAAATAATTGCACACAATTTGATACCCATTTTGAAAATATTTCTATTACTGGAAAAAAGTTATAAACATGTGAAATATCACTGATTTCCCAGTTTAGGGCCGCATGACAATTTCCGCAAATGAGCTAACACTAGTCCCCATACCGTTGAATTTTGCCTCGACTCTATTCGAGGTGTCGAACAAACTTTTGTAATTATGGATAAGGCAAGAAATTCTCGACAATTTGACACCAATATTTTGTGGATTCTATAAAAAGGAAAAAGTAGAAAGGCAGTCTTATTGTGCACACTGGAATTCGGTCGCTGTAAATTGTCAGACGTCATGCCGCGCACATGGTGAAAGCTGTACTTTTTACTATCTGAGCCAATGAAAAATCCCTGTAAACATAGACATATCAAATAATTGCACACAATTTGATACCCATTTTGAAAATATTTCTTTTACTGGAAAAAAGTTATAAACAAGTGAATTATCACTAATTTCCCAGTTTAGGGCCGCATGACAATTTCCACAAATGACCTAACACAAGTCCCCATACCGTTGTATTTCGAATCGACTCTATTAAAGGTGTCGAAAAAACTTTCGTAATTATGCATAAGTTAAGGAATTCCCGACAATTGGACACCAATATATTGTGGATTCGATAAAAAGGAAAAATTACAAATTCAGTCTTATTGTGCACATTGGAATTCGGACGCTGTAAAATGTCAGATGACATACCGCGCACATGGTGAAAGCTGTACTTTTTACTATCTGAGCAAATGAAAAATCCCTGTAAACATAGACAAATCAAATAATTTCACATAATTTGATACCCATTTTGAAAATATTTCTTTTACTGGAAAAAATTTATAAACAAGTGAATTATCACTGATTTTCCAGTTTAGGGCCGCATGACAATTTCCGCAAATGAGCTAACACTAGTCCCCATACCGTTGAATTTCGACTCGACTCTAATCAAGGTGTCGAAAAAACATTTGTAATTATGGATAAGGCAAGAAATTCCCGACAATTTGACACCAATATATTGTGGCTTTGATAAAAAGGTAAAATTACAAATGCAGTCTTATTGTGCACACTGGAATTCGGACGCTGTAAAATGTCAGACGACATACCGCGCACATGGTGAAAGCTGTACTTTTTACTATCTGAGCAAATGAAAAATCCCTGTAAACATAGACAAATCAAATAATTTCACACAATTTGATACCCATTTTAAAAATATTTCTTTTACTGGAAAAAAGTTATAAACAAGTGAATTATCACTGATTTTCCAGTTTAGGGCCGCATGACAATTTCCGCAAATGAGCTAACACTAGTCCCCATACCGTTGAATTTCGACTCGACTCTAATCAAGGTGTCGAAAAAACATTTGTAATTATGGATAAGGCAAGAAATTCCCGACAATTTGACACCAATATATTGTGGATTTGATAAAAAGGTAAAATTACAAATGCAGTCTTATTGTGCATATTGGAATTCGGTCGCTGTAAATTGTCAGACGTCATGCCGCGCGCATGGTGAAAGCTGTACTTTTTACTATCTGAGCAAATGAAAATTCCCTGTAAACATAGACAAATCAAATAATTGCACACAATTTGATACCCATTTTGAAAATATTTCTTTTACTGGAAAAAAGTTATAAACATGTGAAATATCACTGATTTCCCAGTTTAGGGCCGCATGACAATTTCCGCAAATGAGCTAACACTAGTCCCCATACCGTTGAATTTTGCCTCGACTCTATTCAAGGTGTCGAACAAACTTTTGTAATTATGGATAAGGCAAGAAATTCACGACAATTTGACACCAATATTTTGTGGATTCTATAAAAAGGAAAAAGTAGAAATGCAGTCTTATTGTGCACACTGGAATTCGGTCGCTGTAAATTGTCAGACGTCATGCCGCGCACATGGTGAAAGCTGTACTTTTTACTATCTGAGCCAATGAAAAATCCCTGTAAACATAGACATATCAAATAATTGCACACAATTTGATACCCATTTTGAAAATATTTCTTTTACTGGAAAAAAGTTATAAACAAGTGAAATATGACTGATTTCCCAGTTTAGGGCCGCATGACAATTTCCACAAAGGAGCTAACACATGTCCCCATACCGTTGAATTCCGAATCGACTCTATTCAAGGTGTCGAAAAAACTTTCGTAATTATGCATAAGGTAAGGAATTCCCGACAATTGGACACCAATATTTTGTGGATTCTATAAAAAGGAAAAATTACAAATGCAGTCTTATTGTGCACACTGGAATTCGGACGCTGTAAATTGTCAGACGACATACCGCGCACATGGTGAAAGCTGTACTTTTTACTATCTGAGCAAATGAAAAATCCCTGTAAACATAGACAAATCAAATAATTTCACACAATTTGATACCCATTTTGAAAATATTTCTTTTACTGGAAAAAAGTTATAGACAAGTGAAATATCACTGATTTCCCAGTTTAGGGCCGCATGAAAATTTCCGCAAATGAGATAACACAAGTCCCCATACCGTTGAATTTCGACCCGACTCTAATCAAGGTGTCGAAAAAACTTTTGTAATTATGGATAAGGCAAGAAATTCCTGACAATTGGACAGCAATATTTTGTGGATTCTCTAAAAAGGAAAAAGTAGAAATGCATTCTTATTGTGCACACTGGAATTCGGACGCTGTAAATTGTCAGACGTCATGCCGCGCACATGGTGAAAGCTGTACTTTTTACTATCTGAGCAAATGAAAAATCCCTGTAAACATAGACATATCAAATAATTGCACACAATTTGATACCCCTTTTGAAAATATTTCTTTTACTGGAAAAAAGTTATAAACAAGTGAAATATCACTGATTTCCCAGTTTAGGGGCGCATGACAAGTTCCACAAATGAGCTAACACAAGTCCCCATACCGTTGAATTTCGAATCGACTCTATTCAAGGTGTCGAAAAAACTTTCGTAATTATGGATATGGTAAGGAATTCCCGACAATTGGACACCAATATATTGTGGATTCGATCAAAAGGAAAAATTACAAATGCAGTCTTATTGTGCACACTGGAATTCGGACGCTGTAAATTGTCAGACGACATACCGCGCACATGGTGAAAGCTGTACTTTTTACTATCTGAGCAAAAGAAAAATCCCTGTATACATAGACAAATCAAATAATAGCACACAATTTGATACCCATTTTGAAAATATTTCTTTTACTGGAAAAAAGTTATAAAAAAGTGAATTATGACTGATTACCCAGTTTAGGTCCGCATGAAAATTTCCGCAAATGAGCTAACACTAGTCCCCATACCGTTGAATTTTGCCTCGACTCTATTCAAGGTGTCGAACAAACTTTTGTAATTATGGATAAGGCAAGAAATTACCGACAATTGGACAGCAATATTTTGTGGATTCTATAAAAAGGAAAAATTACAAATGCATTCTTATTGTTCACACTGGAATTCGGACGCTGTATATTGTCAGACGACATACCGCGCACATGGTGAAAGCTGTACTTTTTACTATCTGAGCAAAAGAAAAATCCCTGTATACATAGACAAATCAAATAATTGCACACAATTTGATACCCATTTTGAAAATATTTCTTTTACTGGAAAAAATTTATAAAAAAGTGAATTATGACAGATTACCCAGTTTAGGTCCGCATGAACATTTCCGCAAATGAGCTAACACTAGTCCCCATACCGTTGAATTTTGCCTCGACTCTATTCAAGGTGTCGAACAAACTTTTGTAATTATGGATAAGGTAAGGAATTCCCGACAATTGGACACCAATATATTGTGGATTCGATAAAATGGAAAAATTACAAATGCAGTCTTATTGTGCACACTGGAATTCGGACGCTGTAAATTGTCAGACGACATAACGCGCACATGGTGAAATCTGTACTTTTTACTATTTGAGCAAATGAAAAATCCCTGTAAACATAGACAAATCAAATAATTGCACACAATTTGATACCCATTTTGAAAATATTTCTTTTACTGGAAAAAAGTTATAAACATGTGAAATATCACTGATTTCCAGATAAGGGCCGCATGACAATTTCCGCAAATGAGCTAACACAAGTCCCCATACCGTTGAATTTCGACTCGACTCTAATCAAGGTGTCGGAAAAACTTTTGTAATTATGGATAAGGCAAGAAATTCCCGACAATTGGACACCAATATATTGTGGATTCGATAAAAAGGAAAAATTACAAATGCAATCTTATTGTGCACACTGGAATTTGGACGTTGTAGATTGTCAGACGACATACCACGCACATGGTGAAAGCTGTACTTTTTACTCTCTGAGCAAAAGAAAAATCCCTGTATACATAGACAAATCAAATAATAGCACACAATTTGATACCCATTTTGAAAATATTTCTTTTACTGGAAAAAAGTTATAAAAAAGTGAATTATGACTGATTACCCAGTTTAGGTCCGCATGAAAATTTCGGCAAATGAGCTAACACTAGTCCCCATACCGTTGAATTTTGCCTCGACTCTATTCAAGGTGTCGAACAAACTTTTGTAATTATGGATAAGGTAAGGAATTCCCGACAATTGGACACCAATATATTGTGGATTCGATAAAATGGAAAAATTACAAATGCAGTCTTATTGTGCACACTGGAATTCGGACGCTGTAAATTGTCAGACGACATAACGCGCTCATGGTGAAAGCTGTACTTTTTACTATTTGAGCAAATGAAAAATCCCTGTAAACATAGACAAATCAAATAATTGCACACAATTTGATACCCATTTTGAAAATATATCTTTTACTGGAAAAAAGTTATAAACATGTGAAATATCACTGATTTCCCAGATAAGGGCCGCATGACAATTTCCGCAAATGAGCTAACACAAGTCCCCATACCGTTGAATTTCGACTCGACTCTAATCAAGGTGTCGGAAAAACTTTTGTAATTATGGATAAGGCAAGAAATTCCCGACAATTGGACACCAATATATTGTGGATTCGATAAAAAGGAAAAATTACAAATGCAGTCTTATTGTGAACACTGGAATTTGGACGTTGTAGATTGTCAGACGACATACCACGCACATGGTGAAAGCTGTACTTTTTACTCTCTGAGCAAAAGAAAAATCCCTGTATACATAGACAAATCAAATAATAGCACACAATTTGATACCCATTTTGAAAATATTTCTTTTACTGGAAAAAAGTTATAAAAAAGTGAATTATGACTGATTACCCAGTTTAGGTCCGCATGAAAATTTCGGCAAATGAGCTAACACTAGTCCCCATACCGTTGAATTTTACCTAGACTCTATTCAAGGTGTCGAACAAACTTTTGTAATTATGGATAAGGCAAGGAATTCCCGACAATTGGACACCAATATATTGTGGATTCGATAAAATGGAAAAATTACAAATGCAGTCTTATTGTGCACACTGGAATTCGGACGCTGTAAATTGTCAGACGACATAACGCGCTCATGGTGAAAGCTGTACTTTTTACTATTTGAGCAAATGAAAAATCCCTGTAAACATAGACAAATCAAATAATTGCACACAATTTGATACCCATTTTGAAAATATTTCTTTTACTGGAAAAAAGTTATAAACATGTGAAATATCACTGATTTCCCAGATAAGGGCCGCATGACAATTTCCGCAAATGAGTTAACACAAGTCCCCATACCGTTGAATTTCGACTCGACTCTAATCAAGGTGTCGGAAAAACTTTCGTAATTATGGATAAGGCAAGAAATTCCCGACAATTGGACACCAATATATTGTGGATTCGATAAAAAGGAAAAATTACAAATGCAGTCTTATTGTGCACACTGGAATTTGGACGTTGTAGATTGTCAGACGACATACCACGCACATGGTGAAAGCTGTACTTTTTACTCTCTGAGCAAAAGAAAAATCCCTGTATACATAGACAAATCAAATAATAGCACACAATTTGATACCCATTTTGAAAATATTTCTTTTACTGGAAAAAAGTTATAAAAAAGTGAATTATGACTGATTACCCAGTTTAGGTCCGCATGAAAATTTCGCCAAATGAGCTAACACTAGTCCCCATACCGTTGAATTTTGCCTCGACTCTATTCAAGGTGTCGAACAAACTTTTGTAATTATGGATAAGGCAAGAAATTCCCGACAATTTGACACCAATATTTTGTGGATTCTATAAAAAGGAAAAAGTAGAAATGCAGTCTTATTGTGCACACTGGAATTCGGACGCTGTAAATTGTCAGACGTCATGCCGCGCACATGGTGAAAGCTGTACTTTTTACTATCTGAGCAAATGAAAAATCCCTGTAAACATAGACATATCAAATAATTGCACACAATTTGATACCCATTTTGAAAATATTTCTTTTACTGGATAAAAGTTATAAACAAGTGAAATATCACTGATTTCCCAGTTTAGGGGCGCATGACAAGTTCCACAAATGAGCTAACACAAGTCCCCATACCGTTGAATTTCGAATCGACTCTATTCAAGGTGTCGAACAAACTTTTGTAATTATGGATAAGGCAAGAAATTCCCGACAATTGGACACCAATATATTGTGGATTCGATAAAAAGGAAAAATTACAAATGCAGTCTTATTGTGCACACTGGAATTTGGACGCTGTAGATTGTCAGACGACATACCGCGCACATGGTGAAAGCTGTACTTTTTACTATCTGTGCAAAAGAAAACTCCCTGTATACATAGACAAATCAAATAATAGCACACAATTTGATACCCATTTTGAAAATATTTCTTTTACTGGAAAAAAGTTATAAAAAAGTGAATTATGACTGATTACCCAGTTAAGGTCCGCATGAAAATTTCCGCAAATGAGCTAACACTATTCCCCATACCGTTGAATTTTGCCTCGACTCTATTCAAGGTGTCGAACAAACTTTTGTAATTATGGATAAGGCAAGAAATTCCCGACGATTTGACAGCAATATTTTGTGGATTCTATAAAAAGGAAAAATTACAAATGCATTCTTATTGTTCACACTGGAATTCGGACGCTGTATATTGTCAGACGACCTACCGCGCACATGGTGAAAGCTGTACTTTTTACTATCTGAGCAAATGAAAAATCCCTGTAAACATAGACAAATCAAATAATTTCACACAATTTGATACCCATTTTGAAAATATTTCTTTTACTGGAAAAAAGTTATAAAAAAGTGAATTATGACTGATTACCCAGTTTAGGTCCGCATGAAAATTTCCGCAAATGAGCTAACACTAGTTCCCATACCGTTGAATTTTGCCTCGACTCTATTCAAGGTGTCGAACAAACTTTTGTAATTATGGATAAGGTAAGGAATTCCCGACAATTGGACACCAATATATTGTGGATTTGATAAAATGGAAAAATTACAAATGCAGTCTTATTGTGCACACTGGAATTCGGACGCTGTATATTGTCAGACGTCATGCCGCGCACATGGTGAAAGCTGTACTTTTTACTATCTGAGCAAATGAAAAATCCCTGTAAACATAGACATATCAAATAATTGCACACAATTTGATACCCATTTTGAAAATATTTCTTTTACTGGAAAAAAGTTATAAAAAAGTGAATTATAACTGATTACCCAGTTTAGGTCCGTATGAACATTTCCGCAAATGAGCTAACACTAGTCCCCATACCGTTGAATTTTGCCTCGACTCTATTCAAGGTGTCGAACAAACTTTTGTAATTATGGATAAGGTAAGGAATTCCCGACAATTGGACACCAATATATTGTGGATTCGATAAAATGGAAAAATTACAAATGCAGTCTTATTGTGCACACTGGAATTTGGACGTTGTAGATTGTCAGACGACATACCACGCACATGGTGAAAGCTGTACTTTTTACTCTCTGAGCAAAAGAAAAATCCCTGTATACATAGACAAATCAAATAATAGCACACAATTTGATACCCATTTTGAAAATATTTCTTTTACTGGAAAAAAGTTATAAAAAAGTGAATTATGACTGATTACCCAGTTTAGGTCCGCATGAAAATTTCGCCAAATGAGCTAACACTAGTCCCCATACCGTTGAATTTTGCCTCGACTCTATTCAAGGTGTTGAACAAACTTTTGTAATTATGGATAAGGCAAGAAATTCCCGACAATTTGACACCAATATTTTGTGGATTCTATAAAAAGGAAAAAGTAGAAATGCAGTCTTATTGTGCACACTGGAATTCGGACGCTGTAAATTGTCAGACGTCATGCCGCGCACATGGTGAAAGCTGTACTTTTTACTATCTGAGCAAATGAAAAATCCCTGTAAACATAGACATACCAAATAATTGCACACAGTTTGATACCCATTTTGAAAATATTTCTTTTACTGGAAAAAAGTTATAAACAAGTGAAATATCACTGATTTCCCAGTTTAGGGGCGCATGACAAGTTCCACAAATGAGCTAACACATGTCCCCATACCGTTGAATTTCAAATCGACTCTATTCAAGGTGTCGAAATAACTTTTTTCATTATAGATAACGTGAGAAATTCCCGACAATTGGACACCAATATTTTGTGCATTCGATAAGAAGGAACAATTAGAAATGCAGTCTTATTGTGCACAGTGGAATTTGGACGCTGTAAATTGTCAAACGACATACCGCGCACATGGTGAAAGCTGTACTTTTTACTATCTGAGCAAATGAAATATCCCTGTAAACATAGACAAATCAAATAATTGCACACAATTTGATACCCATTTTGAAGTTATATTTCTTTTACTGGAAAAAAGTTATTAACATGTGAAATATCACTGATTTCCCAGTTTAGGGCCGCATGACAATTTCAGCAAATGAGCTAACACAAGTCCCCATACCGTTGAATTTCGACTCGACTCTAATCAAGGTGTCGAAAAAACATTTGTAATTATGGATAAGGCAAGAAATTCCCGACAATTGGATCGCAATATTTTGTGGATTCTATAAAAAGGAAAAATTACAAATGCTTTCTTATTGTGCACACTGGAATTCGGACGCTGTATATTGTCAGACGACATACCGCGCACAGGGTGAAAGCTGTACATTTTACTATCTGAGCAAAAGAAAAAACCCTGTATACATAGACAAATCAAATAATTGCACACAATTTGATACCCATTTTGAAAATATTTCTTTTACTGGAAAAAAGTTATAAACAAGTGAAATATGACTGATTTCCCAGTTTAGGGCCGCATGAAAATTTCCGCAAATGAGCTAACACAAGTCCCCATACCGTTGAATTTCGACTCGACTATAATCAAGTTGTCGAAAAAACTTTTGTAATTATGGATAAGGCAAGATATTCACGACAATTTGACACCAATATTTTGTGGATTCTATAAAAAGGAAAAATTACAAATGCAGTCTGATTGTGCACACTGGAATTCGGACGCTGTAAATTGTCAGACGACATACCGCACACATAGTGAAAGCTGTACTTTTTACTATCTGAACAAATGAAACATCCCTGTAAATATAGATAAATCAAATAATTTCACACAATTTGATACCCATTTTGAAAATATTTCTTTTACTGGAAAAAAGTTATAAACAAGTGAAATATCACTGATTTCCCAGTTTAAGGCCGCATGAAAATTTCCGCAAATGAGCGAACATTAGTCCCCATACCGTTGAATTTTGCCTCGACTCTATTCAACGTGTCGAAAAAACTTTTGTAATTATGGATAAGGCAAGAAATTCTCTGCAATTTGACACCAATATTTTGTGGATTCTATAAAAAGGAAAAAGTAGAAATGCAGTCTTATTGTGCACACTGGAATTCGGACGCTGTAAATTGTCAGACGTCATGCCGCGCACATGGTGAAAGCTGTACTTTTTACTATCTGAGCAAATGAAAAATCCCTGTAAACATAGACATATCAAATAATTGCACACAATTTGATACCCATTTTGAAAATATTTCTTTTACTGGAAAAAAGTTATAAACAAGTGAAATATGACTGATTTCCCAGTTTAGTGCCGCATGATAATTTCCACAAATGAGCTAACACAAGTCACCATACCGTTGAATTTCGAATCGACTCTATTCAAGGTGTCGAAAAAACTTTTATAATTATGGATAAGGTGAGGAATTCCCGACAATTGGACACCAATATATTGTGGATTCGATAAAATGGAAAAATTACAAATGCAGTCTTATTGTGCACATTGGAATTCGGACGCTGTAAATTGTCAGACGACATACCACGCACATGGTGAAAGCTGTTCTTTTTACTATCTGAGCAAATGAAAAATCCCTGTAAACATAGACAAATCAAATAATTGCACTCAATTTGATACACATTTTGAAAATATTTCTTTTACTGGAAAAAAGTTATAAACAAGTGAAATATCACTGATTTCCCAGTTTAGGACCGCATGACAATTTCCACAAATGAGCTAACACAAGTCCCCATACCGTTGAATTTCGAATCGACTCTATTCAAGGTGTCGAAAAAACTTTTGTAATTATGGATAACGCAAGAAATTCGCGAAGATTTGACACCAATATTTTGTGGATTCTATAAAAAAAAAAAGTAGAAATGCAGTCTTATTGTGCACACTGGAATTCGGACGCTGTAAATTGTCAGACGACATACCGCGCACATAGTGAAAGCTGTACTTTTTACTATCTGACCAAATGAAACATCCCTGTAAACATAGATAAATCAAATAATTTCACACAATTTGATACCCATTTTGAAAATATTTCTTTTACTGGAAAAAAGTTATAAACAAGTGAAATATCACTGAATTCCCAGTTTAGGGCCGCATGACAATTTCCGCAAATGAGCTAACACAAGTCCCCATACCGTTGAATTTCGACTCGACTCTAATCAAGGTGTCGAAAAAACTTTTGTAATTATGGACAAGGCAAGAAATTCACGACAATTTGACACCAATATATTGTGGATTCGATAAAAAGAAAAATTACAAATGCGGCTTTATTGTGCACACTGGAATTAGGACGCTGTAAATTGTCAGACGACATACCGCGCACATCGTGAAAGCTATACTTTTTACTATCTGAGCAAAAGAAAAATCCCTGTATACATAGACAAATCTCATAATTGCACACAATTTGATACCCATTTTGAAAATATTTCTTTTACTGGAAAAAAGTTATAAAAACGTGAATTATGACTGATTACCCATTTTAGGTCCGCATGAAAATTTCCGCAAATGACCTAACACTAGTCCCCATACCGTTGAATTTTGCCTCGACTCTATTCAAGGTGTCGAACAAACTTTTGTAATTATGTATAAGGCAAGAAATTTACGACAATTTGACACCAATATTTTGTGGATTCTATAAAAAGGAAAAATTACAAATGCAGTCTTATTGTGCACACTGGAATTCGGACGCTAAAAATTGTCAGACGACATACCGCGCACATAGTGAAAGCTGTAGTTTTTACTATCTGACCAAATGAAACATCCCTGTAAACATAGATAAATCAAATAATTTCACACAATTTGATACCCATTTTGAAAATATTTCTTTTAATGGAAAAAAGTTATAAACAAGTGAAATATCACTGATTTCCCAGTTTAGGGCCGCATGACAATTTCCGCAAATGAGCTAACACAAGTCCCCATACCGTTAAATTTCGCCTCGACTCTATTCAACGTGTCGAAAAAACTTTTGTAATTATCGATAACGCAAGAAATTCGCGAAGATTTGACACCAATATTTTGTGGATTCTATAAAAAAAAAAGTAGAAATGCAGTCTTATTGTGCACACTGGAATTCGGACGCTGTAAATTGTCAGACGTCATGCCGCGCACATGGTGAAAGCTGAACTTTTTACTATCTGTGCAGATGAAAAATCCCTGTAAACATAGACAAATCAAATAATTTCACACAATTTGATACCCATTTTGAAAATATTTCTTTTACTGGAAAAAAGTTATAAACAAGTGAAATATCACTGATTTCCCAGTTTAGGGCCGCATGACAATTTCCGCAAATGAGCTAACACAAGTCCCCATACCGTTGAATTTCGTCTCGACTCTAATCAAGGTGTCGAAAAAACTTTTGTAATTATGGATAAGGCAAGAAATTCACGACAATTTGACACCAATATATTGTGGATTCGATAAAAAGGAAAAATTACAAATGCGGCCTTATTGTGCACACTGGAATTCGGACGCTGTAAATTGTCAGACGACATACCGCGCACATCGTGAAAGCTGAACTTTTTACTATCTGAGCAAAAGAAAAAACCCTGTATACATAGACAAATCAAATAATTGCACACAATTTGATATCCATTTTGAAAATATTTCTTTTACTGGAAAAAATTATAAAAACGTGAATTATGACTGATTACCCATTTTAGGTCCGCATGAAAATTTCCGCAAATGAGCTAACACTAGTCCCCATACCGTTGAATTTTGCCTCGACTCTATTCAAGGTGTCGAACAAACTTTTGTAATTATGAATAAGGCAAGAAATTCCGACAATTTGACACCAATATTTTGTGGATTCTATAAAAAGGAAAAATTACAAATGCAGTCTTATTGTGCACACTGGAATTCGGACGCTGTAAATTGTCAGACGACATACCGCGCACATAGTGAAAGCTGTACTTTTTACTATCTGACCAAATGAAACATCCCTGTAAACATAGATAAATCAAATAATTTCACACAATTTGATTCCCATTTTGAAAATATTTCTTTTACTGGAAAAAAGTTATAAACAAGTGAAATATCACTGATTTCCCAGTTTAAGGCCGCATGACAATTTCCGCAAATGAGCGAACATTAGTCCCCATACCGTTGAATTTTGCCTCGACGCTATTCAACGAGTCGAAAACACTTTTGTAATTATGGATAAGGCAAGAAATTCTCGGCAATTTGACACCAATATTTTGTGGATTCTATAAAAAGGAAAAAGTAGAAATGCAGTCTTATTGTGCACACTGGAATTCGGACGCTGTAAATTGTCAGACGTCATGCCGCGCACATGGTGAAAGCTGTACTTTTTACTATCTGAGCAAATGAAAAATCCCTGTAAACATAGACATATCAAATAATTGCACACAATTTGATACCCATTTTGAAAATATTTCTTTTACTGGAAAAAAGTTATAAACAAGTGAAATATCACTGATTTCCCAGTTTAGGGCCGCATGACAATTTCCGCAAATGAGCTAACACAAGTCCCCATACCGTTGAATTTCGACTCGACTCTAATCAAGGTGTCGAAAAAACTTTTGTAATTATGGATATGGCAAGAAATTCTCGGCAATTTGACACCAATATATTGTGGATTCGATAAAAATGAAAAATTACAAATGCGGCCTTATTGTGCAGACTGGAATTCGGACGCTGTAAATTGTCAGACGACATACCGCGCACATCGTGAAAGCCGTTCTTTTTACTATCTGAGCAAAAGAAAAATCCCTGTATACATAGACAAATCACATAATTGCACACAATTTGATACCCATTTTGAAAATATTTCTTTTACAGGAAAAAAGTTATAAAAACGTGAATTATGACTGATTACCCATTTTAGGTCCACATGAAAATTTCCGCAAATGAGCTAACACTAGTCCCCATACCGTTGAATTTTGCCTCGACTCTATTCAAGGTGTCAAACAAACTTTTGTAATTATGGATAAGGCAAGAAATTCTCGACCATTTGACACCAATATTTTGTGGATTCTATAAAAAGGAAAAATTACAAATGCAGTCTTATTGTGCACACTGGAATTCGGACGTTGTAAATTGTCAGACGACATACCGGGCACATAGTGAAAGCTGTACTTTTTACTATCTGACCAAATGAAACATCCCTGTAAACATAGATAAATCAAATAATTTCACACAATTTGATACCCATTTTGAAAATATTTCTTTTACTGGAAAAAAGTTATAAACAAGTGAAATATCACTGATTTCCCAGTTTAAGGCCGCATGACAATTTCCGCAAATGAGCTAACACTAGTCCCCATACCGTTGAATTTTGCCTCGACTCTATTCAATGTGTCGAACAAACTTTTGTAATTATGGATAAGGCAAGAAATTCACGACAATTTGACACCAATATTGTGTGGTTTCTATAAAAAGGAAAAATTACAAATGCAGTCTTATTGTGCACACTGGAATTCGGACGCTGTAAATTGTCAGACGACATACCGTGCACATAGTGAAAGCTGTACTTTTTACTATCTGACCAAATGAAGCATCCCTGTAAACATAGATAAATCAAATCATTTCACACAATTTGATACCCATTTTGAAAATATTTCTTTTACTGGAAAAAAGTTATAAACAAGTGAACTATCACTGATATCCCAGTTTAGGGCCGCATGACAATTTCCGCAAATGAGCTAACACAAGTCCCCATACCGTTGAATTTCGACTCGACTCTAATCAAGGTGTCGAAAAAACTTTTGTAATTATGGATTAGGCAAGAAATTCCCGACAATTTGACACCAATATATTGTGGATTCGTTAAAAGGAAAAATTACAAATGCAGTTTTATTGTGCACACTGGAATTCGGACGCTGTAGATTGTCAGACGACATACCGCGCACATGGTGAAAGCTGTACTTTTTACTATCTGAGCAAAAGAAAAATCCCTGTATACATAGACAAATCAAATAATAGCACACAATTTGATACCCATTTTGAAAATATTTCTTTTACTGGAAAAAAGTTATAAACAAGTGAAATATCACTGATTTCCCAGTTTAGGGCCGCATGACAATTTCCGCAAATGATCTAACACAAGTCCCCATACCGTTGAATTTCGACTCGACTCTAATCAAGGTGTCGAAAAAACTTTTGTAATTATGGATAAGGCAAGAAATTCTCGGCAATTTGACACCAATATATTGTGGATTCGATAAAAATGAAAAATTACAAATGCGGCCTAATTGTGCAGACTGGAATTCGGACGCTGTAAATTGTCAGACGACATACCGCGCACATCGTGAAAGCCGTTCTTTTTACTATCTGAGCAAAAGAAAAATCCCTGTATACATAGAAAAATCACATAATTGCACACAATTTGATACCCATTTTGAAAATATTTCTTTTACTGGAAAAAAGTTATAAAAACGTGAATTATGACTGATTACCCATTTTAGGTCCACATGAAAATTTCCGCAAATGAGCTAACACTAGTCCCCATACCGTTGAATTTTGCCTCGACTCTATTCAAGGTGTCGAACAAACTTTTGTAATTATGGATAAGGCAAGAAATTCTCGACCATTTGACACCAATATTTTGTGGATTCTATAAAAAGGAAAAATTACAAATGCAGTCTTATTGTGCACACTGGAATTCGGACGTTGTAAATTGTCAGACGACATACCGGGCACATAGTGAAAGCTGTACTTTTTACTATCTGACCAAATGAAACATCCCTGTAAACATAGATAAATCAAATAATTTCACACAATTTGATACCCATTTTGAAAATATTTCTTTTACTGGAAAAAAGTTATAAACAAGTAAAATATCACTGATTTCCCAGTTTAAGGCCGCATGACAATTTCCGCAAATGAGCTAACACTAGTCCCCATACCGTTGAATTTTGCCTCGACTCTATTCAACGTGTCGAAAAAACTTTTGTAATTATGGATAAGGTAAGGAATTCCCGACAATTGGACACCAATATATTGTGGATTCGATAAAAAGGAAAAATTACAAATGCAGTCTTATTGTGCACACTGTAATTCGGAGGCTGTAAATTGTCAGACGACATACCGCGCACATGGTGAAAGCTGTACTTTTTACTATCTGAGCAAATGAAAAACCCCTGTATACATAGACGAATCAAATAATTGCACAAAATTTGATACCCATTTTGAAAATATTTCTTTTACTGGAAAAAAGTTATAAAAAAGTGAATTATGACTGATTACCCAGTTTAGGTCCGCATGAAAATTTCCGCAAATGAGCTAACACTAGTCCCCATACCGTTGAATTTTGCCTCGACTCTATTCAATGTGTCGAACAAACTTTTGTAATTATGGATAAGGCAAGAAATTCACGACAATTTGACACCAATATTGTGTGGTTTCTATAAAAAGGAAAAATTACAAATGCAGTCTTATTGTGCACACTGGAATTCGGACGCTGTAAATTGTCAGACGACATACCGCGCACATAGTGAAAGCTGTACTTTTTACTATCTGACCAATTGAAGCATCCCTGTAAACATAGATAAATCAAATCATTTCACACAATTTGATACCCATTTTGAAAATATTTCTTTTACTGGAAAAAAGTTATAAACAAGTGAACTATCACTGATATCCCAGTTTAGGGCCGCATGACAATTTCCGCAAATGAGCTAACACAAGTCCCCATACCGTTGAATTTCGACTCGACTCTAATCAAGGTGTCGAAAAAACTTTTGTAATTATGGATTAGGCAAGAAATTCCCGACAATTTGACACCAATATATTGTGGATTCGTTAAAAGGAAAAATTACAAATGCAGTTTTATTGTGCACACTGGAATTCGGACGCTGTAGATTGTCAGACGACATACCGCGCACATGGTGAAAGCTGTACTTTTTACTATCTGAGCAAAAAAAAAATCCCTGTATACATAGACAAATCAAATAATAGCACACAATTTGATACCCATTTTGAAAATATTTCTTTTACTGGAAAAAAGTTATAAACAAGTGAAATATCACTGATTTCCCAGTTTAGGGCCGCATGACAATTTCCGCAAATGAGCTAACACAAGTCCCCATACCGTTGAATTCCGACTCGACTCTAATCAAGGTGTCGAAAAAACTTTTGTAATTATGGATTAGGCAAGAAATTCCCGACAATTTGACACCAATATATTGTGGATTCGATAAAAAGGAAAAATTACAAATGCAGTCTTATTGTGCACACTGGAATTCGGACGCTGTAAATTGCCAGACGACATACCGCGCACATGGTGAAAGCGGTACTTTTTACTCTCTGAGCAAAAGAAAAATCCCTGTATACATAGACAAATCAAATAATTGCACAAAATTTGATACCCATTTTGAAAATATTTCTTTTACTGTAAAAAAGTTATAAAAAAGTGAATTATGACTGATTACCCAGTTTAGGTCCGCATGAAAATTTCCGCAAATGAGCTAACACTAGTCCCCATACCGTTGAATTTTGCCTCGACTCTATTCAAGGTGTCGAACAAACTTTTGTAATTATGGATAAGGCAAGAAATTCACGACAATTTGACACCAATATTTTGTGGATTCTATAAAAAGGAAAAATTACAAATGCATTCTTATTGTGCACACTAGAATTCGGACGCTGTAAATTGTCAGAGGACATACCGCGCACATAGTGAAAGCTGTACTTTTTACTATCTGACCAAATGAAACATCCCTGTAAACATAGATAAATCAACTAATTTCACACAATTTGATGCCCATTTTGAAAATATTTCTTTTACTGGAAAAAAGTTATAAACAAGTGAAATATCACTGATTTCCCAGTTTAGGGCCGCATGGCAATTTCCGCAAATGAGCTAACAAGTCCCCATACCGTTAAATTTCGCCTCGACTCTATTCAACGTGTCGAAAAACTTTTGTAATTATGGATAAGGCAAGAAATTCAGGACAATTTGACACAATAATTTTGTGGATTCTCTAAAAAGGAAAAAGTAGAAATGCATTCCTATTGTGCACACTGGAATTCGGACGCTGTAAATTGTCAAACGACATACCGCACACATGGTGAAAGCTGTACTTTTTACTATCTGGGCAAATGAAAAATCCCTGTTAACATATACAAATCAAATAATTTCACAAAATTTGATAACAATTTGAAAATATTTCTTTTACTGGAAAAAAGTTATAAACAAGTGAAATATCACTGATTTCCCAGTTTAGGGCCGGATGACAATTTCCGCAAATGAGCTAACACAAGACCTCATACAGTTGAATTTTGACTCGACTCTAATAAGGTGTCGAAAAAACTTTTGTAATTATGGATAAGGCAAGAAATTCTCGACAATTTGACACCAATATATTGTGGATTCGATAAAAAGGAAAAATTACAAATGCAGTCTTATTGTGCACACTGGAATTCGGACGCTGTAGATTGTCAGACGACATACCGCGCACATGGCGAAAGCTGTACTTTTTACTATCTGAGCAAAAGAAAAATCCCTGTATACATAGACAAATCAAATAATAGCACACAATTTGATACCCATTTTGAAAATATTTCTTTACTGGAAAAAAGTTATAAACAAGTGAAATATCACTGATATCCCAGTTTAGGGCCGCATGACAATTTCCGCAAATGAGCTAACACAAGTCCCCATACCGTTGAATTTCGACTCGACTCTAATCAAGGTGTCGAAAAAACTTTTGTAATTATGGATAAGGCAAGAAATTCCCGACAATTTGACACCAATATACTGTGGATTCGATAAAAAGGAAAAATTACAAATGCAGTCTTATTGTGCACACTGGAATTCGGACGCTGTAAATTGCCAGACGACATACCGCGCACATGGTGAAAGCGGTACTTTTTACTATCTGAGCAAAAGAAAAATCCCTGTATACATAGACAAATCAAATAATTGCACACAATTTGATACACATTTTGAAAATATTTCTTTTACTGGAAAAAAGTTATAAAAAAGTGAATTATGACTGATTACCCAGTTTAGGTCCGCATGAAAATTTCCGCAAATGAGCTAACACTAGTCCCCATACCGTTGAATTTTGCCTCGACTCTATTCAAGGTGACGAACAAACTTTTGTAATTATGGATAAGGCAAGAAATTCACGACAATTTGACACCAATATTTTGTGGATTCTATAAAAAGGAAAAAGTAGAAATGCAGTCTTATTGTGCAGACTGGAATTCGGACGCTGTAAATTGTCAGACGTCATGCCGCGCACATGGTGAAAGCCGTACTTTTTACTATCTGAGCAAATGAAAAATCCCTGTAAACATAGACATATCAAATAATTGCACACAATTTGATACACATTTTGAAAATATTTCTTTTACTGGAAAAAAGTTATAAACAAGTGAAATATCACTGATTTCCCAATTTAGGGCCGCATGACAATTTCCGCAAATGAGCTAACACAAGTCCTCATACCGTTGAATTTCGACTCGACTCTAATCAAGGTGTCGAAAAGACTTTTTTAATTATGGATAAGGCAAGAAATTCTCGACAATTTGACACCAATATATTGTGGATTCGATAAAAAGGAAAAATTACAAATGCAGTCTTATTGTGCACACTGGAATTCGGACGCTGTAAATTGTCAGACGACATACCGCGCACATGGTGAAAGCTGTACTTTTTACTATCTGAGCAAATGAAAAATCCCTGTAAACATAGACAAATCAAATAATTTCACAAAATTTGATACCCATTTTGAAAATATTACTTTTACTGGAAAAAAGTTATAAACAAGTGAAATATCACTGATTTCCCAGTTTAGTCCGCATGAAAATTTCCGCAAATGAGCTAACACTAGTCCCCATACCGTTGAATTTTGCCTCGACTCTATTCAAGGTATCGAACAAAACTTTTGTAATTATGGATAAGGTAAGGAATTCCCGACAATTGGACACCAATATATTGTGGATTCGATAAAAAGGAAAAATTACAAATGTGGTCTTATTGTGCACACTGGAATTCGGACGCTGTAAATTGTCAGACGACATACCGAGCACATGGTGAAAGCTGTACTTTTTACTATCTGAGCAAAATAAAAATCCCTGTATACATAGACGAATCAAATAATTGCACACAATTTGATACCCATTTTGAAAATATTTCCTTTACTGGAAAAAAGTTATAAAAAAGTGAATTATAACTGATTACCCAGTTTAGGTCCGCATGAAAATTTCCGCAAATGAGCTAACACTACTCCCCATACCGTTGAATTTTGCCTCGACTCTATTCAAGGTGTCGAACAAACTTTTGTAATTATGGATAAGGGAAGAAATTCTCGACAATTGGACAGTAATATTTTGTGGATTCTATAAAAAGGAAAAATTACAAATACATTCTTATTGTTCACACTGGAATTCGGACGCTGTATATTGTCAGACGACATACCGCGCACATGGTGAAAGCTGTACATTTTACTATCTGAGCAAAAGAAAAATCCCTGTTTACATAGATAAATCAAATAATTTCCCACAATTTGATACCCATTTTGAAAATATTTCTTTTACTGGAAAAAAGTTATAAAAAAGTGAATTATGACTGATTACCCAGTTGAGGTCCGCATGAAAATTTCCGCAAATGAGCTAACACTAGTCCCCATACCGTTGAATATTGCCTCGACTCAATTCAAGGTGTCGAACAAACTTTTGTAATTATGGATAAGTCAAGAAATTCTCGACAATTTGACACCAATATTTTGTGGATTCTATAAAAAGGAAAAATTACAAATGCAGTCTTATTGTGCACACTGGAATTCGGACGCTGTAAATTGTCAGACGACATACCGCGCACATAGTGAAAGCTGTACTTTTTACTATCTGAGCAAATGAAAAATCCCTGTAAACATAGACAAATCAAATAAATGCACACAATTTGATACCCATTTTGAAAATATTTTTTTTACTTGAAAAAAGTTATAAACAAGTGAAATATGACTGATTTCCCAGTTTAGGGCCGCATGACATTTTCCGCAAATGAGCTAACACACGTCCCCATACCGTTGAATTTCGCCTCGACTCTATTCAAGGTGTCGAAATAACTTTTTTCATTATAGATAACGTGAGAAATTCCCGACAATTGGACCGCAATATTTTGTGCATTCGATAAAAAGGAACAATTAGAAATGCAGTCTTATTGTTCACACTGGAATTCGGACGCTGTATATTGTCAGACGACATACCGCGCATATCGTGAAAGCTGTACTTTTTACTATCTGAGCAAAAGAAAAATCCCTGTATACATAGACAAATCATATAATTGCGCACAATTTGATACCCTTTTTGAAAATATTTCTTTTACTGGAAAAAAGTTATAAAAACGTGAATTATGACTGATTACCCAGTTTAGATCCGCATGAAAATTTCCGCAAATGAGCTAACACTAGTTCCCATACCGTTGAATTTTGCCTCGACTCTATTCAAGGTGTCGAAAAAACTTTTGTAATTATGGATAAGGCAAGAAATTCTTGACAATTGGACCGCAATATTTTGTGGATTTTATAAAACGGAAAAATTACAAATGCATTCTTATTGTGCACACAGGAATTCGGACGCTGTATATTGTCTGACGACATACCGCGCACATGGTGAAAGCTGTACTTTTTACTATCTGAGCAAAAGAAAAATCCCTGTATACATAGACAAATCAAATAATTTCACACAATTTGATACCCATTTTGAAAATATTTCTTTTACTGGAAACAAGTTATAAACATGTGAAATATCACTGAATTCCCAGTTTAGGGCCTCATGACAATTTCCACAAATGAGCTAACACAAGTCCCCATACCGTTGAATTTCGCCTCGACTCAATTCAAGGTGTCGAACAAACTTTTGTAATTATGGATAAGGCAAGAAATTCTAGACAATTTGAAACCAATATTTTGTGGATTCTATAAAATGAAAAATTACAAATGCAGTCTTATTGTGCACACTGGAATTCGGACGCTGTAAATTGTCAGACGACATACTGCGCACATAGTGAAAGCTGTACTTTTTACTATCTGAGCAAATGAAAAATCCCTGTAAACATAGACAAATCAAATAAATGCACACAATTTGATACCCATTTTGAAAATATTTTTTTTACTTGAAAAAAGTTATAAACAAGTGAAATATGACTGATTTCCCAGTTTATGGCCGCATGACATTTTCCGCAAATGAGCTAACACACGTCCCCATACCGTTGAATTTCGCCTCGACTCTATTCAAGGTGTCGAAATAACTTTTTTCATTATAGATAACGTGAGAAATTCCCGAAAATTGGACCGCAATATTTTGTGCATTCGATATAAAGGAACAATTAGAAATGCAGTCTTATTGTTCACACTGGAATTCGGACGCTGTATATTGTCAGACGACATACCGCGCACATCGTGAAAGCTGTACTTTTTACTATCTGAGCAAAAGAAAAATCCCTGTATACATAGACAAATCATATAATTGCGCACAATTTGATACCCATTTTGAAAATATTTCTTTTACTGGAAAAAAGTTATACACATGTGAAATATCACGGATTTCCCAGTTTAGGGCCGCATGACAATTTCCGCAAATGAGCTAACACAAGTCCCCATACCGTTGAATTTCGACCCAACTCTAATCAAGGTGTGGAAAAAACTTTTGTAATAATGGATAAGGCAAGAAATTCTCGGCAATATGAAACCAATATATTGTGGATTCGATAAAAAGGAAAAATTACAAATGTGGTCTTATTGTGCACACTGGAATTCGGACGCTGTAAATTGTCAGACGACATACCGAGCACATGGTGAAAGCTGTACTTTTTACTATCTGAGCAAAAGAAAAATCCCTGTATACATAGACGAATCAAATAATTGCACACAATTTGATACCCATTTTGAAAATATTTCCTTTACTGGAAAAAAGTTATAAAAAAGTGAATTATAACTGATTACCCAGTTTAGGTCCGCATGAAAATTTCCGCAAATGAGCTAACACTACTCCCCATACCGTTGAATTTTGCCTCGACTCTATTCAAGGTGTCGAACAAACTTTTGTAATTATGGATAAGGCAAGAAATTCTCGACAATTGGACAGTAATATTTTGTGGATTCTATAAAAAGGAAAAATTACAAATACATTCTTATTGTTCACACTGGAATTCGGACGCTGTATATTGTCAGACGACATACCGCGCACATGGTGAAAGCTGTACATTTTACTATCTGAGCAAAAGAAAAATCCCTGTTTACATAGATAAATCAAATAATTTCACACAATTTGATACCCATTTTGAAAATATTTCTTTTACTGGAAAAAAGTTATAAAAAAGTGAATTATGACTGATTACCCAGTTTAGGTCGCATGAAAATTTCCGCAAATGAGCTAACACTAGTCCCCATACCGTTGAATTTTGCCTCGACTCTATTCAAGGTGTCGAACAAACTTTTGTAATTATGGATAAGGCAAGAAATTTACGACAATTTGACACCAATATTTTGTGGATTCTATAAAAAGGAAAAATTACAAATGCCGTCTTATTGTGCACACTGGAATTCGGACGCTGTAAATTGTCAGACGACATACCGCGCACATAGTGAAAGCTGTACTTTTTACTATCTGACCAAATGAAAAATCCCTGTAAACATAGATAAATCAAATAATGTCACAAAATTTGATAAACAATTTGAAAATATTTCTTTTACTGGAAAACAGTTATAAACAAGTGAAATATGACTGATTTCCCAGTTTAGGGCCGCAGCACAATTTCCACAAATGAGCTAACACATGTCCCCATACCGTTGAATTTCGCCTCGACTCTATTTAAGGTGTCGAAAAAACTTTTGTAATTATGGATAAGGTAAGGAATTCCCGACAATTGTACACCAATATATTGTGGATTCGATAAAAAGGAAAAATTACAAATGCAGTCTTATTGTGCATACTGGAATTCGGACGCTGTAAATTGTCAGACGTCATGCCGCGCACATGGTGAAAGCTGTACTTTTTACTATCTGAGCAAATGAAAAATCCCTGTAAACATAGACATATCAAATAATTGCACACAATTTGATACCCATTTTGAAAATATTTCTTTTACTGGAAAAAAGTTATAAACAAGTGAAATATGACTGATTTCCCAGTTTAGGGCCGCATGAAAATTTCCACAAATGAGCTAACACAAGTCCCCATACCGTTGAATTTCGAATAGACTCTATTCAAGGTGTCGAGAAAACTTTTGTAATTATGGATAAGGTAAGGAAGTCCGGACAATTGGACACCAATATATTGTGGATTCTATAAAAAGGAAAAATTACAAATACATTCTTATTGTTCACACTGGAATTCGGACGCTGTATATTGTCAGACGACATACCGCGCACATGGTGAAAGCTGTACATTTTACTATCTGAGCAAAAGAAAAATCTCTGTATACATAGACAAATCAAATAATTTCACACAATTTGATACCCATTTTGAAAATATTTCTTTTACTGGAAAAAAGTTATAAAAAAGTGAATTATGACTGATTACCCAGTTTAGGTCGCATGAAAATTTCCGCAAATGAGCTAACACTAGTCCCCATACCGTTGAATTTTGCCTCGACTCTATTCAAGGTGTCGAACAAACTTTTGTAATTATGGATAAGGCAAGAAATTTACGACAATTTGACACCAATATTTTGTGGATTCTATAAAAAGGAAAAATTACAAATGCAGTCTTATAGGGCACACTGGAATTCGGACGCTGTAAATTGTCAGACGACATACCGCCCACATAGTGAAAGCTGTACTTTTTACTATCTGACCAAATGAAACATCCCTGTAAACATAGATAAATCAAATCATTTCACAAAATTTGATACCCATTTTGAAAATATTTCTTTCACTGGAAAACAGTTATAAACAAGTGAAATATGACTGATTTCCCGGTTTAGGGCCGCAGGACAATTTCCACAAATGAGCTAACACAAGTACCCATACCGTTGAATTTCGCCTCGACTCTATTTAAGGTGTCGAAAAAACTTTTGTAATTATGGATAAGGTAAGGAATTCCCGACAATTGTACACCAATATATTGTGGATTCTCTAAAAAGGAAAAAGTAGAAATGAGGTCTTATTGTGCACACTGGAATTCGGACGCTGTAAATTGTCAAACGACATACCGCGCACATGGTGTAAACTGTACTTTTTACTATCTGAGCAAATGAAAAATCCCTGTAAACATATAAAAATCAAATAATTGCACACAATTTGATACCCATTTTGAAAATATTTCTTTTACTGGAAAAAAGTTATAAACATGTGAAATATCACTGATTACCCAGTTTAGGGCCGCATGACAATTTCCGCAAATGAGCTAACACAAGTCCCCATACCGTTGAATTTCGAATCGACTCTATTCAATGTGTCGAAAAAACTTTTGTAATTATGGATAAGGCAAGAAATTCGCGAAGATTTGACACCAATATATTGTGGATTCTATAAAAAGGAAAAATTACAAATGCAGTTTTATTGTGCACACTGGAATTCGGACGCTGTAAATTGTCAGACGACATACCGCGCACATAGTGAAAGCTGTACTTTTTACTATCTGACCAAATGAAACATCCCTGTAAACATAGGTAAATTAAATAATTTCACACAATTTGATACCCATTTTGAAAATATTTCTTTTACTGGAAAAAAGTTATAAACAAGTGAAATATGACAGATTTCCCAGTTTAGGGCCGCATGACAATTTCCGCAAATGAGCTAACACAAGTCCCCATACCGTTGAATTTCGAATCGACTCTATTCAAGGTGTCGAAAAAACTTTTGTAATTATGGATAAGGCAAGAAATTCGCGAAGATTTGACACCAATATATTGTGGATTCTATAAAAAGGAAAAATTACAAATGCAGTCTTATTGTGCACACTGTAATTCGGACGCTGTAAATTGTCAGACGACATACCGCGCACATGGTGAAAGCTGTACTTTTTACTATCTGAGCAAAAGAAAAATCCCTGTAAACATAGACAAATCAAATAATTGCACACAATTTGATACCCATTTTGAAAATATTTCTTTTACTGGAAAAAAGTTATAAACAAGTGAAATATGACTGATTTCCCAATTTAGGGCCGTATGACAATTTCCGCAAATGAGCTAACACATGTCCCCATACCGTTAAATTTCGCCTCGACTCTATTCAACGTATCGAAAAAACTTTTGTAATTATGGATAAGGCAATTAATTCTCGACAATTTGACACCAATATTTTGTGGATTCTCTAAAAAGGAAAAAGTAGAAATGAGGTCTTATTGTGCACACTGGAATTCGGACGCTGTAAATTGTCAAACGACATACCGCGCACATGGTGTAAACTGTACTTTTTACTATCTGAGCAAATGAAAAATCCCTGTAAACATATAAAAATCAAATAATTGCACACAATTTGATACCCATTTTGAAAATATTTCTTTTACTGGAAAAAAGTTATAAACATGTGAAATATCACTGATTACCCAGTTTAGGGCCGCATGACAATTTCCGCAAATGAGCTAACACAAGTCCCCATACCGTTGAATTTCGAATCGACTCTATTCAATGTGTCGAAAAAACTTTTGTAATTATGGATAAGGCAAGAAATTCGCGAAGATTTGACACCAATATATTGTGGATTCTATAAAAAGGAAAAATTACAAATGCAGTTTTATTGTGCACACTGGAATTCGGACGCTGTAAATTGTCAGACGACATACCGCGCACATAGTGAAAGCTGTACTTTTTACTATCTGACCAAATGAAACATCCCTGTAAACATAGGTAAATTAAATAATTTCACACAATTTGATACCCATTTTGAAAATATTTCTTTTACTGGAAAAAAGTTATAAACAAGTGAAATATGACAGATTTCCCAGTTTAGGGCCGCATGACAATTTCCGCAAATGAGCTAACACAAGTCCCCATACCGTTGAATTTCGAATCGACTCTATTCAAGGTGTCGAAAAAACTTTTGTAATTATGGATAAGGCAAGAAATTCGCGAAGATTTGACACCAATATATTGTGGATTCTATAAAAAGGAAAAATTACAAATGCAGTCTTATTGTGCACACTGTAATTCGGACGCTGTAAATTGTCAGACGACATACCGCGCACATGGTGAAAGCTGTACTTTTTACTATCTGAGCAAAAGAAAAATCCCTGTAAACATAGACAAATCAAATAATTGCACACAATTTGATACCCATTTTGAAAATATTTCTTTTACTGGAAAAAAGTTATAAACAAGTGAAATATGACTGATTTCCCAATTTAGGGCCGTATGACAATTTCCGCAAATGAGCTAACACATGTCCCCATACCGTTAAATTTCGCCTCGACTCTATTCAACGTATCGAAAAAACTTTTGTAATTATGGATAAGGCAATTAATTCTCGACAATTTGACACCAATATTTTGTGGATTCTCTAAAAAGGAAAAAGTAGAAATGAGGTCTTATTGTGCACACTGGAATTCGGACGCTGTAAATTGTCAAACGACATACCGCGCACATGGTGTAAACTGTACTTTTTACTATCTGAGCAAATGAAAAATCCCTGTAAACATATAAAAATCAAATAATTGCACACAATTTGATACCCATTTTGAAAATATTTCTTTTACTGGAAAAAAGTTATAAACATGTGAAATATCACTGATTACCCAGTTTAGGGCCGCATGACAATTTCCGCAAATGAGCTAACACAAGTCCCCATACCGTTGAATTTCGAATCGACTCTATTCAAGGTGTCGAAAAAACTTTTGTAATTATGGATAAGGCTAGAAATTCGCGAAGATTTGACACCAATATATTGTGGATTCTATAAAAAGGAAAAATTACAAATGCAGTTTTATTGTGCACACTGGAATTCGGACGCTGTAAATTGTCAGACGACATACCGCGCACATAGTGAAAGCTGTACTTTTTACTATCTGACCAAATGAAACATCCCTGTAAACATAGATAAATTAAATAATTTCACACAATTTGATACCCATTTTGAAAATATTTCTTTTACTGGAAAAAAGTTATAAACAAGTGAAATATGACAGATTTCCCAGTTTAGGGCCGCATGACAATTTCCGCAAATGAGCTAACACAAGTCCCCATACCGTTGAATTTCGAATCGACTCTATTCAAGGTGTCGAAAAAACTTTTGTAATTATGGATAAGGCAAGAAATTCGCGAAGATTTGACACCAATATATTGTGGATTCTATAAAAAGGAAAAATTACAAATGCATTCTTATTGTGCACACTGTAATTCGGACGCTGTAAATTGTCAGACGACATACCGCGCACATGGTGAAAGCTGTACTTTTTACTATCTGAGCAAATGAAAAATCCCTGTAAACATAGACAAATCAAATAATTGCACACAATTTGATACCCATTTTGAAAATATTTCTTTTACTGGAAAAAAGTTATAAAAAAGTGAATTATGACTGGTAACCCAGTTTAGGTCCGCATGAAAATTTCCGCAAATGAGCTAAAACTAGTCCCCATACCGTTGAATTTTGCCTCGACTCTATTCAAGGTGTCGAACAAACTTTTGTAATTATGGATAAGGCAAGAAATTCTCGACAATTTGACACCAATATTTTGTGGATTCTATAAAAATGAAAAAGTAGAAATGCAGTCTTATTGTGCACACTGGAATTCGGACGCTGTAAATTATCAGACGTCATGCCGCGCACATGGTGAAAGCTGTACTTTTTACTATCTGAGCAAATGAAAAATCACTGTAAACATAGACATATCAAATAATTGCACACAATTTGATACCCATTTTGAAAATATTTCTTTTACTGGAAAAAAGTTATAAACAAGTGAAATATGACTGATTTCCCAGTTTAGGGCCGCATGACAATTTCCACAAATGAGCTAACACATGTCTCCATACCGTTGAATTTCGAATCGACTCTATTCAAGGTGTCGAAAAAACTTTCGTAATTATGGATAAGGTAAGGAATTCCCGACAATCGGACACCAATATATAGTGGATTCGATAAAAAGAAAAATTACAAATCAGTCTTATTTTGTACACTGGAATTCGGACGCTGTAAATTGTCAGACGACATACCGCGCACATGGTGAAAGCTGTACTTTTTACTATCTGAGCAAATGAAAAATCCCTGTAAACATAGACAAATCAAATAATTTCACACAATTTTATACCCATTTTGAAAACATTTCTTTTACTGGATAAAAGTTATAAACAAGTGAAATATGACTGATTTCCCAATTTAGGGCCGTATGACAATTTCCGCAAATGAGCTAACACATGTCCCCATACCGTTAAATTTCGCCTCGACTCTATTCAACGAATCGAAAAAACTTTTGTAATTATGGATAAGGCAATTAATTCTCGACAATTTGACACCAATATTTTGTGGATTCTCTAAAAAGGAAAAAGTAGAAATGAGGTCTTATTGTGCACACTGGAATTCGGACGCTGTAAATTGTCAAACGACATACCGCGCACATGGTGTAAATTGTACTTTTTACTATCTGAGCAAATGAAAAATCCCTGTAAACATATAAAAATCAAATAATTGCACACAATTTGATACCCATTTTGAAAATATTTCTTTTACTGGAAAAAAGTTATAAACATGTGAAATATCACTGATTCCCCAGTTTAGGGCCGCATGACAATTTCCGCAAATGAGCTAACACAAGTCCCCATACCGTTGAATTTCGAATCGACTCTAATCAAGGTGTCGAAAAAACTTTTGTAATTATGGATAAGGCAAGAAATTCGCGAAGATTTGACACCAATATATTGTGGATTCTATAAAAAGGAAAAATTACAAATGCAGTCTTATTGTGCACACTGGAATTCGGACGCTGTAAATTGTCAGACGACATACCGCGCACATAGTGAAAGCTGTACTTTTTACTATCTGACCAAATGAAACATCCCTGTAAACATAGATAAATCAAATAATTTCACACAATTTGATCCCCATTTTGAAAATATTTCTTTTACTGGAAAAAAGTTATAAACAAGTGAAATATGACTGATTTCCCAGTTTAGGGCCGCATGACAATTTCCGCAAATGAGCTAACACAAGTCCCCATACCGTTGAATTTCGAATCGACTCTATTCAAGGTGTCGAAAAAACTTTTGTAATTATGGATAAGGCAAGAAATTCGCGAAGATTTGACACCAATATATTGTGGATTCTATAAAAAGGAAAAATTACAAATGCAGTCTTATTGTGCACACTGTAATTCGGACGCTGTAAATTGTCAGACGACATACCGCGCACATGGTGAAAGCTGTACTTTTTACTATCTGAGCAAAAGAAAAATCCCTGTAAACATAGACAAATCAAATAATTGCACACAATTTGATACCCATTTCGAAAATATTTCTTTTACTGGAAAAAAGTTATAAACAAGTGAAATATCACTGATTTCCCAGTTTAGGGCCGCATGACAATTTTCGCAAATCAGCTAACACAAGTCCCCATACCGTTGAATTTCGACTCGACTCTAATCAAAGAGTCGAAAAAACTTTTGTAATTATGGATAAGGCAAGAAATTTCCGACAATTTGACAACAATATATTGTGGATTCGATAAAAAGGAAAAATTACAAATGCGGTCTTATTGTGCACACTGGAATTCGGACGCTGTAAATTGTCAGACGACATACCGCGCACATGGTGAAAGCTCTACTTTTTACTATCTGAGCAAAAGAAAAATCCCTGTATACATAGACGAAAAAAATAATTTCACACAATTTGATACCCATTTTGAAAATATTTCTTTTACTGGAAAAAAGTTATAAAACAAGTGAAATATCACTGATTTCCCAGTTTAGGGCCGCATGACAATTTCCGCAAATGAGCTAAAACAAGTCCCCATACCGTTAAATTTTGCCTCGACTCTATTCAACGTGTCGAAAAAACTTTTGTAATTATGGATAAGGCAAGAAATTCTCGACAATTTGACACCAATATTTTGGGGATTCGATAAAAAGGAAATAGTAGAAATGCAGTCTTATTGTGCACACTGGAATTCGGACGCTGTAAATTGTCAGAAGTCATGCCGCGCACATGGTGAAAGCTGTACTTTTTACTATCTGAGCAAATGAAAAATCCCTGTAAACATAGACATATCAAATAATTGCACACAATTTGATAACGATTTTGAAAATATTTCTTTTACTGGAAAAATGTTATAAACAAGTGAAATATGACTGATTTCCCAGTTTAGGGCCGCATGACAATTTCCACAAATGAGCTAACACAAATCCCCATACCGTTGAATTTCGAATCGACTCTATTCAAGGTGTCGAAAAGACTTTTGTAATTATGGATAAGTTAAGACATTCCCGACAATTGGAGAGACATATTTTGTGGATTCTATGAAAAGGAAAAATTACAAATGCAGTCTTATTGTGCACCCTAGAATCCGGACGCTGTAAATTGTCAGACGACATACCGCGCTCATTTTGAAAACTGTACTTTTTCTATCTGACCAAACGAAAAATCCCTGTAAATATAATCAAATCAAATAATTGCACACAATTTGATACCCATTTTAAAAATATTTCTTATACTGGAAAAAAGTTATAAACAAGTGAAATATGACTGATTTCCCAGTTTAGGGCCGCATGACAATTTCCGCAAATGAGCTAACACATGTCCCCATACCGTTGAATTTCGCCTCGACTCTATTCAAGGTGTCGATAAAACTTTTGTAATTATGGATAAGTTAAGACATTCCCGAAAGTTGGAGAGACATATTTTGTGGATTCGATAAAAAGGAAAAATTAGAAATACAGTCTTATTGAGCACACTGGAATTCGGACGCTGAAAATTGTCAGACGACATACCGCGCACATGGTGAAAGCTGTACTTTTTACTATCTGAGCAAAAGAAAAATCCCTGTATACATAGACAAATCAAATAATTGCACACAATTTGATAACCATTTTGAAAATATTTCTTTTACTGGAAAAAAGTTATAAAAAAGTGAATTATGACTGATTACCCAGTTTAGGTCCGGATGACAATTTCCGCAAATGAGCTAACACTAGTCCCCATACCGTTGAATTTTGCGTCGACTCTATTCAAGGTGTCGAACAAATTTTTGTAATTATGGATAAGGCAAGAGATTACCGACAATTTGACACCAATATTTTGTGGATTCTATAAAAAGGAAAAAGTAGAAATGCAGTCTTATTGTGCACACTGGAATTCGGTCGCTATAAATTGTCAGACGTCATGACGCGCACATGGTGAAAGCTGTACTTTTTACTATCTGAGCAAATGAAAAATCCCTGTAAACATAGACATATCAAATAATTGCACAGAATTTAATACCCATTTTGAAAATATTTCTTTTACTGGAAAAAAGTTATAAAAAAGTGAATTATGACTGATTACCCAGTTTGGGTCCGCATGAAAATTTGCGCAAATGATCTAACACTAGTCCCCATACCGTTGAATTTTGCCTCGACTCTATTCAAGGTGTCGAACAAACTTTTGTAATTATGGATAAGGCAAGAAATTCCCGACAATTGTTCAGCAATATTTTGTGGATTCTATAAAAAGGAAAAATTACAAATGCATTCTTATTGTTCACACTGGAATTCGGACGCTGTATATTGTCAGACGACATACCGCGCACATGGTGAAAGCTGTACTTTTTACTATCTGAGCAAATGAAAAATCCCTGTAAACATAGACATGTCAAATAATTGCACACAATTTGATACCCATTTTGAAAATATTTCTTTTACTGGAAAAATTTATAAACAAGTGAAATATGACTGATTTCCCAGTTTAGGGCCGCATGACAATTTCCACAAATGAGCTAACACAAGTCCCCATACCGTTGAATTTCGTCTCGACTCTATTCAATGTGTCGAAAAAACTTTTTTAATTATGGATAAGGTAAGGAATTCCCAACAATTGGACACGAATATATTGTGGATTCGATTAAAAGGAAAAATTACAAATGTAGTCATATTGTGCACACTGGAATTCGGACGATGTAAATTGTCAGACGACATAACGCGCACATGGTGAAAGCTGTACTTTTTACTATCTGAGCAAATGAAAAATCCCTGTAAACATAGACAAATCAAATAATTGCACACAATTTGATACCTGTTTTGAAAATATTTCTTTTACTGGAAAAAAGTAATAAACATCTGAAATATCACTGATTTCCCAGTTTAGGGCCGCATGACAATTTCCACAAATGAGCTAACACAAGTCCCCATACCGTTGAATTTCGACTCGACTCTAATCAAGGTGTCGAGAAAACTTTTATAATTATGGATAAGGCAAGAAATTCCCGACAATTGGCCTGCAATATTTTGTGGATTCTATAAAAATGAAAAATTACAAATGCATTCTTAGTGTGCACACTTGAATTCGGACCCTGTAAATTGGCAGACGACATACCCCGCACATGGTGAAAGCTGTACATTTTACTATCTGAGCAAAAGAAAAATCCCTGTATACATAGACAAATCAAATAATTGCACACAATTTGATACCCATTTTGAAAATATTTCTTTTACTGGAAAAAATTATAAAAAAGTGAATTATGACTGATTACCCAGTTTAGGTCCGCATGAAAATTCCCGCAAATGAGCTAACACTAGTCCCCATACCGTTGAATTTTGCCTCGACTCTATTCTAGGTGTCGAACAAACTTTTGTAATTATGGATAAGGCAAGAAATTCCCGACAATTGGACAGCAATATTTTGTGGATTCTATAAAAAGGAAAAATTACAAATGCATTCTTATTGTGCACACTGGAATTCGGAAGCTGTAAATTGTCAGACGACATAACGCGCACATGGTGAAAGCTGTACTTTTTACTATCTGAGCAAATGAAAAACCCCTGTATACATAGACGAATCAAATAATTGCACACAATTTGATACCCATTTTGAAAATATTTCTGTTACTGGAAAAAAGTTATAAAAACGTGAATTATGACTGATTACCCAGTTTAGGTCCGCATGAAAATTTCCGCAAATGAGCTAACACTAGTCCCCATACCGTTGAATTTTGCCTCGACTCTATTCAAGGTGTCGAACAAACTTTTGTAATTATGGATAAGACAAGAAATTCCCGACAATTTGACACCAATATTTTGTGGATTCTATAAAAAGGAAAAATTACAAATGCAATCTTATTGTGCACACTGGAATTCGGACGCTGTAAATTGTCAGACGACATACCGCGCTCATGTTGAAAGCTGGACTTTTTACTATCTGACCAAATGAAAATTCCCTGTAAATATAGTCAAATCAAATAATTACAGACAATTTGATACCCATTTTGAAAATATTTCTTATACTAGAAAAAAGTTATAAACAATTGAAATATGACTGATTTCCTAGTTTAGGGCCGCATGACAATTTCCGCAAATGAGCTAACACAAGTCCCCATACCGTTGAATTTCGCCTCGACTCTATTCAAGGTGTCGATAAAACTTTTGTAATTATGGATAAGTTAAGACATTCCCGACAATTGGACAGCAATATTTTGTGGATTCGATAAAAAGGAAAAATTAGAAATACGGTCTTATTGTGCACACTGGAATTCGGACGCTGAAAATTGTCAGACGACATACCGCGCACATGGTGAAAGCTGTACTTTTTACTATCTGACAAAATGAAAAATCCCTGTATACATAGACCAAACAAATAATTGTACACAATTTGATAACCATTTTGAAAATATTTCTTTTACTGGAAAAAAGTTATAAACAAGTGAAATATCACTGATTACCCAGTTTAGGTCCGCATGACAATTTCCGCAAATGAGCTAACACAAGTCCCAGTACCGTTAAATTTCGCCTCGAGTCTATTCAATGAGTCGAAAAATCTTTTGTAATTATGGATAAGGCAAGAAATTCCCGACAATTGGACACCAATATTTTGTGGATTCTATGAAAAGGAAAAAGGAGAAATGCAGTCTTATTGTGCACACTGGAATTCAAACGCTGTAAATTGTCAGACGTCATGCCGCGCACATGGTGAAAGCTGTACTTTTTACTATCTGAGCAAATGAAAAATCCCTGTAAACATAGACATGTCAAATAATTGCACACAATTTGATACCCATTTTGAAAATATTTCTTTTACTGGAAAAAAGTAATAAACATCTGAAATATCACTGATTTCCCAGTTTAGGGCCGCATGACAATTTCCGCAAATGAGCTAACACAAGTCCCCATACCGTTGAATTTCGACTCGACTCTAATCAAGGTGTCGAGAAAACTTTTATAATTATGGATAAGGCAAGAAATTCCCGACAATTGGCCTGCAATATTTTGTGGATTCTATAAAAAGGAAAAATTACAAATGCATTCTTAGTGTGCACACTTGAATTCGGACGCTGTAAATTGCCAGACGACATACCCCGCACATGGTGAAAGCTGTACATTTTACTATCTGAGCAAAAGAAAAATCCCTGTATACATAGACAAATCAAATAATTGCACACAATTTGATACCCATTTTGAAAATATTTCTTTTACTGGAAAAAATTATAAAAAAGTGAATTATGACTGATTACCCAGTTTAGGTCCGCATGAAAATTCCCGCAAATAAGCTAACACTAGACCCCATACCGTTGAATTTTGCCTCGACTCTATTCTAGGTGTCGAACAAACATTTGTAATTATGGATAAGGCAAGAAATTCCCGACAATTGGACAGCAATATTTTGTGGATTCTATAAAAAGGAAAAATTACAAATGCATTCTTATTGTGCACACTGGAATTCGGAAGCTGTAAATTGTCAGACGACATAACGCGCACATGGTGAAAGCTGTACTTTTTACTATCTGACCAAATGAAACATCCCTGTAAACATAGATAAATCAAATAATTTCACACAATTTGATACCCATTTTGAAAATATTTCTTTGACTGGAAAAAGTTATAAACAAGTGAAATATCACTGATTTCCCAGTTTAGGGCCGCATGACATTTTCCGCAAATGAGCTAACACTAGTCCCCATACCGTTGAATTTTGCCTCGACTCTATTCAAGGTGTCGAACAAACTTTTGTAATTATGGATAAGGCAAGAGATTTTCGACAATTTGACACCAATATTTTGTGGATTCTATAAAAAGGAAAAATTACAAATGCAGTCTTATTGTGCACACTGGAATTCGGACGCTGTAAATTGTCAGACGACATACCGCGCACATGGTGAAAGCTGTACTTCTTACTATCTGAGCAAATGAAAAATCCCTGTAAACATAGATAAATCAAATCATTTCACACAATTTGATACCCATTTTGAAAATATTTCTTTTACTGGAAAAAAGTTATAAACAAGTGAAATATCACTGATTTCCCAGTTTAGGGCCGCATGACAATTTCCGCAAATGCGCTAACACAAGTCCCCATACCGTTAAATTTCGCCTCGACTCTATTCAACGTGTCGAAAAAACTTTTGTAATTATGGATAAGGCAAGAAATTCCCGACAATTTGACACCAATATTTTGTGGATTCTCTAAAAAGGAAAAAGTAGAAATGCATTCTTATTGTGCACACTGGAATTCGGACGCTATAAATTGTCAGACGTCATGCCGCGCACATAGTGAAAGCTGTACTTTTTACTATCTGACCAAATGAAACATCCCTGTAAACATAGATAAATCAAATAATTTCACACAATTTGATACCCATTTTGAAAATATTTCTTTTACTGGAAAAAAGTTATAAACAAGTGAAATATCACAGATTTCCCAGTTTAGGGCCGCATGACAATTTCCGCAAATGAGCTAACACAAGACCCCATACCGTTAAATTTCGCCTCGACTCTATTCAACGTGTCGAAAAAACTTTTGTAATTATGGATAAGGCAAGAAATTCACGACAATTTGAAACCAATATTTTGTGGATTCTATAAAAAGGAAAAAGTAGAAATGCAGTCTTATTGTGCATACTGGAATTCGGCACTGTAAGTTGTCAGACGTCATGCCGCGCACATGGTGAAAGCTGTACTTTTTATTATCTGAGCAAATGAAAAATTCCTGTAAACATAGACATATCAAATAATTGCACACAATTTGATACCCATTTTGAAAATATTTCTTTTACTGGAAAAAAGTTATAAACAAGTGAAATATGACTGATTTCCCAGTTGAGGGCTGCATGAAAATTTCCACAAATGAGCTAACACAAGTCCCCATACCGTTGAATTTCGAATCGAGTCTATTCAAGGTGTCGAACAAACTTTTGTAATTATGGATAAGGCAAGAAATTCCCGACATTTGGACAGCAATATTTTGTGGATTCTATAAAAAGGAAAAATTACAAATGCATTCTTATTGTTGACACTGGAATTCGGACGCTGTATATTGTCAGACGACATACCGCGCACATGGTGAAAGCTGTAATTTTTTACTATGTGAGCAAAAGAAAAATCCCTGTATACATAGACAAATCAAATAATTGCACAGAATTTGATGCCCATTTTGAAAATATTTCTTTTACTGGAAAAAAGTTATACAAAAGTGAATTATGACTCATTACCCAGTTTAGGTCCGCATGAAAATTTCGCAAATGAGCTAACACCAGTCCCCATACCGTTGAATTTTGCCTCGACTCTATTCAAGGTGTCGAACAAACTTTTGTAATTATGGATAAGGCACGAAATTCGCGACAATTTGACACCAATATTTTGTGGATTCTATAAAAAGGAAAAATTACAAATGCAGTCTTATTGTGCACACTGGAATTGGGACGCTGTAAATTGTCAGACGACATACCGCGCACATAGTGAAAGCTGTACTTTTTACTATCTGAACAAATGAAACATCCCTGTAAACATAGATAAATCAAATCATTTCACACAATTTGATATCCATTTTGAAAACATTTCTTTTACTGGAAAAATTTATAAACAAGTGAAATATGACTGATTTCCCAGTTTAGGGCCGCATGACAATTTCCACAAATGAGCTGACACAAGTCCCCATACCGTTGAATTTCGAATCGACTCTATTCAAGGTGTCGAAAAAACTTTTGTAATTATGGATAAGTTAAGGAATTCCCGTCAATTGGACACCAATATATTGTGGATTCGATAAAAAGGAAAAATTACAAATGCATTCTTATTGTTCACACTGGAATTCGGACGCTGTAAATTGTCAGACGACATACCGCGCACATGGTGAAAGCTGTACTTTTTACTATCTGAGCAAATGAAAAATCCCTGTAAACATAGACATGTCAAATAATTGCACACAATTTGATACCCATTTTGAAAATATTTCTTTTACTGGAAAAAAGTAATAAACATCTGAAATATCACTGATTTCCCAGTTTAGGGCCGCATGACAATTTCCGCAAATGAGCTAACACAAGTCCCCATACCGTTGAATTTCGACTCGACTCTAATCAAGGTGTCGAGAAAACTTTTATAATTATGGATAAGGCAAGAAATTCCCGACAATTGGCCTGCAATATTTTGTGGGTTTTATAAAAAGGAAAAATTACAAATGCATTCTTAGTGTGCACACTTGAATTCGGACGCTGTAAATTGCCAGACGACATACCCCGCACATGGTGAAAGCTGTACATTTTACTATCTGAGCAAAAGAAAAATCCCTGTATACATAGACAAATCAAATAATTGCACACAATTTGATACCCATTTTGAAAATATTTCTTTTACTGGAAAAAATTATAAAAAAGTGAATTATGACTGATTACCCAGTTTAGGTCCGCATGAAAATTCCCGCAAATAAGCTAACACTAGACCCCATACCGTTGAATTTTGCCTCGACTCTATTCTAGGTGTCGAACAAACATTTGTAATTATGGATAAGGCAAGAAATTCCCGACAATTGGACAGCAATATTTTGTGGATTCTATAAAAAGGAAAAATTACAAATGCATTCTTATTGTGCACACTGGAATTCGGAAGCTGTAAATTGTCAGACGACATAACGCGCACATGGTGAAAGCTGTACTTTTTACTATCTGACCAAATGAAACATCCCTGTAAACATAGATAAATCAAATAATTTCACACAATTTGATACCCATTTTGAAAATATTTCTTTGACTGGAAAAAGTTATAAACAAGTGAAATATCACTGATTTCCCAGTTTAGGGCCGCATGACATTTTCCGCAAATGAGCTAACACTAGTCCCCATACCGTTGAATTTTGCCTCGACTCTATTCAAGGTGTCGAACAAACTTTTGTAATTATGGATAAGGCAAGAGATTTTCGACAATTTGACACCAATATTTTGTGGATTCTATAAAAAGGAAAAATTACAAATGCAGTCTTATTGTGCACACTGGAATTCGGACGCTGTAAATTGTCAGACGACATACCGCGCACATGGTGAAAGCTGTACTTCTTACTATCTGAGCAAATGAAAAATCCCTGTAAACATAGATAAATCAAATCATTTCACACAATTTGATACCCGTTTTGAAAATATTTCTTTTACTGGAAAAAAGTTATAAACAAGTGAAATATCACTGATTTCCCAGTTTAGGGCCGCATGACAATTTCCGCAAATGCGCTAACACAAGTCCCCATACCGTTAAATTTCGCCTCGACTCTATTCAACGTGTCGAAAAAACTTTTGTAATTATGGATAAGGCAAGAAATTCCCGACAATTTGACACCAATATTTTGTGGATTCTCTAAAAAGGAAAAAGTAGAAATGCATTCTTATTGTGCACACTGGAATTCGGACGCTATAAATTGTCAGACGTCATGCCGCGCACATAGTGAAAGCTGTACTTTTTACTATCTGACCAAATGAAACATCCCTGTAAACATAGATAAATCAAATAATTTCACACAATTTGATACCCATTTTGAAAATATTTCTTTTACTGGAAAAAAGTTATAAACAAGTGAAATATCACAGATTTCCCAGTTTAGGGCCGCATGACAATTTCCGCAAATGAGCTAACACAAGTCCCCATACCGTTAAATTTCGCCTCGACTCTATTCAACGTGTCGAAAAAACTTTTGTAATTATGGATAAGGCAAGAAATTCACGACAATTTGAAACCAATATTTTGTGGATTCTATAAAAAGGAAAAAGTAGAAATGCAGTCTTATTGTGCATACTGGAATTCGGCACTGTAAGTTGTCAGACGTCATGCCGCGCACATGGTGAAAGCTGTACTTTTTACTATCTGAGCAAATGAAAAATCCCTGTAAACATAGACATATCAAGTAATTGCACACAATTTGATACCCATTTTGAAAACATTTCTTTTACTGGAAAAAAGTTATAAACAAGTGAAATATGACTGACTTCCCAGATTAGGGCCGCATGACAATTTCCACAAATGAGCTAACACAAGTCCCCATACCGTTGAATTTCGCCTCGACTCTATTCAAGGTGTCGAAAAAACTTTTGTAATTGTGGATAAGGTAAAGAATTCCCGACAATTGGACACCAATATATTGTGGATTCGATAAAAAGGAAAAAATACAAATGCATTCTTATTGTGCACACTGGAATTCGGACGCAGTATATTGTCAGACGACATACCGCGCACATCGTGAAAGCTGTACTTTTTACTATCTGAGCAAAAGAAACATCCCTGTAAACATAGATAAATCACATAATTTCACACAATTTGATACCCATTTAGAAAATATTTCTTTTACTGGAAAAAAGTTATAAAACAAGTGAAATATCACTGATTTCCCAGTTTAGGGCCGCATGACAATTTCCGCAAATGAGCTAACACAAGTCCCCATACCGTTAAATTTTGCCTCGACTCTATTCAACGTGTCGAAAAAACTTTTGTAATTATGGATAAGGCAAGAAATTTGCGACAATTTGACACCAATATTTTGTGGATTCTTTAAAATGGAAAAAGTAGAAATGCATTCTTATTGTGCACACTGGAATTCGGACGCTGTAAATTGTCAAACGACATACCGCGCACATGGTGAAAGTTGTACTTTTTACTATCTGAGCAAATGAAAATCACTGTAAACATATACAAATCAAATAATTGCACACAATTTGATACCCATTTTGAAAATATTTCTTTTACTGGAAAAAAGTTATAAACATGTGAAATATCACTGATTTCCCAGTTTAGGGCCGCATGACAATTTCCGCAAATGAGCTAACACAAGTCCCCATACCGTTGAATTTCGACTCGACTCTAATCAAGGTGTCGAAAAAACTTTTGTAATTATGGATAAGGCAAGAAATTCCCGACAATTTGACACCAATATATTGTGGATTCGATAAAAAGAAAAATTACAAATGCAGTCTTATTGTGCACACTGGAATTCGGACGCTGTAAATTGTCAGACGACATACCGCGCACATAGTGAAAGCTGTACTTTTTACTATCTGACCAAATGAAAAATCCCTGTAAACATAGATAAATCAAATAATTTCACAAAATTTGATAACCATTTTGAAAATATTTCTTTTACTGGAAAACAGTTATAAACAAGTGAAATATGACTGATTTCCCAGTTTGGGGCCGCAGGACAATTTCCACAAATGAGCTAACACATGTCCCCATACCGTTGAATTTCGCCTCGACTCTATTTAAGGTGTCGAAAAAACTTTTGTAATTATGGATAAGGTAAGGAATTCCCGACAATTGTACAGCAATATATTGTGGATTCGATAAAAAGGAAAAATTACAAATGCAGTCGTATTGTGCATACTGGAATTCGGACGCTGTAAATTGTCAGACGTCATGCCGCGCACATGGTGAAAGCTGTACTTTTTACTATCTGAGCAAATGAAAAATCCCTGTAAACATAGACATATCAAATAATTGCACACAATTTGATACCCATTTTGAAAATATTTCTTTTACTGGAAAAAAGTTATAAACAAGTGAAATATGACTGATTTCCCAGTTTAGGGCCGCATGAAAATTTCCACAAATGAGCTAACACAAGTCCCCATACCGTTGAATTTCGAATAGACTCTATTTAAGGTGTCGAGAAAACTTTTGTAATTATGGATAAGGTAAGGAAGTCCCGACAATTGGTCACCAATATATTGTGGATTCGATAAAACCGAAAATTACAAATGCAGTCTTATTGTGCACACTGGAATTCGGACGCTGTATATTGTCAGACGACATACCGCGCACATGGTGAAAGCTGTACATTTTACTATCTGAGCAAAAGAAAAATCTCTGTATACATAGACAAATCAAATAATTTCACACAATTTGATACCCATTTTGAAAATATTTCTTTTACTGGAAAAAAGTTATAAAAAAGTGAATTATGACTGATTACCCAGTTTAGGTCGCATGAAAATTTCCGCAAATGAGCTAACACTAGTCCCCATACCGTTGAATTTTGCCTCGACTCTATTCAAGGTGTCGAACAAACTTTTGTAATTATGGATAAGGCAAGAAATTTACGACAATTTGACACCAATATTTTGTGGATTCTATAAAAAGGAAAAATTACAAATGCAGTCTTATTGTGCATACTGGAATTCGGACGCTGTAAATTGTCAGACGTCATGCCGCGCACATGGTGAAAGCTGTACTTTTTACTATCTGAGCAAATGAAAAATCCCTGTAAACATAGACATATCAAATAATTGCACACAATTTGATACCCATTTTGAAAATATTTCTTTTACTGGAAAAAAGTTATAAAAAAGTGAATTATGACTGATTACCCAGTTTAGGGCCGCATGAAAATTTCCTCAAATGAGCTAACACTACTCCCCATACCGTTGAATTTTGCCTCGACTCTATTCAAGGTGTCGAACAAACTTTTGTAATTATGGATAAGGCAAGAAATTCTCGACAATTGGACAGCAATATTTTGTGGATTCTATAAAAAGGAAAAATTACAAATGCATTCTTATTGTTCACACTGGAATTCGGACGCTGTATATTGTCAAACGACATACCGCGCACATGGTGAAAGCTGTACATTTTACTATCTGAGCAAAAGAAAAATCCCTGTATACATAGACAAATCAAATAATTGCACACAATTTGATACCCATTTTGAAAATATTTCTTTTACTGGAAAAAAGTTATAAAAAAGTGAATTATGACTGATTACCCAATTTAGGTCCGTATGAAAATTTCCGCAAATGAGCTAACACTAGTCCCCATACCGTTGAAATTTGCCTCGACTCTATTCAAGGTGTCGAACAAACTTTTGTAATTATGGATAAGGCAAGAAATTCCCGACAATTTGACACCAATATTTTGTGGATTCTATAAAAAGGAAAAAGTACAAATGCAGTCTTATTGTGCACACTAGAATTCGGACGCTGTAAATTGTCAGACGTCATGCCGCGCACATGGTGAAAGCTGTACTTTTTACTATCTGAGCAAATGAAAAATCCCTGTAAACATAGACATATCAAATAATTGCACACAATTTGATACCCATTTTGAAAATATTTCTTTTACTGCAAAAAAGTTATAAACAAGTGAAATATGACTGACTTCCCAGTTTAGGGCCGCATGACAATTTCCACAAATGAGCTAACACAAGTCCACATACCGTTGAATTTCGCCTCGACTCTATTAAAGGTGTCGAAAAAACTTTTGTAATTATGGATAAGGTAAGGAATTCCCTACAATTAGACACCAATATATTGTGGATTCGATAAAAAGGAAAAATTACAAATGCATTCTTATTGTGCACACTGGAATTCGGACGCTGTATATTGTCAGACGACATACCGCGCACATCGTGAAAGCTGTACTTTTTACTATCTGAGCAAAAGAAACATCCCTGTAAACATAGATAAATCACATAATTTCACACAATTTGATACCCATTTTGAAAATATTTCTTTTACTGCAAAAAAGTTATAAACAAGTGAAATATGACTGACTTCCCAGTTTAGGGCCGCATGACAATTTCCACAAATGAGCTAACACAAGTCCACATACCGTTGAATTTCGCCTCGACTCTATTAAAGGTGTCGAAAAAACTTTTGTAATTATGGATAAGGTAAGGAATTCCCGACAATTAGACACCAATATATTGTGGATTCGATAAAAAGGAAAAATTACAAATGCATTCTTATTGTGCACACTGGAATTCGGACGCTGTATATTGTCAGACGACATACCGCGCACATCGTGAAAGCTGTACTTTTTACTATCTGAGCAAAAGAAACATCCCTGTAAACATAGATAAATCACATAATTTCACACAATTTGATACCCATTTAGAAAATATTTCTTTTACTGGAAAAAAGTTATAAAACAAGTGATATATCACTGATTTCCCAGTTTAGGGCCGCATGACAATTTCCGCAAATGAGCTAACACAAGTCCCCATACCGTTAAATTTTGCCTCGACTCTATTCAACGTGTCGAAAAAACTTTTGTAATTATGGATAAGGCAAGAAATTCGCGACAATTTGACACCAATATTTTGTGGATTCTATAAAAAGGAAAAAGTACAAATGCAGTCTTATTGTGCACACTAGAATTCGGACGCTGTAAATTGTCAGACGTCATGCCGCGCACATGGTGAAAGCTGTACTTTTTACTATCTGAGCAAATGAAAAATCCCTGTAAACATAGACTAATCAAATAATTTCACACAATATGATACACATTTTGAAAATATTTCTTTTACTGGAAAAAAGTTATAAACAAGTGAAATATCACTGATTTCCCAGTTTAGGGCCGCATGACAATTTCCGCAAATGAGCTAACACAAGTCCCCATACCGTTGAATTTCGACTCGACTCTAATCAAGGTGTCGAAAAAACTTTTGTAATTATGGATAAGCCAAGAAATTCCCGACAATTTGACACCAATATATTGTGGATTCGATAAAAAGAAAAATTACAAATGCAGTCTTATTTTGCACACTGGAATTCGGACGCTGTAAATTGTCAGACGACATACCGCGCACATGGTGAAAGCTGTACTTTTTACTATCTGAGCAAAAGAAAAATCCCTGTATACATAGACAAATCAAATAATTGCACACAATTTGATACCCATTTTAAAAATATTCCTTTACTGGAAAAAAAGTTATAAAAATGTGAATTATGACTGATTACCCAGTTTAGGTCCGCATGAAAATTTCCGCAAATGAGCTAACACTAGTCCCCATACCGTTGAATTTTGCCTCGACTCTATTCAAGGTGTCGAACAAACTTTTGTAATTATGGATAAGGCAAGAAATTCACGACAATTGGACACCAATATATTGTGGATTCGATAAAAAGGAAAAATTACAAATGCAGTCTTATTGTGCACACTGGAATTCGGACGCTGTAAATTGTCAGACGTCATGCCGCGCACATGGTGAAAGCTGTACTTTTTACTATCTGAGCAAATGAAAAATCCCTGTAAACATAGACATATCAAATAATTGCACACAATTTGATACCCATTTTGAAAATATTTCTCTTACTGGAAAAAAGTTATAAACAAGTGAAATATGACTGATTTCCCAGTTTAGGGCCGCATGACAATTTCCACAAATGAGCTAACACAAGTCCCCATACCGTTGAATTTCGAATCGACTCTATTCAAGGTGTCGAAAAAACTTTTGTAATTATGGATAAGGTAAGGAATTCCCGACAATTGGACACCAATATATTGTGGATTCGATAAAAAGGAAAAATTACAAATGCAGTCTTATTGTGCAGACTGGAATTCGGAGGCTGTAAATTGTCAGACGACATACCGCGCACATGGTGAAAGCTGTACTTTTTACTATCTGAGCAAATGAAAAATCGCTGTAAACATAGACAAATCAAATAATTTCACACAATTTGATCCCCATTTTGAAAATATTTCTTTTACTGGAAAAAAGTTATAAACAAGTGAAATATGACTGATTTCCCAGTTTAGGGCCGCATGACAATTTCCGCAAATGAGCTAACACTAGTCCGCATACCGTTGAATTTCGAATCGACTCTATTCAAGGTGTCGAAAAAACTTTTGTAATTATGCATAAGGTAAGGAATTCCCGACAATTGGACACCAATATATTGTGGATTCGATAAAAAGGAAAAATTACAAATGGAGTCTTATTGTGCACACTGGAATTCGGGGGCTGTAAATTGTCAGACGACATACCGCGCACATGGTGAAAGCTGTACTTTTCACTATCTGAGCAAATGAAAAATCCCTGTAAACATAGACAAATCAAATAATTTCACACAATTTGATACCCATTTTGAAAATATTTCTTTTACTGGAAAAATTTATAAACAAGTGAAATATCACTGATTTCCCAGTTTAGGGCCGCATGACAATTTCCGCAAATGAGCTAACACAAGTCCCCATTCCGTTGAAATTCGACTCGACTCTAATCAAGGTGTCGAAAAAACTTTTGTAATTATGGATAAGGTAAGGAATTCCCGACAATTGGACACCAATATATTGTGGATTCGATAAAAAGGAACAATTACAAATGCAGTCTTATTGTGCAGACTGGAATTCGGACGCTGTAAATTGTCAGACAACATACCGCGCACATGGTGAAAGCTGTACTTTATACTATCTGAGCAAATGAAAAATCCCTGTAAACATAGACAAATCAAATAATTTCACACAATATGATACACATTTTGAAAATATTTCTTTTACTGGAAAAAAGTTATAAACAAGTGAAATATCACTGATTTCCCAGTTTAGGGCCGCATGACAATTTCCGCAAATGAGCTAACACAAGACCCCATACCGTTGAATTTCGACTCGACTCTAATCAAGGTGTCGAAAAAACTTTTGTAATTATGGATAAGGCAAGAAATTCTCGACAATTTGACACCAATATATTGTGGATTCGATAAAAAGGAAAAAATTACAAATGCAGTCTTATTGTGCACACTGGAATTCGGACGCTGTAGATTGTCAGACGACATACCGCGCACATGGTGAAAGCTGTACTTTTTACTATCTGAGCAAAAGACAAATCCCTGTATACATAGACAAATCAAATAATTGCACACAATTTGATACCCATTTTGAAAATATTTCTTTTGCTGGAAAAAAGTTATAAAAAAGTGAATTATGACTGATTACCCAGTTTAGGTCCGCATGAAAATTTCCGCAAATGAGCTAACAGTTGTCCCCATACCGTTGAATTTTGCCTCGACTCTATTCAAGGTGTCGAACAAACTTTTGTAATTATGGATTAGGCAAGAAATTCCCGACAATTGGACAGCAATATTTTGTGGATTCTATAAAAAGGAAAAATTACAAATGCATTCTTATTGTTCACACTGGAATTCGGACGCTGTATATTGTCAGACGACATACCGCGCACATGGTGAAAGCTGTACATTTTACTATCTGAGCAAAAGAAAAATCCCTGTATACATAGACAAATCAAATAATTGCACACAATTTGATACCCATTTTGAAAATATTTCTTTTACTGGAAAAAAGTTATAAACAAGTGAAATATGACTGATTTCCCAGTTTAGGGCCGCATGACAATTTCCACAAATGAGCTAACACAAGTCCCCATACCGTTGAATTTCGAATCGACTCTATTCAATGTGTCGAAAAAACTTTTGTAATTATGGATAAGGTAAGGAATTCACGACAATTGGACACCAATATATTGTGGATTCGATAAAAAGGAAAAATTACAAATGCAGTCTTATTGTGCACACTGGAATTCGGACGCTGTAAATTGTCAGACGACATACCGCGCACATGGTGAAAGCTGTACTTTTTACTATCTGAGCAAATAAAAAATCCCTGTAAACATAGACAAATCAAATAATTGCACACAATTTGATACCCATTTTGAAAATATTTCTTTTACTGGAAAAAAGTTATAAAAAAGTGAATTATGACTGATTACCCAGTTTAGGTCCGCATGAAAATTTCCGCAAATGAGCTAACACTAGTCCCTATACCGTTGAATTTTGCCTCGACTCTATTCAAGGTGTCGAACAAACTTTTGTAATTATGGATAAGTCATTAAATTTCCGACAATTTTACACCAGTATTTTGTGGATTCTATAAAAAGGAAAAATTACAAATGCAGTCTTATTGTGCACACTGGAATTCGGACGCTGTAAATTGTCAGACGACATACCGCGCACATGGTGAAAGCTGTACTTTTTACTATCTGAGCAAATGAAAAATCCCTGTAAACATAGACAAATCAAATAATTGCACACAATTTGATACCCATTTTGAAAATATTTTTTTTACTTGAAAAAATTTATAAACAAGTGAATTATGACTGATTTCCCAGTTTAGGGCCGCATGACATTTTCCGCAAATGAGCTAACACACGTCCCCATACCGTTGAATTTCGCCTCGACTCTATTCAAGGTGTCGAAATAACTTTTTTCATTATAGATAACGTGAGAAATTCCAGACAATTGGACCGCAATATTTTGTGCATTCGATAAAAAGGAACAATTAGAAATATAGTCTTATTGTGCACACTGGAATTCGGACGCTGTATATTGTCAGACGACATACCGCGCACATCGTGAAAGCTGTACTTTTTACTATCTGAGCAAAAGAAAAATCCCTGTATACATAGTCAAATCAAATAATTGCACACAATTTGATACCCATTTTGAAAATATTTCTTTTACTGGAAAAAAGTTATAAAAACGTGAATTATGACTGATTACCCAGTTTAGGTCCGCATGAAAATTTCCGCAAATGAGCTAACACTAGTCCCCACACCGTTGAAGTTTGCCTCGAATCTATTCAACGTGTCGAAAAAAACTTTTGTAATTATGGATAAGGCAAGAAATTCGCGACAATTTGACACCAATATTTTGTGGATTCTCTAAAAAGGAAAAAGTAGAAATGCATTCTTATTGTGCACACTGGAATTCGGACGCTGTAAATTGTCAGACGACATACCGCGCACATGGTGAAAGCTGTACTTTTAACTATCTGAGCAAATGAGAAATCTTTGTAAACATAGACAAATCAAATTAATGCACGCAATTTGATATCCATTTTGAAAATATTTCTTTTACTGTAAAAAAGTTATGAGCAAATGAAATATGACTGATTTCCCAGTATAGGGCCGCATGACAATTTACGCAAATGAGTTAACACAAGTCACCATATCGTTGAAATTCGCCTTGACTCTATTCAATGTGTAGGAAAAAGTTTTGTAATTATGGATAAGGCAAGAAATTCCGGACAATTGGACACCAATATTTTGTGGATTCGATAAAAAGGAAAAATTAGAAATGCAGTCTTATTGTGCACACTGGAATTCGGATGATGTAAATTGTCAGACGACATACCGCGCACATGGTGAAAGCTGTACTTTTTACTATCTGACCAAATGAAAAATCCCTTTAAACGTTGACAAATCAAATAATTGCACACAATTTGATACCCATTTTGAAAATATTTCTTTTACTTGAAAAAAATTATAAGTAAGTTAAATATGACTGATTTTCCAGTTCATGGCCGCATGAAGATTTTTGCAAATGAGCTAACACAAGTCGCCATATCGTTTAATTTCCCCTCGACTCTAGTCAATGTGTTGAAAAAACTCTTGTAATTATGGATAAGGCAAGAAATTTACGACAATTGGACACCAACATTTTGTGGATTCGATGAAAACGAATAATTAGAAATGTAGTCTTATTGTGCACACTGGAATTCGGCCGGTGTAAATTGTCAGACGACATACCGCGCACATGGTGAAAGCTGTACTTTTTACTATCTGACCAAATGAAATATTCGTATAAACATAGACAAATCACATAATTGCACACAATTTGATACATATTGTGAAAAAAAATTTTTTACTGGAAAAAAGTTATAAACAAGTGAATTACGACTGATTTCCCAATTTAGGGCCGCATGTATATTTCCGCAAATGAGCTAACACAAGTCCCCATATCGTTGAATTTCGCCTCTACTCTAATGAATGTGTAGGAAAAACTTTTGCAAGTATGGATAAGGCGAGAAATTCTCGACAATTTGACACGAATATTTTGTGGATTCGACAAAAAGGAGAAATTAAAAATGCAGTCTTATTGTGCATATTGGAATTCGGACGCTGTAAATTGCCAGACGACATACCGCGCACATGGTGAAAGCTGTACTTTTTACTATCCGACCAAATGAAATATCCCTGTAAACAAAGTCAAATCAAATTATTGCACGCAATTTGATACCCATTTTGAAAATATTTCTTTTACTGGAAAAAAGTTATAAACCCGTGAAATATCACTGATTTCCCAGTTTAGGGCCGCATGGCAATTTCCGCAAATGAGCTAACACAAGTCCCCATATCGTTGAATTTAGCCTCGACACTAATCAATATGTAGAAAAAACTTTTGTAATTATGGATAAGGCAAGAAATTCGCGACAATTGGACACCAATATTTTGTGGATTCGATAAAATGGAGAAATTAGAAATGCAGTCTTATTGTGCACTTTGGAATTCGGACGCTGTAAATTGTCAGACGACATACCGCGCACATGGTGAATGCTGTACTTTTTACTATCTGACCAAATAAAAAATAAATGTAAACATAGACAAATCAAATAATTGCACACAATTTGATACCCATTTTGAAAATATTTCTTTCACTGGAAAAAAGTTATAAACAATTGAATTATTACTGATTTCTCAGTTTAGGGCCGCTTGAAAATATTCCGCAAATGAGCTAACACTAGTCGACTTTAATCAAGGTGTAAAATAAACTTTGTTAATTATGGATAAGGCAAGAAATTACCGACCATTGGACACCAATATTTTGTGGATTCGATAAAAATTGTCTAATATACATTTTTTACCTTTTAATTGTTTATTATCCATTTTTATCTTTTTTATTGACTAATAAACATTTTTTACATATTTCATTGTCTAATATACATTTTTTATTTTTTAATTGACTAATATACATTTTTAACATTTTTAATTGTCTAATATATATTTATTACTATTTTAATTGTCTACTACACATTTTTTTTACTTTTTTTAATTGTCTACTGAATATTTTTTACTTTTTTTAATTGTCTAATTTTCATTGTCAATTATACATTCATTCTTTTTCAGTTATACATTTTTTCAATTATACATTTTTAGTTTTTCATAATACATTTTCATTTTAATTGTCTATTTTACATTTTTTTACTTTTTTTGATTTTCTAATATATATTTTTTATTTTTTTAATTGTCTGATATACATTTTTACTTTTATTAATTGCCTAATATATATTTTTTTACTTTTTTTAATTGTCTAATATACATTTTTTACATTTTTCATTGTCTAATATACATTTTTACCTTTTTTCTTTGTGTAATATATATTTTTTACTTTTTTTAATTGTCGTATATACTTATTTTACGTTTTTAATTTGTCTAATATATATTTTTTACTTTTTTTAATTGTCTAATATACATTTTTAAAATTTTTCAATAGTCTAATATATATTTTTACCTTTTTTATTGTCTAATATACATTTTTTAATTTTTTACCTAATATACATTTTTTTCTTTTTTAATTTTTCTAATATACATTTTTACTTTTTTAATTGTCTATTATATATTTTTTTATTTTTTTAATTGTGTAATATACATTTTTTACTTTTTTACTTGTCTAATATACATTTTTAACTTTTTTCATTGTTTAATATACATTTTTTCCTTTTTTTAATTGTCCAATATACATTTTTTGAATTTTATTTAATTTCTTTGTCTGATATAATTTTTTTAATTTTCTAATTTTCTAATATACATTTTTACTTTTTTAATTGTCTTATATATAACTTTTTTTAACTAATATATATTTTTTACTTTTTTTAATTGTCTAATATACATTATTTAATTTTAATTGTTTAAATATACATTACGTTTACTTTTATTTGTCTAATACACATTTTTTTTACTTTTTTTAATTGTCTCTTATACATTCTTTCTTTTTTTAATTTTCTAATATACATTTTTTACTTTATTTAATTGTCTAATATATATTTTTTACTTTTGAAATTGTTTAATATACGTTTTCTTACTTTAGTTACTTGTCTAATATACATTTTTTACTTTTTCAATTGTCTAATATATATTTTTTACTTTTTTTAATTGTCCAATATACATTTATTACTTTTTTTAATTGTCTAATATATTTTTTACTTTTTTAATTATCTAATATATATTTTTTACTTTTTTAAATTGTCTGATATCTATTTTTACTTTTTTTAATTGTCTAATATACATGGTTTTATTTTTTCAATTGTCTAATATACATTTTTTACTTTTTTAATTGTCTAATATACATTTTTGACATTTTTAATATTCTAACATACATCTTTTGCTTTTTTTAATTGTCTAATGTATATTTTTGGCTTTTTTTAATTGTGTAATATATATTTGCCTTTTTTAATTGGCTATTATACATTTTTTACTTCTTTAATTATCTAATATACTTTTTTGTCTTTTTTAATTGTCCAATATCCATTTTTTACTTTCTTTTAATTGTCTAATGTATATTTTTTACTTTTTTATTGTCCAATATACATTTTTACTTTTTTAATTGTTATATAATACTTTTTACTTTTTTTTAATTGTCTAAAATACATTCTTTACTTTTTTTTAATTATCTGATATATATTTTCACATTTTGTAATTGTCTAATATATATTTTTTACTTTTTTAATTGCCCAATATACATTTTTTACTTTTTTTAATTGTCTAATAAATATTTTTTACTTTTTTTAATTGTCTAATATACATGGTTTTATTTTTTCAATTGTCTAATATACATTTTTTACTTTTTTAATTGTCTAATATACAATTTTTACATTTTTTAATTGTCTAAGATACATTTTTCCTTTTTTTAATTGTCTACTATATATTTTTTCCTTCTTTAATTGTCTAATATATTTTTTTGCATTTTAATTGTCTAATATACAATTTTTACTTTTTTAATGTCTAATATACATTTTTACTTTTTTTAATTGTCTAATAAACATTTTTCACTTTTTTTAATTGTCTAATATATATTTTTACTTTTTTTAATTTGCTAATATATATTCTTTTACTTTTTTAATTGTCTAATATATATTTCTACTTTTTTAATCGTCTAATATGCATTCTTTTACTTTTTTTAATTGTCTAATATATATTTTTATGTTTTGTAATTGTGTAATATGTATTTTTACTTTTTTAATTGCCTAATATACATTTTTTTACTTTTTTTAATTGTCTAATAAACATTTTTTAATTTTTTTTATTGTCTAATATACATCTTTTACTTTTTTTACTTGTATAATATACATTTTTACTTTTTGTAATTTTTGTAATATACATTTTTTGCCTTTTTCAATTGTCTAATATACATTTTTTACTTTTTTAATTGTCTAAAATATATTTTTTACTTTTTTTAATAGTCCAATATATATTTTTTACTTTCTTTTAATCGTCTAATATACATTTTTTACTTTTTTTATTGCCTCATATACATTTTTACATTTTAATTGTCTAATATACATTTTTACTTTTTGTAATTGTGTAATATACATGTTTTACCTTTTTCAATTGTCTAATATACATTTTTTACTTTTTCAATTGTCTAATATACATTTTTTACTTTTTTTAATTGTCCAATATAAATTTTTACTTTTTTAATTGTCCAATATACATTTGTATATTTTAATTGTTTAATATACATTTTTTACTTTTTTTTAATTGTCTAATATACATTTTTTACTTTTTCCATTCTCGAATATATTTTTTACTTTTTTAATTGTCTAATATACATTTTTTATTTTTTAATTGTCTAATACACATTTTTTACTTTGTAATTGTCTAATATACATTTTTTACTTTTTTTAATTTTCTAATACATATTTTTTCATTTTTTTAATTGTATAATTTACATTTTTTACTTTTTTAAATGTCTAATATAAAATTTTTACTTTTTTCAATTGTCTAATATACATTTTTTACGTTTTTTAGTTGTCTAATATACATTATTTTACTTTTATTAATAGCGTAATATATATGTTTTACTTTTTCAATTGTCTAATATACATTTTCTATTTTTTAATTTGTCTAATATACATTTTTACTTTTTTTAATTGTCTAATATATACTTTTTTACCTTTTTTAATTGTCTAATATATATTTTTACTTTTTTTAATTATCTTTTACTTGTCAAATATACATTTTTTACTTTTTTAATTTGTGTAATATACATTATTTTACTTTTTTTAATTGTCTAATATACATTTTTTAGAGTCTGTCTATATTTCTGAGATGAGGTATTATGTACAGTATTTACATTAGTCGGACTATTGTCCTCACCTTTGTCGCCATATTTGTCACAACGTTTCGGCCGTTGTACGCTCCAGCCTTCTTCAGGTGGTTGGAATTTCAAACCGAACCCTTTATTTCGATCATTGGGGTAGACTGTTCTAGTTCCACGAACCATGTTTGATGGATGTCAGTTATCAGTTATCTTCTGCTAATTTTCCCTCTGAAAGTTCTCCACTGCCTGAACCGGTTATTGAACTCACACTCTTTGGGTCTGTCACTGGATCTAACCAACGCCTTTATCCACTGTGCCATATGTCCTTGAGGACATCTGAGTATGAATTTTTGGCTATTATAAACTAAATTTTTTTCAGTAATTTACCTATCACACCCTGTAGAGAGATAGATAGATAGATAGATAGATAGATAGATAGATAGATAGATAGATAGATAGATAGATAGATAGATAGATAGATATTTGCTAATGAGATATCCCAGCATGGAGCCGATTTTGTTGTTAAAAAAAACGATAAATAGAAAGAGCAAACAAATTTTCGTCACATTTTGAGACTCGCACATGCAAAGATACACACGGGAATTATGTGTCAAAATTGCCGCCAAAGAAACAAACTTTCTTTATGAGAGATTAGAAAAATTTCCACAACAAACTTTTTCACTTAATATCTTTCACAGAAAAATCTTTTGTCTAAGTTAAATTCAACCTTTCAATCAAAGGCAGACGAACATTGAACATTTCTCAAACAGCAAAGAACTTTTTCTCTATACCTTTGCATAGATCATTACAAACAAAGAAATTGTAAATTGTGTATATAAAATTTAATCTGTTGTTTCAAACATGGATTTTTTGTCGTGATTAAATATTGTTACTATTTGGCCATTTCTTATAATTTATGTTTGTGGATACTGCATATTTTATTTGCAGCACAATTTTAAATATTCACGCATCCTTCTTAGATCCAGTATAGATAGATAGATAGATAGATAGATAGATAGATAGATAGATAGATGCTAATGAGATATCCCAGCATGCATCTGTAGGATTTGATTTTTTTTTTAATTCAGGCATGGTGCATTCCTAGTAGCTATTCTTATGGATTGGAACAAACAAACACAAAGAAAAAATGAACATGGAGATCCATGATTTTCTCCATTCTGAAGGGACATCTTTTTTCCTTTGAGTTTAATATTTAACCAGGTAGTAAGTTAAGTTTTCATGATTAGTCATATAGCTGCCTGAATATCTCTAACGACTAACTTCAAGTTATTTCTGGTTTTAGTCATAATATTTCTGGGAATTACAAAGAGATTTTTGTAAACTGAAAATAAAATTAATTTATCTGAATTTTTGAAACCTACAAATTCCTTAATATTGGCTTTTTAATTCGATTTTTAAAAATAAAAGTTTTCGTTCTTTCTTAATTATTATTTTCCCGAGATATAATCCCGGAAAATAATCAACACAAGAAAACAATTAAAAAATATATTTATAATATTTTAAATGGGGCGTTTGATAGCAAACACAGATATACCACAACGTAAAACCTGAAGGGAGAATTTACTCTATAGCAGGTAATGATTGCCACAAGGAATATATAGGAGTAACCACTAGAAATTTGAATAAAATATTATATGAACACAAAACGGATCTCTTATAATACAATACAATCAATGCGTCACTCACCATGAGTGTGAACATAACATATTACCTGCATAAAATGTGACAGCCCCCAATTATTCAAGTTAAAATGTAGTTTTGGGGCTATATTTACCATACAAGACAATGCCCCACGAATAGTATTTCAAAATGTATTGTGTTAAATTTATTAAATTCAGAAAGCATATAGTTTCTTTTAACTCCAATTCTAATGAAAAATCAGAGGGTAGAGTAGATATTGCCAGCAAACTATCACAATCTACAATACCCCATGAGTAGGTGAATGTGTTTCCAGTAGCCTATTACTTTAGCCTGAATGACTTTCCCCTGCTAACCACCCACTCATTCCACTGTTCTCAAATGCAATTTTGTTAATGGCTTGTTGAGACACATATCCAATTGAGAATGTAAATAAATCTAAAAGACATGCCTGTGTAGCTAATTAGTATTTCATTGATTGATTCATTTTCTACAGCTTATCAACCCTTTGCAGGTTATTTAAAGCCAGAAAATATTTTTAGATTGTAAGAAATTATATTTGGGCGGGGGGTGGAGATAATGGTTTAGTGATACAAGTCTTACTAATTAACCTATAGCTAGTGGGGAGAAGAGTTGGACTCATAGTTATTTACGCATAAGTGAATATAATATCTCCAACAAGAAATAGAACTCAGATTTTCAATTCCAAGCCAATATCCATTATCCATTGCATCACCTGCAAATCAATGCTTACAACACCTGGAATTCCCAAGCGGTCACCTATCCTGGTACTCTTCAGGATCAATGTTGCAGAACTCTGATGATAGTACAGGAACCAATGTTTTCAATATATGTAATATTGTAAGATATGTGAGATATTTAACAGAAGTAAAAACAAAAAAATAAACCTCTACTCCTGTTTAAAAGACCTGGGAGGAGTGTGAACTGAACGATATTTATCAAACAATTTGCCATTATAATATGGATTAGAACACACAAAAATTCTTACATTGGTGAAACCATTTTTTTAACAATGAAAAATTTAGAAAACACCAAAGTAAATGTTAAAATAAAATTTTTATCCCATTTGAGAATAGTAGTTTTTCTCATATTCTCTAACACTCAGCAACCCCTTGCGTCCTAGTGGCTTTATTGCCTTTCATCTTCAAAAGTTTAAATGCAATGTCAATCGTTATCTTCTGTCTTCTTAATTCTTGTTCTTTTATTGTCTTCTCTCCTTAATAGTAGTTTTTCGCATATTCTCTAACATTCAGTGACCCCTTGCGTCCTAGTGGCTTTATTGCCTTTGATCTTCAAAAATTGAAATGCTATGTCAATTGTTATCTTCAGTCTTCTTAGTTCTTGTTCTTTTATTTTCTTCTCTCCTTAATAGTAGTTTTTCTCATATTCTCTAACATTCAGTGACCCCTTAAGTCCTAGTGGCTTTATTGCTTTTGATCTTATTTACGCATAAGTGAATATAATGTCCCCAACAAGAAATAGAACTCACTTCGCAAGTCACATGATGTCACTTCATAAATCACATGATGTCACTTCATAAATCACATGATGTCACTTCACAAGTCACATGATGTCACTTCACATGTCACATGATATCATTTCATAAATCACATGATGTCACTTTATAAATCACATGATGTCACTTCATAAGTCACATGATGTCACTTCATACGGTCATGGTCATTCAGTTTGTTTACTGCAGTCAATCTGAGCAGTTGCATTTTTAGCCTGGGCCAAGTAGCCTGGGCCAAGTAGCCTGGGCCAAGTAGCCTGGGCCAAGTAGCCTGGGCCAAGTAGTCAGAACTGAGTCTAAATGTATCTCCTCCTGCAAATGCTCAGTCAGTTATGTGCTATGCGTGATACACACTTAGGCAATCATGTATCTTTCGATACATGACTCACAAGGCAGATTTTTTCCCTCGCAGTAGGTTGCCATTTCTTTCTTCAGTAGGCCAGTTGCCATCGAAAGCTAGAGAACCTGGTCTGTCCTGCTATTTACACATAGTTGGGGGGAGAAGAAAAAATTAATAACTTTCCCAAAGGTATTAGCACGTAAGTGAATGTAATGGATTTGACTGGAATTCAAACACAGCTTTCCAGGACTACTTATCATGAATGGATCAGTCCATTCAAGATAATAAGGAGGGTAACAGGCTCTTACTACAACAGTGCCAATATCACTTATTGCATTGTGATCATTTAGGTGATCATGACTAACGAGGCAGATTTTTTCCGCATAGTTGGTTGCTATTTCATTCTGCGGTAGATCAGTTGCCATCAAAGGCTATAGAACCCAGTCTGTCCTGCTATTTACCCATAACTGGGGGAGGGGGAGAAGAAGAAGATTCATACCTTCCCCAAGAGTATTAGCATGTAAATGAATGTAATGGATTGAAATGGAATTCAAACTCGGATCTCTAATACCTCAATCCGAGCCGCTATCCATGACTCCAGCAAATAGAATATATAGACAGATCCTGAAGAATGCTGGAGTGTACAACAGCCAAAACGTTGTGAATATGGCAACAAAGATGAGGGTAACAGTCCAAATAGGGTAAATAGTTACAATACCTCATTTCAAAAATATAAACAGATAAATGAAGCTTTTAGGCATTTTTAAAACATTGGCACATTCACAATGTTTTAAAAAATGCCTAAAAGCTTCATTTATCTGTTTATATTTTTGAAATGAGGTATTGTAACTATTTACAATCAAGAAACAACGCGTGACATACCTGGCAGATATAAGCAAGTGGATGAAAGAATGTGGCCTCGGGGGTGAAGCAGAGGGAAGGAATTTGTTGAGAGCTGCAAGGGATAGAGAGTTAGCATTTGGAATTTTCATGTAAGAAATTTTTTATTGCCTTTTATTTCGATAAAGGAAATTTATTAAATGCTAAAATCTGACACTACACTGTCTTTGATTTTTTTTTCTTTTTTGTTTCTTCCATTGCACTATGATTTGTCTGTCATGTAACAGTTGCACATGCATGTCAGATGTAATGCACAACACACCATGAGATGCACAGGCGCCTTGTGCGGCAATAGGAGCGTTATAGTTATTTCCAATTGGTTTATTTCAGCAATTTTTTAACCATCATGCATGCAAAAACAAAAAATGGTTATTTCTTTGACCCTGATATTATCTACCATATACACTTTTGACTCCTTTGGCAATGTTTACCTATCTATATATAAAATTTTGTTAATCTGTCTGCCACACCCTCTAAAATAGCCATACATTGACTGATTGGGCAAACAGGTAAGGGGGTACAAAGTACAGTTGGTTTTACTAAAGTGCATAGCTTAGTACAACAGATTTTTATTAATCTTTTTGGGGGAAAAAAAATTTTATTAATGTATTTACTCTATTTTTAAAAAAACAATTTAATGATTAACATAAGAAATACGTATTTAATAAAAATGCAGTATTGTTTTTGCATATCTAAGTTTTTTATTTCATCGATTGGTTTATGAAATTGAATAAGACAGAGTTTGTAAATCTTGACAAAAAATGTTAGCAATAACTTCAACAATACAAAATACTGTGAAGATTTCAACATGTGTTAGTTGCAAAACAAATTCTAGTTTTTAAAAAGTGATGATGATAATTTTAATAAAACTGAAACACATGAAAGTGGATTTATACATTTTCTTTAATCTTGAGAACTGACCACAAAGATGTTAAACACCATTTATTTATTGGATTGTTTATCTACAAGAATAATTTTACATTTACAAGATTATAAAAATATGTGGACCATCTATAATGAAATATATATTTTTCACCATTTTCTAAAGAAAGAAAGAAATATGAAAAAAATTTTTCTTTTTTTTTTTAATCCATAAATTTATAAAAACGTCTGAACAAAAAAATTTAAATAAACATAGACTGATGAGTACCCAATTATAAATTTTTCAAAAATGTATTTTCTGTACATTTTTTTCATTTGCTCACATCATTTTAAATTCACTAACTTTAGGTTGAGAGCATTTCTTTGGAACCAAACATTCTTTTAATTTTAAATTTTAGATAAGACCCCAAACACTCAATATTTTGTGTTGTGTATCTCCCTCTTTGGGTGGACAAGGTTTTCACGGTGGATAATTACAGAATATATGTAATTTTTACCAGCCCTTACATTAAAATAAAACATGTTTTCACAGTTATAAAATAATAAATATTGTGTTATAGTTGGTTTACATATTTTATAAATTTTTAAATAAACAATTTTCACATTTATTTCTTAATGTACGTAGGTCCTTACTTTCTGTACAAAAGAATTATTTTTATTTCATGGGTGACTTTTGCTGGATTTTGCAATTAATTTTGATTATTCTCAAATTTATTTCCAACTTATAAAAATTATTGTACAAAAAAATTGGCACAAAAAAATAATGTAAAAAATTGCTGAAAACAATGGCAGTAATAAAAACTTTGGAATCTAAAATTTCGGGATTGCCAGTCTGCATCTAACCTGGAATGTTTTTAATTTGCTCATGGAGTCGACCTCATTCCAAAATGGTATCATATGTTGGGCTACAGTCTCTCGGAGTGAAGTTAAAAACACGGAAATTTTATTTTGAAACACTGTAATTTGAGGACAATAATTATTTAATTTGAACACGAGTTAGAAAGTCGTGTCCCTTTAATTGCTTTTATCAGCGAAGATGGCTGAATCCGGAAACAATTGCAGTAATGAAAACTTGGGAATCCAAAATTCCAGGATTGTGGGTCCAGATCCAGCCCGGAATGTTTTTAATTTTCTCACGGAGTCGGCCTGATTCCAAAATGGTATATGTTGGGCTGCAGCCTCTAGGATTAAAGTTAAATTTCATTATTTTTTTCTTGAGTTTTAATGGGTTTTTTTTGGTTTTTTTGTTGTTAAATTTATTTTCCAAAATTGTGAATAATGTTAAGACTATAGAATTTTTGCATTCTATCTTGGCTGTTTTGAAAGGTTTTACCAAGCCAAAAAAATGGTTTTCCCATAATCCACGTGTATTTCCATCTATTAAAGTTTTACTTTTGTAATATCAGGCGATTCAAAATACAAGAAGAATTTTGGAGCTGCTTGTCTGAATCAAATTTAATTATTTCATTGACATTTCTTTTTTCATGGATCATGTAAAAGTTCTTGGCATTGAAAGTAGAAATAAGCAGGAAGGAGTTACTATTGTATTTGTGATTTACAAAGTCTCTCATCTGATGGAGTAGATTGCAGATGAACCTGTGTCGTCTTCCACCAGCTAATAGGATAGTCTGGGTCATCTGGCCTTGGGTAGCAACCACCCCAGAAGAAGGATAACCCTGAATTCAAGTGGGTAATGAACTTGGAAAAAATATTGATCCATTTTTTCTTCCCATCCTTGCTGCTGGTTAAATAGCAAGATGGACTGGGCCTTCTGTCTACGAGATGGAACACTAAATTTCAAACCATGATGTAGGCAATGGAGAAGCACTCTACTATCTTTCCCTGAAGGTCAAGGCATTTATCAGATAAAGGGAATGTGTGGAGAGCCATGATTACCTACTTCCTGAAGGGATGTAACTCTTTTGTATTATCTTCATATTTTATATTTTTATAACCACATTTTGGCCAGTATCATTCTGTAGTGGCCAAAGTTCAATTCCAGTCTTTTATTCTGATTTTTTAATGTTTTTGGGCAATATACTTTTTGGTCTTTCTCCTATGACTCCTGTCTGAGAAAAGCCAAAGAATATATTGGCTGAATTCACTCAGTATCTGAAATTAAGAAAATATTTTGATCAGTGAATGTTAAAAACCTGTCTGCTTTTTTTTTCAGTTAGTGGAATTCTTAAAGGTCATGATCCTCTTCTGAATCTTGTGTTGGATGGTACCATTGAATATCTCAGAAGTAAGCAAGTCTTTGGAATCACTATACCTTTTTTTTTTTCTCTCTCTCTAGAGAACAGTATGCTCAAAAGTTTTTTTAAATCAAAAGTAGTCATTTGTCATTCAGCAACTCAAGAAAGCTGAATTTAGCTGGTGGGCTTTTTTTCCACTCAGGAATTTGTAGTTGGTCTTTAAAAAAAAAAAAAGAAAAAAAAGTGGAATTTTTAAAGCAAAGATCAGCAGTCAGTGCACAATGACAAATTACTCCCTATTTACATAACTTATCCGGCCATTATTTATAAATATTAGTTCTGATTATGATTTGTTATAAAACTTATCACAATCATGGCTGATGAAGTAGATTGCAGATGGATCAAGAATTCTTCTCTGTTAGCGTCTTCCTAATGGCCAGTGCATTTCTGGGAGTGGGGGTTGGTTGGCTTGGTTGAAACCCAAAGATGCCCAAATATTTACAAATCTTAGTTAGGCATAAGACCACAGATATGGGGCACCCTATGAGGATTAAACTCACTGCTCATTAGTAGTGGGAAGCCAGATTAGCTCATTAACCTTACTTGAAGGAGTCCAATATGTGCCTGTTGTCATTTCAATTTTGGGAGCTGTTGAGAAAAGTTCATTGAAAATTGCATAAACCTTGCATTTTACAAGCGAATAATGACAAAATGTACTGATTAACTTTTGTGAACCTGCTTTACAAGACCCCATCCCACTTTTTTGAAGCAGCCTTTAGAGACCACATAAGTTCAATAATATTTTTTTTTCTCTCATTATTTTTCAGACCCAGATGATCCATACAAATTAACAGAAGACACCCGCCCATTGGGTTTGGTTGTGTGTCGAGGAACATCAGTTGTGTCAGTCTGTCCTGCTGAAGGGATGGAAGCAATTCCAAATCCATTTATCCAACAAGACAGCTGATTACTTCACTGGTCTCATTCTGCCTCAAAGACTTCAGATTCCAATTATTGGATTTGCCAAGAATTGTGGCATAAAATAAAAGTGGGTTTAAGAGTAAAAAAAAAAAAGAAAACGTCACACACACACTCAGAGAAGAGATCTCTTGATTCTGACTTCAAACTCAGGCTCTGGCCATTGAGGATATTTTTAAAGAGCTTTTCTTTTTCAGTTTATTTGTTTCATGCATCTTCAGGCATAAACTACCTTTAGGAAACCTAACTTGAAAGAAATTCTTAGGAAAGGCCAATTTATTTAAACGTTTTTAATTTAGTTTGGATTTTTTTAAAATTAACCATTAGATTTTTCTGGCCAATTGAAACAAACAAAAGAGATGTCAATGTTCTACTATTTTTCAATCAGGGCAAAATTCTATTTTCTTCAGTTGAGATCTGGAAACGTCCAGCGTACAAATGTTTTCTCGTACAAATGTTGTTTATCTATTTCTTGCATTTACTTTTTCAGCTTTTGACACAATAATGCCAAACTGTTTTTTTTTGTTTTTTTTATTAACCAGCATCCCATGCTGCCACAGATCTCTTAATGATTGTGAAATGGTAGCTGGTGGTGAGTTCTTCAAAAGGAAATTGTTTGGTGAACTGAAAGATTTGTAAAATGAAGAAAAAAGATTTAAACTCTGTTTGAATTTCTGGGACGTTGAGTTTTCGTTATTTACATTTGGACTATAGTTCGTAAACAACAACAAAGATGAGGAAAATAGTCTGAATGTAAATAGTGTCAATGAAGATTTCAACATTCGACGCATTACACAGAAATAAATAAAAAATTGTACGGAAAAAATTTAGGAAAAGACTGAGTTTTGTTTCTTCACCACTCCCCCCAATGTTTAATGGCAGTGTTTTTTATAATTTGGATAGAAACTGTCAAAAATAGAAAGAATTCCCCTGACCCATTTTCTTTTTTCTTTTTTTTTATAATGAAATGGTTTTCACAAAAGTTGTCATGAGCATTCTAGCTAGTGCATGTCATAGTCATCTGTATTTATTTAGAAGCAAACTCTTTATTCAATTCTCAGAATCAGATGTTTCCCATACTATTGTTTGGAAATATCGAGTATCAGTCAATCCATCCTTGTTACATTGCTGGATATGATGTTTTTTTACATTACTGTCATAGAGGAATAAAGTGTCACTGCTGACATTTGGGTTTGAACACGAATCACCAGAGAGCAAGCGCAGTTAACCTCATCTTGAAATAATTAGATCACATGACAGGTAAAGTAAATTTTATATATATATATATATATATATATATATATATATATATATATATATATATATATATATATATATATATATATATATATATATATATATACATATATATATATATATATAAAGTCTCTCCTACAAAGAGGCATTACGAAAATGGCGAACAGTATTTGTTGAACTTAAAATAAAATCTACGTATCCTACATGTCATAATAGGATTTTCAGTAATATTTTCCATTTCAAAAGATGTCATATTTGCAGGACTACAGAGCAATAACCAGGCGAAGTTATTCAAAAATTAATCTAAAAATATACAGCAAAGTACAGCAAAATGGCAGAACTAAAAGCTATCCGGATTCAAATGCTGGTGCTACAAAAGCAGCAACAAGAACAACAATTGCAGCAACAAAAACAACATGAACAGCAATTACAACAACAGAAGTTTTTTGAATTATTTACTAAAACTACGGGAGAAAAGACTTCAGATTCATTTACTCCAGATGTTGCTAATTCAATCAGTGAATTTGTATACACTCCAGATGAAGGGATAACTTTTCCAGCTTATTATAGAAGACATGAAGGGATCTTCAAAAGGGATTGTTTGCATTGGAATGATGAAAAGTTCATTTATTATTAGGGAACATAAAAAATATGTGAATTATATTTTGCCAAAAAAAAAAGGTGAGATAAATTTAGATGAAACTTGTAATACTATCAAAACTTTTTGGTGATAGGAGTTCATTATTTAATGCATAATAACAATGTCTTACTTAGTAAAGTGCGACAATGAAGATTTTGTCACTTATGCAGGAGTCATGAAGCAAGAACGTAAGAAGTTCATGTTAAATTTCTGGATTTAATTAAATTCCCAATCTTCATCCAGGGTTTAACTTCTAATAAGGACGCGGAAATAAGATTCAGGATAATTGCTAAATTAGAAATGGATTCCAAATGAACACGCCAGAAAATAGCGGAAGAGTGTCAACATATTGTAAATCTAAAACTCAACGCTGCAAGGATTGAGGAAAACACATTTCACAAGTTCATAGCATCTGACCATCTAAGAGAAAAAGACTAGACGTTTTTCAACTCCTAACAGAAAAGTAAAAAAAGATGATAAACCGCCCTCAATACCAAATACTTGCCACAGTTTTGAAGGTAAGCATTTCAAAAGTAATTGTTTTTTTTTAACAACAAAAAATGCTACGAATGTGGGAGAGTAGGACACAAAAGTACTTGTTGCAGATACAAAAAATGGAGGAAAAACAAAACGTGTGTGAAGATGATAAATACACAGAGTAAAGATAAACATAAAAGGAAAATTTTAAGAAGATTTCGAATGTGTTTTTAACTGAGAAACATTTCAAAAGAGGAAATTTTTTTTTGTGGAGTTGATTCTAGATAGGAAATATTTTTTCCCACATACTTGCTACAAAGCAAAAAGGATTTAACAGTTAAAATTAAATCATTTCAGCCCAAGCAAGGCAATAAAACGTGTAAGAATAATGAGGAAAATTAAGGAGAGAGAACAAAGAATGAGAATTAAGAATACAGAAGTTAACAATTGATATTGCATTGAAATTTTTGAAGATCAAAGGCAATAAAGCCACTAGGACACAAAGGGTTACCGAATGTTAGAGAATATGAGAAAAATTACTATTAAGGAGAGAAGACAATAAAAGAACAAGAATTAAGAAGACAGAAGATAACGGCTGAGACTGCATTTAAATTTTTGAAGATCAAAGGCAATAAAGGCACTAGGACGCAAGGGGTTACTGAATGATAGAGAATATGTGAAAAACCACTATTAAGGAGAGAAGACAATAAAAGAACAAGAATTAAGAAGACAGAAAATAACAATTGACATTGCATTTAAATTTTTGAAGATAAAATGCAATAAAGCCACTAGGACGCAAGGGGTTACTGAGTGTTAGAGAATATGAGAAAAACTACTATTAAGGAGAGAATACAATAAAAGAACAAGAATTAAGAAGACAGAAGATAATGGCTGAGACTGCATTTAAATTTTTGAAGATCAAAGGCAATAAAGACACTAGGACGCAAGGGGTTACTGAATGTTAGAGAATATGAGAAAAACCACTATTAAGGAGAGAAGACAATAAAAGAACAAGAATTAAGAAGACAGAAAATAACAATTGACATTGCATTTAAATTTTTGAAGATAAAATGCAATAAAGCCACTAGGACGCAAGGGGTTACTGAGTGTTAGAGAATATGAGAAAAACTACTATTAAGGAGAGAATACAATTAAAGAACAAGAATTAAGAAGACAGAAGATAACGGCTGAGACTGCATTTAAATTTTTGAAGATCAAAACTGACTGGAAAGCAAGCTGCCAGAAGAGAGTTCCACAAGCAAGAAGTATGCTAAAAGAAACTGTTAACATAGAACATGTTAGAAATTACAGTTACATCTAACCATTTCAACTGTAAAATGATGAGACCTAACTGCCAATCTAGTACTGCATTTGTATTCATAGTCTAGGTTCCATAGAGGAAAGTGATGATATTTATTTCTGTTGTTATACAGAAACTGGCACAAGGCCCAAAGGAGGGCTGGCAAAGCTGGTCTTCACCTGTCTTGTATCTAAACTTAGCTAGCCACAATATTCTTTACACCTAAACAACACATTCTTATTTACCATTCTTATTACCATAGAAGAAAATTCATCCAAACAATTACCATTTATAGAAAAGGCACAGGGCAGCTACATTACGGCGATGGGAAAGGAGCTGAAGCCAAGATGCCAGGTCAGGAACAATAACATTGTGAATTCTGTGGGTTTTATCAAACATCTCTAAATACATAGCAGTAGCATCGAACCAGATGAGGTAGCAATATTCATTGCTTTTAAATTTTTCTTGAGTTTTCATTTAACTTCAGATTAAATTTTTTTTTTGAAAAAGTTTTTTTTCTCAAATGGGATAAAAATTTTATTTTAACATTTACTTTGGTGTTTTCTAAATTTTTCAGTGTTAAAAAATGGTTTCACCAATGTAAGAATTTTTGTGTGTTCTAATCTATATTATAATGGAAAATTGTTTGATAAATATCGTTCAGTTCACACTAATCCCAGGTCTTTTAAACAGGAGTAGAGGTTTATTCCTTGTTTCCTGTTTAGGATTGTGTTTCCGGTTCTGTATAAAGTTCATTTCAACTTTATACTTCTAACATCTTTGCCTAAATCCTGATATTTTTTTTTCTACAATAGGAGTAGATATGTTCACCTATCATCCAGTTTACACTCCTTCAAGGCTTTTTGAACAGGAGTAGAAGTTTATACATTGATCCCTGTTTAGGATTAGGCCTCCTGTTCCTTCTAAACTTTTTTTTGTTTGCTTTCACTCTCAGTAGCCCCTGGTGTATTAGTGGTATTATTGCCATGCTTTGGGTGAATTGATTTTTAAAAAAATTTGTTGTATAATCGAGAATTATGTAGTTGAATGATAAAACGGGCAAATTTTGTACAACTTATCTTCTAGAAATGCTTTATAATAGGAGAGAGCTATACAAGAAAGATTTATTCTCCCATTACAGGCATTATTATATCTGTGATATAATAACACTGTAATTTATGGACGGAAGAAAATGGCTGAAAGAAAAAGTAATGACTTGCTTTGTTATAAGAGAGAATTTTATACCACTAAGACATACACAAAACTATACATACATGTGTTTCACGCAGAGAAAAAATAGATATCTACACAGCATAGCAGAGTCTAAGGAGAATAAAAAAGGATGGGTGTTACATATAATATGGAAATTCTTCTGTGTTTCTGGAGAAGTGATGTTTAGTACTCTAGATTAAAATGGTCTGGATTCATCTACTATATACCTGACAAGGACCTATTCCATGAAGCGAAAGCAGCGAGTTTTGGGTTTTCCCAATAGGAAACGGCACCATGGATTTGTAAACTGTCGCATTTGCTGGAGTCATGGATAGCGGCTCGGATTGAGGTATTAGAGATCCGAGTTTGAATTCCATTTGAATCCATTACATTCATTTACGTGTTAATACCCTTGGCGAAGGTATGAATCTTCTTCTTCCCCCCCTCTCCCAATTATGGGTAAATAGCAGGACAGACTGGGTTCTATAGCCTTTGATGGCAACTGATCTACCGCAGAATGAAATAGCACCCAACTATGGGCAAAAAATCTGCCTCACTAGTCATGATCACCTAAATGATCACAATGCAATAAGTGATATTGGCACTGTTGTAGTAAGAGCCTGTTACCCTCCTTATTATCTTGAATGATAAGTAGTCCTGGAGAGATGAGTTTGAATTCCAGTCAAATCCATTACATTCACTTACATGCTAATACCTTTGGGAAAGTTATTAATCTTTTTCCCCCCAACTATGGGTAAATAGCAGGACAGACCAGGTTCTCTAGCTTTCAATGGCAACTGGCCTACTGCAGAAAGAAATGGCAACCTACTGCGAGGGAAGAAATCTGCCTCGTCAGTCATGTATCGAAAGATACATGATTGCCTAAGTGTGTATCACGCATGGCACATAACTGACTGAGCATTTGCTGGAGGAGACAGATTTAGACTCAGTTCTGGCTACTTTGCTCAGGCTACTTGGCCCAGGCTAAAAATGCAACTGCTCAGTTTGACTGCAGTAAACAAACTGAATAACCATGACGGTATGAAGTGATATCATGTGACTTGTGAAGTGACATCATGTGATTTATGAAGTCACATCATGTGATTTATGAAGTGACATCATGTGACTTGTGAAGTGATATCATGTGATTTATGAAGTGACATCATGTGACTTATGAAGTGACATCATGTGATTTATGAAGCGACATCATGTGACTTGTGAAGTGAGTTCTATTTCTCGTTGGGGACATTATATTCACTTATGCATAAATAACTACGAGCCCAACTCTTCTGCCCCCTAGCTACAGGTTAATTAGTAAGACTTGTACCACTAAACCATTATTTCCACCCCCCCAAATAATTTCTTACAATCTAAAAATATTTTCTGGCTTTAAATAACCTGCAAAGGGTTGATAAGCTGTAGAAAATGAATCAATCAATGAAATACTAATTAGCTACCCAGGCATGTCTTTTAGATTTATTTACATTCTCTGAAATAGAAATGTATAGAAACTACCGTGGTCAGAAAGTGAGGGATCAATTTGTATATTGATTGTAATATAGAATTGATCACCTACTTCATATCCACATAATAATGTCTTGTTTATCAGATTATGATTAGGTTTGAATTCACCTCTCCTCTCCCATCTATGGGTTAATCAGTAAGAATTGTCTCAAAAAAAAAAGAAAAAATTTTACAATCTAAAAATGTTTTCTGATGTTAAATAACTTGCAATGTGTTGATAAGCCGTAGAAAATAAATGAATCAATAAATATCCCACACTGACAACAGATATCAACCAAGAAAAGTGAAATGTAAGAGCCCGGATACAAATTATCGTGGATGATTTAGCAATCAGTATACTTTCTATACATTTTCACCTCATCATTTTAATAAAAGTAGCATGTTTTAAATCAAAATTACCATATATGGCGGTGTACAAGCCAACTTTTAACCTTAATCCTCCCCGCCAAATAGAGGGACCGTCTTCAGGTATAAAACATGGACCTTAAATCGTGTGGTTTATGTTATGTTTTTCATATGGGAGATTTTTGATAGTAGGCTGACCCCTGCCTTGTCTCCTTTTTTTAATGATGTTGAACAAAAACAATTGGATATGTGTCTCAACAAGCCATTAAAAAATTGCATTTGAGAACAGTGGAATGAGTGGGTGGTTAGCGGGAAAAGTCATTCAGGCTAATGTAATAGGCTACTGGAAACACATTCATCCACTCATGGGATATTGTAGATTGTGATAGTTTCCTGGCAATATCTACTCTACCCTCTGATATTTCATTAGAATTGGAGTGAAAAGAAACTATATGCTTTCTAAATTTAATAAATTTAATACAATACATTTTGAAATACTATTCGTGGGGCATTGTCTTGTATGGTAAATATAGCCCCAAAACTACATTTTAACTTGAATATTTGAGGGCTGTCACATTTTATGCAGGTAATATGTTATGTTCACACTCATGGTGAGTGACGCATTGAGTGTATTGTATTATAAGAGATCCGTTTTGTGTTCATATAATCTTTTATTCAAATTTCTAGATGTTTCTCCTATATATTCCTTGTGGCAACCATTACCGGCTATAGAGTAAATTCTTGCTTCAGGTTTTACGTTGTCGTTATTTCATTTTGTATTAAATCATTTCTTGTTAGTTATTGTTAATCTGTTATTGGGCCGAATTTATAAATGAAACTTTATCAAAGATCTGGATGGATAGGAAAAAACTGAGTTTGTATGTGTGTGTGTGTGTGTGTGTGTGTGTGTATATATATATATATATATATATATATATATATGAGATGAATTACAAATAATGCACTGGCCGTTCTGCTGTTTTAAATTCATAAACAAAGATATTTGTGTGAAAGAAAAACATTGTTGTCTTGAGAATGCATACAGCTAGAACTTTATAAGTATTTTATATTTTACTAATATAAATAACTTCAAGGTTTTTATACGAATGAAAATGAATTATGTTGTCAAAATAAGAACAAAAAAAAGAAGTTATCCAAAAAAAAACTAAAAGAAGACAAATGGCGCTGGTTGTGAAATTCAACTGACATTCTAATGAAATTCCCCACAAAAACGACCTTTTCTTTGATCGGAATGCAAGGGGAATAACTCTAAATTTTTAATTCTTACGTTATTCCCCTTGAATTTATTTATCTATTTTTTTTTTTTTTTTAATACACTGTCTCTATCTGTTTGCTATCAAATGCCCCATTTAAAATATTATAAATATATTTTTTAATTGTTTTCTTGTGTTGATTATTTTCCGGGATTATATATCGGGAAAATGAAAATAAAGAAAGAACGAAAATTTTTATTTTTAAAAATCGAATTAAAAAACCAATATTAAGGAATTTGTAGGTTTCAAAAATTCAGATAAATTAATTTTATTTTATTTTCAGTTTACAAAAATCTCTTTGTAATTCCCAGAAATATTATGACTAAAACCAGAAATAAATTGAAGTTAGTCGTTAGAGATATTCAGACAGCTATATGACTAATCATGAAAATTTAACTTACTACCTGGTTAAATATTAAACTTAAAGGAAAAAAGATGTCCCTTCAGAATGGAGAAAATCATGGTTCTCCACGTTTATTTTTTTTTTCTGTTTGTTTGTTCCAATCCATAGGAATAGCTACTAGGAATGCACCATGCCTGAATTAACCCCCCCCCCACCCAAAATCCTACAGATTCATTCTGGGATATCTCATTAGCCAATATCTATCTATCTATCTATCTATCTATCTATCTATCTATCTATCTATCTATCTATCTCAATCCGTTCATTATCTATCTATCTATCTATCTATCTATCTATCTATCTATCTATCTATCTGTAGTGGATCTAAGAAGGATGCATGAATATTTAAAATTGTGCTGCAAATAAAATATGCAATATCCACAAACATAAATTAAGAAATGGCCAAATGGTAACGATATTCAATCACAACAAAAAATACATCTTTGAAACAACAGATTAAATTGTATATGCACAATTTACAATTTCTTTGTTTGTAATGATCTGTGCAAAGGTATATTTAAGAAAAAAAGTTCTTTGCACTTTCAGAAATGTTCAATGTTTAAAAAGTCGTCTGCCATTGATTGAAAGGTCGAATTTAACTTAGACAAAGATTTTTCTGTGAAAGATATTAAGTGAAAAAGTTTGTTGTGTAAATTTTTCTAATCTCTCATAAAGAAATTTTGTTTCTTTGGCGGCAATTTTGACACATAATTCCCGTGTGTATCTTTGCGTGTGTGTGATTCAAAATGCGACGAAAATTCATTTGCTGTTACTATTTATATATATATTTTTAACGACAAAATCGGTTCCAGCTGTCTAGTAGCTTGTTACAAATTTTTCTGAGAAGTGCGTGGGAGAATGTTGTATTTTTTTTATTTTTTAGTTCTTGAAACATTTAAATTATGGATCAATTTGAGAAAGATTTTTTTTTATGTCAGTTGAGCCTATGTTATTCGAATAAAAATGAATTATGCTGTCAAAATAAGAACAAAAAAAAAAGAAGTTATCCAAAAAGAAAACCTAAAAGAAGACAAATGGCGCTGGTTGTGAAATTCAGATGACAATCTAAGGAAATTCCCCATACAAAGACCTTTTCTTTGATTGGAATGCAAGGGGAATAGCTTTAAACTGTCAATTTTTAAGTTATTCCCGTTGAAAGAATCTATCTATATTTTTTTTGTAATACAGTGTCTCTATCTGTGTTTGCTATCAAACCCTCCATTTAAAATATTATAAATATATTTTTTAATTGTTTTCTTGAGTTGATTATTTTCTCGGGAAAATGAAAAGAAAGAAAGAACGAAAACTTTTATTTTCAAAAATCGAATTAAAAATCCAATATTAAGGAAAATGAGGAAAATTAAGGAGAGAGAACAAAGAATAAGAATTAAGAAGACAGAAGATAACAATTGATATTGTATTTAAATTTTTGAAGATCAAAGGCAATAAAGCCACTAGGACGCAAGGGGTTACTGAATGTTAGAGAATATGAGAAAAAATACTATTAAGGAGAGAAGACAATAAAATAACAAGAATTAAGAAGACAGAAGATAACAATTGACATTACATTTAAATTTCTGAAGATCAAAAGCAATAAAGACACTAGGACACAATGGGTTACTGAGTGTTAGAGAATATGAGAAAAACTACTATTAAGGAGAGAAGACAATAAAAGAACAAGAATTAAGAAGACAGAAGATAACGATTAACATTGCATTTACATTTTTGAAGATCAATGGCAATAAAGCCACTAGGATGCAAGGGGTTACTGAGTGTTAGAGAATATGAGAAAAACTACTATTAAGGAGAGAAGACAATAAAAGAACAAGAATTAAGAAGACAGAAGATAACGATTAACATTGCATTTACATTTTTGAAGATCAATGGCAATAAAGCCACTAGGATGCAAGGGGTTACTGAGTGTTAGAGAATATGAGAAAAACTACTATTAAGGAGAGAAGACAATAAAAGAACAAGAATTAAGAAGACAGAAGATAACGATTAACATTGCATTTACATTTTTGAAGATCAATGGCAATAAAGCCACTAGGATGCAAGGGGTTACTGAGTGTTAGAGAATATGAGAAAAACTACTATTAAGGAGAGAAGACAATAAAAGAACAAGAATTAAGAAGACAGAAGATAACGATTAACATTGCATTTACATTTTTGAAGATCAATGGCAATAAAGCCACTAGGATGCAAGGGGTTACTGAGTGTTAGAGAATATGAGAAAAACTACTATTAAGGAGAGAAGACAATAAAAGAACAAGAATTAAGAAGACAGAAGATAATAATTGATATTGCATTTAAATTTTTGAAGATCAAAACTGACTGGGAAGCAAGAAGCCAGAAGTGATTTCTACAAGCAAGAAGTGTGATAGAAGAAACTGTTAACATAGAAATTACAGTTACATCTAACCATTTCAACTGTAAAATGATGAGACCTAACTACCAATCTAGTACTGCATTTGTATTCATAGTCTAGGTTACATAGAGGAAAGTGATGGTATTTATTTCTGTTGTTATACAGAAACTGGCACAAGGCCCAAAGGAGGGCTGTGCAAAGCTAGTCTTCACCTGTCTTGTATCTAAACTTAGCTAGCCTCAATCTTCTTTACACCTAAACAACACATTCTTATTTACCATTCTTATTACCATAGAAGAAAATTCATCCAAACAATTACCATTTATAGAAAAGGCACGGGGCAGCTACATTACGGCGATGGGAAAGGAGCTGAAGCCAAGATGCCAGGTCAGGAACAATAACATTGTGAATTCTTTGGGTTTTATCAAACATCTCTAAATACATAGCAGTAGCATCAAACCAGATGAGGTAGCAATATCCATTGCTTTTAAATTTTTCTTGAATTTTCATTTAACTTTTTGATTAAATTTTTTTTTTGGAAAATGTTTTTTTCTCAAATGGGATAAAAATTTTATTTTAACATTTACTTTGGTGTTTTCTAAATTTTTCAGTGTTAAAAATTGGTTTCATCAATGTAAGAATTTTTTGTGTTCTAATCTATATTATAATGGGAAATTGTTTGATAAATATCGTTCAGTTCACACTAATCCCAGGTCTTTTAAACAGGAGTAGAGGTTTATTCCTTGTTTCCTGTTTAGGATTGGGTTTCCGGTTCCGTCTAAAGTTTATTTCAACTTTATACTTCTAACATCTTTGCCTAAATCCTGATATTTTTTTTTCTGCAATAGGAGTAGATATGTTCACCTATCATCCAGTTTACACTCCTTCAAGGCTTTTTGAACAGGAGTAGAAGTTTATACATTGATCCCTGTTTAGGATTAGGCCTCCTGTTCCTTCTAAACTTTTTTTTGTTTGCTTTCACTCTCAGTAGCCCCTGGTGTATTAGTGGTATTATTGCCATGCTTTGGGTGAATTGATTTTTAAAAAAATTTGTTGTATAATCGAGAATTATGTAGTTGAATGATAAAATGGGCAAATTTTGTACAACTTATCTTCTAGAAATGCTTTATAATAGGAGAGAGCTATACAAGAAAGATTTATTCTCCCATTACAGGCATTATTATATCTGTGATATAATAACACTGTAATTTATGGACGGAAGAAAATGGCTGAAAGAAAAAGGAATGACTTGCTTTGTTATAAGAGAGAATTTTATACCACTAAGACATACACAAAACTATACATACATGTGTTTCACGCAGAGAAAAAATAGATATCTACACAGCATAGCAGAGTCTAAGGAGAATAAAAAAGGATGGGTGTTACATATAATATGGAAATTCTTCTGTGTTTCTGGAGAAGTGATGTTTAGTACTCCAGATTAAAATGGTCTGGATTCATCTACTATATCCCTGACAAGGACCTATCCCATGAAGCGAAAACAGCAAGTTTAAGGTTTTCCCAATAGGATACGGCACCATGGATTTGTGCATAGTAGGCAATTACAAAAAGTAAAAAATGTATATTAGACAATTAAAAAAAGTAAAAAAAAAATATTACACAAATAAAAAATGTTTATATTAGGCAAATAAATTGTAAAAAAATGTATATTAGACTATTAAAAAAGTAAAAAATATATATTAAACAATTAAAAAAAGTGAAAAACGTATATTAGACAATTAAAAAAAGTAAAAATATGTATTAGACAATTAAAAAAGTAAAAAATGTATATTAGACATATAAAAAAAGTGAAATATTGTATATTAGACAATTGAAAACAGTAAAAATGTATATTAGACAATTAAAAAAGTAAAAAATGTATATTAGACAATAAAAAAGGAAAAATGTATATCAGACAATTAAAAATATATATTAGACAATTAAAATATGTAACAAATGTATATTAGACAATAAAAAAAAGTAAAAAAATGTATATTATTCAATTAACAAAAGTAAAAACATTTATATTAGACAATTAAAAAAATATATATATATATATTAGACAATTAAAAAAAGTAAACAAATGTATATTAGACAATTCAAAAAGGAAAAAATGTATATAAGACAATTAAAAAAAGTAAAACATATATATTAGACAAATTAAAAAACGTAAAAATGTATATTAGACAATGAAAATGTAAAAAATTATATTAGACAATTAAAAAAATGTAAAAAATATATATTAGACAATTAAAATATGAAAAATGTACATTAGACAATTAAAAAAAGTGGAAAACGTATATTAGAGAATTAAAAAAAGTAAAAATATGTATTAGACAATTAAAAAAAGTAACAAATGTATATTAGACAATTAAAAAAGTAAAAAATATATATTAGGCAATTAAAGAAAGTAAAAAATGTATATTAGAAAATTGAAAAAAATAAAAATATATATTAGAAAATTAAAATATAAAAAATGTACTTTAGACAATTTAAAAAAGGGTAAAACGTATATGTGTGTGTGTGTGTGTATATATATATATATATATATATATATATATATATATATATGAGATGAATTACAAATAATGCACTGGCCGTTCTGCTGTTTTAAATTCATAAACAAAGATATTTGTGTGAAAGAAAAACATTGTTGTCTTGAGAATGCATACAGCTAGAATTTTATAAGTATTTTATATTTTACGAATATAAATAACTTCAAGGTTTTTATACGAATGAAAATGAATTATGTTGTCCAAATAAGAACAAAAAAAAGAAGTTATCCAAAAAAAACCTAAAAGAAGACAAATGGCGCTGGTTGTGAAATTCAACTGACATTCTAATGAAATTCCCCACAAAAACGACCTTTTCTTTGATCGGAATGCAAGGGGAATAACTCTAAATTTTTAATTCTTAAGTTATTCCCCTTGAATTTATTTATCTATTTTTTTTTTTTTTTTAATACACTGTCTCTATCTGTTTGCTATCAAATGCCCCATTTAAAATATTATAAATATATTTTTTAATTGTTTTCTTGTGTTGATTATTTTCCGGGATTATATATCGGGAAAATGAAAATAAAGAAAGAACGAAAATTTTTATTTTTAAAAATCGAATTAAAAAACCAATATTAAGGAATTTGTAGGTTTCAAAAATTCAGATAAATTAATTTTATTTTATTTTCAGTTTACAAAAATCTCTTTGTAATTCCCAGAAATATTATGACTAAAACCAGAAATAAATTGAAGTTAGTCGTTAGAGATATTCAGACAGCTATATGACTAATCATGAAAATTTAACTTACTACCTGGTTAAATATTAAACTTAAAGGAAAAAAGATGTCCCTTCAGAATGGAGAAAATCATGGTTCTCCACGTTTATTTTTTTTTTCTGTTTGTTTGTTCCAATCCATAGGAATAGCTACTAGGAATGCACCATGCCTGAATTAACCCCCCCCACCCAAAATCCTACAGATTCATTCTGGGATATCTCATTAGCCAATATCTATCTATCTATCTATCTATCTATCTATCTATCTATCTATCTATCTATCTATCTATCTCAATCCGTTCATTATCTATCTATCTATCTATCTATCTATCTATCTATCTGTAGTGGATCTAAGAAGGATGCATGAATATTTAAAATTGTGCTGCAAATAAAATATGCAATATCCACAAACATAAATTAAGAAATGGCCAAATGGTAACGATATTCAATCACAACAAAAAATACATCTTTGAAACAACAGATTAAATTGTATATGCACAATTTACAATTTCTTTGTTTGTAATGATCTGTGCAAAGGTATATTTAAGAAAAAAAGTTCTTTGCACTTTCAGAAATGTTCAATGTTTAAAAAGTCGTCTGCCATTGATTGAAAGGTCGAATTTAACTTAGACAAAGATTTTTCTGTGAAAGATATTAAGTGAAAAAGTTTGTTGTGTAAATTTTTCTAATCTCTCATAAAGAAATTTTGTTTCTTTGGCGGCAATTTTGACACATAATTCCCGTGTGTATCTTTGCGTGTGTGTGATTCAAAATGCGACGAAAATTCATTTGCTGTTACTATTTATATATATATTTTTAACGACAAAATCGGTTCCAGCTGTCTAGTAGCTTGTTACAAATTTTTCTGAGAAGTGCGTGGGAGAATGTTGTATTTTTTTTATTTTTTAGTTCTTGAAACATTTAAATTATGGATCAATTTGAGAAAGATTTTTTTTTATGTCAGTTGAGCCTATGTTATTCGAATAAAAATGAATTATGCTGTCAAAATAAGAACAAAAAAAAAGAAGTTATCCAAAAAGAAAACCTAAAAGAAGACAAATGGCGCTGGTTGTGAAATTCAGATGACAATCTAAGGAAATTCCCCATACAAAGACCTTTTCTTTGATTGGAATGCAAGGGGAATAGCTTTAAACTGTCAATTTTTAAGTTATTCCCGTTGAAAGAATCTATCTATATTTTTTTTGTAATACAGTGTCTCTATCTGTGTTTGCTATCAAACCCTCCATTTAAAATATTATAAATATATTTTTTAATTGTTTTCTTGAGTTGATTATTTTCTCGGGAAAATGAAAAGAAAGAAAGAACGAAAACTTTTATTTTCAAAAATCGAATTAAAAATCCAATATTAAGGAAAATGAGGAAAATTAAGGAGAGAGAACAAAGAATAAGAATTAAGAAGACAGAAGATAACAATTGATATTGTATTTAAATTTTTGAAGATCAAAGGCAATAAAGCCACTAGGACGCAAGGGGTTACTGAATGTTAGAGAATATGAGAAAAACTACTATTAAGGAGAGAAGACAATAAAATAACAAGAATTAAGAAGACAGAAGATAACAATTGACATTACATTTAAATTTCTGAAGATCAAAAGCAATAAAGACACTAGGACACAATGGGTTACTGAGTGATAGAGAATATGAGAAAAACTACTATTAAGGAGAGAAGACAATAAAAGAACAAGAATTAAGAAGACAGAAGATAACGATTAACATTGCATTTACATTTTTGAAGATCAATGGCAATAAAGCCACTAGGATGCAAGGGGTTACTGAGTGTTAGAGAATATGAGAAAAACTACTATTAAGGAGAGAAGACAATAAAAGAACAAGAATTAAGAAGACAGAAGATAACGATTAACATTGCATTTACATTTTTGAAGATCAATGGCAATAAAGCCACTAGGATGCAAGGGGTTACTGAGTGTTAGAGAATATGAGAAAAACTACTATTAAGGAGAGAAGACAATAAAAGAACAAGAATTAAGAAGACAGAAGATAACGATTAACATTGCATTTACATTTTTGAAGATCAATGGCAATAAAGCCACTAGGATGCAAGGGGTTACTGAGTGTTAGAGAATATGAGAAAAACTACTATTAAGGAGAGAAGACAATAAAAGAACAAGAATTAAGAAGACAGAAGATAACGATTAACATTGCATTTACATTTTTGAAGATCAATGGCAATAAAGCCACTAGGATGCAAGGGGTTACTGAGTGTTAGAGAATATGAGAAAAACTACTATTAAGGAGAGAAGACTATAAAAGAACAAGAATTAAGAAGACAGAAGATAATAATTGATATTGCATTTAAATTTTTGAAGATCAAAACTGACTGGGAAGCAAGAAGCCAGAAGTGATTTCTACAAGCAAGAAGTGTGATAGAAGAAACTGTTAACATAGAAATTACAGTTACATCTAACCATTTCAACTGTAAAATGATGAGACCTAACTACCAATCTAGTACTGCATTTGTATTCATAGTCTAGGTTACATAGAGGAAAGTGATGGTATTTATTTCTGTTGTTATACAGAAACTGGCACAAGGCCCAAAGGAGGGCTGTGCAAAGCTAGTCTTCACCTGTCTTGTATCTAAACTTAGCTAGCCTCAATCTTCTTTACACCTAAACAACACATTCTTATTTACCATTCTTATTACCATAGAAGAAAATTCATCCAAACAATTACCATTTATAGAAAAGGCACAGGGCAGCTACATTACGGCGATGGGAAAGGAGCTGAAGCCAAGATGCCAGGTCAGGAACAATAACATTGTGAATTCTTTGGGTTTTATCAAACATCTCTAAATACATAGCAGTAGCATCAAACCAGATGAGGTAGCAATATCCATTGCTTTTAAATTTTTCTTGAATTTTCATTTAACTTTTTGATTAAATTTTTTTTTTGGAAAATGTTTTTTTCTCAAATGGGATAAAAATTTTATTTTAACATTTACTTTGGTGTTTTCTAAATTTTTCAGTGTTAAAAATTGGTTTCATCAATGTAAGAATTTTTTGTGTTCTAATCTATATTATAATGGGAAATTGTTTGATAAATATCGTTCAGTTCACACTACTCCCAGGTCTTTTAAACAGGAGTAGAGGTTTATTCCTTGTTTCCTGTTTAGGATTGGGTTTCCGGTTCCGTCTAAAGTTTATTTCAACTTTATACTTCTAACATCTTTGCCTAAATCCTGATATTTTTTTTTCTGCAATAGGAGTAGATATGTTCACCTATCATCCAGTTTACACTCCTTCAAGGCTTTTTGAACAGGAGTAGAAGTTTATACATTGATCCCTGTTTAGGATTAGGCCTCCTGTTCCTTCTAAACTTTTTTTGTTTGCTTTCACTCTCAGTAGCCCCTGGTGTATTAGTGGTATTATTGCCATGCTTTGGGTGAATTGATTTTTAAAAAAATTTGTTGTATAATCGAGAATTATGTAGTTGAATAATAAAATGGGCAAATTTTGTACAACTTATCTTCTAGAAATGCTTTATAATAGGAGAGAGCTATACAAGAAAGATTTATTCTCCCATTACAGGCATTATTATATCTGTGATATAATAACACTGTAATTTATGGACGGAAGAAAATGGCTGAAAGAAAAAGGAATGACTTGCTTTGTTATAAGAGAGAATTTTATACCACTAAGACATACACAAAACTATACATACATGTGTTTCACGCAGAGAAAAAATAGATATCTACACAGCATAGCAGAGTCTAAGGAGAATAAAAAAGGATGGGTGTTACATATAATATGGAATTTCTTCTGTGTTTCTGGAGAAGTGATGTTTAGTACTCCAGATTAAAATGGTCTGGATTCATCTACTATATCCCTGACAAGGACCTATCCCATGAAGCGAAAACAGCAAGTTTAAGGTTTTCCCAATAGGATACGGCACCATGGATTTGTGCATAGTAGGCAATTACAAAAAGTAAAAAAAGTATATTAGACAATTAAAAAAAGTAAAAAAAAAATATTACACAAATAAAAAATGTTTATATTAGGCAAATAAATTGTAAAAAAATGTATATTAGACTATTAAAAAAGTAAAAAATATATATTAAACAATTAAAAAAAGTGAAAAACGTATATTAGACAATTAAAAAAAGTAAAAATATGTATTAGACAATTAAAAAAGTAAAAAATGTATATTAGACATATAAAAAAAGTGAAATATTGTATATTAGACAATTGAAAACAGTAAAAATGTATATTAGACAATTAAAAAAGTAAAAAATGTATATTAGACAATAAAAAAGGAAAAATGTATATCAGACAATTAAAAATATATATTAGACAATTAAAATATGTAACAAATGTATATTAGACAATAAAAAAAAGTAAAAAAATGTATATTATTCAATTAACAAAAGTAAAAACATTTATATTAGACAATTAAAAAAATATATATATATATATTAGACAATTAAAAAAAGTAAACAAATGTATATTAGACAATTCAAAAAGGAAAAAATGTATATAAGACAATTAAAAAAAGTAAAACATATATATTAGACAAATTAAAAAACGTAAAAATGTATATTAGACAATGAAAATGTAAAAAATTATATTAGACAATTAAAAAAATGTAAAAAATATATATTAGACAATTAAAATATGAAAAATGTACATTAGACAATTAAAAAAAGTGGAAAACGTATATTAGAGAATTAAAAAAAGTAAAAATATGTATTAGACAATTAAAAAAAGTAACAAATGTATATTAGACAATTAAAAAAGTAAAAAATATATATTAGGCAATTAAAGAAAGTAAAAAATGTATATTAGAAAATTGAAAAAAATAAAAATATATATTAGAAAATTAAAATATAAAAAATGTACTTTAGACAATTTAAAAAAGGGTAAAACGTATATGTGTGTGTGTGTGTGTATATATATATATATATATATATATATATATATATATATATGAGATGAATTACAAATAATGCACTGGCCGTTCTGCTGTTTTAAATTCATAAACAAAGATATTTGTGTGAAAGAAAAACATTGTTGTCTTGAGAATGCATACAGCTAGAATTTTATAAGTATTTTATATTTTACGAATATAAATAACTTCAAGGTTTTTATACGAATGAAAATGAATTATGTTGTCCAAATAAGAACAAAAAAAAGAAGTTATCCAAAAAAAACCTAAAAGAAGACAAATGGCGCTGGTTGTGAAATTCAACTGACATTCTAATGAAATTCCCCACAAAAACGACCTTTTCTTTGATCGGAATGCAAGGGGAATAACTCTAAATTTTTAATTCTTAAGTTATTCCCCTTGAATTTATTTATCTATTTTTTTTTTTTTTTTAATACACTGTCTCTATCTGTTTGCTATCAAATGCCCCATTTAAAATATTATAAATATATTTTTTAATTGTTTTCTTGTGTTGATTATTTTCCGGGATTATATATCGGGAAAATGAAAATAAAGAAAGAACGAAAATTTTTATTTTTAAAAATCGAATTAAAAAACCAATATTAAGGAATTTGTAGGTTTCAAAAATTCAGATAAATTAATTTTATTTTATTTTCAGTTTACAAAAATCTCTTTGTAATTCCCAGAAATATTATGACTAAAACCAGAAATAAATTGAAGTTAGTCGTTAGAGATATTCAGACAGCTATATGACTAATCATGAAAATTTAACTTACTACCTGGTTAAATATTAAACTTAAAGGAAAAAAGATGTCCCTTCAGAATGGAGAAAATCATGGTTCTCCACGTTTATTTTTTTTTTCTGTTTGTTTGTTCCAATCCATAGGAATAGCTACTAGGAATGCACCATGCCTGAATTAACCCCCCCCTCCCCAAAAAAATCCTACAGATTCATTCTGGGATATCTCATTAGCCAATATCTATCTATCTATCTATCTATCTATCTATCTATCTATCTATCTATCTATCTATCTATCTATCTCAATCCGTTCATTATCTATCTATCTATCTATCTATCTATCTATCTATCTATCTATCTATCTGTAGTGGATCTAAGAAGGATGCATGAATATTTAAAATTGTGCTGCAAATAAAATATGCAATATCCACAAACATAAATTAAGAAATGGCCAAATGGTAACGATATTCAATCACAACAAAAAATACATCTTTGAAACAACAGATTAAATTGTATATGCACAATTTACAATTTCTTTGTTTGTAATGATCTGTGCAAAGGTATATTTAAGAAAAAAAGTTCTTTGCACTTTCAGAAATGTTCAATGTTTAAAAAGTCGTCTGCCATTGATTGAAAGGTCGAATTTAACTTAGACAAAGATTTTTCTGTGAAAGATATTAAGTGAAAAAGTTTGTTGTGTAAATTTTTCTAATCTCTCATAAAGAAATTTTGTTTCTTTGGCGGCAATTTTGACACATAATTCCCGTGTGTATCTTTGCGTGTGTGTGATTCAAAATGCGACGAAAATTCATTTGCTGTTACTATTTATATATATATTTTTAACGACAAAATCGGTTCCAGCTGTCTAGTAGCTTGTTACAAATTTTTCTGAGAAGTGCGTGGGAGAATGTTGTATTTTTTTTATTTTTTAGTTCTTGAAACATTTAAATTATGGATCAATTTGAGAAAGATTTTTTTTTATGTCAGTTGAGCCTATGTTATTCGAATAAAAATGAATTATGCTGTCAAAATAAGAACAAAAAAAAAGAAGTTATCCAAAAAGAAAACCTAAAAGAAGACAAATGGCGCTGGTTGTGAAATTCAGATGACAATCTAAGGAAATTCCCCATACAAAGACCTTTTCTTTGATTGGAATGCAAGGGGAATAGCTTTAAACTGTCAATTTTTAAGTTATTCCCGTTGAAAGAATCTATCTATATTTTTTTTGTAATACAGTGTCTCTATCTGTGTTTGCTATCAAACCCTCCATTTAAAATATTATAAATATATTTTTTAATTGTTTTCTTGAGTTGATTATTTTCTCGGGAAAATGAAAATAAAGAAAGAACGAAAACTTTTATTTTCAAAAGTCGAATTAAAAATCCAATATTAAGGAAAATGAGGAAAATTAAGGAGAGAGAACAAAGAATAAGAATTAAGAAGACAGAAGATAACAATTGATATTGTATTTAAATTTTTGAAGATCAAAGGCAATAAAGCCACTAGGACGCAAGGGGTTACTGAATGTTAGAGAATATGAGAAAAACTACTATTAAGGAGAGAAGACAATAAAATAACAAGAATTAAGAAGACAGAAGATAACAATTGACATTACATTTAAATTTCTGAAGATCAAAAGCAATAAAGACATTAGGACACAATGGGTTACTGAGTGTTAGAGAATATGAGAAAAACTACTATTAAGGAGAGAAGACAATAAAAGAACAAGAATTAAGAAGACAGAAGATAACGATTAACATTGCATTTACATTTTTGAAGATCAATGGCAATAAAGCCACTAGGATGCAAGGGGTTACTGAGTGTTAGAGAATATGAGAAAAACTACTATTAAGGAGAGAAGACAATAAAAGAACAAGAATTAAGAAGACAGAAGATAACGATTAACATTGCATTTACATTTTTGAAGATCAATGGCAATAAAGCCACTAGGATGCAAGGGGTTACTGAGTGTTAGAGAATATGAGAAAAACTACTATTAAGGAGAGAAGACAATAAAAGAACAAGAATTAAGAAGACAGAAGATAATAATTGATATTGCATTTAAATTTTTGAAGATCAAAACTGACTGGGAAGCAAGAAGCCAGAAGTGATTTCTACAAGCAAGAAGTGTGATAGAAGAAACTGTTAACATAGAAATTACAGTTACATCTAACCATTTCAACTGTAAAATGATGAGACCTAACTACCAATCTAGTACTGCATTTGTATTCATAGTCTAGGTTACATAGAGGAAAGTGATGGTATTTATTTCTGTTGTTATACAGAAACTGGCACAAGGCCCAAAGGAGGGCTGTGCAAAGCTAGTCTTCACCTGTCTTGTATCTAAACTTAGCTAGCCTCAATCTTCTTTACACCTAAACAACACATTCTTATTTACCATTCTTATTACCATAGAAGAAAATTCATCCAAACAATTACCATTTATAGAAAAGGCACGGGGCAGCTACATTACGGCGATGGGAAAGGAGCTGAAGCCAAGATGCCAGGTCAGGAACAATAACATTGTGAATTCTTTGGGTTTTATCAAACATCTCTAAATACATAGCAGTAGCATCAAACCAGATGAGGTAGCAATATCCATTGCTTTTAAATTTTTCTTGAATTTTCATTTAACTTTTTGATTAAATTTTTTTTTTGGAAAATGTTTTTTTCTCAAATGGGATAAAAATTTTATTTTAACATTTACTTTGGTGTTTTCTAAATTTTTCAGTGTTAAAAATTGGTTTCATCAATGTAAGAATTTTTTGTGTTCTAATCTATATTATAATGGGAAATTGTTTGATAAATATCGTTCAGTTCACACTACTCCCAGGTCTTTTAAACAGGAGTAGAGGTTTATTCCTTGTTTCCTGTTTAGGATTGGGTTTCCGGTTCCGTCTAAAGTTTATTTCAACTTTATACTTCTAACATCTTTGCCTAAATCCTGATATTTTTTTTTCTACAATAGGAGTAGATATGTTCACCTATCATCCAGTTTACACTCCTTCAAGGCTTTTTGAACAGGAGTAGAAGTTTATACATTGATCCCTGTTTAGGATTAGGCCTCCTGTTCCTTCTAAACTTTTTTTTGTTTGCTTTCACTCTCAGTAGCCCCTGGTGTATTAGTGGTATTATTGCCATGCTTTGGGTGAATTGATTTTTAAAAAAATTTGTTGTATAATCGAGAATTATGTAGTTGAATGATAAAATGGGCAAATTTTGTACAACTTATCTTCTAGAAATGCTTTATAATAGGAGAGAGCTATACAAGAAAGATTTATTCTCCCATTACAGGCATTATTATATCTGTGATATAATAACACTGTAATTTATGGACGGAAGAAAATGGCTGAAAGAAAAAGGAATGACTTACTTTGTTATAAGAGAGAATTTTATACCACTAAGACATACACAAAACTATACATACATGTGTTTCACGCAGAGAAAAAATAGATATCTACACAGCATAGCAGAGTCTAAGGAGAATAAAAAAGGATGGGTGTTACATATAATATGGAAATTCTTCTGTGTTTCTGGAGAAGTGATGTTTAGTACTCCAGATTAAAATGGTCTGGATTCATCTACTATATCCCTGACAAGGACCTATCCCATGAAGCGAAAACAGCAAGTTTAAGGTTTTCCCAATAGGATACGGCACCATGGATTTGTGCATAGTAGGCAATTACAAAAAGTAAAAAATGTATATTAGACAATTAAAAAGAGTAAAAAAAAAATATTACACAAATAAAAAATGTTTATATTAGGCAAATAAATTGTAAAAAAATGTATATTAGACTATTAAAAAAGTAAAAAATATATATTAAACAATTAAAAAAAGTGAAAAACGTATATTAGACAATTAAAAAAAGTAAAAATATGTATTAGACAATTAAAAAAGTAAAAAATGTATATTAGACATATAAAAAAAGTGAAATATTGTATATTAGACAATTGAAAACAGTAAAAATGTATATTAGACAATTAAAAAAGTAAAAAATGTATATTAGACAATAAAAAAGGAAAAATGTATATCAGACAATTAAAAATATATATTAGACAATTAAAATATGTAACAAATGTATTTTAGACAATAAAAAAAGTAAAAAAATGTATATTATTCAATTAACAAAAGTAAAAACATTTATATTAGACAATTAAAAAAATATATATATATATATTAGACAATTAAAAAAAGTAAACAAATGTATATTAGACAATTCAAAAAGGAAAAAATGTATATAAGACAATTAAAAAAAGTAAAACATATATATTAGACAAATTAAAAAACGTAAAAATGTATATTAGACAATGAAAATGTAAAAAATTATATTAGACAATTAAAAAAATGTAAAAAATATATATTAGACAATTAAAATATGAAAAATGTACATTAGACAATTAAAAAAAGTGGAAAACGTATATTAGAGAATTAAAAAAAGTAAAAATATGTATTAGACAATTAAAAAAAGTAACAAATGTATATTAGACAATTAAAAAAGTAAAAAATATATATTAGGCAATTAAAAAAAGTAAAAAATGTATATTAGAAAATTGAAAAAAATAAAAATATATATTAGAAAATTAAAATATAAAAAATGTACTTTAGACAATTTAAAAAAGGGTAAAACGTATATTAGACAATTAAAAAAAGTAAAAATATGTATTAGACAATTAAAAAAAGTGAAAAATGTATATTAGACAATGAAAAAAGTAAAAATTGTATATTAGATAATTAAAAAAAGTAACAAATATATATTAGAAAATTAAAAATTTAAATGCAATATAAATCGCTACATACTGTCCTCCTGAGTAATCTTTCCTCTTCCCGCTCATTACTAATGTTTCTCTTCGTAATTCTTCCACACGCAGTAACCCCTTGTGCTTTAGTTGCTTTACTGCCTTACTTGTTGAACTCTCTTCCGGCTCCATGTTTTCCAGCCAACTTTAATCTTCAAATATTTAAATTCAATGTCAATCGCTAACTACTGTCCTCTTGATTAATCTTTCCTCTTCCCGCTGATTATTAATGTTTCTGTTCCTAATTCTTCCACACCCAGTCACCCCTTGTGTCTTAGTGGCTTTACTGCCTTTCTTGTGGAACACCCTTCCGGCTCCCTGCTATCCAGCCAACTTTAATCTTCAAATATTTAAATGCAATGTCAATCGCTAACTACTGTCCTCTTGATTAATCTTTCCTCTTCCCGCTCATTATTAATGTTTCTATTCCTAATTCTTCCACATCCAGTAACCCTTTGTGTCTTAGTGGCTTTACTGCCTTAGTTGTGGAACTTCCTTCCGGCTCCATGTTTTCCAGCCAACTTTAATCTTCAAATATTTAAATTCAATGTCAATCGCTAACTACTGTCCTCTTGATTAATCTTTCCTCTTCCCGCTGATTATTAATGTTTCTGTTCCTAATTCTTCCACACCCAGTCACCCCTTGTGTCTTAGTGGCTTTACTGCCTTTCTTGTGGAACACCCTTCCGGCTCCCTGCTATCCAGCCAACTTTAATCTTCAAATATTTAAATGCAATGTCAATCGCTAACTACTGTCCTCTTGATTAATCTTTCCTCTTCCCGCTCATTATTAATGTTTCTATTCCTAATTCTTCCACATCCAGTAACCCTTTGTGTCTTAGTGGCTTTACTGCCTTAGTTGTGGAACTTCCTTCCGGCTCCATGCTTTCCAGCCAACTTTAATCTTCAAATATTTAAATGCAATGTCAATCGCTACCGACTGTCCTCTTGAGTAATCTTATCTCTTCCCGCTCATTATTAATGTTTCTGTTCCTAATTCTTCCACACCCAGTAACCCCTTGTGTCTTAGTGGTTTTACTGACTTGCTTGTGGAACTCCTTTCCGGCTCCATGCTTTCCAGCCAACTTTAATCTTCAAATATTTATATGCAATGTCAATTGCTATCTATTGTCCTCCTGAGTAATCTTTCCTCTTCCCGCACATTATTAATGTTTCTCTTCCTAATAATTCCACAGCCAGTAACCCCTTGTGTCTTAGTGGCTTTACTGCCTTACTTGTTGAATTCCCTTCCGGCTCCATGCTTTCCAGCCAACTTTAATCTTCAAATATTTAAATGCAATATCAATTACTATCTGCTGTCCTCCTGATTAATCTTTGTTCATCCCGTCATCATTAATGTTTCTATTCCAAATTCTTCCACATCCTGTAACCGTTTGCGTCTTAGTGGCTTTACTGCCTTGGTTGTGGATCTCCTTTCCGTCACCATGGTTTCCAGCCTACTTTAATCTTCAAATATTTAAATTCAATGTCAATCGCTACCGACTGTCCTCTTGAGTAATCTTACCTCTTCCCGCTCAGTATTAATGTTTCTGTTCTTAATTCTTCCACACTCAGTAACCCCTTGTGTCTTAGTGGCTTTACTGCCTTGCTTGTGGAACTCCCTTCCAGCTCCATGCTTTCCAGCCAACTGTAATCTTCAAATATTTAAATGCAATATCAATTACTATCAGCTGTCCTCCTGATTACTATTTCTTCTTCCCGCACATTATTAAACAGAATAAAAAATCAAAATCGTTGTAAATTATAATAAATAACTTATTCCAGCAGCGAAGAAAGAGTCTAGGGGTCTGCTACAGATTCTCTACACTCTGATATGAGTCCAGAAAAATAAAATAACAATCGTACATTTTTAAATAATTTAGTTTGTTTTTTTGTAGTTGTTGTTATTGCTTATTTACTTGCTGCGTAGAAATTAAATTCTCTTTTCTTTTTCATGGGTGATTTCTCTTATTTTGGTTTTGGTGAATAAATATTTTCGGTCTTATAAAAAGAGACAACTTTTTTTTTACCAAACATTTGTTTGAAATTAAAAACTTACTTTTCTGTTTTGTTTGAGTCCTTTTTTTACAACCGTCTCAGTCATTTTCAAGAACATCCAGTCAATTTGGGGAATATTAATTTCAAATTTAAACACCCATGTATCATGTAAGTGGTGACAGCATGTGTACAAGTGTTTCACGGAGTTTGACAACACTGGAAACTGAGTACACAAATATTTCATCTTCTACGCAGTGTCCCTTCAGGACGTGGTTGAACATGACCGATAACTCGGACAGCTTTTTACCAAGAACCACTACTTTGTGTAACAGACTCCTGAGAGGGTACTTCCTTTAAATCAAGATTTAACCGTTACTTTTCCTACATATCCTCATAAACTGCACTTCTTACCTCCTTGTCTAACGTGAATCAACCTCAGTAACACTTGACTTTGAATTGGCTTTGGGTTTTGTGAACAATTAGTAAAATAATTATTTTAATTATCTAAGGAATGGTGATTGGCAGTGCACCTCCACACATATGAAGTGTGATCTATCTATTTCTTGAAACCACATGGCCATAACTATGAACAGGGCTATAATAACTGCAACATGTTAGTCATTGGCAAACTTCACATTGTCTAATATACATTTTTTTACATTTCTAATTGTCTAATATAAATATTTTAATTTTTTTAATTGTCTAATATACATTTTTTTACTTTTTAACTGTCTAATATAGTTTTGTAATTTTTTTAATTGTCTAATATACATTTTTAACATTTTAATTGGCTAATATACATTTTTTAATTTTTTTAATTGTCTAATATGTATTTTTTACATTTTAATTGTCTAATATACATTTTTAATTGTCTAATATATATTTTTACTTTTTTCATTTGTCTAATATACATCTTTTGCTTTTTTTAATTGTATAATATACACGTTTTACTTTTTAATAGTCTAATATACATTTATTACATTTTTTAATTGACAGATATAAATTTTTTACTTTTTTTAATTGTCTCATATACATTTTTTATTTTTTTTATTGTCTCATATACATTTTTTTATGTTTTAATTGTCTAATATACATTTTTACTTTTTGAATTGTCTAATATATATTTTTAAATTTTTTTTAATTGTCTAATATATATTTTTACTTTTTTAATTGTCTAATAAACATATTTTTACTTTTTTTGATTGTCTAATATACATTTTTAATCTTTTTTAATTGTCTAATATACATTTTTATTTTTTTAATTGTCCAATATATATTTTTTAGATTTTAATTGTCTAATATACATTTTTGACTTTTCTGATTTTCTAATATATGTTTTTACTTTTTTATTTGTCTAATATACATTTTTTTGGTTTTTATCATTGTCTAAGATACACTTTTTACTTTTTTAATTGTCTAATATACATTTATTACTTTTTCCGCAAATTAGCTAACATAAGTCCCCATACCGTTGAATTTCGCCTCGACTCTATTCAACCTGTCGAAAAAAATTTTGTTTTTATGGTTAAGGCATGAAATTCTCGAAAATTTCACACCAATATTTTGAGGATTCGATAAAAATGAAAAATTAGAAATGCATTCTTATTGTGCACACTGGAATTCGGAGGCTGTAAATTGTCAGACGACATACCGCGCACCTGGCGAAAGCTCTACTTTTTACTATCGGAGCAAATGACAAATCCCTGTATACATAGACAAATCAAATAATTGCACACAATTTGATACCCATTTTGAAAATATTTGTTTTACTGGAAAAAAGTTATAAACAAGTGGAATATGACTTATTTCCCAGTTTAGGGCCGCATGACATTTTCCGCAAATGAACTAACACAATTCCCCATACCGTTGAATTTCGACTCGACACTAATCAAAGTGTCGAAAAAACATTTGTAATTATGGATAAGGCAAGAAATTCCCTACAATGGGACAGCAATATTTTGTTGATTCTATAAAAAGAAAAAATTAGAAATTCAGTCTTATTGTGCACACTGGAATTCGGACGCTGTAAATTGTCAGACGACATACCGCGCACATGGTGTAAGCTGTACTTTTTACTATCTGACCGAATGAAAAATCCCTGTAAACATAGACAAATAAAATAATTGCACACAATTTGATAATCATTTTGAAAATATTTCTTTTGCTGGAAAAAAGTTATAAACAAGTGAAATATGACTGATTTCCCAGTTGAGGGACGCATGAAATTTCCGCAAATGAGCTAAAACAAGTCCCGATACCGTTGAATTTCGACTCGACTCTAATAAAAGTGTCGAAAAAACATTTGTAATTATGGATAAGGCAAGAAATTCCCTACAATTGGACAACAATATTTTGTGGATTCTATAAAAAGGAAAAATTAGAAATGCAGTCTTATTGTGCACACTGGAATTCGGACGCTGTAAGTTGTCAGACGACATACCGCGCATATGGTGAAAGCTGTACTTTTTATTATCTGACCAAATGAAAAATCCCTGTATACATAGACCAACCAAATAATTACACACAATTTGGTACCCATTTTGAAAATATTTCTTTTACTAGAAAAAGTTATAAACAAGTGAAATATGACTGATTACCCAGTTTAGGGCCGCATGACAATTTCCGCAAATGAGCTAACACAAGTGCCCATACCGTTGAATTTCGACTCGACTCTATTCAAGGTGTCGAAGAAGCTTTTGTAATTATGGATAAGGCAAGAAATTCTCGACAATTGGACAGCAATATTTTGTGGATTCTTTAAAAAGGAAAAATTCAAAATGAATATTTATTGTGCACACTGGAATTCGGACGCTGTAAATTGTCAGACGACATAATGCGGACCTGGTGAAAACTCTACTTTTTACTATCTGAGGAAATGAAAAATCCCAGTATACATAGACAAATCAAATAATTGCACACAATTTGATACCCATTTTGAAAATATTTCTTTTACTGGAAAACAGTTATAAACAAGTGAAATATGACTGATTTCCCAGTTTAGGACCGCATGATAATTTCTGCAAACGAGGTAACACAAGTCCCCATACCGTTGAATTTCGCCTCGACGCTATACAAGGTGTCGAGAAAACTTTTATAATTATGGATAAGGTAAGAAATTCCCGACAATTTCACACCAACAGATCAGAGGCCATGCTGCTGTACGTAGTCTGAAATCTTACATTAGCCGCTCAAATATGGACCGGAAACCAACAGATAAGATTCCATGCTGCTGGACGTAGTTTTTCTTTTGAAATATGCACCAGAAACCAACAGATCAGAATCATGGCTGCTGGACGTAGTGTAACATCTTACACAAGAGGCTCAAATATGGACCGGAAGCCTACAGGTCAGAGGCCATGCTTCGGGACGTAGTATAAAATCTTACATTAGACGCTCAAATATGGACCGGAAAACAACAGATCAGATGCCATGCTGCTGGACGTAGTTTATCTTTTTACATTAGACGCTCAAATATGCACCAGAAACTTAGAGATCAGAAACAAGGCTGCTGGACGTAGTGTATCATCTTACACAAGACGCTCAAATATGGACCAGAAACCAACCGGTCAGAAGCCATGCTGCTGGTCGTACTCTAAAATCTTACATTAGACCCTCAAATATGGACTGGAAACAAACAGATCAGAGGCCATGCTCCTGGACGTAGTTTATCTTTTTACATTAGAGGCTCAAATATGCACCAGAAACCAACAGATCAGAAGCAGGGCTGCTGGTCGTAGTGTATCATCTTACACAAGACGCTCAAATATGGATCGGAAGCCAACAGGACAGAGGCCATGCTGCTGGATGTACTCTAATATTTTACATTAGACTCTCAAATATGGACGGAAAACCAACAGATCAGAGGCCATGCTGCTGGACGTAGTTTATCTTTTTAATTTAGAAGCTCAAATATGTACCAGAAACCAACAGATCAGAATCATGCCTGCTAGACGTAGTGTATCATCTTACACAAGACGCTCAAATATGGACCGGAAGCCAAGAGGTCAGAGGCCATGCTGCTGGACGTAGTCTAAAATCTTACATTAGACGCTCAAATATGGATCGGAAACCAACACATAAGAGGCCATGCTGCTGCACGTAGTTTATCTTTTTACATTAGAAATTCAAATATGTACCAGACACCAACAGATCAGAATCATGGCTGCTGGACGTAGTGTATCATCTTACACAAGACGCTCAAATATGGACCGGAAGCCAACAGGTCAGAGGCCATGTTGCTGGACGTAGTGTAAAATCTTACATTAGACGCTCAAATATGGACCGGTAACCAACTGATCAGAGGCCATGCTGCTGGACGTAGTTTATCTTTTTACAATATACGCTCAAATATGCACCAGAAACCAAGAGATCAGAAACAGGGCTGCTGGACGTAGTGTATCATCTTACACAAGACGCTCAAATATTGACCGGAAGCCAACAGGTCAGAGGCCGTGCTGCTGGACGTAGTCTAAAATCTTACATTAGATGCACAAATATGGACCGGAAACCAACAGATCAGAGGTCATGTTGCTGGGCGTTGTTTATCTTTTTACATTAGACGCTCAAATATGAACCAGAAACCAAGAGATCAGAAACAGGGCTGCTGGACGTAGTGTATCATCTTACACAACACCTTACAATATGGACCGGAATCCAACAGGTCAGAGGCCATGCTGCTGGGCGTAGTCTAAAATCTTACATTAGACGCTAAAATATGGACGGGAAAGCAGCAGGTCAGAGGCCATGCTGCTGGACGTACTTTATCTTTTTACATTAGACGCTCTAATATGCACCAGAGAAAAAACAGAACAGAATCATGGCTGCTGGACGTAGTGTATCATCTTACACAATACGCTCAAATATTGACCGGAAGCCAACAGATCAGCGGCCATGCTGCTGGACGTAGTTTATCTTTTTACATTAGACGCTCAAATATGCACCAGAATCCAAGAGATCAGAATCTTGTCTGCTGGTCGTAGTGTATCATCTTACACATGAGGCTCAAATATGGACCGGAAGCCTACCGGTCAGAGGCCATGCTGCTGGACGTAGTCTAAAATCTTACATTAGACGCTCAAATATGGACCGGAAAACAACACATCAGAGGCCATGCTGCTAGACGTATTTTATCTTTTTACATTAGAAGCTCAAATATGTACCAGAAACCAACAGACTAGAAACATGGCTGCTGGACCTAGTGTATCATCTTACACAAGACGCTCAAATATGGACCGGAAGCCAACAGGTCAGAGGCCATGCTGCTGGACGTAGTCTAAAATCTTACATTAGACGCTCAAATATGGACCGGAAACCAACAGATCAGAGGCCATGCTGCTGGACGTAGTTTATCTTTTTACATTAGACGCTCAAATATGCACCAGAATCCAAGAGATCAGAATCATGGCTGCTGAACGTAGTGTATCATCTTACACAAGAGTCTCAAATATAGACCGGAAGCCTACAGGTCAGAGGCCATGCTGCTGGACGTAGTCTAAAATCTTACATTAGACGCTCAAATATGGACCGGAAAACAACATATCAGAGGCCATGAAGCTGGACGTAGTTTATCTTTTTACATTAGAAGCTCAAATATGTACCAGAAACCAACAGATCAGAATCATGGCTGCTGGACGTAGTGTATCATCTTACACAAGACGCTCAAATATTGACCGGAAACCAACAGATCAGAGGCCGTGCTGCTGGACGTAATTCATCTTTTTACATTAGACGCACAAATATGCACCAGAAAACAAGAGATCAGAAGCAGGGCTGCTGGACGTAGTGTATCATCTTACACAAGACGCTCCACTATGGATCGGAAGCCAACAGGTCAGAGGCCATTCTGCAGGACGTAGTCTAAAATCTTACATTAGATGCTCAAATATGGACCGGAAACAAACAGATCAGTGGCCATGCTGCTAGACGTAGTTTATCTTTTTATATTAGACGCACAAATATGCACCAGAAACCAAGAGATCTGAAACAGGTCTGCTGGACGTAGTGTATCATCTTACACGAGACGCTCAAATATGGACCGGAAGCCAAGAGGTCAGAGGCCATGCTGCTGGACGTAATCTAAAATCTTACATTAGACGCACAAATATTGACCGGAAACCAACAGATCACAGGCCATGCTGCTGGGCGTAGTTTATCATTTTAGATTAGACGCTCATATATGCACCAGAAACCAAGATATCAGAAACAGGGCTGCTGGACGTAGTGCATCATCTTACACAAGACGCTCAAATATGGACCGGAAGCTAACAGGTCAGAGGCCATGCTGCTGGACGTAGTCTAAAATCTTACATTAGACGCTCAAATATGTACCAGAAACCAACAGATCAGAGGCCATGCTGCTGGTCGTAGTTTATCTTTTTACATTAGACGCTCAAATATGCACCACAAACAAACAGATCAGAATAATGGCTGCTGGGCGTAGTCTAAAATCTTACATTAGACGCTCAAATATGGACCGGAAGCCAACAGATCAGAGGCCATGCTGCTGGACGTAGTTTATCTATTTATATTAGAAGCTCAAATATGTACCAGAAACCAACAGATCAGAAACATGGCTGCTGGACGTAGTGTATCATCTTATACAAGACGCTCAAATATTGACCGGAAGCCAACAGGTCAGAGGCCATGCTGCTGGTCGTAGTGTAAAATCTTTCATTAGACTCTCAAATATGGACCGGAAACCAACAGATCAGAGGTCATGCTGCTGGACGTAGTTTATCTTTTTACATTAGACGCTCAAATATGCACCAGAATCCAAGAGATCCGAATCATGGCTGCTGGACGTAGTGTATCATCTTACACAAGACGCTCAAATATGGACCGGAAGCCAACAGGTCAGAGGCCATGCTGCTGGACGTAGTCAAATATCTTACATTAGACGCTAAAATATTGACCGGAAACCAACAGATCAGAGGCCGTGCTGCTGGACGTAATTTATCTTTTTACATTAGACGCACAAATATGCACCAGAAACCAAGAGATCAGAAACAGGGCTGCTGGACGTAGTGTATCATCTTACACAAGACGCTCCAATATGGACCTGAAGCCAACAGGTCAGAGGCCATTCTGCAGGACGTAATCTAAAAACTTACATTAGACGCTCAAATATGGACCGGAAACAAACAGATCAGTGACCATGCTGCTAGACGTAGTTTATCTTTTTACATTAGACGCACAAATATGCACCAGAAACCAAGAGATCTGAAACAGATCTGTTGGACGTAGTGTATCATCTTACACGAGACGCTCAAATATGGACCGGAAGCCAAGAGGTCAGAGGCCATGCTGCTGGACGTAATCTAAAATCTTACATTAGACGCACAAATATTGACCGGAAACCAACAGATCAGAGGCCATGCAGCTGGGCGTAGTTTATCATTTTACATTAGACGCTCATATATGCACCAGAAACCAAGATATCAGAATCATGGCTGCTGGACGTAGTGCATCATCTTACACAAGACGCTCAAATATGGACCGGAAGCTAACAGGTCAGAGGCCATGCTGCTGGACGTAGTCTAAAATCTTACATTAGACATTCAAATATGCACCACAAAACAACAGATCAGAATTATGGCTGCTGGACGTAGTGTATCATATTACACAAGACGCTCAAATATGGACCGGAAGCCAACATGTCAGAGGCCATGCTGGTGGACGTAGTCTAAAATCTTACATTAGACGCTCAAATATGGACCGGAAACCAATAGATCAGAGGCCATACTGCTAGACGTAGTTTACCTTTTTATATTAGACGCTCAAATATGCACCAGAAACCAAATGATCAGAATCATATCTGCTGGACGTAGTGTATCATCTTACAGAAGACGCTCAAATATAGAACGGAAGCCAACGGATTAGAGGCCATGCTGCTGGACGTAGTTTATCTTTTTACATTAGACGCTCAAATATGCACCAGAATCGAAGAGTTCCGAATCATGGCTGCTGGACGTAGTGTATCATCTTACACAAGACGCTCAAATATGGACCGGAAGCCAACAGGTCAGAGACCATGCTGCTGGACGTAGACTAAAATCTTACATTAGACGCTCAAATATTGACCGGAAACCAACAGATCAGAGGCCGTGCTGCTGGACGTAATTTATCTTTTTACATTAGACGCTCAAATATGCAGCAGAAACCAACAGATCAGAATCATGGCTGCTGGACATAGTGTATCATCTTACACAAGACGCACAAATATGGACCTGAAGCCAACAGGACAGAGGCCATGCTGCTTGACGTAGTCTAAAATCTTACATTAGACGCTCAAATATGGACCGGAAACCAATAGATCAGAGTCCATACTGCTAGACGTAGTTTATCTTTTTACATTAGACGCTCAAATATCCGCCAGAAACCAAAAGATCAGAATCATATCTGCTGGACGTAGTGTATCCTCTTACAGAAGACGCTTAAATATGGACCGGAAGCCAACGGATTAGAGGCCATGCTGCTGGACGTAGTTTATCTTTTTGCATTAGACGCTCAAATATGCACCAGAAACCAAGACATCAGAAACAGGGCTGCTGGACGTAGTGTATCATCTTACATAAGACGCTCAAATATGGACCGGAAGCCAACAGGTCAGAGGCCATGCTGCTGGCCGTAGTCTAAAGTCTTACATTAGACGCTCAAATATGGACCGGAAACCAACAGATCAGAGGCCATGCTTCAGGACCTAGTTTATCTTTTTGCATTAGACGCTCAAATATGCATCAGAAACCAAATGATCAGAATCATATCTGCTGGACGTAGTGTATCATCTTACAGAAGACGCTCAAATATAGACCGGAAGCCAACGGATTAGAGACCATGCTGCTGGTCGTAGTTTATCTTTTTACATTAGACGCTCAAATATGCACCAGAATCCAAGAGTTCCGAATCATGGCTGCTTGACGTAGTGTATCATCTTACACAAGACGCTCAAATATGGACCGGAAGACAACAGGTCAGAGGCCATGCTGCTGGACGTAGTCTAAAATCTTACATTAGACGCTCAAATATTGACCGGAAACCAACAGATCAGAGGCCGTGCTGCTGGACGTAATTTATGTTTTTACATTAGACGCTCAAATATGCAGCAGAAACCAACAGATCAGAATCATGGCTGCTGGACGTAGTGTATCATCTTACACAAGACGCACAAATATGGACCTGAAGCCAACAGGACAGAGGCCATGCTGCTTGAGGTAGTCTAAAATCTTACATTAGACGCTCAAATATGGACCGGAAACCAATAGATCAGAGGCCATACTGCTAGACGTAGTTTATCTTTTTACATTAGACGCTCAAATATCCGCCAGAAACCAAAAGATAAGAATCATATCTGCTGGACGTAGTGTATCCTCTTACAGAAAACGCTTAAATATGGACCGGAAGCCAACGGATTAGAGGCCATGCTGCTGGACGTAGTTTATCTTTTTACATTAGACGCTCAAATATGCACCAGAAACCAAGACATCAGAAACAGAGCTGCTGGACGTAGTGTATCATCTTACATAAGACGCTCAAATATGGACCGGAAGCCAACAGGTCAGAGGCCATGCTGCTGGCCGTAGTCTAAAATCTTACATTAGACGCTCAAATATGGACCGGAAACCAACAGATCAGAGGCCATGCTTCAGGACGTAGTTTATCTTTTTGCATTAGACGCTCAAATATGCACCATAAACCAAGAGATCAGAAACAGGGCTGAATGTCGTAATGTATCATCTTACACAAGACGCTGAAATATGGACGAGGAGCCAACAGGTCAGAGGCCATGCTGCTGGACGTAGTCTAAAATCTTACATTAGACGCTCAAATATCGACCGGAATCCAACAGATCAGTGGTCATGCTGCTGGACGTAGTTTATCTTTTTACATTAGACGCTCAAATATGCACCAGAATCCAAGAGTCCCGGCCATGCTGCTGGTCGTAGTCAAATATCTTACATTAGACGCTCAAATATTGACCGGAAACCAACAGATCAGAGGACGGGCTGCTTGACGTAATTTATCTTTTTACATTAGACGCACAAATATGCACCAGAAACCAAGAGATCAGAAACAGGGCTGCTGGACGTAGTGTATCATCTTACATAAGACGCTCAAATATGGAACGGAAGCCAACAGGTCAGAGGCCATGCTGCTGGACGTAGACTAAAATCTTACATTAGACGCTCAAATATGGAACGGAAACCAACAGATCAGAGGGCATGCTGCTGGACGTAGTTTATCTTTTTACATTAGACGCTCAAATATGCACCAGAAACCAACAGATCAGAATCATGGCTGCTGGACGTAGTGTGTAATCTTACACAAGACGCTCAAATATGGACCGGAAGGCAACAGGTCAGAGGCCATGCTGCTGGTTGTAGTCTAAAATCTTACATTAGACGCTCAAATATGGACGGGAAACCAAGAGATCAGAGGCTATGCTGCTGGACGTAGTTTATCTATTTATATTAGAAGCTCAAATATGTACCAGAAACCAAGAGATCAGAATCATGGCTGCTGGACGTAGTGTATCATCTTACACAAGACTCACCAATATGGACCGGAAGACAACAGGTCAGAGGTAATTCTGCTGGACGTAGTCTAAAATCTTACATTAGACGCTCAAATATGGACCGGAAAGAAACAGATCAGAGGCCATGCTACTGGACGTAGTTTATCTTTGTACATTAGACGCTCAAATATTCACCAGAAACCAAGAGATCAGAAACAGGTCTGCTGGACGTAGTGTATCATCTTACACAAGACGCTCAAATATGGACCGGAATCCAACAGGTCAGAGGTCATGCTGCTGGCCGTAGTCTAAAATCTTACATTTGACGCTCAAATATGGACCGGAAACCAAAAGATCAGAGGACATGCTGCTAGACGTAGTTTATCTTTTTACATTAGAGCACAAATATGCACCAGAAACCAAGAGATCAGAAAGAGTTCTGCTGGACGTAATGTATCATTTTACACGAGACGCTCAAATATGGACCGGAAGCCAACAACTCAGAGGCCATGCTGCTGGACGTAGTCTAAAATCTTACATTAGACGCTCAAATATGGACCGGAAAACAACAGATCAGAGGCCATGCTTCTGGACGTAATTTATCTTTTTACATTAGACGCACAGATAGGCACCAGAAACCAAGTGATCAGAAACAGGGCTGCTGGACGTAGTGTATCATCTTACACAAGACGCTCAAATATGGAACGGAAGCCAACAGGTCAGAGGCCATGCTGCTGGACGTAGACTAAAATCTTACATTAGACGCTCAAATATGGAACGGAAACCAACAGATCAGAGGGCATGCAGGTGGACGTAGTTTATCTTTTTACATTAGACGCTCAAATATGCACCAGAAACCAACAGATCAGAATCATGGCTGCTGGACGTAGTGTGTAATCTTACACAAGACGCTCAAATATGGACCGGAAGGCAACAGGTCAGAGGCCATGCTGCTGGTTGTAGTCTAAAATCTTACATTAGACGCTCAAATATGGACGGGAAACCAAGAGATCAGAGGCTATGCTGCTGGACGTAGTTTATCTATTTATATTAGAAGCTCAAATATGTACCAGAAACCAACAGATCAGAATCATGGCTGCTGGACGTAGTGTATCATCTTACACAAGACGCTCAAATATGGACCGCAAGACAAAATTTTTAGAGGCCATGCTGGTGGACGTAATCTAAAATCTTACATTAGACGCTCAAATATAGACCGGAAACCAATAGATCAGAGGCCATACTGCTAGACGTAGTTTATCTTTTTGCATTAGACGCTCAAATATCCGCCAGAAACCAAAAGATCAGAATCATATCTGCTGGCCGTAGTGTATCCTCTTACAGAAGACGCTTAAATATGGACCGGAAGCCAACGGATTAGAGGCCATGCTGCTGGACGTAGTTTATCTTTTTACATTAGACGCTCAAATATGCATCAGAAACCAAGACATCAGAAACAGGGCTGCTGGACGTAGTGTATCATCTTACATAAGACGCTCAAATATGGACCGGAAGCCAACAGGTCAGAGGCCATGCTGCTGGCCGTAGTCTAAAATCTTACATTAGACGCTCAAATATGGACCGGAAACCAACAGTTCAGAGGCCATGCTTCAGGACGTAGTTTATCTTTTTGCATTAGACGCTCAAATATGCACTATAAACCAAGTGATCAGAAACAGGGCTGTAGGTCGTAATGTATGATCTTACACAAGACGCTGAAATATGGACGAGGAGCCAACAGGTCAGAGGCCATGCTGCTGGACGTAGTCTAAAATCTTACATTAGACGCTCAAATATCGACCGGAATCCAACAAATCAGAAGCCATGCTGCTGGACGTAGTTTATCTTTCTACATTAGATGCTCAAATATGCACCAGAAACCAAGAGGTCAGAAACAGGGCTGCTGGACGTTGTGTATAATCTTGCACAAGACGCTCAAATATGGACCGGAAGCCAACAACTCAGAGGCCATGCTGCTGGACGTTGTCTAAAATCTTACATTAGACGCTCAAATATGGACCGGAAACCAACAGATCAGAGGCCATGCTTCTGGACGTAATTTATCTTTTTATATTAGACGCTCAAATATGCACCAGAAACCAAAAGATCAGAATCATATCTGCTGGACGTAGTGTATCATCTTACAGAAGACGCTCACATATGGACCGGAAGCCAACGGATTAGAGGCCATGCTGCTGGACGTAGTTTATCTTTTTACATTAGACGCTCAAATATGCACCAGAAACCAAGACATCAGAAACAGGGCTGCTGGACGTAGTGTATCATCTTACATAAGACGCTCCAATATGGACCGGAAGCCAACAGGTCAGAGGCCATGCTGCTGGCCGTAGTCTACAATCTTACATTAGACGCTCAAATATGGACCGGAAACCAACAGTTCAGAGGGCATGCTACAGGACGTAGTTTATCTTTTTATATTAGACGCTCAAATATGCACCAGAAACCAAGAGATCAGAAACAGGGCTGCTGGTCGTAGTGTATCATCTTACACAAGACGCTCAAATATGGAGCGGAAGCCAACAGGTCAGAGGCCATGCTGCTGGCCGTACTCTAAAATCTTACATTAGACGTTCAAATATGGACCGGAAACAAACAGGTCAGAGGCCATGCTGCTGGATGTAGTTTAAAATCTTACATTAGACGCTCAAATATGGACGGGAAACCAAGAGATCAGAAACAGAGCTGCTGGACCTAGTTTATCTATTTATATTAGAAGCTCAAATATGCACCAGAAACCAACAGATCAGAATCATGGCTGCTGGACGTAGCGTATCATCTTACACAAGACGCTCAAATATGGACCGGAAGCCAACAGGTCAGAGGCCATGCTTCTGGGCGTAATTTACCTTTTTACATTAGACGCACAGATAGGCACCAGAAACCAAGAGATCAGAAACAGGGCTGCTGGACGTAGTGTATCATCTTACACAAGACGCTCAAATATGGACCGGAAGCCAACAGGTCAGAGGCCATGCTGCTGGACGTAGACTAAAATCTTACATTAGACGCTCAAATATGGACCGGAAACCAACAGATCAGAGGCCATGCTTCAGGACGTAGTTTATCTTTTTATATTAGAAGCTCAAATATGCACCAGAATCCAAGAGTCACGGCCATGCTGCTGGACGTAGTCAAATATCTTACATTAGACGCTCAAATATTGACCAGAAACCAACAGATCAGAGGACGGGCTGCTTGACGTAATTTATCTTTTTACATTAGACGCACAAATATGCACCAGAAACCAAGAGATCAGAAACAGGGCTGCTGGACGTAGTGTATCATCTTACACAAAACTCACCAATATGGACCGGAAGACAACAGGTCAGAGGCCATTCTGCTGGACGTAGTCTAAAATCTTACATTAGAGCACAAATATGCACCAGAAACCAAGAGATCAGAAACAGTTCTGCTGGACGTAATGTATCATTTTACACGAGACGCTCAAATATGGACCGGAAGCCAACAGGTCAGAGGCCATGCTGCTGGACGTAATCTAAAATCTTACATTAGACGCACAAATATGGACCGGAAACCAACAGATCAGAGGCCATGCTGCTGGGCGTAGTTTATCATTTTACATTAGACGCTAAATATGCACCAGAAACCAACAGATCAGAGGCCATGCTGCTGGACTTAGTCTAAAATCTTATATTAGACGCTCAAATATGGACCGGAAGCCAACAGGTCAGAGGCCATGCTGCTGGTCGTAGTCTAATATTTTACAATAGACGCTCAAATATGGACCGGAAACCAACAGATCATTGGACATGCTGCTGGGCGTAGTTTATCTTTTTACATTAGACGCTCAATTATGCACCATAATCCAGGAGATCAGAAACAGGGCTGCTGGTCGTAGTGTATCATCTTACAAAAGACGCTCAAATATGGACCGGAAAACAACAGGTCAGAGGACATGGTGCCGGACGTAGTCTAAAATCTTACATTAGACGCTCAAATATCGACCGGAATCCAACAAATCAGAGGCCATGCTGCTGGACGTAGTTTCTCTTTCTACATTAGATGCACAAATATGCACCAGAAACCAAGAGGTCAGAAACAGGGCTGCTGGACGTTGTGTATAATCTTACACAAGACGCTCAAATATGGACCGGAAGCCAACAACTCAGAGGCCATGCTGCTGGACGTAGTCTAAAATCTTACATTAGACGCTCAAATATGGACCGGAAACCAACAGATCAGAGGCCATGCTTCTGGACGTAATTTATCTTTTTACATTAGACGCGCAGATAGGCACTAGAAACCAAGAGATCAGAAACAGGGCTGCTGGACGTAGTGTATCATCTTACACAAGACGCTCAAATATGGACCGGAAGCCAACAGGTCAGCGGCCATGCTGCTGGACGTAGATTAAATCTTACATTAGACGCTCAAATATGGACCGGAAACCAACAGAACAGAGGCCATGCTTCAGGACATAGTTTTTTACATTAGACGCTCAAATATGCAACAGAAACCAAGAGATCAGAAACAGGGCTGCTGGTCGTAATGTATATTCTTACACAAGACGCTGGAATATGGACGAGGAGCCAACAGGGCAGAGGCCATGCTGCTGGACATAGTCTAAAATCTTATATTAGACGCTCAAATATGGACCGGAAACCAACAGATCAGAGGCCATGCTGCTGGGCGTAGTTTATCTTTTTACATTAGACGCTCAAATATGCACCAGAAACCAACAGATCAGAATCATGGCTGCTGGACGTAGTGTATCATCTTACACAAGACGCTCAAATATCGACCGGAAGCCAACAGGTCAGAGGCCATGCTGCTGGACGTAGTCTAAAATCTTACGTTAGACGGTCAAATATGGACGGGAAACCAAGAGATCAGAGGCCATGCTGCTAGACGTAGTTTATCTTTTTACATTAGAGCACAAATATGCACCAGAAACCAAGAGATCAGAAACAGTTCTGCTGAACGTAATGTATCATTTTACACGAGACGCTCAAATATGGACCGGAAGCCAACAGGTCAGAGGCCATGCTGCTGGACGTAGTCTAAAATTTTACATTAGACGCACAAATATGGACCGGAAACCAACAGATCAGAGGCCATGCTGCTGGGCGTAGTTTATCATTTTACATTAGACGCTCAAATATGCAACAGAAACCAACAGATCCGAATCAGGCCTGCTGGACGTAGTGTATCATCTTACAAAAGACGCTCAAATATGGACCGGAAAACAACAGGTCAGAGGCCATGGTGCCGGACGTAGTCTAAAATCTTACATTAGACGCTCAAATATCGACCGGAATCCAACAAATCAGAGGCCATGCTGCTGGACGTAGTTTATCTTTCTACATTAGATGCTCAAATATGCACCAGAAACCAAGAGGTCAGAAACAGGGCTGCTGGACGTTGTGTGTCATCTTACACAAGACGCTTAAATATGGACCGGAAGCCAACAACTCAGAGGCCATGCTGCTGGACGTAGTCTAAAATCTTAGATTAGACGCTCAAATATGGACCGGAAACCAACAGATCAGAGGCCATGCTTCTGGACGTAATTTATCTTTTTACATTAGACGCACAGATAGGCACCAGAAACCAAGAGATCAGAAACAGGGCTGCTGGACGTAGTGTATCATCTTATACAAGACGCTCAAATATGGACCGGAAGCCAACAGGTCAGAGGCCAGGCTGCTGGACGTAGACTAAAATCTCACATTAGACGCTCAAATATGGACCGGAAACCAACAGATCAGAGGCCATGCTGCTGGACGTAGTTTATCTTTTTACATTAGACGCTCAAATATGCACCAGAAACCAACAGATCAGAATCATGGCTGCTGGACGTAGTGTGTCATCTTACAGAAGACGCTCAAATATGGACCGGAAGGCAACAGGTCAGAGGCCATGCTGCTGGTTGTAGTCTAAAATCTAACATTAGACGCTCAAATATGAACGGGAAACCAAGAGATCAGAGGCCATGCTGCTGGACGTAGTTTATCTATTTATATTAGATGCTCAAATATGTACCAGAAACCAACAGATCAGAATCATGGCTGCTGGACGTAGTGAATCATCTTTCATTAGACGCTCAAATATGGACCGGAGACCAACAGATCAGAGGTCATGCTGCTGGACGTAGTTTATCTTTTTACATTAGACATTCAAATATGCACCACAAAACAACAGATCAGAATCATGGCTGCTGGACGTAGTGTATCATCTTACACAAGACGCTCAAATATGGACCGGAAGCCAACATTTTTAGAGGCCATGCTGGTGGACGTAGTCTAAAATCTTACATTAGACGCTCAAATATAGACCGGAAACCAATAGATCAGAGGCCATACTGCTAGACGTAGTTTATCTTTTTACATTAGACGCTCAAATATCCGCCAGAAACCAAAAGATCAGAATCATATCTGCTGGACGTAGTGTATCCTCTTACAGAAGACGCTTAAATATGGACCGGAAGCCAACGGATTAGAGGCCATGTTGCTGGACGTAGTTTATCTTTTTACATTAGACGCTCAAATATGCACCAGAAACCAAGACATCAGAAACAGGGCTGCTGGACGTAGTGTATCATCTTACATAAGACGCTCAAATATGGACCGGAAGCCAACAGGTCAGAGGCCATGCTGCTGGCCGTAGTCTAAAATCTTACATTATACGCTCAAATATGAAACGGAAACCAACAGATCAGAGGCCATGCTTCAGGACGTAATTTATCTTTTTGCATTAGACTCTCAAATATGCACCATAAACCAAGAGATCAGAAACAGGGCTGAAGGTCGTAATGTATCATCTTACACAAGACGCTGAAATATGGACGAGTAGCCAACAGGTCAGAGGCCATGCTGCTGGTCGTAGTCTAAAATCTTACATTATACGCTCAAATATCGACCGGAATCCAACAAATCAGAGGCCATGCTGCTGGACGTAGTTTATCTTTCTACATTAGATGCTCAAATATGCACCAGAAACCAAGAGGTCAGAAACAGGGCTGCTGGACGTTGTGTATAATCTTGCACAAGACGCTCAAATATGGACTGGAAGCCAACAACTCAGAGGCCATGCTGCTGGACGTAGTCTAAAATCTTACATTAGACGCTCAAATATGGACCGGAAACCAACAGATCAGAGGCCATGCTTCTGGACGTAATTTATCTTTTTACATTAGACGCACAGATAGGCACCAGAAACCAAGAGATCAGAAAAGGGCTGCTGGACGTAGTGTATCATCTTAACAAGACGCTCAAATATGGACCGGAAGCCAACAGGTCAGAGGCCATGCTGCTGGACGTAGACTAAAATCTTACATTAGACGCTCAAATATGGACCGGAAACCAACAGATCAGAGGCCATGCTGCTGCACGTAGTTTATCTTTTTACATTAGACGCTCAAATATGCACCATAAACCAACAGATCAGAATCATGGCTGCTGGACGTAGTGTATCATCTTACACAAGACGCACAAATATGGACCTGAAGCCAACAGGACAGAGGCCATGCTGCTGGCCGTACTCTAAAATCTTACAATAGACGCTCAAATATGGACCGGAAAGAAACAGATCAGAGGCCATGCTGCTGGACGTAGTTTATCTTTTTACATTAGACGCTCAAATATGCACCAGAAACCAACAGATCAGAATCATGGCTGCTGGACGTAGTGTGTCCTCTTACACAAGACGCTCAAATATGGACCGGAAGGCAACAGGTCAGAGGCCATGCTGCTGGTTGTAGTCTAAAATCTTTCATTAGACGCTCAAATATGGACGGGAAACCAAGAGATCAGAGGCCATGCTGCTGAACGTAGTTTATCTATTTATATTAGAAGCTCAAATATGTACCAGAAACCAACAGATCAGAATCATGGCTGCTGGACGTAGTGTATCATCTTACACAAGACGCTCAAATATGGACCGGAAGCCAACATTTTTAGAGGCCATGCTGGTGGACGTAGTCTAAAATCTTACATTAGACGCTCAAATATAGACCGGAAACCAATAGATCAGAGGCCATACTGCTAGACGTAGTTTATCTTTTTGCATTAGACGCTCAAATATCCGCCAGAAACCAAAAGATCAGAATCATATCTGCTGGACGTAGTGTAACCTCTTACAGAAGACGCTTAAATATGGACCGGAAGCCAACGGATTAGAGGCCATGTTGCTGGACGTAGTTTATCTTTTTACATTAGACGCTCAAATATGCACCAGAAACCAAGACATCAGAAACAGGGCTGCTGGACGTAGTGTATCATCTTACATAAGACGCTCAAATATGGAGCGGAAGCCAACAGGTCAGAGGCCATGCTGCTGACCGTAGTCTAAAATCTTACATTAGACACTCAAATATGTACCAGAAACCAAAAGATCAGAATCATGGCTGCTGGACGTAGTGTATCATCTTACACAAGACGCTCAAATATGGACCGGAAGCCAACAGGTCAGAAGCCATGCTGCTGGACGTAGTGTAAAATCTTACATTAGACGCACAAATATGGACCGGTAACCAACAGATCAGAGGCCATGCTGCTGGTCGTAGTTTATCTTTTTACATTAGACACTCAAATATGCACCAGAAACCAAGAGATCAGAAAGAGGGCTGCTGGACGTAGTGTATCATCTTACACAAGACGCTCAAATATGGACCGGAAGCCAACAGGTCAGAGGTCATGCTGCTGTACTTAATCAAAAATCTTAAATTAGACGCTCAAATATGAACCAGAAACCAACAGATCAGAGGCCATGCTGCTGGACGTAATTTATCTTTTTACATTAGACGCACAAGTATGCAACAGAAACCAAGAGATCAGAAACAGGGCTGCTGGACGCAGTGTATCATCTTACACAAGACGCTCCAATATGGACCGGAAGCCAACAGGTCAGAGGCCATTCTGCTGGACGTAGTCTAAAATCTTACATTAGACGCTCAAATATGGACCGGAAACAAACAGATCATAGGCCATGCTACTAGACGTAGTCTAAAATCTTACATTAGACGCTCAAATATGCACCAGAAACCAACAGATCAGAATCATGGCTGCTGGACGTAGTGTATCATCTTACACAAGACGCTCAAATATGGACCGGAATCCAACAGGTCAGGGGCCATGCTGCTGGACGTAGTCTAAAATCTCACATTAGAGGCGAAAATATGGACCGGAATCCAGAAGATCAAAGGCCATGATGCTGGACGTAGTTTTTTTTTTATATTAGACGCTCAAATATGCACCCGAAACCTAGAGATCAGAAAAAGGGCTGCTGGACGTAGTGTATCGTCTTACACAAGACACTCATATATGGACCGGAAGACTACAGGTCAGAGGCCATGCTGCTGGACGTAGTGTAAAATCTTACATTAGACGCTCAAATATGGACCGGAAACCAACAGATCAGAGGCCATGCTGCTAGACGTAGTTTATCTTTTTACATTTGACGCACAAATATACACCAGAATCCAAGGTATCCGAAACAGGGCTGCTGGACGTCGTGTATCATCTTACCCAAGACGCTCAAATATGGACCGGAAGCCAACAGGTCAGAGGCCATGCTGCTGGACGTAATCTAAAATTTTACATTAGACGCACAAATATGTACCGGAAACCAACAGATCAGAGGCCAAGCTGCTGGGCGTAGTTTATCATTTTACATTAGACGCTCAAATATGCACCAGAAACCAACAGATCAGTATCATGACGGCTGGACGTAGTGTATCATCTTACACAAGACGCTCAAATATGGACCGGAAGCCAACAGGTCAGAGGCCATGCTGCTGGACGTAGACAACAATCTTACATTAGACGCTCAAATATGGACCGGAAACCAACAGATGAGAGGCCATGCTACTGGACGTAGTTTATCTTTTTAAATTAGACGCTGAAATATGCACCAGAAAGCAAGAGATCAGAAACAGGGCTGCTGGACGTAGTGTATCATCTTACACAAGACGTTCAAATATGGACGTGAAGCCAACAGGACAGAGGCCATGCTGTGGACGTAGACAAAAATCTTACATTAGACGCACAAATATGTACCGGAAACCTACACATCAGAGGCCATGCTGCTGAACGTAGTTTATCTTTTTACATTAGAGGCTCAAATCTGCACCAGAATCCAACAGATCAGAATCATGGCTGCTGGACGTAGTGTATCATCTTACACAAGACGCTCAAATGTGGACCGGAAACCAACAGATCAGAGGCCATGCTGCTGGACGTAATTTATCTTTTACATTAGACGCTCAAATATGCACCAGAAACCAACAGATCAGAATCATGGCTGCTGGACTTAGTGTATCATCTTACACAAGACGCTCATATATGGACCGGAAGCCAATAGGTCAGAGGCCATGCTGCTGGACGTAGTCAAAAATCCTACATTAGACGCACAAATATGGACTGGAAAACAACAGATCAGAGGCCATGCTGCTGGATGTAGATTATCTTTTTAGATTAGACGCTCAAATATGCACCAGAAACCAAGAGATCAGAAACAGGGCTGCTGGACGTAGTGTATCTTCTTATTCAAAACGCTCAAATATGGACCGGAAGCCAACAGGTCAGAGGCCATGCAGCTGGACGTAGACAAGAATCTTACATTAGACGCTCAAATATGGACCGGAAACTAACAGATGAGAGGCCATGCTACTGGACGTAGTTTATCTTTTTACATTAGACGCTAAATATGCACCAGAAAGCAAGAGATCAGAAACAGGGCTGCTGGACGTAGTGTATCATCTTACACAAGACGCTCAAATATGGACCTGAAGCCAACAGGACAGAGGCCATGCTGTGGACGTAGACAAAAATCTTACATTAGACGCACAAATATGTACCGGAAACCTACACATCAGAGGCCATGCTGCTGAACGTAGTTTATCTTTTTACATTAGACGCTCAAATATGCACCAGAAACCAACAGATCAGAATCATGGCTGCTGGACGTAGTGTATCATCTTACACAAGACGCTCAAATATGGACCGGAAACCAACAGATCAGAGGCCATGCTGCTGGACGTAATTTATCTTTTACATTAGACGCTCAAATATGCACCAGAAACCAACAGATCAGAATCATGGCTGCTGGACGTAGTGTATCATCTTACACAAGTCGCTCAAATATGGACCGGAAGCCAACAGGTCAGAGGCCATGCTGCTGGACGTAGTCTAAAATCTTACATTAGACGCTCAAATATGGACCGGAAACCAACAGATCAGAGGCCATGCTGCTGGACGTAGTTTATCTTTTTCCATTAGACGCTCAAATATGCACCAGAAACCAAGAGATCAGAAACAGGGCTGCTGGACGTAGTGTATCTTCTTATTCAAAACGCTCAAATATGGACCGGAAGCCAACAGCTCAGAGGCCATGCTGCTGGACGTAGTCTAATAATCTTCAATTAGACGCTCAAATATGGACCGGAAACCAACAGATCATTGGCCATGCAGCTGGACGTAGTTTATCTTTTTACATTAGACACTCAAATATGCACCAGACACCAAGAGAGATAAATCAGGTTTGCTGGACGTAGTGTAGCATCTTACTCAAGACGCTCAAATATGGACCGGAAAACAACAGGTCAGAAGCCATGCTGCCGGACGTAGTCTAAAATCTTACATTAGACGCTCAAATATCGAACGGAAACCAACAAATCAGACGCCATACTGCTGGACGTAGTTTATCTTTCTACATTAAACGATCAAATATGCACCAGAAACCAAGAGATCAGAAACAGGGCTGCTGGAAGTAGTGTGTCATATTACACAAGACGCTCATATATGAAACGGAAGCCAACAGGTCAGAGGCCATACTGCTGGACGTAGTCTAAAATCTTATATTAGACGCTCAAATGTGGGCCGTAAACCAACAGATCAGAGGCCATGCTAATGGACGTAGTTTATCTTTTTACATTAGACGCTCAAATATGCACCAGAAACCAAGAGACCAGAATCATGGCTGCTGGACGTAGTGTATCATCTTACACAAGACGCTCAAATATGGACCGGAAGCCAACAGGTCAGAGGCCATGCTGCTGGACGTAGTGTAAAATCTTACATAAGACGGTCAAATATGGACCGGTAACCAACAGATCAGAGGCCATGCTGCTGAACGTAGTTTAACTTTTTACATTAGACGCTCAAATATGCACCAGAAAGCAAGTGATCAGAAACAGGGCTGCTGGACGTTGTGTATCATCTTACGCAAGACGCTCATATATGGACCGGAAGCCAACAGGTCAGAGGCCATGCTGCTGGACTTTCACAAAAATCTTACATTAGACGCTCAAATATGGACTGGAAACCTACAGATCAGAGGCCATGCTGCTGAACGTAGTTTATCTTTTTACATTAGACGCTCAAATATGCAGCAGAAACCAACAGATCAGAATCATGGCTGCTGGACGTAGTGTATCATTTTACACAAGACCCTCAAATATGGACCGGAAGCCAACAGGTCAGAAGCCATGCTGCAGGACGTAGTGTAACATCTTACATTAGACGCTCAAATATGGACCGGTAACCAACAGATCAGAGGCCATGCTGCTGGACGTAGTTTAGCTTTTTACATTAGACGCTCAAATATGCACCAGAAAGCAAGACATCAGAAACAGGGCTGCTGGACGTAGTGTATCATCTTACACAAGACGCTCAAATATGGACCGGAAGTCAACAGGTCAGAGGCCATGCTGCTGTACGTAATCAAAAATCTTAGATTAGACGCTCAAACATGAACCAGAAACCAACAGATCAGAGGCCATGCTGCTGGACGTAATTTATCTTTTTACATTAGACGCACAAGTATGCAACAGAAACCAAGAGATCAGAAACAGGGCTGCTGGACGCAGTGTATCATCTTACACAAGACGCTCCAATATGGAGCGGAAGCCAACAGGTCAGAGGCCATTCTGCTGGACGTATTCTATAATCTTACATTAGACGCTCAAATATGGACCGGAAACAAACAGATCATAGGCCATGCTACTGGACGTAGTCTAAAATCTTACATTAGACGCTCAAATATGGACCGAAAACCAACAGATCAGAGGTCATGCTGCTAGACGTAGTTGATCTTTTTACATTAGACGCTCAAATATGCACCAGAAAGGAAGAGATCAGAATCGTGGTTGCTGGACGTAGTGTATCATCTTAGACAAGACGCTCAAATATGCATCGGAAGCAAACAGGTCAGAGGCCATGCTGCTGGACGTAGTCTAAAATCTTACATTAGACGCTCAAATATGGACCGGAAACCAACTGATCAGAGGCCATGCTGCTGGACGTAGTTTATCTATTTACATTAGACGCTCAAATATGCACCAGAAACCAACAGATCAGAATCATGGCTGCTGGACGTAGTGTATCATCTTACACAAGGCGCTCAAATATGGACCGGAATCCAACAGGTCAGGGGCCATGCAGCTGGACGTAGTCTAAAATCTTACATTAGAGGCTCAAATATGGACCGGAAACCAACAGATCAGAGGCCATGCTGCTGGACGTGGTTTATCTTTTTACATTAGACGCTCAAATATGCACCAGACACCAAGAGATACAAATCAGGTTTGCTGGACGTAGTGTAGCATCTTACTCAAGACGCTCAAATATGGACCGGAAAACAACAGGTCAATGGCCATGCTGCCGGACGTAGTCTAAAATCTTACATTAGACGCTCAAATATCGAACGGAAACCAAAAAATCAGAGGACATACTACTGGACGTAGTTTATCTTTCTACATTAAACTCTCAAATATGCACCAGAAACCAAGAGATCAGAAACAGGGCTGCTGGAAGTAGTGTGTCATATTACACAAGACGCTCATATATGAAACGGAAGCCAACAGGTCAGAGGCCATGCTGCTGGACGTAGTCTAAAATCTTATATTAGACGCTCAAATGTGGACCGGAAACCAACAAATCAGAGGCCATGCTAATGGACGTAGTTTATCTTTTTACATTAGACGCTCAAATATGCACCAGAAACCAAGAGACCAGAATCATGGCTGCTGGACGTAGTGTATCATTTTACACAAGACGCTCAAATTTGATCCGGAAGCCAACAGGTCAGAGGCCATGCTGCTGGACGTAGTGTCAAATCTTACATGAGATCGTCAAATATGGACCGGTAACCAACAGATCTGAGGCCATGCTGCTGAACGTAGTTTATCTTTTTACATTAGACGCTCAAATATGCACCAGAAAGCAAGAGATCAGAATCATGGCTGCTGGACGTAGTGTATCATCTTACACAAGACGCTCAAATATGGACCGGAAGCCAACAGGTGAGAGGCCATGCTGCTGTACGTAATCAATAATCTTACATTAAACGCTCAAACATGAACAGGAACCAACAGATCAGAGGCCATTCTGCTGGACGTAATTTATCTTTTTACATTAGACGCAAAGTACGCAACAGAAACCAAGAGATCAGAAACAGGTCTGCTGGACGTTGTGTATCATCTTACACAAGACGCTCCAATATGGACCGGAAGCCAACAGGTCAGAGGCCATTCTGCTGGACGTATTCTATAATCTTACATTAGACGCTCAAATATGGACCGGAAACAAACAGATCATAGGCCATTGTACTGGACGTAGTCTAAAATCTTACATTATACGCTCAAATATGGACCGAAGACCAACAGATCAGAGGTCATGCTGCTAAACGTAGTTGATCTTTTTACATTAGACGCTCAAATATGCACCAGAAACGAAGAGATCAGAATCGTGGTTGCTGGACGTAGTGTATCATCTTAGACAAGACGCAGAAATATGCATCGGAAGCAAACATGTCAGAGGCCATGCTGCTGGACGTAGTCTAAAATCTTACATTAGACGCTCAAATATGGACCGGAAACCAACTGATCAGAGGCCATGCTGCTGGACGTAGTTTATCTATTTACATTAGACGCTCAAATTCGCACCAGAAACCAACAGATCAGAATCATGACTGCTGGACGTAGTGTAACATCTTACACAAGACGCTCAAATATGGACCGGAATCCAACAGGTCAGAGGCCATGCTGCTGGACTTAATCTAAAATCTTACAGATCCGAATCATGGCTGCTGGACGTAGTGTATCATCTTATACAAGACGCTCAAATATGGACCAGGAGCCAACAGGTCAGAGGCCATGCTGCTGGACTTAATCTAAAATCTTACATTAGACGCACAAATATGGACCGGAAACAAACAGATCAGAGGCCATGCTGCTGGGCGTAGTTTATCATTTTACATTAGACGCTCAAATATGCACCAGAAACCAACAGATCAGCATTAGGGCTGCTGGACGTAGTGTATCATCTTACACAAGACGCTCAAATATGGACCGGAAACCAACAGATCAGAGGCCATGCTGCTGGACGTAGTTTATCTTTTTACATTAGACGCTCAAATATGCACCAGAAACCGAGAGATCAGAAACAGGGCTGCTGGACGTAGTGTATCATCTTACACAAGACGCTCAAATATGGACCGGAAGCCAACAGGTCAGAGGCCATGCTGCTGTACGTAATCAAAAATCTTACATTAGACGCTCAAACATGAACCAGAAACCAACAGATCAGAGGCCATGCTGCTGGACGTAATTTATCTTTTTACATTAGACGCACAAGTATGCAACAGAAACCAAGAGATCAGAAACAGGGCTGCTGGACGTAGTGTATCATCTTACACAAGACGCTCCAATATGGACCGGAAGCCAACAGGTCAGAGGCCATTCTGCTGGACGTATTCTATAATCTTACATTAGACGCTCAAATATGGACCGAAAACCAACAGATCAGAGGTCATGCTGCTAGACGTAATTGATCTATTTACATTAGACGCTCAAATATGCACCAGAAAGGAAGAGATCAGAATCGTGGTTGCTGGACGTAGTGTATCATCTTACACAAGACGCTAAATTATTGACTAGAAGCCAACCCATTTTGAAAATATTTCTTTTACTGCAAAAAAGTTATAAACAAGTGAAATATGACTGATTTCCCAGTTTAGCGCCGCATGACAATTTCCGCAAATGAGCTAACACAAATCACCACACCGTTGAATTTCGCCTCGACTCTATTCAAGATGTCGAAAAAATCTTTTGCAATTATGGATAAGGTAAGGTATTTCCGACAATTGGACACCAATATTTTGTGGATTCTATAAAAACGAAAAATTAGAAATGCAGACTTATTGTGCACACTGGAATACGGACGCTGTAAATTGTCAGACGACATACAGCGCACAGGCTGAAAGATGTACTTTTTACTATCTGACCAAATGAATAATCCCTGTAAACATAGATGAATCAAATAATTTCACACATTTTGATACCCATTTTGAAAATATTTCTTTTACTAGAAAAAAGTTATAAAGAAGTGAAATATGACTGATTTCCCAGTTTAGGGCCGCATGACAATTTCCACAAATGAGCTAACACAAGTCCACATACCGTTGAATTTCGACTCGACTCTATTCAAGGTGTCGAAAAAACTTTTGTAATTATGGATAAGGCAAGAAATCCGCGACAATTGGACAGCAATATTTTGTGGATTCTATAAAATGGAAAAATTACAAAAGCATTCTTATTGTGCACACTGGAATTCGGACGCTGTATATTTTCAGACGACATAACGCGCACATCGTGAAAGCTGTACTTTTTACTATCTGAGCAAAAGAAAAATCCCTGTATACATAGACAAATCAAATAATTGCAAACAATTTGATACCCATTTTGAAAATATATCTTTTACTGGAAAAAAGTTATAAAAACGTGAATTATGACTGATTACCCAGTTTAGGTCCGCAAGAAAATCCGCAAATGAGCTAACACTAGTCCCCATACCGTTGAATTTTGCCTCGACTCTATTCAAGGTGTCGAACAAACTTTTGTAATTATGGATAAGGCAAGAAATTCACGACAATTTGACACCAATATTTTGTGGATTCTATAAAAAGGAAAAATTACAAATGCAGTCTTATTGTGCACACTGGAATTCTGACGCTGTAAATTGTCAGACGACATACCGCGCACATAGTGAAAACTGTACTTTTTACTATCTGACCAAATGAAACATCCCTGTAAACATTGATAAATCAAATAATTTCAAACAATTTTGATACCCATTTTGAAAATATTTCTTTTACTGGAAAAAAGTTATAAACAAGTGAAATATCACTGATTTCCCAGTTTAGGGCCGCATGACAATTTCCGCAAATGAGCTAACACAAGTCACCATACCGTTAAATTTCGCCTCGACTCTATTCAACGTGTCGAAAAAACTTTTGTAATTATGGATAAGGCAAGAAATTCTCGACAATTTGACACCAATATTTTGTGGATTCTATAAAAAGGAACAATTACAAATGCAGTCTTATTGTGCACACTGGAATTCGGACGCTGTAAATTGTCAGACGACATACCGCGCACATGGTGAAAGCTGTACTTTTTACTATCTGAGCAAATGAAAAATCCCTGTAAACATAGACAAATCAAATAATTGCACACAATTTGATACCCATTTTGAAAATATTTCTTTTACTGGAAAAACTTATAAAAAAGTGAATTATGACTGATTACTCAGTTTAAGTCCGCATGAAATTTCCGCAAATGAGCTAACACTACTCCCCATACCGTTGAATTTTGCCTCGACTCCATTCAAGGTGTCGAATAAACTTTTGTAATTATGGATAAGGCAAGGAATTCCCGACAATTGGACAGCAATATTTTGTGGATTCTATGAAAAGGAAAAATTACAAATGCATTCTTATTGTTCACACTGGAATTCGGACGCTGTATATTGTCAGACGACATACCGCGCACATGGTGGAAGCTGTACTTTTTACTATCTGAGCAAAAGTAAAATCCCTGTATGCATAGACAAATCAAATAATTGCACACAATTTGATACCCATTTTGAAAATATTTCTTTTACTGGAAAAAAGTTATAAACAAGTGAAATATCTCTGATTTCCCAGTTTAGGGCCGCATGACAATTTCCGCAAATGAGCTAACACAAGTCCCCATACCGTTAAATTTCGCCTCGACTCTATTCAACGTGTCGAAAAAACTTTTGTAATCATGGATAAGGTAAGGAATTCCCGACTATTGGACACCAATATATTGTGGATTCGATAAAAAGGAAAAATTACAAATGCAGTCTTATTGTGCACACTGGAATTCGGACGCTGTAAATTCTCAGACGACATACCGCGCACATCGTGAAAGCTGTACTTTTTACTATCTGAGCAAATGAAAAATCCCTGTAAACATAGACAAATCAAATAATTGCACACAATTTGATACCCATTTTGAAAATATTTCTTTTACTGGAAAAAAGTTATAAAAAAGTGAATTATGACTCATTACCCAGTTTAGGTCCGCATGAAAATTTCCGCAAATGAGCTAACACTTCTCCACATACCGTTGAATTTAGCCTCGACTCTATTCAAGGTGTCGAACAAACTTTTGTAATTATGGATAAGGCAAGAAATTCACGACAATTTGACACCAATATTTTGTGTATTCTATAAAAAGGAAAAATTACAAATGCAGTCTTATTGTGCACACTGGAATTGGGACGCTGTAAATTGTCAGACGACATACCGCGCACATAGTGAAAGCTGTACTTTTTACTATCAGAGCAAATGAAAAATCCCTGTAAACATTGACATATCAAATAATTGCACACAATTTGATACGCATTTTTAAAATATTTCTTTTACTGGAAAAAAGTTATAAACAAGTGAAATATCACTGATTTCCCAGTTTTGGGCCGCATGACAATTTCCGCAAATGAGCTAACACAAGTCCCCATACCGTTGTATTTCCAATCGACTCTATTCAAGTTGTCGAAAAAACTTTCGTAATGATGGATAAGGTAAGGAATTCCCGACAATTGGACACCAATATATTGTGGATTCGATAAAAAGGAAAAATTACAAATGCAGTCTTATTGTGTACACTGGAATTCGGACGCTGTAAATTGCCAGACGACATACCGTGCACATGGTGAAAGCTGTACTTTTTACTATCTGAGCAAAAGAAAAATCCCTGTAGACATAGACAAATCAAATAATTTCACAAAATTTGATACCCATTTTCAAAATATTTCTTGTACTGGAAAAAAGTTATAAACAAGTGAAATATCACTGATTTCCCAGTTTTGGGCCGCATGACAATTTCCGCAAATGAGCTAACACAAGTCCCCATACCGTTGAATTTCGACTCGACTCTAATCAAGGTGTCGAAAAAACTTTTGTAATTATGGTTAAGGCAAGAAATTCCCGATAATTTGACACCAATATTTTGTGGATTCTATAAAAAGGAAAAAGTAGAAATGCTGTCTTATTGTGCACACTGGAATTCGGTCGCTGTAAATTGTCAGACGTCATGCCGCGCATATGGTGAAAGCTGTACTTTTTACTATCTGAGCAAATGAAAAATCCCTGTAAACATAAACATATAAAATAATAGCACACAATTTGATACCCATTTTGAAAATATTTCTTTTACTGGAAAAAAGTTATAAACAAGTGAAATATGACTGATTACCCAGTTTAGGTCCGCATGAAAACTTCCGCAAATGAGCTAACACTAGTCCCCATACCTTTGAATTTTGCCTCGACTCTATTCAAGGTGTCGAACAAACTTTTGTAATTATGGATAAGACAAGAAATTCACGAAAATTTGACACCAATATTTTGTGGATTCTATAAAAAGGAAAATGTACAAATGCAGTCTTATTGTGCACACTGGAATTCGGACGCTGTAAATTGTCAGACGTCATGCCGCGCACATGGTGAAAGCTGTACTTTTTACTATCTGAGCAAATTAAAAATCCCTGTAAACATAGACATATCAGATAATTGCACACAATTTGATACCCATTTTGAAAATATTTCTTTTACTGGAAAAAAGTTATAAACAAGTGAAATATCACTGATTTCCCAGTTTAGGGCCGCATGACAATTTCCGCAAATAAGCTAACACAAGTCCCCATACCGTTGAATTTCGACTCGACTATAATCAAGGTGTCGAAAAAACTTTTGTAATTATGGATAAGGCAAGAAATTCTCGACAATTTGACACCAATATATTATGGATACGATAAAAAGGAAAAATTACAAATGCAGTCTTATTGTGCACACTGGAATTCCGACGCTGTAAATTGCCAGACGACATACCGCGCACATGGTGAATGCTGTACTTTTTACTATCTGAGCAAAAGAAAAATCCCTGTATACATAGACAAATCAAATAATTGCAAACAACTTGATACCAATTTTGAAAATATTTCTTTTACTGAAAAAAAGTTATAAAAACGTGAATTATGACTGACTACCCAGTTTAGGTCCGCATGAAAATTTCCGCAAATGAGCTAACACTAGTCCCCATACCGTTGAATTTTGCCTCGACTCTATTCAAGGTGTCGAACAAACTTTTGTAATTATGGATAAGGCAAGACATTCCCGACAATTTGACACCAATATTTTTTGGATTCTATAAAAAGGAAAAATTACAAATGCAGTCTTATTGTGCACACTGCAATTCGGACGCTGTAAATTGTCAGACGACATACCGCGCACATGGTGAAAGCTGTACTTTTTACTATCTGAGCAAATGAAATATCCCTGTAAACATAGACATATCAAATAATTGCACACAATTTGATACCCATTTTGAAAATATTTCTTTTACTGGAAAAAGGTTACAAAAAAGTGTATTATGACAGATTACCCAGTTTATGTCCGCATGAAAATTTCCGCAAATGAGCTAACACTAATCCCCATACCGTTGAATTTTGCCTCGACTCTCTTCAAGGTGTCGAACAAATTTTTGTATTTATGGATAAGGCAAGAGATTCCCGACAATTTGACACCAATATTGTGGATTTGATAAAAAGGAAAAATTACAAATGCAGTCTTATTGTGCACACTGGAATTCGGACGCTGTAAATTGTCAGACGACATACCGCGCACATGGTGAAAGCTGTACTTTTTACTATCTGAGCAAATAAAAAATCCCTGTAAACATAGACATATCAAATAATTGCACACAATTTGATACCCATTTTGAAAATATTTCTTTTACTGGAAAAAAGTTATAAACAAGTGAAATATGACTGATTTCCCAGTTTAGGGCCGCATGACTATTTCCAAAAATGAGCTAATACAAGTCCACATACCGTTGAATTTCGAATCGACTCTATTCAAGGTGTCGAAAAAACTTTTGTAATTATGGATAAGGTAAGGAATTCCCGACAATTGGAGAGCAATATTTTGTGGATTCTATAAAAAGGAAAAATTACAAATGCATTCTTATTGTTCACACTGGAATTCGGACGCTGTATATTGTCAGACGACATACCGCGCACATAGTGAAAGCTGTACTTTTTACTATCTGAGCAAATGAAAAATCCCTGTATACATAGACGAATCAAATAATTGCACACAATTTGATACCCATTTTGAAAATATATCTTTTACTGGAAAAGAATTATAAAAAAGTGAATTATGATTGATTACCCAGTTTAGGTCCGCATGAAAATTCCGCAAATGAGCTAACACTAGTCCCGATACCGTTGAATTTTGCCTCGACTCTATTCAAGGTGCCGAACAAACTTTTGTCATTATGGATAAGGCAAGAAATTCCCGACAATTGGACAGCAATATTTTGTGGATTCTATAAAAAGGAAAAATTACAAATGCCTTCTTATTGTGCAGACTGCAATTCGGACGCTGTAAATTCTCAAACGACATACCGCGCACATGGTGAAAGCTGTACTTTTTACTATCTGAGCAAATGAAAAATCCCTGTAAACATATACAAATCAAATAATTGCACACAATTTGATACGCATTTTTAAAATATTTCTTTTACTGGAAAAAAGTTATAAACAAGTGAATTATGACTGATTTCACAGGTTAGGGCCGCATGACAATTTCCACAAATGAGCTAACACAAGTCCCCATACCGTTGAATTTCGACTCGACTCTAATCAAGGTGTCGGAAAAACGTTTGTAATTATGGATAAGGCAAGAAATTCCCGACAATTGGACACCAATATATTGTGGATTCCATAAAAAGGAAAAATTACAAATGCAGTCTTATTGTGCACATTGGAATTCGGACGCTGTAAATTGTCAGACGACATACCGCGCACATGGTGAAAGCTGTACTTTTTACTATCTGAGCAAATGAAAAATCCCTGTAAACATAGACAAATCAAATAATTTCACACAATTTGATACCCATTTTGAAAATATTTCTTTTACTGGAAAAAAGTTATAAGCAAGTGAAATATCACTGATTTCCCAGTTTAGGGCCGCATGACAATTTCCGCAAATGAGCTAACACAAGTCCCCATACCGTTGAATTTCGACTCGACTCTAATCAAGGTGTCGGAAAAACGTTTGTAATTATGGATAAGGCAAGAAATTCCCGACAATTGGACACCAATATATTGTGGATTCCATAAAAAGGAAAAATTACAAATGCAGTCTTATTGTGAACACTGGAATTTGGACGCTGTAGATTGTCAGACGACATACCGCGCACATGGTGAAAGCTGTACTTTTTACTATCTGAGCAAAAGAAAAATACCTTTATACATAGACAAATCAAATAATAGCACACAATTTGATACCCATTTTGAAAATATTTCTTTTACTGGAAAAAAGTTATAAAAAAGTGAATTATGTCTGATTACCCAGTTTAGGTCCGCATGAAAATTTCCGCAAATGAGCTAACACTAGTCCCCATACCGTTGAATTTTGACCCGACTCTAATCAAGGTGTCGAAAAAACTTTTGTAATTATGGATAAGGCAAGAAATTCCCGACAATTTGACACCAATATTTTTTGGATTCTATAAAAAGGAAAAATTACAAATGCAGTCTTATTGTGCACACTGCAATTCGGACGCTGTAAATTGTCAGACGACATACCGCGCACATGGTGAAAGCTGTACTTTTTACTATCTGAGCAAATGAAATATCCCTGTAAACATAGACATATCAAATAATTGCACACAATTTGATACCCATTTTGAAAATATTTCTTTTACTGGAAAAAGGTTACAAAAAAGTGTATTATGACAGATTACCCAGTTTATGTCCGCATGAAAATTTCCGCAAATGAGCTAACACTAATCCCCATACCGTTGAATTTTGCCTCGACTCTCTTCAAGGTGTCGAACAAATTTTTGTATTTATGGATAAGGCAAGAGATTCCCGACAATTTGACACCAATATTGTGGATTTGATAAAAAGGAAAAATTACAAATGCAGTCTTATTGTGCACACTGGAATTCGGACGCTGTAAATTGTCAGACGACATACCGCGCACATGGTGAAAGCTGTACTTTTTACTATCTGAGCAAATAAAAAATCCCTGTAAACATAGACATATCAAATAATTGCACACAATTTGATACCCATTTTGAAAATATTTCTTTTACTGGAAAAAAGTTATAAACAAGTGAAATATGACTGATTTCCCAGTTTAGGGCCGCATGACTATTTCCACAAATGAGCTAATACAAGTCCACATACCGTTGAATTTCGAATCGACTCTATTCAAGGTGTCGAAAAAACTTTTGTAATTTTGGATAAGGTAAGGAATTCCCGACAATTGGAGAGCAATATTTTGTGGATTCTATAAAAAGGAAAAATTACAAATGCATTCTTATTGTTCACACTGGAATTCGGACGCTGTATATTGTCAGACGACATACCGCGCACATAGTGAAAGCTGTACTTTTTACTATCTGAGCAAATGAAAAATCCCTGTATACATAGACGAATCAAATAATTGCACACAATTTGATACCCATTTTGAAAATATATCTTTTACTGGAAAAGAGTTATAAAAAAGTGAATTATGATTGATTACCCAGTTTAGGTCCGCATGAAAATTCCGCAAATGAGCTAACACTAGTCCCGATACCGTTGAATTTTGCCTCGACTCTATTCAAGGTGCCGAACAAACTTTTGTCATTATGGATAAGGCAAGAAATTCCCGACAATTGGACAGCAATATTTTGTGGATTCTATAAAAAGGAAAAATTACAAATGCCTTCTTATTGTGCAGACTGCAATTCGGACGCTGTAAATTCTCAAACGACATACCGCGCACATGGTGAAAGCTGTACTTTTTACTATCTGAGCAAATGAAAAATCCCTGTAAACATATACAAATCAAATAATTGCACACAATTTGATACGCATTTTTAAAATATTTCTTTTACTGGAAAAAAGTTATAAACAAGTGAATTATGACTGATTTCACAGGTTAGGGCCGCATGACAATTTCCACAAATGAGCTAACACAAGTCCCCATACCGTTGAATTTCGACTCGACTCTAATCAAGGTGTCGGAAAAACGTTTGTAATTATGGATAAGGCAAGAAATTCCCGACAATTGGACACCAATATATTGTGGATTCCATAAAAAGGAAAAATTACAAATGCAGTCTTATTGTGCACATTGGAATTCGGACGCTGTAAATTGTCAGACGACATACCGCGCACATGGTGAAAGCTGTACTTTTTACTATCTGAGCAAATGAAAAATCCCTGTAAACATAGACAAATCAAATAATTTCACACAATTTGATACCCATTTTGAAAATATTTCTTTTACTGGAAAAAAGTTATAAGCAAGTGAAATATCACTGATTTCCCAGTTTAGGGCCGCATGACAATTTCCGCAAATGAGCTAACACAAGTCCCCATACCGTTGAATTTCGACTCGACTCTAATCAAGGTGTCGGAAAAACGTTTGTAATTATGGATAAGGCAAGAAATTCCCGACAATTGGACACCAATATATTGTGGATTCCATAAAAAGGAAAAATTACAAATGCAGTCTTATTGTGAACACTGGAATTTGGACGCTGTAGATTGTCAGACGACATACCGCGCACATGGTGAAAGCTGTACTTTTTACTATCTGAGCAAAAGAAAAATACCTTTATACATAGACAAATCAAATAATAGCACACAATTTGATACCCATTTTGAAAATATTTCTTTTACTGGAAAAAAGTTATAAAAAAGTGAATTATGTCTGATTACCCAGTTTAGGTCCGCATGAAAATTTCCGCAAATGAGCTAACACTAGTCCCCATACCGTTGAATTTTGACCCGACTCTAATCAAGGTGTCGAAAAAACTTTTGTAATTATGGATAAGGCAAGAAATTCCCGACAATTGGACGGCAATATTTTGTTGATTCTATGAAAAGGAAAAATTACAAATGCATTCTTATTGTGCACACTGGAATTCGGACGCTGTATATTGTCAGACGACATACCGCGCACATGGTGAAAGCTGTACTTTTTACTATCTGAGCAAAAGAAAAATCCCTGTATACATAGACAAATCAAATAATTGCAAACAATTTGATACCCATTTTGAAAATATTTCTTTTACTGGAAAAAAGTTATAAAAACGTGAATTATGACTGATTACCCAGTTTAGGTCCGCATGAAAATTTCGGCAAATGAGCTAACACTAGTCCCCATACCGTTGAATTTTGCCTCGACTCTATTCAAGGTGTCGAACAAACTTTTGTAATTATGGATAAGGCAAGAAATTTCCAACAATTTGACACCAATATTTTGTGGATTCTATAAAAAGTAAAAATTACAAATGCAGTCTTATTGTGCACACTGGAATTCGGACGCTGTAAATTGTCAGACGTCATGCCACGCACATGGTGAAAGCTGTACTTTTTACTATCTGAGCAAATGAAAAATCCCTGTAAACAAAGACATATCAAATAATTGCACACAATTTGATACCCATTTTGAAAATATTTGTTTTACTGGAAAAAAAGTTATAAACAAGTGAAATATGACTGATTTCCCAGTTTAGGGCCGCATGACAATTTCCACAAAGGAGCTAACACATGTCCCCATACCGTTGAATTCCGAATCGACTCTATTCAAGGTGTCGAAAAAACTTTCGTAGTTATGGATAAGGTAAGGAATTCCCGACAATTGGACACCAATATATTGTGGATTCGATAAAAAGGAAAAATTACAAATGCAGTCTTATTGGGCACACACGAATTCGGACGCTGTAAATTGTCAGACGACATACCGCGCACATGGTGAAAGCTGTACTTTTTACTATCTGAGCAAATGAAAAATCCCTGTAAACATAGACAAATCAAATAATTTCACACAATTTGATATCCATTTTGAAAATATTTCTTTTACTGGAAAAAAGTTATAGACAAGTGAAATATCACTGATTTCCCAGTTTAGGGCCGCATGAAAATTTCCGCAAATGAGATAACACAAGTCCCCATACCGTTGAATTTCGACCCGACTCTAATCAAGGTGTCGAAAAAACTTTTGTAATTATGGATAAGGCAAGAAATTCCTGACAATTGGACAGCAATATTTTGTGGATTCTCTAAAAAGGAAAAAGTAGAAATGCATTCTTATTGTGCACACTGGAATTCGGTCGCTGTAAATTGTCAGACGTCATGCCGGGCACATGGTGAAAGCTGTACTTTTTACTATCTGAGCAAATGAAAAATCCCTGTAAACATAGACAAATCAAATAATTTCACAGAAATTTGGTACCCATTTTGAAAATATTTCTTTTACTGGAAAAAATTTATAAAAAAGTGAATTATGACTGATTACCCAGTTTAGGTCCGCATGAATATTTCCGCAAATGAGCTAACACTAGTCCCCATACCTTTGAATTTTGTCTCGACTCTATTCAAGGTGTCGAACAAACTTTTGTAATTATGGATAAGGCAAGAAATTCACGAAAATTTGACACCAATATTTTGTGGATTCTATAAAAAGGAAAAAGTAGAAATGCAGTCTTATTGTGCACACTGGAATTCGGACGCGGTAAATTGTCAGACGTCATGCCGCGCACATGGTGAAAGCTGTACTTTTTACTATCTGAGCAAATGAAAAATCCCTGTAAACATAGACATATCAAATTATTGCACACAATTTGATACCCCTTTTGAAAATATTTCTTTTACTGGAAAAAAGTTATAAACAAGTGAAATATCACTGATTTCCCAGTTTAGGGGCGCATGACAAGTTCCACAAATGAGCTAACACAAGTCCCCATACCGTTGAATTTCGAATCGACTCTATTCAAGCTGTCGAAAAAACTTTCGTAATTATGGATATGGTAAGGAATTCCCGACAATTGGACACCAATATATTGTGGATTCGATCAAAAGGAAAAATTACAAATGCAGTCTTATTGTGCACACTGGAATTCGGACGCTGTAAATTGTCAGACGACATACCGCGCACATGGTGAAAGCTGTACTTTTTACTATCTGAGCAAAAGAAAAATCCCTGTATACATAGACAAATCAAATAATAGCACACAATTTCATACCCATTTTGAAAATATTTCTTTTACTGGAAAAAAGTTATAAAAAAGTGAATTATGACTGATTACCCAGTTTAGGTCCGCATTAAAATTTCCGCAAATGAGCTAACACTAGTCCCCATACCGTTGAATTTTGCCTCGACTCTATTCAAGGTGTCGAACAAACTTTTGTAATTATGGATAAGGCAAGAAATTCCCGACAATTGGACAGCAATATTTTGTGGATTCTATAAAAAGGAAAAATTACAAATGCATTCTTATTGTTCACACTGGAATTCGGACGCTGTATATTGTCAGACGACATACCGCGCACATGGTGAAAGCTGTACTTTTTACAATCTGAGCAAAAGAAAAATCCCTGTATACATAGACAAATCAAATAATTGCACACAATTTGATACCCATTTTGAAAATATTTCTTTTACTGGAAAAAAGTTATAAAAAAGTGAATTATGACTGATTACCCAGTTTAGGTCCGCATGAACATTTCCGCAAATGAGCTAACACTAGTCCCCATACCGTTGAATTTTGCCTCGACTCTATTCAAGGTGTCGAACAAACTTTTGTAATTATGGATAAGATAAGGAATTCCCGACAATTGGACACCAATATATTGTGGATTCGATAAAATGGAAAAATTACAAATGCAGTTTTATTGTGCACACTGGAATTCGGACGCTGTAAATTGTCAGACGACATAACGCGCACATGGTGAAAGCTGTACTTTTTACTATTTGAGCAAATGAAAAATCCCTGTAAACATAGACAAATCAAATAATTGCACACAATTTGATACCCATTTTGAAAATGTTTCTTTTACTGGAAAAAAGTTATAAACATGTGAAATATCACTGATTTCCCAGATAAGGGCCGCATGACAATTTCCGCAAATGAGCTAACACAAGTCCCCATACCGTTGAATTTCGACTCGACTCTAATCAAGGTGTCGGAAAAACTTTTGTAATTATGGATAAGGCAAGAAATTTCCGACAATTTGACACCAATATTTTTTTGGATTCTATAAAAAGGAAAAAGTAGAAATGCAGTCTCATTGTGCACACTGGAATTCGGACGCTGTAAATTGTCAGACGTCATGCCGCGCACATGGTGAAAGCTGTAATTTTACTATCTGAGCAAATGAAAAATCCCTGTAAACATAGACATATCAAATAATTGCACACAATTAGATACCCATTTTGAAAATATTTCTTTTACTGGAAAAAAGTTATAAACAAGTGAAATATCACTGATTTCCCAGTTTAGGGGCGCATGACAAGTTCCACAAATGAGCTAACACAAGTCCCCATACCGTTGAATTTCGAATCGACTCTATTCAAGGTGTCGAACAAACTTTTGTAATTATGGATAAGGCAAGAAATTCCCGACAATTGGACACCAATATATTGTGGATTCGATAAAAAGGAAAAATTACAAATGCAGTCTTATTGTGCACACTGGAATTTGGACGCTGTAGATTGTCAGACGACATACCGCGCACATGGTGAAAGCTGTACTTTTTACTATCTGTGCAAAAGAAAACTCCCTGTATACATAGACAAATCAAATAATAGCACACAATTTGTTACCCATTTTGAAAATATTTCTTTTACTGGAAAAAAGTTATAAAAAAGTGAATTATGACTGATTACCCAGTTTAGGTCCGCATGAAAATTTCCGCAAATGAGCTAACACTATTCCCCATACCGTTGAATTTTGCCTCGACTCTATTCAAGGTGTCGAACAAACTTTTGTAATTATGGATAAGGCAAGAAATTCCCGACAATTGGACAGCAATATTTTGTGGATTCTATAAAAAGGAAAAATTACAAATGCATTCTTATTGTTCACACTGGAATTCGGACGCTGTATATTGTCAGACGACATACCGCGCACATGGTGAAAGCTGTACTTTTTACTATCTGAGCAAAAGAAAAATCCCTGTATACATAGACAAATCAAATAATTGCACACAATTTGATACCCATTTTGAAAATATTTCTTTTACTGGAAAAAAGTTATAAAAAAGTGAATTATGACTGATTACCCAGTTTAGGTCCGCATGAACATTTCCGCAAATGAGCTAACACTAGTCCCCATACCGTTGAATTTTGCCTCGACTCTATTCAAGGTGTCGAACAAACTTTTGTTTGATACCCATTTTGAAAATGTTTCTTTTACTGGAAAAAAGTTATAAACATGTGAAATATCACTGATTTCCCAGATAAGGGCCGCATGACAATTTCTGCAAATGAGCTAACACAAGTCCCCATACCGTTGAATTTCGACTCGACTCTATTCAAGGTGTCGAACAAACTTTTGTAATTATGGATAAGGCAAGAAATTTCCGACAATTTGACACCAATATTTTGTGGATTCTATAAAAAGGAAAAAGTAGAAATGCAGTCTCATTGTGCACACTGGAATTCGGACGCTGTATATTGTCAGACGTCATGCCGCGCACATGGTGAAAGCTGTACTTTTTACTATCTGAGCAAATGAAAAATCCCTGTAAACATAGACATATCAAATAATTGCACACAATTTGATACCCCTTTTGAAAATATTTCTTTTACTGGAAAAAAGTTATAAAAAAGTGAATTATGACTGATTACCCAGTTTAGGGGCGCATGACAAGTTCCACAAATGAGCTAACACAAGTCCCCATACCGTTGAATTTCGAATCGACTCTATTCAAGGTGTCGAACAAACTTTTGTAATTATGGATAAGGCAAGAAATTCTCGACAATTGGACACCAATATATGGTGGATTCGATAAAAAGGAAAAATTACAAATGCAGTCTTATTGTGCACACTGGAATTTGGACGCTGTAGATTGTCAGACGACATACCGCGCACATGGTGAAAGCTGTACTTTTTACTATCTGTGCAAATGAAAACTCCCTGTATACATAGACAAATCAAATAATAGCACACAATTTGATACCCATTTTGAAAATATTTCTTTTACTAGAAAAAAGTTATAAAAAAGTGAATTATGACTGATTACCCAGTTTAGTTCCGCATGACAATTTCCACAAATGAGCTAACACATGTCCCCATACCGTTGAATTTCAAATCGACTCTATTCAAGGTGTCGAAATAACTTTTTTCATTATAGATAACGTGAGAAATTCCCGACAATTGGACACCAATATTTTGTGCATTCGATAAGAAGGAACAATTAGAAATGCAGTCTGATTGTGCAAAGTGGAATTCGGACGCTGTAAATTGTCAAACGACATACCGCGCACATGGTGAAAGCTGTACTTTTTACTATCTGAGCAAATGAAATATCCCTGTAAACATAGACAAATCAAATAATTGCACACAATTTGATACCCATTTTGAAGTTATATTACTTTTACTGGAAAAAAGTTATTAACATGTGAAATATCACTGATTTCCCAGTTTAGGGCCGCATGACAATTTCAGCAAATGAGCTAACACAAGTCCCCATACCGTTGAATTTCGACTCGACTCTAATCAAGGTGTCGAAAAAACATTTGTAATTATGGATAAGGCAAGAAATTCCCGACAATTGGATCGCAATATTTTGTGGATTCTATAAAAAGGAAAAATTACAAATGCTTTCTTATTGTGCACACTGGAATTCGGACGCTGTATATTGTCAGACGACATACCGCGCACAGGGTGAAAGCTGTACATTTTACTATCTGAGCAAAAGAAAAAACCCTGTATACATAGACAAATCAAATAATTGCACACAATTTGATACCCATTTTGAAAATATTTCTTTTACTGGAAAAAAGTTATAAACAAGTGAAATATGACTGATTTCCCAGTTTAGGGCCGCATGAAAATTTCCGCAAATGAGCTAACACAAGTCCCCATACCGTTGAATTTCGACTCGACTATAATCAAGTTGTCGAAAAAACTTTTGTAATTATGGATAAGGCAAGATATTCACGACAATTTGACACCAATATTTTGTGGATTCTATAAAAAGGAAAAATTACAAATGCAGTCTGATTGTGCACACTGGAATTCGGACGCTGTAAATTGTCAGACGACATACCGCACACATAGTGAAAGCTGTACTTTTTACTATCTGACCAAATGAAACATCCCTGTAAACATAGATAAATCAAATAATTTCACACAATTTGATACCCATTTTGAAAATATTTCTTTTACTGGAAAAAAGTTATAAAGAAGTGAAATATCACTGATTTCCCAGTTTAAGGCCGGATGAAAATTTCCGCAAATGAGCGAACATTAGTCCCCATACCGTTGAATTTTGCCTCGACTCTATTCAACGTGTCGAAAAAACTTTTGTAATTATGGATAAGGCAAGAAATTTTCGGCAATTTGACACCAATATTTTGTGGATTCTATAAAAAGGAAAAAGTAGAAATGCAGTCTTATTGTGCACACTGGAATTCGGACGTTGTAAATTGTCAGACGTCATGCCGCGCACATGGTGAAAGCTGTACTTTTTACTATCTGAGCAAATGAAAAATCCCTGTAAACATAGACATATCAAATAATTGCACACAATTTGATACCCATTTTGAAAATATTTCTTTTACTGGAAAAAAGTTATAAACAAGTGAAATATGACTGATTTCCCAGTTTAGTGCCGCATGATAATTTCCACAAATGAGCTAACACAAGTCACCATACCGTTGAATTTCGAATCGACTCTATTCAAGGTGTCGAAAAAACTTTTATAATTATGGATAAGGTAAGGAATTCCCGACAATTGGACACCAATATATTATGGATTCGATAAAATGGAAAAATTACAAATGCAGTCTTATTGTGCACATTGGAATTCGGACGCTGTAAATTGTCAGACGACATACCGCGCACATGGTGAAGCTGTTCTTTTTACTATCTGAGCAAATGAAAAATCCCTGTAAACATAGATAAATCAAATAATTTCACACAATTTGATACCCATTTTGAAAATATTTCTTTTACTGGAAAAAAGTTATAAACAACTGAAATATCACTGAATTCCCAGTTTAGGGCCGCATGACAATTTCCGCAAATGAGCTAACACAAGTCCCCATACCGTTGAATTTCGACTCGACTCTAATCAAGGTGTCGAAAAAACTTTTGTAATTATGGACAAGGCAAGAAATTCACGACAATTTGACACCAATATATTGTGGATTCGATAAAAAGAAAAATTACAAATGCGGCCTTATTGTGCACACTGGAATTAGGACGCTGTAAATTGTCAGACGACATACCGCGCACATCGTGAAAGCTGTACTTTTTACTATCTGAGCAAAAGAAAAATCCCTGTATACATAGACAAATCACATAATTGCACACAATTTCATACCCATTTTGAAAATATTTCTTTTACTGGAAAAAAGTTATAAAAACGTGAATTATGACTGATTACCCATTTTAGGTCAGCATGAAAATTTCCGCAAATGAGCTAACACTAGTCCCCATACCGTTGAATTTTGCCTCGACTCTATTCAAGGTGTCGAACAAACTTTGGTAATTATGGATAAGGCAAGAAATTCCCGACAATTTGACACCAATATTTTGTGGATTCTATAAAAAGGAAAAATTACAAATGCAGTCTTATTGTGCACACTGGAATTCGGATGTTGTAAATTGTCAGACGACATACCGGGCACATAGTGAAAGCTGTACTTTTTACTATCTGACCAAATGAAACATCCCTGTAAAAATAGATAAATCAAATAATTTCACACAATTTGATACCCATTTTGAAAATATTTCTTTTACTGGAAAAAAGTTATAAACAAGTGAAATATCACTGATTTCCCAGTTTAAGGCCGCATGACAATTTCCGCAAATGAGCTAACACTAGTCCCCATACCGTTGAATTTTGACTCGACTCTATTCAACGTGTCGAAAAAACTTTGGTAATTATAGATAAGGCAAGAAATTCTCGGCAATTTGACACCAATATTTTGTGGATTCTATAAAAAGGAAAAATTACAAATGCAGTCTTATTGTGCACACTGGAATTCGGACGCTGGAAACAGTCAGACGTCATGCCGCGCACATGGCGAAACTGTACTTTTTACTATCTGAGCAAATGAAAAATCCCTGTAAACATAGACATATCAAATAATTGCACAAAATTTGATACCCATTTTGAAAATATTTCTTTTACTGGAAAACAGTTATAAAGAAGTGAATTATGACTGATTTCCCAGTTTAGGGCCGTATGACAATTTCCACAAATGAGCTAACACAAGTCCCCATACCGTTGAATTTCGAATAGACTCTATTCAATGTGTCGAAAAAACTTTTGTAATTATGGATAAGGTAAGGAATTCCCGACAATTGGACACCAATATATTGTGGATTCGATAAAAAGGAAAAATTACAAATGCAGTCTTATTGTGCACACTGGAATTCGGAGGCTGTAAATTGTCAGACGACATACCGCGCACATGGTGAAAGCTGTACTTTTTACTATCTGAGCAAATGAAAAATCCCTGTAAACATAGACATATCAAATAATTGCACACAATTTGCTACCCATTTTGAAAATATTTCTTTTACTGGAAAAAAGTTATAAACAAGTGAAATATGACTGATTTCCCAGTTTAGGGCCGCATGACAATTTCCACAAATGAGCTAACACAAGTCCCCATACCGTTGAATTTCGAATCGACTCTATTCAAGGTGTCGAAAAAACATTTGTAATTATGGATAAGGTAAGAAATTCCCGACAATTGGACGACAATATATTGTGGATTCGATAAAAAGGAAAAATTACAAATGCAGTCTTATTGTGCACACTGGAATTCGGACGCTGTAAATTGTCAGACGACATACCGCGCACATGGTGAAAGCTGTACTTTTTACTATTTGAGCAAATGAAAAATCCCTGTAAACATAGACAAATCAAATAATTTCACACAATTTGATACCCATTTTGAAAATATTTCTTTTACTGGAAAAATTTATAAACAAGTGAATTATTACTGATTACCCAGTTTAGGTCCGCATGAAAATTTCCGCAAATTAGCTAACAATAGTCCCCATACCGTTGAATTTTGCCTCGACTCTATTCAAGGTGTCGAACAAACTTTTGTAATCATGGATAAGGCAAGAAATATTCGACAATTTGACACCAATATTTTGTGGATTCTAAAAAAAGGACAAATTACAAATGCAGTCTTATTGTGCACACTGGAATTCGGACGCTGTATATTGTCAGACGACATACCGCGCACATGGTGAAAGCTGTACTTTTTACTATCTGAGCAAAAGAAAAATCCCTGTATACATAGACGAATCAAATAATTGCACACAATTTGATACTCATTTTGAAAATATTTCTTTTACTGGAAAAAAGTTATAAAAAACTGAATTATGACTGATTACCCAGTTTAGGTCCGCATGAAAATTTCTGCAAATGAGCTAACACTAGTCCCCATACCGTTCAATTTTGCCTCGGCTCTATTTAAGGTGTCGAAAAAACTTTTGTAATTATGGATAAGGTAAGGAATTCCCGACAATTGGACACCAATATATTGTGGATTCGATAAAAAGGAAAAATTACAAATGCAGTCTTATTGTGCACACTGGAATTCGGACGCTGTAAATTGTCACACGACATACCGCGCACATGGTGAAAGCTGTACTTTTTACTATCTAAGCAAAAGAAAAATCCCTGTAGACATTAACAAATCAAATAATTGCACAGAATTTGATACCCATTTTGAAAATATTTCTTTTACTGGAAAAAAGTTATAAAAAAGTGAATTATAACTGATTACCCAGTTTTGGTCCGCATGAAAATTTCCGCAAATGAGCTAACACTATTCCCCATACCGTTGAATTTTGCCTCGACTCTATTCAACGTGTCGAACAAACTTTTGTAATTATGGATAATGCAAGAAATCCCCGAAAATTTGACACCAATATTTTGTGGATTCTATAAAAACGAAAAATTACAAATGCAGTCTTATTGTGCACACTGGAATTCGGACGTTGTAAATTGTCAGACGACATACCGCGCACATGGTGAAAGCTGTACTTTTTACGATCTGAGCAAATGAAAAATCCCTGTAAACATAGACAAATCAAATAATTGCACACAATTTGATACCCATTTTGAAAATATTTCTTTTACTGGAAAAAGTTATAAACAAGTGAAATATCCCTGATTTCCCAGTTTAGGGCCGCATGACAATTTCCGCAAATGAGCTAACACAAATCCCCATAACGTTGAATTTCGACTCGACTCTAATCAAGGTGTCGAAAAGCTTTTGTAATTATGGATAATGCAAGAAATTCCCGACAATTTGACACCAATATATTGTGGATTCGATAAAAAGGAAAAATTACAAATGCGGTCTTATTGTGCACACTTAATTCGGACGCTGTAAATTGTCAGACGACATACCGCGCACATGGTGAAAGCTGTACTTTTTACTATCTGAGCAAAAGAAAAATCCCTGTATACATCGACGAATCAAATAATTGCACACAATTTGATACCCATTTTGAAAATATTTCTTTTACTGGAAAAAAGTTATAAAAAATGAATTATGACTGATTACCCAGTTTAGGTCCGCATGACAATTTCCGCAAATGAGCTAACACTACTCCCCATACCGTTGAATTTTGCCTCGACTCTATTCAAGGAGTCGAACAAACTTTTCTAATTATGGATCAGGCAAGAAATTCCCGACAATTTGACACCAATATTGTGTGGATTCTATAAAATGGAAAAATTACAAATGCAGTCTTATGGTGCACACTGGAATTCGGACGCTGTAAATTGTCAGACGTCATGCCGCGCACATGGTGAAAGCTGTACTTTTTACTTTCTGAGCAAATGAAAAATCCCTGTAAACATATACAAATCAAATAATTGCACACAATTTGATACCCATTTTGAAAATATTTCTTTTACTGGAAAAAAGTTATAAAAACGTGAATTATGACTGATTACCCAGTTTAGGGCCGCATGACAATATCCGCAAATGAGCTAACACTAGTCCCCATACCGTTGAATTTTGCCTCGACTCTATTCAACGTGTCGAACAAACTTTTGTAATTATGGATAAGGCAAGAAATTCCCGAAAATTTGACACCAATATTTTGTGGATTCTATAAAAAGGAAAAAGTAGAAATGAATTCTTATTGTGCACACTGGTATTCGGACGCTGTAAATTGTCAAACGACATACCGCGCACATGGTGAAAGGTGTACTTTTTACTATCTGAGCAAATGAAAAATCCCTGTAAACATATACAAATCAAATAATTGCACACAATTTGATACCCATTTTGAAAATATTTCTTTTACTGGAAAAAAGTTATAAACATGTGAAATATCACTGATTTCCCAGTTTAGGGCCACATGACAATTTCCCGAATGAGCTAACACTAGTCCCCATACCGTTGAATTTTGCCTCGACTGTATTCAAGGTGTCGAACAAACTTTTGTAATTATGGAAAAGGCAAGAAATTCCCGACAATTTGACACCAATATTTTGTGGATTCTATAAAAAGGAAAAAGTAGAAATGCAGTCTTATTGTGCACACTGGAATTCGGACGCTGTAAATTGTCAGACGACATACCGCGCACATGGTGAAAGCTGTACTTTTTACTATCTGAGCAAAAGAAAAATCCCTGTATACATAGACAAATCAAATAATTGCACACAATTTGATAACCATTTTTAAAATATTTCTTTTACTGGAAAAAAGTTATAAAATTGAATTATGACTGATTACCCAGTTTAGGTCCGCATGAAATTTCCGCAAATGAGCTAACACTAGTCCACATACCGTTGAATTTTGCCTCGACTCTATTCAAGGTGTCGAAAAAACTTTTGTAATTATGGATAAGGCAAGAGATTCCCAACAATTGGACAGCAATGTTTTGTGGATTCTATAAAAAGGAAAAATTACAAATGCATTCTTATTGTTCACACTGGAATTCGGACGCTGTATATTGTCAGACGACATACCGCGCACATGCTGAAAGCTGTACTTTTTACTATCTGAGCAAAAGAAAAATCCCTGTATATATAGACAAATCAAATTATTGCACACAATTTGATACCCATTTTGAAAATATTTCTTTTACTGGAAAAAAGTTATAAAAAAGTGAAATATCACTGATTACCCAGTTTAGGTCCGCATGAAAATTGCCGCAAATGAGCTAACACTAGTCCCCATACCGTTGAATTTTGCCTCGACTCTATTCAAGGTGTCGAAAGAACTTTTGTAATTATGGATAAGGTAAGGAATTCCCGACAATTGGACACCAATATATTGTGGATTCGATAAAAAGGAAAAATTACAAATGCAGTCTTATTGTGCACACTGGAATTCGGACGCTGTATATTGTCAGACGACATATCGCGCACATGGTGAAAGCTGTACTTTTTACTATCTGAGCAAATGAAAGATCCCTGTAAACATAGACATATCAAATAATTGCGCACAATTTGATACCCATTTTGAAAATATTTCTGTTACTGGAAAAAAGTTATAAACAAGTGAAATATGACTGATTTCCCAGTTTAGGGCCGCATGACAATTTCCACAAATGAGCTAACACAAGTCCCCATACCGTCGAATTTCGAATCGACTCTATTCAAGGTGTCGAAAAAACTTTCGTAATTAAGGATAAGGTAAGGAATTCCCGACAATTGGACACCAATATATTGTGGATTCGATAAAAAGGAAAAATTACAAATGCAGTCTTATTGTACACACTGGTTTTCGGACGCTGTAAATTGTCAGACGACATACCGCGCAGATGGTGAAAGCTGTACTTTTTACTATCTGAGCAAATGAAAAATCCCTGTAAACATAGACAAATCAAATAATTGCACACAATTTGATACCCATTTTGAAAATATTTCTTTTACTGGAAAAAAGTTATAAAAAATTGAATTATGACAGATTACCCAGTTTAGGTCCGCATGAAAATTTCCGCAAATGAGCTAACACTAGTCCCCATACCGTTGAATTTTCCCTCGACTCAATTCAAGGTGTCGTACAAATTTTTGTAATTATGGATAAGGCAAGAGATTCCCTATAATTTGACACCAATATTTTGTGGATTCTATAAAAAGGAAAAAGTAGAAATGCAGTGTTATTGTGCACACTGGAATTCGGACGCTGTAAATTGTCAGACGTCATGCCGCGCACATGGTGAAAGCTGTACTTTTTTACTATCTGGGCAAAAGAAAAATCCCTGTATACATAGAAAAATCAAATAATTGCACACAATTTGATACCCATTTTGAAAATATTTCTTTTACTGGAAAAAAGTTATAAAAAAGTTAATTATGACTGATTACCCAGTTTAGGTCCGCATGAAAATTTCCGCAAATGAGCTAACACTAGTCCCCATACCGTTGAATTTTCCCTCGACTCAATTCAAGGTGTCGTACAAATTTTTGTAATTATGGATAAGGCAAGACATTCCCTATAATTTGACACCAATATTTTGTGGATTCTATAAAAAGGAAAAAGTAGAAATGCAGTCTTATTGTGCACACTGGAATTCGGTCGCTGTAAATTGTCAGACGTCATGACGCGCACATGGTGAAAGCTGTACTTTTTACTATCTGAGCAAATGAAAAATCCCTGTAAACATAGACATATCAAATAATTGCACACAATTTGATACCCATTTTGAACATATTTCTTTTACTGGAAAAAAGTTATAAAAAAGTGAATTATGACTGATTACCCAGTTTAGGTCCGCATGAAAATTTCCGCAAATGAGCTAACACTAGTCCCCATACCGTTGAATTTTGCCTCGACTCTATTCAAGGTGTCGAAAAAACTTTTGTAATTATGGATAAGGCAAGAGATTCCCTATAATTTGACACCAATATTTTGTGGATTCTATAAAAAGGAAAAATTACAAATGGATTCTTATTGTTTACACTGGAATTCGGACGCTGTATATTGTCAGACGACATACCGCGCACATGGTGAAAGCTGTACTTTTTACTATCTGAGGAAATGAAAAAATCCCTGTAAACATAGACATATCAAATAATTGTACACAATTTGATACCCATTTTCAAAATATTTCTTTTACTGGAAAAAAAGTTATAAAAAAGTGAATTATGACTGATTAGCCAGTTTAGGTCCGCATGAATATTTCCGCAAATGAGCTAACACTAGTCCCCATACCATTGAATTTTGCCTCAACTCTATTCAAGGTGTCGAACAAACTTTTGTAATTATGGATAAGGCACGAAATTCTCGACAATTGGACACCAATATTTTGTGGATTCTATAAAAAGGAAAAAGTAGAAATGCAGTCTTATTGTGCACACTGGAATTCGGACGCTGTAAATTGTCAGACGTCATGCCGCGCACATGGTGAAAGCTGTACTTTTGACTATCTGAGCAAATGAAAAATCCCTGTAAACATAGACATATCAAATAATTGCTCACAATTTGATACCCATTTTGAAAATATTTCTTTTACTGGAAAAAAGTTATAAACATGTGAAATATCACTGAATTCCCAGTTTAGGGCCGCATGACAATTTCCGCAAATGAGCTAACACAAGTCCCCATACCGTTGAATTTCGACTCGACTCTAATCAAGGTGTCGAAAAAACTTTTGTAATTATGTATAAGGCAAGAAATTCCCGACAATTGGACCGCAATATTTTTGGATTCTATAAAAAGGAAAAATTACAAATGCATTCTTATTGTGCACACTGGAATTCGGACGCTGTATATTGTCAGACGACATACCGCGCACATAGTGAAAGCTGTACTTTTTACTATCTGACCAAATGAAACATCCCTGCAAACATAGATAAATCAAATAATTTCACACAATTTGATACCCATTTTGAAAATATTTCCTTTACTGGAAAATAGTTATAAACAAGTGAATTATCACTGATTTCCCAGTTTAGGGCCGCATGACAATTTCCGCAAATCAGCTAACACTAGTCCCCATACCGTTAAATTTCGCCTCGACTCTATTCAACGTGTCGAAAAAACCTTTGTAATTATGGATAAGGCAAGAAATCCGCGACAATTGACACCAATATTTTGTGGATTCTATAAAAAGGAAAAAGTAGAAATGCAGTCTTATTGTGCACACTGGAATTCGGACGCTGTAAATTGTCAGACGTCATGCCGCGCACATGGTGAAAGCTGTACTATCTGAGCAAATGAAAAATCCCTGTAAACATAGACATATCAAATAATTGCACACAATTTGATACCCATTTTGAAAATATTTCTTTTACTGGAAAAAAGTTATAAACTAGTGAAATATGACTGATTTCCCAGTTTAGGGCCGCATGACAATTTCCACAAATGAGCTAACACAAGTCCCCATACCGTTGAATTTCGAATCGACTCTATTCAAGGTGTCGAAAAAACTTTTGTAATTATGGATAAGGTAAGGAATTCCCGACAATTGGACAGCAATATTTTGTGGATTCTATAAAAAGGAAAAATTACAAATGGATTCTTATTGTTTACACTGGAATTCGGACGCTGTATATTGTCAGACGACATACCGCGCACATGGTGAAAGCTGTACTTTTTACTATCTGAGGAAATGAAAAAATCCCTGTAAACATAGACATATCAAATAATTGTACACAATTTGATACCCATTTTGAAAATATTTCTTTTACTGGAAAAAAGTTATAAAAAAGTGAATTATGACTGATTGCCCAGTTTAGGTCCGCATGAAAATTTCCGCAAATGAGCTAACGCTAGTCCCCATACCGTTGAATTTTGCCTCGACTCTATTCAAGGTGTCGAACAAACTTTTGTAATTATGGTTAAGGCAAGAAATTCTCGACAATTTGACACCAATATTTTGTGGATTCTATAAAAAGGAAAAATTACAAATGCAGTCTTATTGTGCACACTGGAATTCGGACGCTGTAAATTGTCAGACGACATACCGCGCACATAGTGAAAGCTGTACTTTTTACTATCTGACCAAACGAAACATCCCTGTAAACATAGATAAATCAAATAATTTCACACAATTTGATACCCATTTTGAAAATATTTCTTTTACTGGAAAAAAGTTATAAACAGGTGAATTATCACTGATTTCCAAGTTTAGGGCCGCATGACAATTTCCACAAATGAGCTAACACAAGTCCCCATACCGTTGAATTTCGAATCAACTCTATTCAAGGTGTCGAAAAAATTTCGTAATTATGGATAAGGTAAGGAATTCCCGACAATTGGACACCAATATATTGTGGATTCAATAAAAAGGAAAAATTATAATGCAGTCTTATTGTGCACACGGGAATTCGGACGCTGTAGATTGTCAGACGACATACCGCGCACATGGTGAAAGCTGTACTTTTTACCATCTGAGCAAATGAAAATTCCCTGTAAACATAGACATATCTAATAATTGCACACAGTTTGATACCCATTTTGAAAATATTTCTTTTACTGGAAAAAAGTTATAAACATGTGAAATATCACTGATTTCCCAGTTTAGGGCCGCATGACAATTTCCGCAAATGAGCTAACACAAGTCCCCATACCGTTGAATTTAGACCCGACTCTAATCAAGGTGTCGAAAATCTTTTGTAATTATGGATAAGGCAAGAAATTCCCGACAATTGGACAGCAATATTTTGTGGATTCTATAAAAATGAAAAATTACAAATGCATTCTTTTTGTGCACACTGGAATTCGGACGCTGTAAATTGTCAGACGACATACCGCGCACATGGTGAAAGCTGTACTTTTTACTATCTGAGCAAATGAAAAATCCCTGTAAACATAGACAAATCAAATAATTGCACACAATTTGATACCCATTTTGAAAATATTTCTTTTACTGGAAAAAAGTTATAAACATGTGAAATATCACTGATTTTCCAGTTTAGGGCCGCATGACAATTTCCGCAAATGAGCTAACACTAGTCCCCATACCGTTGAATTTTGCCTCGACTCTATTCAAGGTGTCGAACAAACTTTTGTAATTATGGATAAGGCAAGAAATTCCCGACAATTAGACACCAATATATTGTGGATTTGATAAAAAGGTAAAATTACAAATGCAGTCTTATTGTGCACACTGGAATTCGGTCGCTGTAAATTGTCAGACGTCATGCCGCGCACATGGTGAAAGCTGTACTTTTTACTATCTGAGCAAATGAAAATTCCCTGTAAACATAGACATATCAAATAATTGCACACAATTTGATACCCATTGTGAAAATATTTCTTTTACTGGAAAAAAGTTATAAAAAAGTGAATTATGACTGAATACCCAGTTTAGGTCCGCATGAAAATTTCCGCAAATGAGCTAACACAAGTCCCCATACCGTTGAATTTTGTCTCGACTCTATTCAAAGTGTCGAAAAAACTTTTGTAATTATGGATAAGGCAAGAAATTCCCGACAATTGGACACCAATATTTTGTGGATTCTATAAAAGGGAAAAATTACAAATGCAGACTTATTGTGCACACTGGAATTCGGACGCTGTAAAGTGTCAGACGACATACCGCGCACATGGTGAAAGCTGTACTTTTTACTATATGAGCAAAAGAAAAATCCCTGTATAAATAGACAAATCAAATAATTGCACACAATTTGATACCCATTTTGAAAATATTTCTTTTACTGGAAAAAAGTCATAAAGAAGTGAAATATGACTGATTTCCTAGTTTAGGGCCGCATGACAATTTCCACAAATGAGCTAACACAAGTCCCCATACCGTTGAATTTCGACTCGACTCTAATCAAGGTGTCGAAAAAACATTTGTAATTATGGATAAGGCAAGAAATTCCCGACAATTTAACACCAATATATTGTGGATTAGATAAAAAGGAAAAATTACAAATGCAGTCTTATTGTGCACACTGGAATTCGGACGCTGTAGATTGTCAGACGACATACCGCGCACATGGTGAAAGCTGTACTTTTTACTATCTGAGCAAATGAAAATTCCCTGTAAACATAGACATATCAAATAATTGCACACAGTTTGATACCCATTTTGAAAATATTTCTTTTACTGGAAAAAAGTTATAAACATGTGAAATATCACTGATTTCCCAGTTTAGGGCCGCATGACAATTTCCGCAAATGAGCTAACACAAGTCCCCATACCGTTGAATTTTGACCCGACTCTAATCAACGTGTCGAAAATCTTTTGTAATTATGGATAAGGCAAGAAATTCCCGACAATTGGACAGCAATATTTTGTGGATTCTATAAAAATGAAAAATTACAAATGCATTCTTTTTGTGCACACTGGAATTCGGACGCTGTAAATTGTCAGACGACATACCGCGCACATGGTGAGAGCTGTACTTTTTACTATCTGAACAAATGAAAAATCCCTGTAAACATAGACAAATCAAATAATTGCACACAATTTGATACCCATTTTGAAAATATTTTTTTACTGGAAAAAAGTTATAAACATGTGAAATATCACTGATTTCCCAGTTTAGGGCCGCATGACAATTTCCGCAAATGAGCTAACACTAGTCCCCATACCGTTGAATTTTGCCTCGACTCTATTCAAGGTGTCGAACAAACTTTTGTAATTATGGATAATGCAAGAAATTCCCGACAATTTGACACCAATATTTTGTGGATTCTATAAAAAGGAAAAAGTAGAAATGCAGTCTTATTGTGCACACTGGAATTCGGTCGCTGTAAATTGTCAGATGTCATGCCGCGCACATGGTGAAAGCTGTACTTTTTACTATCTGAGCCAATGAAAAATCCCTGTAAACATAGACATATCAAATAATTGCACACAATTTGATCCCCATTTTGAAAATATTTCTTTTACTGGAAAAAAGTTATAAACAAGTGAATTATCACTGATTTCCCAGTTTAGGGCCGCATGACAATTTCCACAAATGACCTAACACAAGTCCCCATACCGTTGTATTTCGAATCGACTCTATTAAAGGTGTCGAAAAAACTTTCGTAATTATGCATAAGGTAAGGAATTCCCGACAATTGGACACCAATATATTGTGGATTCGATAAAAAGGAAATATTACAAATGCAGTCTTATTGTGCACACTGGAATTCGGACGCTGTAAAATGTCAGACGACATACCGCGCACATGGTGAAAGCTGTACTTTTTACTATCTGAGCAAATGAAAATTCCCTGTAAACATAGACATATCAAATAATTGCACACAATTTGATACCCATTGTGAAAATATTTCTTTTACTGGAAAAAAGTTATAAAAAAGTGAATTATGACTGAATACCCAGTTTAGGTCCGCATGAAAATTTCCGCAAATGAGCTAACACAAGTCCCCATACCGTTGAATTTTGTCTCGACTCTATTCAAAGTGTCGAAAAAACTTTTGTAATTATGGATAAGGCAAGAAATTCCCGACAATTGGACACCAATATTTTGTGGATTCTATAAAAGGAAAAAATTACAAATGCAGTCTTATTGTGCACACTGGAATTCGGACGCTGTAAAGTGTCAGACGACATACCGCGCACATGGTGAAAGCTGTACTTTTTACTATCTGAGTAAAAGAAAAATCCCTGTATAAATAGACAAATCAAATAATTGCACACAATTTGATACCCATTTTGAAAATATTTCTTTTACTGGAAAAAAGTCATAAAGAAGTGAAATATGACTGATTTCCTAGTTTAGGGCCGCATGACAATTTCCACAAATGAGCTAACAGAAGTCCCCATACCGTTGAATTTCGACTCGACTCTAATCAAGGTGTCGAAAAAACATTTGTAATTATGGATAAGGCAAGAAATTCTCGACAATTTGACACCAATATATTGTGGATTAGATAAAAAGGAAAAATTACAAATGCAGTCTTATTGTGCACACTGGAATTCGGACGCTGTAGATTGTCAGACGACATACCGCGAACATGGTGAAAGCTGTACTTTTTACTATCTGAGCAAATGAAAATTCCCTGTAAACATAGACATATCAAATAATTGCACACAGTTTGATACCCATTTTGAAAATATTTCTTTTACTGGAAAAAAGTTATAAACATGTGAAATATCACTGATTTCCCAGTTTAGGGCCGCATGACAATTTCCGCAAATGAGCTAACACAAGTCCCCATACCGTTGAATTTTGACCCGACTCTAATCAACGTGTCGAAAATCTTTTGTAATTATGGATAAGGCAAGAAATTCCCGACAATTGTACAGCAATATTTTGTGGATTCTATAAAAATGAAAAATTACAAATGCATTCTTTTTGTGCACACTGGAATTCGGACGCTGTAAATTGTCAGACGACATACCGCGCACATGGTGAGAGCTGTACTTTTTACTATCTGAACAAATGAAAAATCCCTGTAAACATAGACAAATCAAATAATTGCACACAATTTGATACCCATTTTGAAAATATTTCTTTTACTGGAAAAAAGTTATAAACATGTGAAATATCACTGATTTCCCAGTTTAGGGCCGCATGACAATTTCCGCAAATGAGCTAACACTAGTCCCCATACCGTTGAATTTTGCCTCGACTCTATTCAAGGTGTCGAACAAACTTTTGTAATTATGGATAAGGCAAGAAATTCCCGACAATTAGACACCAATATATTGTGGATTTGATAAAAAGGTAAAATTACAAATGCAGTCTTATTGTGCACACTGGAATTCGGTCGCTGTAAATTGTCAGACGTCATGCCGCGCACATGGTGAAAGCTGTACGTTTTACTATCTGAGCAAATGAAAATTCCCTGTAAACATAGATATATCAAATAATTGCACACAATTTGATACCCATTGTGAAAATATTTCTTTTACTGGAAAAAAGTTATAAAAAAGTGAATTATGACTGAATACCCAGTTTAGGTCCGCATGAAAATTTCCGCAAATGAGCTAACACTAGTCCCCATACCGTTGAATTTTGTCTCGACTCTATTCAAAGTGTCGAAAAAACTTTTGTAATTATGGATAAGGCAAGAAATTCCCGACAATTGGACACCAATATTTTGTGGATTCTATAAAAGGGAAAAATTACAAATGCAGTCTTATTGTGCACACTGGAATTCGGACGCTGTAAAGTGTCAGACGACATACCGCGCACATGGTGAAAGCTGTACTTTTTACTATCTGAGCAAAAGAAAAATCCCTGTATAAATAGACAAATCAAATAATTGCACACAATTTGATACCCATTTTGAAAATATTTCTTTTACTGGAAAAAAGTCATAAAGAAGTGAAATATGACTGATTTCCTAGTTTAGGGCCGCATGACAATTTCCACAAATGAGCTAACACAAGTCCCCATACCGTTGAATATCGACTCGACTCTAATCAAGGTGTCGAAAAAACATTTGTAATTATGGATAAGGCAAGAAATTCTCGACAATTTGACACCAATATATTGTGGATTAGATAAAAAGGAAAAATTACAAATGCAGTCTTATTGTGCACACTGGAATTCGGACGCTGTAGATTGTCAGACGACATACCGCGCACATGGTGAAAGCTGTACTTTTTACTATCTGAGCAAATGAAAATTCCCTGTAAACATAGACATATCAAATAATTGCACACAGTTTGATACCCATTTTGAAAATATTTCTTTTACTGGAAAAAAGTTATAAACATGTGAAATATCACTGATTTCCCAGTTTAGGGCCGCATGACAATTTCCGCAAATGAGCTAACACAAGTCCCCATACCGTTGAATTTTGACCCGACTCTAATCAAGGTGTCGAAAATCTTTTGTAATTATGGATAAGGCAAGAAATTCCCGACAATTGGACAGCAATATTTTGTGGATTCTATAAAAATGAAAAATTACAAATGCATTCTTTTTGTGCACACTGGAATTCGGACGCTGTAAATTGTCAGACGACATACCGCGCACATGGTGAAAGCTGTACTTTTTACTATCTGAACAAATGAAAAATCCCTGTAAACATAGACAAATCAAATAATTGCACACAATTTGATACCCATTTTGAAAATATTTCTTTTACTGGAAAAAAGTTATAAACATGTGAAATATCACTGATTTCCCAGTTTAGGGCCGCATGACAATTTCCGCAAATGAGCTAACACTAGTCCCCATACCGTTGAATTTTGCCTCGACTCTATTCAAGGTGTCGAACAAACTTTTGTAATTATGGATAAGGCAAGAAATTCCCGACAATTTGACACCAATATTTTGTGGATTCTATAAAAAGGAAAAAGTAGAAATGCAGTCTTATTGTGCACACTGGAATTCGGTCGCTGTAAATTGTCAGACGACATACCGCGCACATGGTGAAAGCTGTACTTTTTACTATCTGAGTAAAAGAAAAATCCCTGTATAAATAGACAAATCAAATAATTGCACACAATTTGATACCCATTTTGAAAATATTTCTTTTACTGGAAAAAAGTCATAAAGAAGTGAAATATGACTGATTTCCTAGTTTAGGGCCGCATGACAATTTCCACAAATGAGCTAACACAAGTCCCCATACCGTTGAATTTCGACTCGACTCTAATCAAGGTGTCGAAAAAACATTTGTAATTATGGATAAGGCAAGAAATTCTCGACAATTTGACACCAATATATTGTGGATTAGATAAAAAGGAAAAATTACAAATGCAGTCTTATTGTGCACACTGGAATTCGGACGCTGTAGATTGTCAGACGACATACCGCGAACATGGTGAAAGCTGTACTTTTTACTATCTGAGCAAATGAAAATTCCCTGTAAACATAGACAAATCAAATAATTGCACACAGTTTGATACCCATTTTGAAAATATTTCTTTTACTGGAAAAAAGTTATAAACATGTGAAATATCACTGATTTCCCAGTTTAGGGCCGCATGACAATTTCCGCAAATGAGCTAACACAAGTCCCCATACCGTTGAATTTTGACCCGACTCTAATCAACGTGTCGAAAATCTTTTGTAATTATGGATAAGGCAAGAAATTCCCGACAATTGGACAGCAATATTTTGTGGATTCTATAAAAATGAAAAATTACAAATGCATTCTTTTTGTGCACACTGGAATTCGGACGCTGTAAATTGTCAGACGACATACCGCGCACATGGTGAAAGCTGTACTTTTTACTATCTGAACAAATGAAAAATCCCTGTAAACATAGACAAATCAAATAATTGCACACAATTTGATACCCATTTTGAAAATATTTCTTTTACTGGAAAAAAGTTATAAACATGTGAAATATCACTGATTTCCCAGTTTAGGGCCGCATGACAATTTCCGCAAATGAGCTAACACTAGTCCCCATACCGTTGAATTTTGCCTCGACTCTATTCAAGGTGTCGAACAAACTTTTGTAATTATGGATAAGGCAAGAAATTCCCGACAATTAGACACCAATATATTGTGGATTTGATAAAAAGGTAAAATTACAAATGCAGTCTTATTGTGCACACTGGAATTCGGTCGCTGTAAATTGTCAGACGTCATGCCGCGCACATGGTGAAAGCTGTACTTTTTACTATCTGAGCAAATGAAAATTCCCTGTAAACATAGACATATCAAATAATTGCACACAATTTGATACCCATTGTGAAAATATTTCTTTTACTGGAAAAAAGTTATAAAAAAGTGAATTATGACTGAATACCCAGTTTAGGTCCGCATGAAAATTTCCGCAAATGAGCTAACACTAGTCCCCATACCGTTGAATTTTGTCTCGACTCTATTCAAAGTGTCGAAAAAACTTTTGTAATTATGGATAAGGCAAGAAATTCCCGACAATTGGACACCAATATTTTGTGGATTCTATAAAAGGGAAAAATTACAAATGCAGTCTTATTGTGCACACTGGAATTCGGACGCTGTAAAGTGTCAGACGACATACCGCGCACATGGTGAAAGCTGTACTTTTTACTATCTGAGCAAAAGAAAAATCCCTGTATAAATAGACAAATCAAATAATTGCACACAATTTGATACCCATTTTGAAAATATTTCTTTTACTGGAAAAAAGTCATAATGAAGTGAAATATGACTGATTTCCTAGTTTAGGGCCGCATGACAATTTCCACAAATGAGCTAACACAAGTCCCCATACCGTTGAATTTCGACTCGACTCTAATCAAGGTGTCGAAAAAACATTTGTAATTATGGATAAGGCAAGAAATTCCCGACAATCTGACACCAATATATTGTGGATTAGATAAAAAGGAAATTTACAAATGCAGTCTTATTGTGCACACTGGAATTCGGACGCTGTAGATTGTCAGACGACATACCGCGCACATGGTGAAAGCTGTACTTTTTACTATCTGAGCAAATGAAAATTCCCTGTAAACATAGACATATCAAATAATTGCACACAGTTTGATACCCATTTTGAAAATATTTCTTTTACTGGAAAAAAGTTATAAACATGTGAAATATCACTGATTTCCCAGTTTAGGGCCGCATGACAATTTCCGCAAATGAGCTAACACAAGTCCCCATACCGTTGAATTTTGACCCGACTCTAATCAAGGTGTCGAAAATCTTTTGTAATTATGGATAAGGCAAGAAATTCCCGACAATTGGACAGCAATATTTTGTGGATTCTATAAAAATGAAAAATTACAAATGCATTCTTTTTGTGCACACTGGAATTCGGACGCTGTAAATTGTCAGACGACATACCGCGCACATGGTGAAAGCTGTACTTTTTACTATCTGAACAAATGAAAAATCCCTGTAAACATAGACAAATCAAATAATTGCACACAATTTGATACCCATTTTGAAAATATTTCTTTTACTGGAAAAAAGTTATAAACATGTGAAATATCACTGATTTCCCAGTTTAGGGCCGCATGACAATTTCCGCAAATGAGCTAACACTAGTCCCCATACCGTTGAATTTTGCCTCGACTCTATTCAAGGTGTCGATCAAACTTTTGTAATTATGGATAAGGCAAGAAATTCTCGACAATTTGACACCAATATTTTGTGGATTCTATAAAAAGGAAAAAGTAGAAATGCAGTCTTATTGTGCACACTGGAATTCGGTCGCTGTAAATTGTCAGACGTCATGCCGCGCACATGGTGAAAGCTGTACTTTTTACTATCTGAGCCAATGAAAAATCCCTGTAAACATAGACATATCAAATAATTGCACACAATTTGATCCCCATTTTGAAAATATTTCTTTTACTGGAAAAAAGTTATAAACAAGTGAATTATCACTGATTTCCAAGTTTAGGGCCGCATGACAATTTCCGCAAATGACCTAACACAAGTCCCCATACCGTTGTATTTCGAATCGACTCTATTAAAGGTGTCGAAAAAACTTTCGTAATTATGCATAAGGTAAGGAATTCCCGACAATTGGACACCAATATATTGTGGATTCGATAAAAAGGAAAAATTACAAATGCAGTCTTATTGTGCACACTGGAATTCGGACGCTGTAAAATGTCAGACGACATACCGCGCACATGGTGAAAGCTGTACTTTTTACTATCTGAGCAAATGAAAAATCCCTGTAAACATAGACAAATCAAATAATTTCACATAATTTGATACCCATTTTGAAAATATTTCTTTTACTGGAAAAAAGTTATAAACAAGTGAATTATCACTGAATTCCCAGTTTAGGGCCGCATGACAATTTCCGCAAATGAGCTAACACTAGTCCCCATACCGTTGAATTTCGACTCGACTCTAATCAAGGTGTCGAAAAAACATTTGTAATTATGGATAAGGCAAGAAATTCCCGACAATTTGACACCAATATATTGTGGATTTGATAAAAAGGTAAAATTACAAATGCAGTCTTATTGTGCACACTGGAATTCGGACGCTGTAAAATGTCAGACGACATACCGCGCACATGGTGAAAGCTGTACTTTTTACTATCTGAGCAAATGAAAAATCCCTGTAAACATAGACAAATCAAATAATTTCACACAATTTGATACCCATTTTGAAAATATTTCTTTTACTGGAAAAAAGTTATAAACAAGTGAATTATCACTGATTTTCCAGTTTAGGGCCGCATGACAATTTCCGCAAATGAGCTAACACTAGTCCCCATACCGTTGAATTTCGACTCGACTCTAATCAAGGTGTCGAAAAAACATTTGTAATTATGGATAAGGCAAGAAATTCCCGACAATTTGACACCAATATATTGTGGATTTGATAAAAAGGTAAAATTACAAATGCAGTCTTATTGTGCACATTGGAATTCGGACGCTGTAAATTGCCAGACGACATACCGTGCACATGGTGAAAGCTCTACTTTTTACTATCTGAGCAAATGAAAATTCCCTGTAAACATAGACATATCAAATAATTGCACACAGTTTGATACCCATTTTGAAAATATTTCTTTTACTGAAAAAAGTTATAAACATGTGAAATATCACTGATTTCCCAGTTTAGGGCCGCATGACAATTTCCGCAAATGAGCTAACACAAGTCCCCATACCGTTGAATTTTGACCCGACTCTAATCAAGGTGTCGAAAATCTTTTGTAATTATGGATAAGGCAAGAAATTCCCGACAATTGGACAGCAATATTTTGTGGATTCTATAAAAATGAAAAATTACAAATGCATTCTTTTTGTGCACACTGGAATTCGGACGCTGTAAATTGTCAGACGACATACCGCGCACATGGTGAAAGCTGTACTTTTTACTATCTGAACAAATGAAAAATCCCTGTAAACATAGACAAATCAAATAATTGCACACAATTTGATACCCATTTTGAAAATATTTCTTTTACTGGAAAAAAGTTATAAACATGTGAAATATCACTGATTTCCCAGTTTAGGGCCGCATGACAATTTCCGCAAATGAGCTAACACTAGTCCCCATACCGTTGAATTTTGCCTCGACTCTATTCAAGGTGTCGATCAAACTTTTGTAATTATGGATAAGGCAAGAAATTCTCGACAATTTGACACCAATATTTTGTGGATTCTATAAAAAGGAAAAAGTAGAAATGCAGTCTTATTGTGCACACTGGAATTCGGTCGCTGTAAATTGTCAGACGTCATGCCGCGCACATGGTGAAAGCTGTACTTTTTACTATCTGAGCCAATGAAAAATCCCTGTAAACATAGACATATCAAATAATTGCACACAATTTGATCCCCATTTTGAAAATATTTCTTTTACTGGAAAAAAGTTATAAACAAGTGAATTATCACTGATTTCCAAGTTTAGGGCCGCATGACAATTTCCGCAAATGACCTAACACAAGTCCCCATACCGTTGTATTTCGAATCGACTCTATTAAAGGTGTCGAAAAAACTTTCGTAATTATGCATAAGGTAAGGAATTCCCGACAATTGGACACCAATATATTGTGGATTCGATAAAAAGGAAAAATTACAAATGCAGTCTTATTGTGCACACTGGAATTCGGACGCTGTAAAATGTCAGACGACATACCGCGCACATGGTGAAAGCTGTACTTTTTACTATCTGAGCAAATGAAAAATCCCTGTAAACATAGACAAATCAAATAATTTCACATAATTTGATACCCATTTTGAAAATATTTCTTTTACTGGAAAAAAGTTATAAACATGTGAAATATCACTGATTTCCCAGTTTAGGGCCGCATGACAATTTCCGCAAATGAGCTAACACAAGTCCCCATACCGTTGAATTTTGACCCGACTCTAATCAAGGTGTCGAAAATCTTTTGTAATTATGGATAAGGCAAGAAATTCCCGACAATTGGACAGCAATATTTTGTGGATTCTATAAAAATGAAAAATTACAAATGCATTCTTTTTGTGCACACTGGAATTCGGACGCTGTAAATTGTCAGACGACATACCGCGCACATGGTGAAAGCTGTACTTTTTACTATCTGAACAAATGAAAAATCCCTGTAAACATAGACAAATCAAATAATTGCACACAATTTGATACCCATTTTGAAAATATTTCTTTTACTGGAAAAAAGTTATAAACATGTGAAATATCACTGATTTCCCAGTTTAGGGCCGCATGACAATTTCCGCAAATGAGCTAACACTAGTCCCCATACCGTTGAATTTTGCCTCGACTCTATTCAAGGTGTCGAACAAACTTTTGTAATTATGGATAAGGCAAGAAATTCTCGACAATTTGACACCAATATTTTGTGGATTCTATAAAAAGGAAAAAGTAGAAATGCAGTCTTATTGTGCACACTGGAATTCGGTCGCTGTAAATTGTCAGACGTCATGCCGCGCACATGGTGAAAGCTGTACTTTTTACTATCTGAGCAAATAAAAAATCCCTGTAAACATAGACATATCAAATAATTGCACACAATTTGATACCCATTTTGAAGATATTTCTTTTACTGGAAAAATTTATAAACAAGTGAAATATCACTGATTTCCCAGTTTAGGGCCGCATGACAATTTACACAAATGAGCTAACACAAGTCCCCATACCGTTGTATTTCCAATCGACTCTATTCAAGTTGTCGAAAAAACTTTCGTAATTATGGATAAGGTAAGGAATTCCCGACAATTGGACACCAATATATTGTGGATTCGATAAAAAGGAAAAATTACAAATGCAGTCTTATTGTGTACACTGGAATTCGGACGCTGTAAATTGCCAGACGACATACCGTGCACATGGTGAAAGCTGTACTTTTTACTATCTGAGCAAAAGAAAAATCCCTGTATACATAGACAAATCAAATAATTTCACACAATTTGATACCCATTTTGAAAATATTTCTTTTACTGGAAAAAAGTTATAAACAAGTGAAATATCACTGATTTCCCAGTTTAGGGCCGCATGACAATTTCCGCAAATGAGCTAACACAAGTCCCCATACCGTTGAATTTCGACTCGACTCTAATCAAGGTGTCGAAAAAACATTTGTAATTATGGATAAGGCAAGAAATTCCCGACAATTTGACACCAATATATTGTGGATTTGATAAAAAGTTAAAATTACAAATGCAGTCTTATTGTGCACACTGGAATTCGGACGCTGTAAAATGTCAGACGACATACCGCGCACATAGTGAAAGCTGTACTTTTTACTATCTGAGCAAATGAAAAATCCCTGTAAACATAGACAAATCAAATAATTTCACACAATTTGATACCCATTTTGAAAATATTTCTTTTCCTGGAAAAAAGTTATAAAAAAGTGAATTATGACAGATTACCCAGTTTAGGTCCGCATGAAAATTTCCGCAAATGCGCTAACACTAGTCCCCATACCGTTGAATTTTGCCTCGACTCTATTCAAGGTGTCGAACAAATTTTTGTAATTATGGATAAGGCAAGAGATTCCCGACAATTTGACACCAATATATTGTGGATTCAATAAAAAGGAAAAATTACAAATGCAGTCTTATTGTGCAGACTGGAATTCGGACGCTGTAAATTGTCAGACGACATACCGCGCACATGGTGAAAGCTGTACTTTTTACTATCTGAGCAAATGAAAAATCCCTGTAAACATAGACAAATCAAATAATTTCACACAATTTGATACCCATTTTGAAAATATTTCTTTTCCTGGAAAAAAGTTATAAAAAAGTGAATTATGACAGATTACCCAGTTTAGGTCCGCATGAAAATTTCCGCAAATGCGCTAACACTAGTCCCCATACCGTTGAATTTTGCCTCGACTCTATTCAAGGTGTCGAACAAATTTTTGTAATTATGGATAAGGCAAGAGATTCCTGACAATTTGACACCAATATATTGTGGATTCGATAAAAAGGAAAAATTACAAATGCAGTCTTATTGTGCACACTGGAATTCGGACGCTGTAAATTGTCAGACGACATACCGCGCACATGGTGAAAGCTGTACTTTTTACTATCTGAGCAAATGAAAAATCCCTGTAAACATAGACAAATCAAATAATTGCACACAATTTGATACCCATTTTGAAAATATTTCTTTTACTGGAAAAAAGTTATAAACATGTGAAATATCACTGATTTCCCAGTTTAGGGCCGCATGACAATTTCCGCAAATGAGCTAACACTAGTCCCCATACCGTTGAATTTTGCCTCGACTCTATTCAAGGTGTCGATCAAACTTTTGTAATTATGGATAAGGCAAGAAATTCTCGACAATTTGACACCAATATTTTGTGGATTCTATAAAAAGGAAAAAGTAGAAATGCAGTCTTATTGTGCACACTGGAATTCGGTCGCTGTAAATTGTCAGACGTCATGCCGCGCACATGGTGAAAGCTGTACTTTTTACTATCTGAGCCAATGAAAAATCCCTGTAAACATAGACATATCAAATAATTGCACACAATTTGATCCCCATTTTGAAAATATTTCTTTTACTGGAAAAAAGTTATAAACAAGTGAATTATCACTGATTTCCAAGTTTAGGGCCGCATGACAATTTCCGCAAATGACCTAACACAAGTCCCCATACCGTTGTATTTCGAATCGACTCTATTAAAGGTGTCGAAAAAACTTTCGTAATTATGCATAAGGTAAGGAATTCCCGACAATTGGACACCAATATATTGTGGATTCGATAAAAAGGAAAAATTACAAATGCAGTCTTATTGTGCACACTGGAATTCGGACGCTGTAAAATGTCAGACGACATACCGCGCACATGGTGAAAGCTGTACTTTTTACTATCTGAGCAAATGAAAAATCCCTGTAAACATAGACAAATCAAATAATTTCACATAATTTGATACCCATTTTGAAAATATTTCTTTTACTGGAAAAAAGTTATAAACATGTGAAATATCACTGATTTCCCAGTTTAGGGCCGCATGACAATTTCCGCAAATGAGCTAACACAAGTCCCCATACCGTTGAATTTTGACCCGACTCTAATCAAGGTGTCGAAAATCTTTTGTAATTATGGATAAGGCAAGAAATTCCCGACAATTGGACAGCAATATTTTGTGGATTCTATAAAAATGAAAAATTACAAATGCATTCTTTTTGTGCACACTGGAATTCGGACGCTGTAAATTGTCAGACGACATACCGCGCACATGGTGAAAGCTGTACTTTTTACTATCTGAACAAATGAAAAATCCCTGTAAACATAGACAAATCAAATAATTGCACACAATTTGATACCCATTTTGAAAATATTTCTTTTACTGGAAAAAAGTTATAAACATGTGAAATATCACTGATTTCCCAGTTTAGGGCCGCATGACAATTTCCGCAAATGAGCTAACACTAGTCCCCATACCGTTGAATTTTGCCTCGACTCTATTCAAGGTGTCGAACAAACTTTTGTAATTATGGATAAGGCAAGAAATTCTCGACAATTTGACACCAATATTTTGTGGATTCTATAAAAAGGAAAAAGTAGAAATGCAGTCTTATTGTGCACACTGGAATTCGGTCGCTGTAAATTGTCAGACGTCATGCCGCGCACATGGTGAAAGCTGTACTTTTTACTATCTGAGCAAATAAAAAATCCCTGTAAACATAGACATATCAAATAATTGCACACAATTTGATACCCATTTTGAAGATATTTCTTTTACTGGAAAAATTTATAAACAAGTGAAATATCACTGATTTCCCAGTTTAGGGCCGCATGACAATTTACACAAATGAGCTAACACAAGTCCCCATACCGTTGTATTTCCAATCGACTCTATTCAAGTTGTCGAAAAAACTTTCGTAATTATGGATAAGGTAAGGAATTCCCGACAATTGGACACCAATATATTGTGGATTCGATAAAAAGGAAAAATTACAAATGCAGTCTTATTGTGTACACTGGAATTCGGACGCTGTAAATTGCCAGACGACATACCGTGCACATGGTGAAAGCTGTACTTTTTACTATCTGAGCAAAAGAAAAATCCCTGTATACATAGACAAATCAAATAATTTCACACAATTTGATACCCATTTTGAAAATATTTCTTTTACTGGAAAAAAGTTATAAACAAGTGAAATATCACTGATTTCCCAGTTTAGGGCCGCATGACAATTTCCGCAAATGAGCTAACACAAGTCCCCATACCGTTGAATTTCGACTCGACTCTAATCAAGGTGTCGAAAAAACATTTGTAATTATGGATAAGGCAAGAAATTCCCGACAATTTGACACCAATATATTGTGGATTTGATAAAAAGTTAAAATTACAAATGCAGTCTTATTGTGCACACTGGAATTCGGACGCTGTAAAATGTCAGACGACATACCGCGCACATAGTGAAAGCTGTACTTTTTACTATCTGAGCAAATGAAAAATCCCTGTAAACATAGACAAATCAAATAATTTCACACAATTTGATACCCATTTTGAAAATATTTCTTTTCCTGGAAAAAAGTTATAAAAAAGTGAATTATGACAGATTACCCAGTTTAGGTCCGCATGAAAATTTCCGCAAATGCGCTAACACTAGTCCCCATACCGTTGAATTTTGCCTCGACTCTATTCAAGGTGTCGAACAAATTTTTGTAATTATGGATAAGGCAAGAGATTCCCGACAATTTGACACCAATATATTGTGGATTCAATAAAAAGGAAAAATTACAAATGCAGTCTTATTGTGCAGACTGGAATTCGGACGCTGTAAATTGTCAGACGACATACCGCGCACATGGTGAAAGCTGTACTTTTTACTATCTGAGCAAATGAAAAATCCCTGTAAACATAGACAAATCAAATAATTTCACACAATTTGATACCCATTTTGAAAATATTTCTTTTCCTGGAAAAAAGTTATAAAAAAGTGAATTATGACAGATTACCCAGTTTAGGTCCGCATGAAAATTTCCGCAAATGCGCTAACACTAGTCCCCATACCGTTGAATTTTGCCTCGACTCTATTCAAGGTGTCGAACAAATTTTTGTAATTATGGATAAGGCAAGAGATTCCTGACAATTTGACACCAATATATTGTGGATTCGATAAAAAGGAAAAATTACAAATGCAGTCTTATTGTGCACACTGGAATTCGGACGCTGTAAATTGTCAGACGACATACCGCGCACATGGTGAAAGCTGTACTTTTTACTATCTGAGCAAATGAAAAATCCCTGTAAACATAGACAAATCAAATAATTTCACACAATTTGATACTCATTTTGAAAATATTTCTATTCCTGGAAAAAAGTTATAAAAAAGTGAATTATGACAGATTACCCAGTTTAGGTCCGCATGAAAATTTCCGCAAATGCGCTAACACTAGTCCCCATACCGTTGAATTTTGCCTCGACTCTATTCAAGGTGTCGAACAAATTTTTGTAATTATGGATAAGGCAAGAGATTCCCGACAATTTGACACCAATATATTGTGGATTCGATAAAAAGAAAAATTACAAATGCAGTCTTATTGTGCACACTGGAATTCGGACGCTGTAAATTGTCAGACGACATACCGCGCACATGGTGAAAGCTGTACTTTTTACTATCTGAGCAAATAAAAAATCCCTGTAAACATAGACATATCAAATAATTGCACACAATTTGATACCCATTTTGAAGATATTTCTTTTACTGGAAAAATTTATAAACAAGTGAAATATCACTGATTTCCCAGTTTAGGGCCGCATGACAATTTACACAAATGAGCTAACACAAGTCCCCATACCGTTGTATTTCCAATCGACTCTATTCAAGTTGTCGAAAAAACTTTCGTAATTATGGATAAGGTAAGGAATTCCCGACAATTGGACACCAATATATTGTGGATTCGATAAAAAGGAAAAATTACAAATGCAGTCTTATTGTGTACACTGGAATTCGGACGCTGTAAATTGCCAGACGACATACCGTGCACATGGTGAAAGCTGTACTTTTTACTATCTGAGCAAAAGAAAAATCCCTGTATACATAGACAAATCAAATAATTTCACACAATTTGATACCCATTTTGAAAATATTTCTTTTACTGGAAAAAAGTTATAAACAAGTGAAATATCACTGATTTCCCAGTTTAGGGCCGCATGACAATTTCCGCAAATGAGCTAACACAAGTCCCCATACCGTTGAATTTCGACTCGACTCTAATCAAGGTGTCGAAAAAACATTTGTAATTATGGATAAGGCAAGAAATTCCCGACAATTTGACACCAATATATTGTGGATTTGATAAAAAGTTAAAATTACAAATGCAGTCTTATTGTGCACACTGGAATTCGGACGCTGTAAAATGTCAGACGACATACCGCGCACATAGTGAAAGCTGTACTTTTTACTATCTGAGCAAATGAAAAATCCCTGTAAACATAGACAAATCAAATAATTTCACATAATTTGATACCCATTTTGAAAATATTTCTCTTACTGGAAAAAAGTTATAAACAAGTGAATTATCACTGAATTCCCAGTTTAGGGCCGCATGACAATTTCCGCAAATGAGCTAACACTAGTCCCCATACCGTTGAATTTCGACTCGACTCTAATCAAGGTGTCGAAAAAACATTTGTAATTATGGATAAGGCAAGAAATTCCCGACAATTTGACACCAATATATTGTGGATTTGATAAAAAGGTAAAATTACAAATGCAGTCTTATTGTGCACATTGGAATTCGGTCGGTGTAAATTGTCAGACGTCATGCCGCGCGCATGGTGAAAGCTGTACTTTTTACTAACTGAGCAAATGAAAATTCCCTGTAAACATAGACAAATCAAATAATTTCACACAATTTGATACCCATTTTGAAAATATTTCTTTTCCTGGAAAAAAGTTATAAAAAAGTGAATTATGACAGATTACCCAGTTTAGGTCCGCATGAAAATTTCCGCAAATGCGCTAACACTAGTCCCCATACCGTTGAATTTTGCCTCGACTCTATTCAAGGTGTCGAACAAATTTTTGTAATTATGGATAAGGCAAGAGATTCCCGACAATTTGACACCAATATATTGTGGATTCGATAAAAAGGAAAAATTACAAATGCAGTCTTATTGTGCACACTGGAATTCGGACGCTGTAAATTGTCAGACGACATACCGCGCACATGGTGAAAGCTGTACTTTTTACTATCTGAGCAAATAAAAAATCCCTGTAAACATAGACATATCAAATAATTGCACACAATTTGATACCCATTTTGAAGATATTTCTTTTACTGGAAAAATTTATAAACAAGTGAAATATCACTGATTTCCCAGTTTAGGGCCGCATGACAATTTACACAAATGAGCTAACACAAGTCCCCATACCGTTGTATTTCCAATCGACTCTATTCAAGTTGTCGAAAAAACTTTCGTAATTATGGATAAGGTAAGGAATTCCCGACAATTGGACACCAATATATTGTGGATTCGATAAAAAGGAAAAATTACAAATGCAGTCTTATTGTGTACACTGGAATTCGGACGCTGTAAATTGCCAGACGACATACCGTGCACATGGTGAAAGCTCTACTTTTTACTATCTGAGCAAAAGAAAAATCCCTGTATACATAGACAAATCAAATAATTTCACACAATTTGATACCCATTTTGAAAATATTTCTTTTACTGGAAAAAAGTTATAAACATGTGAAATATCACTGATTTCCCAGTTTAGGGCCGCATGACAATTTCCGCAAATGAGCTAACACTAGTCCCCATACCGTTGAATTTTGCCTCGACTCTATTCAAGGTGTCGAACAAACTTTTGTAATTATGGATAAGGCAAGAAATTCTCGACAATTTGACACCAATATTTTGTGGATTCTATGAAAAGGAAAAAGTAGAAATGCAGTCTTATTGTGCACACTGGAATTCGGTCGCTGTAAATTGTCAGACGTCATGCCGCGCACATGGTGAAAGCTGCACTTTTTACTATCTGAGCCAATGAAAAATCCCTGTAAACATAGACATATCAAATAATTGCACACAATTTGATACCCATTTTGAAAATATTTCTTTTACTGGAAAAAAGTTATAAACAAATGAATTATCACTGATTTCCCAGTTTAGGGCCGCATGACAATTTCCACAAATGACCTAACACAAGTCCCCATACCGTTGTATTTCGAATCGACTCTATTAAAGGTGTCGAAAAAACTTTCGTAATTATGCATAAGGTAAGGAATTCCCGACAATTGGACACCAATATTTTGTGGATTCTATAAAAATGAAAAATTACAAATGCAGTCTTATTGTGCACACTGGAATTCGGACGCTGTAAATTGTCAGACGACATACCGCGCACATGGTGAAAGCTGTACTTTTTACTATCTGAGCAAATGAAAAATCCCTGTAAACATAGACAAATCAAATAATTGCACACAATTTGATCCCCATTTTGAAAATATTTCTTTTACTGGAAAAAAGTTATAAACATGTGAAATATCACTGATTTCCCAGTTTAGGGCCGCATGACAATTTCCGCAAATGAGCTAACACTAGTCCCCATACCGTTGAATTTTGCCTCGACTCTATTCGAGGTGTCGAACAAACTTTTGTAATTATGGATAAGGCAAGAAATTCTCGACAATTTGACACCAATATTTTGTGGATTCTATAAAAAGGAAAAAGTAGAAATGCAGTCTTATTGTGCACACTGGAATTCGGTCGCTGTAAATTGTCAGACGTCATGCCGCGCACATGGTGAAAGCTGTACTTTTTACTATCTGAGCCAATGAAAAATCCCTGTAAACATAGACATATCAAATAATTGCACACAATTTGATACCCATTTTGAAAATATTTCTTTTACTGGAAAAAAGTTATAAACAAGTGAATTATCACTAATTTCCCAGTTTAGGGCCGCATGACAATTTCCACAAATGACCTAACACAAGTCCCCATACCGTTGTATTTCGAATCGACTCTATTAAAGGTGTCGAAAAAACTTTCGTAATTATGCATAAGTTAAGGAATTCCCGACAATTGGACACCAATATATTGTGGATTCGATAAAAAGGAAAAATTACAAATTCAGTCTTATTGTGCACACTGGAATTCGGACGCTGTAAAATGTCAGATGACATACCGCGCACATGGTGAAAGCTGTACTTTTTACTATCTGAGCAAATGAAAAATCCCTGTAAACATAGACAAATCAAATAATTTCACATAATTTGATACCCATTTTGAAAATATTTCTTTTACTGGAAAAAAGTTATAAACAAGTGAATTATCACTGATTTTCCAGTTTAGGGCCGCATGACAATTTCCGCAAATGAGCTAACACTAGTCCCAATACCGTTGAATTTCGACTCGACTCTAATCAAGGTGTCGAAAAAAACATTTGTAATTATGGATAAGGCAAGAAATTCCCGACAATTTGACACCAATATATTGTGGATTTGATAAAAAGGTAAAATTACAAATGCAGTCTTATTGTGCACACGGGAATTCGGACGCTGTAAAATGTCAGACGACATACCGCGCACATGGTGAAAGCTGTACTTTTTACTATCTGAGCAAATGAAAAATCCCTGTAAACATAAACAAATCAAATAATTTCACACAATTTGATACCCATTTTAAAAATATTTCTTTTACTGGAAAAAAGTTATAAACAAGTGAATTATCACTGATTTTCCAGTTTAGGGCCGCATGACAATTTCCTCAAATGAGCTAACACTAGTCCCCATACCGTTGAATTTCGACTCGACTCTAAGCAAGGTGTCGAAAAAACATTTGTAATTATGGATAAGGCAAGAAATTCCCGACAATTTGACACCAATATATTGTGGATTTGATAAAAAGGTAAAATTACAAATGCAGTCTTATTGTGCACACTGGAATTCGGACGCTGTAAATTGTCAGACGACATACCGCGCACATGGTGAAAGCTGTACTTTTTACTATCTGAGCAAATGAAAAATCCCTGTAAACATAGACAAATCAAATAATTGCACACAATTTGATACCCATTTTGAAAATATTTCTTTTACTGGAAAAAAGTTATAAACATGTGAAATATCACTGATTTCCCAGTTTAGGGCCGCATGACAATTTCCGCAAATGAGCTAACACTAGTCCCCATACCGTTGAATTTCGACTCGACTCTAAGCAAGGTGTCGAAAAAACATTTGTAATTATGGATAAGGCAAGAAATTCCCGACAATTTGACACCAATATATTGTGGATTTGATAAAAAGGTAAAATTACAAATGCAGTCTTATTGTGCACACTGGAATTCGGACGCTGTAAATTGTCAGACGACATACCGCGCACATGGTGAAAGCTGTACTTTTTACTATCTGAGCAAATGAAAAATCCCTGTAAACATAGACAAATCAAATAATTGCACACAATTTGATCCCTATTTTGAAAATATTTCTTTTACTGGAAAAAAGTTATAAACATGTGAAATATCACTGATTTCCCAGTTTAGGGCCGCATGACAATTTCCGCAAATGAGCTAACACTAGTCCCCATACCGTTGAATTTCGACTCGACTCTAAGCAAGGTGTCGAAAAAACATTTGTAATTATGGATAAGGCAAGAAATTCTCGACAATTTGACACCAATATTTTGTGGATTTGATAAAAAGGAAAAAGTAGAAATGCAGTCTTATTGTGCACACTGGAATTCGGTCGCTGTAAATTGTCAGACGTCATGCCGCGCACATGGTGAAAGCTGTACTTTTTACTATCTGAGCCAATGAAAAATCCCTGTAAACATAGACATATCAAATAATTGCACAAAATTTGATACCCATTTTGAAAATATTTCTTTTACTGGAAAAAAGTTATAAACAAGTGAATTATCACTGATTTCCCAGTTTAGGGCCGCATGACAATTTCCACAAATGACCTAACACAAGTCCCCATACCGTTGTATTTCGAATCGACTCTATTAAAGGTGTAGAACAAATTTTTGTAATTTTGGATAAGGCAAGAGATTCCCGACAATTAGACACCAATATTTTGTGGATTCGATAAAAAGGATAAATTACAAATGCAGTCTTATTGTGCACACTGGAATTCGGACGCTGTAAATTGTCAGACGACATAACGCGCACATGGTGAAAGCTGTACTTTTTACTATCTGAGCAAATGGAAAATCCCTGTAAACATAGACAAATCAAATAATTTCACACAATTTGATACCCATTTTGAAAATATTTCTTTTACTGGAAAAAAGTTATAAAAAAGTGAATTATGACAGATTACCCAGTTTAGGTCCGAATGAAAATTTCCGCAAATGCGCTAACACTAGTCCCCATACCGTTGAATTTTGCCTCGACTCTATTCAAGGTGTCGAACAAATTTTTGTAGTTATGGATAAGGCAAGAGATTCCCGACAATTTGACACCGATATATTGTGGATTCGATAAATAGGAAAAATTACAAATGCAGTCTTATTGTGCACACTGGAATTCGGACGCTGTAAATTGTCAGACGACATACCGCGCACATGGTGAAAGCTGTACTTTTTACTATCTGAGCAAAAAAAAAATCCCTGTAAACATAGACATATCAAATAATTGCACACAATTTGATACCCATTTTGAAGATATTTCTTTTACTGGAAAAAAGTTATAAACAAGTGAAATATCACTGATTTCCCAGTTTAGGGCCGCATGACAATTTACACAAATGAGCTAACACAAGTCCCCATACCGTTGTATTTCCAATCGACTCTATTCAAGTTGTCGAAAAAACTTTCGTAATTATGGATAAGGTAAGGAATTCCCGACAATTGGACACCAATATATTGTGGATTCGATAAAAAGGAAAAATTACAAATGCAGTCTTATTGTGTACACTGGAATTCGGACGCTGTAAATTGCCAGACGACATACCGTGCACATGGTGAAAGCTGTACTTTTTACTATCTGAGCAAAAGAAAAATCCCTGTATACATAGACAAATCAAATAATTTCACAAAATTTTCTACCCATTTTGAAAATATTTCTCTCACTGGAAAAAAGTTATAAACAAGTGAAATATCACTGATTTCCCAGTTTTGGGCCGCATGACAATTTCCGCAAATGAGCTAACACTAGTCCCCATACCGTTGAATTTTGCCTCGACTCTATTCAAGGTGTCGAAAAAACTTTTGTAATTATGGATAAGGCAAGAAATTCGCGATAATTTGACACCAATATTTTGTGGATTCTATAAAAAGTAAAAATTACAAATGCAGTCTTATTGTGCACACTGGAATTCGGACGCTGTAAATTGTCAGACGTCATGCCACGCACATGGTGAAAGCTGTACTTTTTACTATCTGAGCAAATGAAAAATCCCTGTAAACATAGACATATCAAATAATTGCACACAATTTGATACCCATTTTGAAAATATTTATTTTACTGGAAAAAAAGTTATAAACAAGTGAAATATGACTGATTTCCCAGTTTAGGGCCGCATGACAATTTCCACAAAGGAGCTAACACATGTCCCCATACCGTTGAATTCCGAATCGACTCTATTCAAGGTGTCGAAAAAACTTTCGTAGTTATGGATAAGGTAAGGAATTCCCGACAATTGGACACCAATATATTGTGGATTCGATAAAAAGGAAAAATTACAAATGCAGTCTTATTGTGCACACTGGAATTCGGACGCTGTAAATTGTCAGACGACATACCGCGCACATGGTGAAAGCTGTACTTTTTACTATCTGAGCAAATGAAAAATCCCTGTAAACATAGACAAATCAAATAATTTCACACAATTTGATACCCATTTTGAAAATATTTCTTTTACTGGAAAAAAGTTATAGACAAGTGAAATATCACTGATTTCCCAGTTTAGGGCCGCATGAAAATTTCCGCAAATGAGATAACACAAGTCCCCATACCGTTGAATTTCGACCCGACTCTAATCAAGGTGTCGAAAAAACTTTTGTAATTATGGATAAGGCAAGAAATTCCTGACAATTGGACAGCAATATTTTGTGGATTCTCTAAAAAGGAAAAAGTAGAAATGCATTCTTATTGTGCACACTGGAATTCGGACGCTGTAAATTGTCAGACGTCATGCCGCGCACATGGTGAAAGCTGTACTTTTTACTATCTGAGCAAATGAAAAATCCCTGTAAACATAGACATATCAAATAATTGCACACAATTTGATACCCCTTTTGAAAATATTTCTTTTACTGGAAAAAAGTTATAAACAAGTGAAATATCACTGATTTCCCAGTTTAGCGGCGCATGACAAGTTCCACAAATGAGCTAACACAAGTCCCCATACCGTTGAATTTCGAATCGACTCTATTCAAGGTGTCGAAAAAACTTTCGTAATTATGGATATGGTAAGGAATTCCCGACAATTGGACACCAATATATTGTGGATTCGATCAAAAGGAAAAATTACAAATGCAGTCTTATTGTGCACACTGGAATTCGGACGCTGTAAATTGTCAGACGACATACCGCGCACATGGTGAAAGCTGTACTTTTTACTATCTGAGCAAAAGAAAAATCCCTGTATACATAGACAAATCAAATAATAGCACACAATTTGATACCCATTTTGAAAATATTTCTTTTACTGGAAAAAAGTTATAAAAAAGTGAATTATGACTGATTACCCAGTTTAGGTCCGCATGAAAATTTCCGCAAATGAGCTAACACTAGTCCCCATACCGTTGAATTTTGCCTCGACTCTATTCAAGGTGTCGAACAAACTTTTGTAATTATGGATAAGGCAAGAAATTCCCGACAATTGGACAGCAATATTTTGTGGATTCTATAAAAAGGAAAAATTACAAATGCATTCTTATTGTTCACACTGGAATTCGGACGCTGTATATTGTCAGACGACATACCGCGCACATGGTGAAAGCTATACTTTTTACTATCTGAGCAAAAGAAAAATCCCTGTATACATAGACAAATCAAATAATTGCACACAATTTGATACCCATTTTGAAAATATTTCTTTTACTGGAAAAAAGTTATAAAAAAGTGAATTATGACTGATTACCCAGTTTAGGTCCGCATGAACATTTCCGCAAATGAGCTAACACTAGTCCCCATACCGTTGAATTTTGCCTCGACTCTATTCAAGGTGTCGAACAAACTTTTGTAATTATGGATAAGGTAAGGAATTCCCGACAATTGGACACCAATATATTGTGGATTCGATAAAATGGAAAAATTACAAATGCAGTCTTATTGTGCACACTGGAATTCGGACGCTGTAAATTGTCAGACGACATAACGCGCACATGGTGAAATCTGTACTTTTTACTATTTGAGCAAATGAAAAATCCCTGTAAACATAGACAAATCAAATAATTGCACACAATTTGATACCCATTTTGAAAATATTTCTTTTACTGGAAAAAAGTTATAAACATGTGAAATATCACTGATTTCCAGATAAGGGCCGCATGACAATTTCCGCAAATGAGCTAACACAAGTCCCCATACCGTTGAATTTCGACTCGACTCTAATCAAGGTGTCGGAAAAACTTTTGTAATTATGGATAAGGCAAGAAATTCCCGACAATTGGACACCAATATATTGTGGATTCGATAAAAAGGAAAAATTACAAATGCAATCTTATTGTGCACACTGGAATTTGGACGTTGTAGATTGTCAGACGACATACCACGCACATGGTGAAAGCTGTACTTTTTACTCTCTGAGCAAAAGAAAAATCCCTGTATACATAGACAAATCAAATAATAGCACACAATTTGATACCCATTTTGAAAATATTTCTTTTACTGGAAAAAAGTTATAAAAAAGTGAATTATGACTGATTACCCAGTTTAGGTCCGCATGAAAATTTCGGCAAATGAGCTAACACTAGTCCCCATACCGTTGAATTTTGCCTCGACTCTATTCAAGGTGTCGAACAAACTTTTGTAATTATGGATAAGGTAAGGAATTCCCGACAATTGGACACCAATATATTGTGGATTCGATAAAATGGAAAAATTACAAATGCAGTCTTATTGTGCACACTGGAATTCGGACGCTGTAAATTGTCAGACGACATAACGCGCTCATGGTGAAAGCTGTACTTTTTACTATTTGAGCAAATGAAAAATCCCTGTAAACATAGACAAATCAAATAATTGCACACAATTTGATACCCATTTTGAAAATATTTCTTTTACTGGAAAAAAGTTATAAACATGTGAAATATCACTGATTTCCCAGATAAGGGCCGCATGACAATTTCCGCAAATGAGCTAACACAAGTCCCCATACCGTTGAATTTCGACTCGACTCTAATCAAGGTGTCGGAAAAACTTTTGTAATTATGGATAAGGCAAGAAATTCCCGACAATTGGACACCAATATATTGTGGATTCGATAAAAAGGAAAAATTACAAATGCAGTCTTATTGTGAACACTGGAATTTGGACGTTGTAGATTGTCAGACGACATACCACGCACATGGTGAAAGCTGTACTTTTTACTCTCTGAGCAAAAGAAAAATCCCTGTATACATAGACAAATCAAATAATAGCACACAATTTGATAACCATTTTGAAAATATTTCTTTTACTGGAAAAAAGTTATAAAAAAGTGAATTATGACTGATTACCCAGTTTAGGTCCGCATGAAAATTTCGGCAAATGAGCTAACACTAGTCCCCATACCGTTGAATTTTGCCTCGACTCTATTCAAGGTGTCGAACAAACTTTTGTAATTATGGATAAGGTAAGGAATTCCCGACAATTGGACACCAATATATTGTGGATTCGATAAAATGGAAAAATTACAAATGCAGTCTTATTGTGCACACTGGAATTCGGACGCTGTAAATTGTCAGACGACATAACGCGCTCATGGTGAAAGCTGTACTTTTTACTATTTGAGCAAATGAAAAATCCCTGTAAACATAGACAAATCAAATAATTGCACACAATTTGATACCCATTTTGAAAATATTTCTTTTACTGGAAAAAAGTTATAAACATGTGAAATATCACTGATTTCCCAGATAAGGGCCGCATGACAATTTCCGCAAATGAGCTAACACAAGTCCCCATACCGTTGAATTTCGACTCGACTCTAATCAAGGTGTCGGAAAAACTTTCGTAATTATGGATAAGGCAAGAAATTCCCGACAATTGGACACCAATATATTGTGGATTCGATAAAAAGGAAAAATTACAAATGCAGTCTTATTGTGCACACTGGAATTTGGACGTTGTAGATTGTCAGACGACATACCGCGCACATGGTGAAAGCTGTACTTTTTACTATCTGTGCAAAAGAAAACTCCCTGTATACATAGACAAATCAAATAATAGCACACAATTTGATACCCATTTTGAAAATATTTCTTTTACTGGAAAAAAGTTATAAAAAAGTGAATTATGACTGATTACCCAGTTAAGGTCCGCATGAAAATTTCCGCAAATGAGCTAACACTATTCCCCATACCGTTGAATTTTGCCTCGACTCTATTCAAGGTGTCGAACAAACTTTTGTAATTATGGATAAGACAAGAAATTCCCGACGATTTGACAGCAATATTTTGTGGATTCTATAAAAAGGAAAAATTACAAATGCATTCTTATTGTTCACACTGGAATTCGGGCGCTGTATATTGTCAGACGACCTACCGCGCACATGGTGAAAGCTGTACTTTTTACTATCTGAGCAAATGAAAAATCCCTGTAAACATAGACAAATCAAATAATTTCACACAATTTGATACCCATTTTGAAAATATTTCTTTTACTGGAAAAAAGTTATAAAAAAGTGAATTATGACTGATTACCCAGTTTAGGTCCGCATGAACATTTCCGCAAATGAGCTAACACTAGTCCCCATACCGTTGAATTTTGCCTCGACTCTATTCAAGGTGTCGAACAAACTTTTGTAATTATGGATAAGGTAAGGAATTCCCGACAATTGGACACCAATATATTGTGGATTCGATAAAATGGAAAAATTACAAATGCAGTCTTATTGTGCACACTGGAATTTGGACGTTGTAGATTGTCAGACGACATACCACGCACATGGTGAAAGCTGTACTTTTTACTCTCTGAGCAAAAGAAAAATCCCTGTATACATAGACAAATCAAATAATAGCACACAATTTGATACCCATTTTGAAAATATTTCTTTTACTGGAAAAAAGTTATAAAAAAGTGAATTATGACTGATTACCCAGTTTAGGTCCGCATGAAAATTTCGCCAAATGAGCTAACACTAGTCCCCATACCGTTGAATTTTGCCTCGACTCTATTCAAGGTGTCGAACAAACTTTTGTAATTATGGATAAGGCAAGAAATTCCCGACAATTTGACACCAATATTTTGTGGATTCTATAAAAAGGAAAAAGTAGAAATGCAGTCTTATTGTGCACACTGGAATTCGGACGCTGTAAATTGTCAGACGTCATGCCGCGCACATGGTGAAAGCTGTACTTTTTACTATCTGAGCAAATGAAAAATCCCTGTAAACATAGACATATCAAATAATTGCACACAGTTTGATACCCATTTTGAAAATATTTCTTTTACTGGAAAAAAGTTATAAACAAGTGAAATATCACTGATTTCCCAGTTTAGGGGCGCATGACAAGTTCCACAAATGAGCTAACACATGTCCCCATACCGTTGAATTTCAAATCGACTCTATTCAAAGTGTCGAAATAACTTTTTTCATTATAGATAACGTGAGAAATTCCCGACAATTGGACACCAATATTTTGTGCATTCGATAAGAAGGAACAATTAGAAATGCAGTCTTATTGTGCACAGTGGAATTTGGACGCTGTAAATTGTCAAACGACATACCGCGCACATGGTGAAAGCTGTACTTTTTACTATCTGAGCAAATGAAATATCCCTGTAAACATAGACAAATCAAATAATTGCACACAATTTGATACCCATTTTGAAGTTATATTTCTTTTACTGGAAAAAAGTTATTAACATGTGAAATATCACTGATTTCCCAGTTTAGGGCCGCATGACAATTTCAGCAAATGAGCTAACACAAGTCCCCATACCGTTGAATTTCGACTCGACTATAATCAAATTGTCGAAAAAACTTTTGTAATTAGGGATAAGGCAAGATATTCACGACAATTTGACACCAATATTTTGTGGATTCTATAAAAAGGAAAAATTACAAATGCAGTCTGATTGTGCACACTGGAATTCGGACGCTGTAAATTGTCAGACGACATACCGCACACATAGTGAAAGCTGTACTTTTTACTATCTGACCAAATGAAACATCCCTGTAAATATAGATAAATCAAATAATTTCACACAATTTGATACCCATTTTGAAAATATTTCTTTTACTGGAAAAAAGTTATAAACAAGTGAAATATGACTGATTTCCCAGTTTAGTGCCGCATGATAATTTCCACAAATGAGCTAACACAAGTCACCATACCGTTGAATTTCGAATCGACTCTATTCAAGGTGTCGAAAAAACTTTTATAATTATGGATAAGGTAAGGAATTCCCGACAATTGGACACCAATATATTGTGGATTCGATAAAATGGAAAAATTACAAATGCAGTCTTATTGTGCACACTGGAATTCGGACGCTGTAAATTGTCAGACGACATACCACGCACATGGTGAAAGCTGTTCTTTTTACTATCTGAGCAAATGAAAAATCCCTGTAAACATAGACAAATCAAATAATTGCACTCAATTTGATACACATTTTGAAAATATTTCTTTTACTGGAAAAAAGTTATAAACAAGTGAAATATCACTGATTTCCCAGTTTAGGACCGCATGACAATTTCCACAAATGAGCTAACACAAGTCCCCATACCGTTGAATTTCGAATCGACTCTATTCAAGGTGTCGAAAAAACTTTTGTAATTATGGATAACGCAAGAAATTCGCGAAGATTTGACACCAATATTTTGTGGATTCTATAAAAAAAAAAAGTAGAAATGCAGTCTTATTGTGCACACTGGAATTCGGACGCTGTAAATTGTCAGACGACATACCGCGCACATAGTGAAAGCTGTACTTTTTACTATCTGACCAAATGAAACATCCCTGTAAACATAGATAAATCAAATAATTTCACACAATTTGATACCCATTTTGAAAATATTTCTTTTACTGGAAAAAAGTTATAAACAAGTGAAATATCACTGAATTCCCAGTTTAGGGCCGCATGACAATTTCCGCAAATGAGCTAACACAAGTCCCCATACCGTTGAATTTCGACTCGACTCTAATCAAGGTGTCGAAAAAACTTTTGTAATTATGGACAAGGCAAGAAATTCACGACAATTTGACACCAATATATTGTGGATTCGATAAAAAGAAAAATTACAAATGCGGCTTTATTGTGCACACTGGAATTAGGACGCTGTAAATTGTCAGACGACATACCGCGCACATCGTGAAAGCTATACTTTTTACTATCTGAGCAAAAGAAAAATCCCTGTATACATAGACAAATCTCATAATTGCACACAATTTGATACCCATTTTGAAAATATTTCTTTTACTGGAAAAAAGTTATAAAAACGTGAATTATGACTGATTACCCATTTTAGGTCCGCATGAAAATTTCCGCAAATGAGCTAACACTAGTCCCCATACCGTTGAATTTTGCCTCGACTCTATTCAAGGTGTCGAACAAACTTTTGTAATTATGTATAAGGCAAGAAATTTACGACAATTTGACACCAATATTTTGTGGATTCTATAAAAAGGAAAAATTACAAATGCAGTCTTATTGTGCACACTGGAATTCGGACGCTAAAAATTGTCAGACGACATACCGCGCACATAGTGAAAGCTGTAGTTTTTACTATCTGACCAAATGAAACATCCCTGTAAACATAGATAAATCAAATAATTTCACACAATTTGATACCCATTTTGAAAATATTTCTTTTAATGGAAAAAATTTATAAACAAGTGAAATATCACTGATTTCCCAGTTTAGGGCCGCATGACAATTTCCGCAAATGAGCTAACACAAGTCCCCATACCGTTAAATTTCGCCTCGACTCTATTCAACGTGTCGAAAAAACTTTTGTAATTATCGATAACGCAAGAAATTCGCGAAGATTTGACACCAATATTTTGTGGATTCTATAAAAAAAAAAGTAGAAATGCAGTCTTATTGTGCACACTGGAATTCGGACGCTGTAAATTGTCAGACGTCATGCCGCGCACATGGTGAAAGCTGAACTTTTTACTATCTGTGCAGATGAAAAATCCCTGTAAACATAGACAAATCAAATAATTTCACACAATTTGATACCCATTTTGAAAATATTTCTTTTACTGGAAAAAAGTTATAAACAAGTGAAATATCACTGATTTCCCAGTTTAGGGCCGCATGACAATTTCCGCAAATGAGCTAACACAAGTCCCCATACCGTTGAATTTCGTCTCGGCTCTAATCAAGGTGTCGAAAAAACTTTTGTAATTATGGATAAGGCAAGAAATTCACGACAATTTGACACCAATATATTGTGGATTCGATAAAAAGGAAAAATTACAAATGCGGCCTTATTGTGCACACTGGAATTCGGACGCTGTAAATTGTCAGACGACATACCGCGCACATCGTGAAAGCTGAACTTTTTACTATCTGAGCAAAAGAAAAAACCCTGTATACATAGACAAATCAAATAATTGCACACAATTTGATATCCATTTTGAAAATATTTCTTTTACTGGAAAAAATTATAAAAACGTGAATTATGACTGATTACCCATTTTAGGTCCGCATGAAAATTTCCGCAAATGAGCTAACACTAGTCCCCATACCGTTGAATTTTGCCTCGACTCTATTCAAGGTGTCGAACAAACTTTTGTAATTATGAATAAGGCAAGAAATTCCGACAATTTGACACCAATATTTTGTGGATTCTATAAAAAGGAAAAATTACAAATGCAGTCTTATTGTGCACACTGGAATTCGGACGCTGTAAATTGTCAGACGACATACCGCGCACATCGTGAAAGCCGTTCTTTTTACTATCTGAGCAAAAGAAAAATCCCTGTATACATAGACAAATCACATAATTGCACACAATTTGATACCCATTTTGAAAATATTTCTTTTACTGGAAAAAAGTTATAAAAACGTGAATTATGACTGATTACCCATTTTAGGTCCACATGAAAATTTCCTCAAATGAGCTAACACTAGTCCCCATACCGTTGAATTTTGCCTCGACTCTATTCAAGGTGTCGAACAAACTTTTGTAATTATGGATAAGGCAAGAAATTCTCGACCATTTGACACCAATATTTTGTGGATTCTATAAAAAGGAAAAATTACAAATGCAGTCTTATTGTGCACACTGGAATTCGGACGTTGTAAATTGTCAGACGACATACCGGGCACATAGTGAAAGCTGTACTTTTTACTATCTGACCAAATGAAACATCCCTGTAAACATAGATAAATCAAATAATTTCACACAATTTGATACCCATTTTGAAAATATTTCTTTTACTGGAAAAAAGTTATAAACAAGTGAAATATCACTGATTTCCCAGTTTAAGGCCGCATGACAATTTCCGCAAATGAGCTAACACTAGTCCCCATACCGTTGAATTTTGCCTCGACTCTATTCAATGTGTCGAACAAACTTTTGTAATTATGGATAAGGCAAGAAATTCACGACAATTTGACACCAATATTGTGTGGTTTCTATAAAAAGGAAAAATTACAAATGCAGTCTTATTGTGCACACTGGAATTCGGACGCTGTAAATTGTCAGACGACATACCGCGCACATAGTGAAAGCTGTACTTTTTACTATCTGACCAAATGAAGCATCCCTGTAAACATAGATAAATCAAATCATTTCACACAATTTGATACCAATTTTGAAAATATTTCTTTTACTGGAAAAAAGTTATAAACAAGTGAACTATCACTGATATCCCAGTTTAGGTCCGCATGAAAATTTCCGCAAATGAGCTAACACAAGTCCCCATACCGTTGAATTTCGACTCGACTCTAATCAAGGTGTCGAAAAAACTTTTGTAATTATGGATTAGGCAAGAAATTCCCGACAATTTGACACCAATATATTGTGGATTCGTTAAAAGGAAAAATTACAAATGCAGTTTTATTGTGCACACTGGAATTCGGACGCTGTAGATTGTCAGACGACATACCGCGCACATGGTGAAAGCTGTACTTTTTACTATCTGAGCAAAAGAAAAATCCCTGTATACATAGACAAATCAAATAATAGCACACAATTTGATACCCATTTTGAAAATATTTCTTTTACTGGAAAAAAGTTATAAACAAGTGAAATATCACTGATTTCCCAGTTTAGGGCCGCATGACAATTTCCGCAAATGATCTAACACAAGTCCCCATACCGTTGAATTTCGACTCGACTCTAATCAAGGTGTCGAAAAAACTTTTGTAATTATGGATAAGGCAAGAAATTCTCGGCAATTTGACACCAATATATTGTGGATTCGATAAAAATGAAAAATTACAAATGCGGCCTAATTGTGCAGACTGGAATTCGGACGCTGTAAATTGTCAGACGACATACCGCGCACATCGTGAAAGCCGTTCTTTTTACTATCTGAGCAAAAGAAAAATCCCTGTATACATAGACAAATCACATAATTGCACACAATTTCATACCCATTTTGAAAATATTTCTTTTACTGGAAAAAAGTTATAAAAACGTGAATTATGACTGATTACCCATTTTAGGTCCACATGAAAATTTCCGCAAATGAGCTAACACTAGTCCCCATACCGTTGAATTTTGCCTCGACTCTATTCAAGGTGTCGAACAAACTTTTGTAATTATGGATAAGGCAAGAAATTCTCGACCATTTGACACCAATATTTTGTGGATTCTATAAAAAGGAAAAATTACAAATGCAGTCTTATTGTGCACACTGGAATTCGGACGTTGTAAATTGTCAGACGACATACCGGGCACATAGTGAAAGCTGTACTTTTTACTATCTGACCAAATGAAACATCCCTGTAAACATAGATAAATCAAATAATTTCACACAATTTGATACCCATTTTGAAAATATTTCTTTTACTGGAAAAAAGTTATAAACAAGTGAAATATCACTGATTTCCCAGTTTAAGGCCGCATGACAATTTCCGCAAATGAGCTAACACTAGTCCCCATACCGTTGAATTTTGCCTCGACTCTATTCAACGTGTCGAAAAAACTTTTGTAATTATGGATAAGGTAAGGAATTCCCGACAATTGGACACCAATATATTGTGGATTCGTTAAAAGGAAAAATTACAAATGCAGTTTTATTGTGCACACTGGAATTCGGACGCTGTAGATTGTCAGACGACATACCGCGCACATGGCGAAAGCTGTACTTTTTACTATCTGAGCAAAAGAAAAATCCCTGTATACATAGACAAATCAAATAATAGCACACAATTTGATACCCATTTTGAAAATATTTCTTTTACTGGAAAAAAGTTATAAAAAAGTGAATTATGACTGATTACCCAGTTTAGGTCCGCATGAAAATTTCCGCAAATGAGCTAACACTAGTCCCCATACCGTTGAATTTTGCCTCGACTCTATTCAATGTGTCGAACAAACTTTTGTAATTATGGATAAGGCAAGAAATTCACGACAATTTGACACCAATATTGTGTGGTTTCTATAAAAAGGAAAAAGTACAAATGCAGTCTTATTGTGCACACTGGAATTCGGACGCTGTAAATTGTCAGACGACATACCGCGCACATAGTGAAAGCTGTACTTTTTACTATCTGACCAATTGAAGCATCCCTGTAAACATAGATAAATCAAATCATTTCACACAATTTGATACCCATTTTGAAAATATTTCTTTTACTGGAAAAAAGTTATAAACAAGTGAACTATCACTGATATCCCAGTTTAGGGCCGCATGACAATTTCCGCAAATGAGCTAACACAAGTCCCCATTCCGTTGAATTTCGACTCGACTCTAATCAAGGTGTCGAAAAAACTTTTGTAATTATGGATTAGGCAAGAAATTCCCGACAATTTGACACCAATATATTGTGGATTCGGTAAAAGGAAAAATTACAAATGCAGTTTTATTGTGCACACTGGAATTCGGACGCTGTAGATTGTCAGACGACATACCGCGCACATGGTGAAAGCTGTACTTTTTACTATCTGAGCAAAAAAAAAATCCCTGTATACATAGACAAATCAAATAATAGCACACAATTTGATACCCATTTTGAAAATATTTCTTTTACTGGAAAAAAGTTATAAACAAGTGAAATATCACTGATTTCCCAGTTTAGGGCCGCATGACAATTTCCGCAAATGAGCTAACACAAGTCCCCATACCGTTGAATTCCGACTCGACTCTAATCAAGGTGTCGAAAAAACTTTTGTAATTATGGATTAGGGAAGAAATTCCCGACAATTTGACACCAATATATTGTGGATTCGATAAAAAGGAAAAATTACAAATGCAGTCTTATTGTGCACACTGGAATTCGGACGCTGTAAATTGCCAGACGACATACCGCGCACATGATGAAAGCGGTACTTTTTACTCTCTGAGCAAAAGAAAAATCCCTGTATACATAGACAAATCAAATAATTGCACAAAATTTGATACCCATTTTGAAAATATATCTTTTACTGTAAAAAAGTTATAAAAAAGTGAATTATGACTGATTACCCAGTTTAGGTCCGCATGAAAATTTCCGCAAATGAGCTAACACTAGTCCCCATACCGTTGAATTTTGCCTCGACTCTATTCAAGGTGTCGAACAAACTTTTGTAATTATGGATAAGGCAAGAAATTCACGACAATTTGACACCAATATTTTGTGGATTCTATAAAAAGGAAAAATTACAAATGCATTCTTATTGTGCACACTGGAATTCGGACGCTGTAAATTGTCAGAGGACATACCGCGCACATAGTGAAAGCTGTACTTTTTACTATCTGACCAAATGAAACATCCCTGTAAACATAGATAAATCAACTAATTTCACACAATTTGATGCCCATTTTGAAAATATTTCTTTTACTGGAAAAAAGTTATAAACAAGTGAAATATCACTGATTTCCCAGTTTAGGGCCGCATGGCAATTTCCGCAAATGAGCTAACAAGTCCCCATACCGTTAAATTTCGCCTCGACTCTATTCAACGTGTCGAAAAACTTTTGTAATTATGGATAAGGCAAGAAATTCAGGACAATTTGACACAATAATTTTGTGGATTCTCTAAAAAGTAAAAAGTAGAAATGCATTCCTATTGTGCACACTGGAATTCGGACGCTGTAAATTGTCAAACGACATACCGCACACATGGTGAAAGCTGTACTTTTTACTATCTGGGCAAATGAAAAATCCCTGTAAACATATACAAATCAAATAATTTCACAAAATTTGATAACAATTTGAAAATATTTCTTTTACTGGAAAAAAGTTATAAACAAGTGAAATATCACTGATTTCCCAGTTTAGGGCCGGATGACAATTTCCGCAAATGAGCTAACACAAGACCTCATACAGTTGAATTTTGACTCGACTCTAATAAGGTGTCGAAAAAACTTTTGTAATTATGGATAAGGCAAGAAATTCTCGACAATTTGACACCAATATATTGTGGATTCGATAAAAAGGAAAAATTACAAATGCAGTCTTATTGTGCACACTGGAATTCGGACGCTGTAGATTGTCAGACGACATACCGCGCACATGGCGAAAGCTGTACTTTTTACTATCTGAGCAAAAGAAAAATCCCTGTATACATAGACAAATCAAATAATAGCACACAATTTGATACCCATTTTGAAAATATTTCTTTACTGGAAAAAAGTTATAAACAAGTGAAATATCACTGATATCCCAGTTTAGGGCCGCATGACAATTTCCGCAAATGAGCTAACACAAGTCCCCATACCGTTGAATTTCGACTCGACTCTAATCAAGGTGTCGAAAAAACTTTTGTAATTATGGATAAGGCAAGAAATTCCCGACAATTTGACACCAATATACTGTGGATTCGATAAAAAGGAAAAATTACAAATGCAGTCTTATTGTGCACACTGGAATTCGGACGCTGTAAATTGCCAGACGACATACCGCGCACATGGTGAAAGCGGTACTTTTTACTATCTGAGCAAAAGAAAAATCCCTCTATACATAGACAAATCAAATAATTGCACACAATTTGATACACATTTTGAAAATATTTCTTTTACTGGAAAAAAGTTATAAAAAAGTGAATTATGACTGATTACCCAGTTTAGGTCCGCATGAAAATTTCCGCAAATGAGCTAACACTAGTCCCCATACCGTTGAATTTTGCCTCGACTCTATTCAAGGTGACGAACAAACTTTTGTAATTATGGATAAGGCAAGAAATTCACGACAATTTGACACCAATATTTTGTGGATTCTATAAAAAGGAAAAAGTAGAAATGCAGTCTTATTGTGCAGACTGGAATTCGGACGCTGTAAATTGTCAGACGTCATACCGCGCACATGGTGAAAGCTGTACTTTTTACTATCTGAGCAAATGAAAAATCCCTGTAAACATAGACATATCAAATAATTGCACACAATTTGATACACATTTTGAAAATATTTCTTTTACTGGAAAAAAGTTATAAACAAGTCAAATATCACCGATTTCCCAATTTAGGGCCGCATGACAATTTCCGCAAATGAGCTAACACAAGTCCTCATACCGTTGAATTTCGACTCGACTCTAATCAAGGTGTCGAAAAGACTTTTGTAATTATGGATAAGGCAAGAAATTCTCGACAATTTGACACCAATATATTGTGGATTCGATAAAAAGGAAAAATTACAAATGTAATCATATTGTGCACACTGGAATTCGGACGCTGTAAATTGTCAGACGACATACAGCGCACATGGTGAAAGCTGTACTTTTTACTATCTGTGCAAATGAAAAATCCCTGTAAACATATACAAATCAAATAATTTCACAAAATTTGATACCCATTTTGAAAATATTTCTTTTACTGGAAAAAAGTTTTAAACAAGTGAAATATCACTGATTTCCCAGTTTAGGGCCGGATGACAATTTCCGCAAATGAGCTAACACAAGTCCTCATACAGTTGAATTTTGACTCGACTCTAATAAGGTGTCGAAAAACTTTTGTAATTATGGATAAGGCAAGAAATTCTCGACAATTTGACACCAATATATTGTGGATTCGATAAAAAGGAAAAATTACAAATGCAGTCTTATTGTGCACACTGGAATTCGGACGCTCTAGATTGTCAGACGACATACCGCGCACATGGTGAAAGCTGTACTTTTTACTATCTGAGCAAAAGAAAAATCCCTGTATACATAGACAAATCAAATAATAGCACACAATTTGATACCCATTTTGAAAATATTTATTTACTGGAAAAAAGTTATAAACAAGTGAAATATCACTGATATCCCAGTTTAGGTCCGCATGACAATTTCCGCAAATGAGCTAACACAAGTCCCCATACCGTTGAATTTCGACTCGACTCTAATCAAGGTGTCGAAAAAACTTTTGTAATTATGTATTAGGCAAGAAATTCTCGACAATTTGACACCAATATATTGTGGATTCGATAAAAAGGAAAAATTACAAATGCAGTCTTATTGTGCACACTGGAATTCGGACGCTGTAAATTGCCAGACGACATACCGCACACATGGTGAAAGCGGTACTTTTTACTATCTGAGCAAAAGAAAAATCCCTGTATACATAGACAAATCAAATAATTGCACACAATTTGATACACATTTTGAAAATATTTCTTTTACTGGAAAAAAGTTATAAAGAAGTGAATTATGACTGATTACCCAGTTTAGGTCCGCATGAAAATTTCCGCAAATGAGCTAACACTAGTCCCCATACCGTTGAATTTTGCCTCGACTCTATACAAGGTGACGAACAAACTTTTGTAATTATGGATAAGGCAAGAAATTCACAATTTGACACCAATATTTTGTGGATTCTATAAAAAGGAAAAAGTAGAAATGCAGTCTTATTGTGCAGACTGGAATTCGGACGCTGTAAATTGTCAGACGTCATGCCGCGCACATGGTGAAAGCCGTACTTTTTACTATCTGAGCAAATGAAAAATCCCTGTAAACATAGACATATCAAATAATTGCACACAATTTGATACACATTTTGAAAATATTTCTTTTACTGGAAAAAAGTTATAAACAAGTGAAATATCACTGATTTCCCAATTTAGGGCCGCATGACAATTTCCGCAAATGAGCTAACACAAGTCCTCATACCGTTGAATTTCGACTCGACTCTAATCAAGGTGTCGAAAAGACTTTTGTAATTATGGATAAGGCAAGAAATTCTCGACAATTTGACACCAATATATTGTGGATTCGATAAAAAGGAAAAATTACAAATGTGGTCTTATTGTGCACACTGGAATTCGGACGCTGTAAATTGTCAGACGACATACCGAGCACATGGTGAAAGCTGTACTTATTACTATCTGAGCAAAATAAAAATCCCTGTATACATAGACGAATCAAATAATTGCACACAATTTGATACCCATTTTGAAAATATTTCCTTTACTGGAAAAAAGTTATAAAAAAGTGAATTATAACTGATTACCCAGTTTAGGTCCGCATGAAAATTTCCGCAAATGAGCTAACACTACTCCCCATACCGTTGAATTTTGCCTCGACTCTATTCAAGGTGTCGAACAAACTTTTGTAATTATGGATAAGGCAAGAAATTCTCGACAATTGGACAGTAATATTTTGTGGATTCTATAAAAAGGAAAAATTACAAATACATTCTTATTGTTCACACTGGAATTTGGACGCTGTATATTGTCAGACGACATACCGCGCACATGGTGAAAGCTGTACATTTTACTATCTGAGCAAAAGAAAAATCCCTGTTTACATAGATAAATCAAATAATTGCCCACAATTTGATACCCATTTTGAAAATATTTCTTTTACTGGAAAAAAGTTATAAAAAAGTGAATTATGACTGATTACCCAGTTGAGGTCCGCATGAAAATTTCCGCAAATGAGCTAACACTAGTCCCCATACCGTTGAATATTGCCTCGACTCAATTCAAGGTGTCGAACAAACTTTTGTAATTATGGATAAGTCAAGAAATTCTCGACAATTTGACACCAATATTTTGTGGATTCTATAAAAAGGAAAAATTACAAATGCAGTCTTATTGTGCACACTGGAATTCGGACGCTGTAAATTGTCAGACGACATACCGCGCACATAGTGAAAGCTGTACTTTTTATTATCTGAGCAAATGAAAAATCCCTGTAAACATAGACAAATCAAATAAATGCACACAATTTGATACCCATTTTGAAAATATTTTTTTTACTTGAAAAAAGTTATAAACAAGTGAAATATGACTGATTTCCCAGTTTAGGGCCGCATGACATTTTCCGCAAATGAGCTAACACACGTCCCCATACCGTTGAATTTCGCCTCGACTCTATTCAAGGTGTCGAAATAACTTTTTTCATTATAGATAACGTGAGAAATTCCCGACAATTGGACCGCAATATTTTGTGCATTCGATAAAAAGGAACAATTAGAAATGCAGTCTTATTGTTCACACTGGAATTCGGACGCTGTATATTGTCAGACGACATACCGCGCATATCGTGAAAGCTGTACTTTTTACTATCTGAGCAAAAGAAAAATCCCTGTATACATAGACAAATCATATAATTGCGCACAATTTGATACCCATTTTGAAAATATTTCTTTTACTGGAAAAAAGTTATAAAAACGTGAATTATGACTGATTACCCAGTTTAGATCCGCATGAAAATTTCCGCAAATGAGCTAACACTAGTTCCCATACCGTTGAATTTTGCCTCGACTCTATTCAAGGTGTCGAAAAAACTTTTGTAATTATGGATAAGGCAAGAAATTCTTGACAATTGGACCGCAATATTTTGTGGATTTTATGAAACGGAAAAATTACAAATGCATTCTTATTGTGCACACAGGAATTCGGACGCTGTATATTGTCTGACGACATACCGCGCACATGGTGAAAGATGTACTTTTTACTATCTGAGCAAAAGAAAAATCCCTGTATACATAGACAAATCAAATAATTGCACACAATTTGATACCCATTTTGAAAATATTTCTTTTACTGGAAACAAGTTATAAACATGTGAAATATCACTGAATTCCCAGTTTAGGGCCTCATGACAATTTCCGCAAATGAGCTAACACTACTCCCCATACCGTTGAATTTTGCCTCGACTCTATTCAAGGTGTCGAACAAACTTTTGTAATTAAGGATAAGGCAAGAAATTTACGACAATTTGACACCAATATTTTGTGGATTCTATAAAAAGGAAAAATTACAAATGCAGTCTTATTGTGCACACTGGAATTCGGACGCTGTAAATTGTCAGACGACATACCGCGCACATAGTGAGAGCTGTACTTTTTACTATCTGAACAAATGAAACATCCCTGTAAACATAGATAAATCAAATAATTTCACAAAATTTGATACCCATTTTGAAAATATTTCTTTTACTGGAAAACAATTATAAACAAGTGAAATATGACTGATTTCCCAGTTTAGGGCCGCAGGACAATTTCCACAAATGAGCTAACACAAGTCCCCATACCGTTGAATTTCGCCTCGACTCAATTCAAGGTGTCGAACAAACTTTTGTAATTATGGATAAGGCAAGAAATTCTAGACAATTTGAAACCAATATTTTGTGGATTCTATAAAATGAAAAATTACAAATGCAGTCTTATTGTGCACACTGGAATTCGGACGCTGTATATTGTCAGACGACATACCGCGCACATCGTGAAAGCTGTACTTTTTACTATCTGAGCAAAAGAAAAATCCCTGTATACATAGACAAATCATATAATTGCGCACAATTTGATATCCATTTTGAAAATATTTCTTTTACTGGAAAAAAGTTATACACATGTGAAATATCACGGATTTCCCAGTTTAGGGCCGCATGACAATTTCCGCAAATGAGCTAACACAAGTCCCCATACCGTTGAATTTCGACCCAACTCTAATCAAGGTGTGGAAAAAACTTTTGTAATAATGGATAAGGCAAGAAATTCTCGGCAATATGAAACCAATATATTGTGGATTCGATAAAAAGGAAAAATTACAAATGTGGTCTTATTGTGCACACTGGAATTCGGACGCTGTAAATTGTCAGACGACATACCGAGCACATGGTGAAAGCTGTACTTTTTACTATCTGAGCAAAATAAAAATCCCTGTATACATAGACGAATCAAATAATTGCACACAATTTGATACCCATTTTGAAAATATTTCCTTTACTGGAAAAAAGTTATAAAAAAGTGAATTATAACTGATTACCCAGTTTAGGTCCGCATGAAAATTTCCGCAAATGAGCTAACACTACTCCCCATACCGTTGAATTTTGCCTCGACTCTATTCAAGGTGTCGAACAAACTTTTGTAATTATGGATAAGGCAAGAAATTCTCGACAATTGGACAGTAATATTTTGTGGATTCTATAAAAAGGAAAAATTACAAATACATTCTTATTGTTCACACTGGAATTCGGACGCTGTATATTGTCAGACGACATACCGCGCACATGGTGAAAGCTGTACATTTTACTATCTGAGCAAAAGAAAAATCCCTGTTTACATAGATAAATCAAATAATTTCACACAATTTGATACCCATTTTGAAAATATTTCTTTTACTGGAAAAAAGTTATAAAAAAGTGAATTATGACTGATTACCCAGTTTAGGTCGCATGAAAATTTCCGCAAATGAGCTAACACTAGTCCCCATACCGTTGAATTTTGCCTCGACTCTATTCAAGGTGTCGAACAAACTTTTGTAATTATGGATAAGGCAAGAAATTTACGACAATTTGACACCAATATTTTGTGGATTCTATAAAAAGGAAAAATTACAAATGCAGTCTTATTGTGCACACTGGAATTCGGACGCTGTAAATTGTCAGACGACATACCGCGCACATAGTGAAAGCTGTACTTTTTACTATCTGACCAAATGAAAAATCCCTGTAAACATAGATAAATCAAATAATGTCACAAAATTTGATAAACATTTTGAAAATATTTCTTTTACTGGAAAACAGTTATAAACAAGTGAAATATGACTGATTTCCCAGTTTAGGGCCGCAGCACAATTTCCACAAATGAGCTAACACATGTCCCCATACCGTTGAATTTCGCCTCGACTCTATTTAAGGTGTCGAAAAAACTTTTGTAATTATGGATAAGGTAAGGAATTCCCGACAATTGTACACCAATATATTGTGGATTCGATAAAAAGGAAAAATTACAAATGCAGTCTTATTGTGCATACTGGAATTCGGACGCTCTAAATTGTCAGACGTCATGCCGCGCACATGGTGAAAGCTGTACTTTTTACTATCTGAGCAAATGAAAAATCCCTGTAAACATAGACATATCAAATAATTGCACACAATTTGATACCCATTTTGAAAATATTTCTTTTACTGGAAAAAAGTTATAAACAAGTGAAATATGACTGATTTCCCAGTTTAGGGCCGCATGAAAATTTCCACAAATGAGCTAACACAAGTCCCCATACCGTTGAATTTCGAATAGACTCTATTCAAGGTGTCGAGAAAACTTTTGTAATTATGGATAAGGTAAGGAAGTCCGGACAATTGGACACCAATATATTGTGGATTCTATAAAAAGGAAAAATTACAAATACATTCTTATTGTTCACACTGGAATTCGGACGCTGTATATTGTCAGACGACATACCGCGCACATGGTGAAAGCTGTACTTTTTACTATCTGACCAAATGAAACATCCCTGTAAACATAGATAAATCAAATCATTTCACAAAATTTGATACCCATTTTGAAAATATTTCTTTCACTGGAAAACCGTTATAAACAAGTGAAATATGACTGATTTCCCAGTTTAGGGCCGCAGGACAATTTCCACAAATGAGCTAACACAAGTCCCCATACCGTTGAATTTCGCCTCGACTCTATTTAAGGTGTCGAAAAAACTTTTGTAATTATGGATAAGGTAAGGAATTCCCGACAATTGTACACCAATATATTGTGGATTCGATAAAAAGGAAAAATTACAAATGTAATCATATTGTGCACACTGGAATTCGGACGCTGTAAATTGTCAGACGACATAAGGCGCACATGGTGAAAGCTGTACTTTTTACTATCTGAGCAAATGAAAAATCCCTGTAAACATAGACATATCAAATAATTGCACACAATTTGATACCCATTTTGAAAATATTTCTTTTACTGGAAAAAAGTTATAAACAAGTGAAATATGACTGATTTCCCAGTTTAGGGCCGCATGACAATTTCCGCAAATGAGCTAACACTAGTCCGCATACCGTTGAATTTCGAATCGACTCTATTCAAGGTGTCGAAAAAACTTTTGTAATTATGCATAAGGTAAGGAATTCCCGACAATTGGACACCAATATATTGTGGATTCGATAAAAAGGAAAAATTACAAATGCAGTCTTATTGTGCACACTGGAATTCGGAGGCTGTAAATTGTCAGACGACATACCGCGCACATGGTGAAAGCTGTACTTTTCACTATCTGAGCAAATGAAAAATCCCTGTAAACATAGACAAATCAAATAATTTCACACAATTTGATACCCATTTTGAAAATATTTCTTTTACTGGAAAAATTTATAAACAAGTGAAATATCACTGATTTCCCAGTTTAGGGCCGCATGACAATTTCCGCAAATGAGCTAACACAAGTCCCCATTCCGTTGAATTTCGACTCGACTCTAATCAAGGTGTCGAAAAAACTTTTGTAATTATGGATAAGGTAAGGAATTCCCGACAATTGGACACCAATATATTGTGGATTCGATAAAAAGGAACAATTACAAATGCAGTCTTATTGTGCACACTGGAATTCGGACGCTGTAAATTGTCAGACAACATACCGCGCACATGGTGAAAGCTGTACTTTATACTATCTGAGCAAATGAAAAATCCCTGTAAACATAGACAAATCAAATAATTTCACACAATATGATACACATTTTGAAAATATTTCTTTTACTGGAAAAAAGTTATAAACAAGTGAAATATCACTGATTTCCCAGTTTAGGGCCGCATGACAATTTCCGCAAATGAGCTAACACAAGACCCCATACCGTTGAATTTCGACTCGACTCTAATCAAGGTGTCGAAAAAACTTTTGTAATTATGGATAAGGCAAGAAATTCTCGACAATTTGACACCAATATATTGTGGATTCGATAAAAAGGAAAAAATTACAAATGCAGTCTTATTGTGCACACTGGAATTCGGACGCTGTAGATTGTCAGACGACATACCGCGCACATGGTGAAAGCTGTACTTTTTACTATCTGAGCAAATGAAAAATCCCTGTAAACATAGACAAATCAAATAATTTCACACAATTTTCTACCAATTTTGAAAATATTTCTTTTACTGGATAAAAGTTATAAACAAGTGAAATATGACTGATTTCCCAATTTAGGGCCGTATGACAATTTCCGCAAATGAGCTAACACATGTCCCCATACCGTTAAATTTCGCCTCGACTCTATTCAACGTATCGAAAAAACTTTTGTAATTATGGATAAGGCAATTAATTCTCGACAATTTGACACCAATATTTTGTGGATTCTCTAAAAAGGAAAAAGTAGAAATGAGGTCTTATTGTGCACACTGGAATTCGGACGCTGTAAATTGTCAAACGACATACCGCGCACATGGTGTAAACTGTACTTTTTACTATCTGAGCAAATGAAAAATCCCTGTAAACATATAAAAATCAAATAATTGCACACAATTTGATACCCATTTTGAAAATATTTCTTTTACTGGAAAAAAGTTATAAACATGTGAAATATCACTGATTACCCAGTTTAGGGCCGCATGACAATTTCCGCAAATGAGCTAACACAAGTCCCCATACCGTTGAATTTCGAATCGACTCTATTCAATGTGTCGAAAAAACTTTTGTAATTATGGATAAGGCAAGAAATTCTCGAAGATTTGACACCAATATATTGTGGATTCTATAAAAAGGAAAAATTACAAATGCAGTTTTATTGTGCACACTGGAATTCGGACGCTGTAAATTGTCAGACGACATACCGCGCACATAGTGAAAGCTGTACTTTTTACTATCTGACCAAATGAAACATCCCTGTAAACATAGATAAATTAAATAATTTCACACAATTTGATACCCATTTTGAAAATATTTCTTTTACTGGAAAAAAGTTATAAACAAGTGAAATATGACAGATTTCCCAGTTTAGGGCCGCATGACAATTTCAGCAAATGAGCTAACACAAGTCCCCATACCGTTGAATTTCGAATCGACTCTATTCAAGGTGTCGAAAAAACTTTTGTAATTATGGATAAGGCAAGAAATTCGCGAAGATTTGACACCAATATATTGTGGATTCTATAAAAAGGAAAAATTACAAATGCAGTCTTATTGTGCACACTGTAATTCGGACGCTGTAAATTGTCAGACGACATACCGCGCACATGGTGAAAGCTGTACTTTTTACTATCTGAGCAAAAGAAAAATCCCTGTAAACATAGACAAATCAAATAATTGCACACAATTTGATACCCATTTTGAAAATATTTCTTTTACTGGAAAAAAGTTATAAACAAGTGAAATATGACTGATTTCCCAATTTAGGGCCGTATGAAAATTTCCGCAAATGAGCTAACACATGTTCCCATACCGTTAAATTTCGCCTCGACTCTATTCAACGTATCGAAAAAACTTTTGTAATTATGGATAAGGCAATTAATTCTCGACAATTTGACACCAATATTTTGTGGATTCTCTAAAAAGGAAAAAGTAGAAATGAGGTCTTATTGTGCACACTGGAATTCGGACGCTGTAAATTGTCAAACGATATACCGCGCACATGGTGTAAACTGTACTTTTTACTATCAGAGCAAATGAAAAATCCCTGTAAACATATAAAAATCAAATAATTGCACACAATTTGATACCCATTTTGAAAATATTTCTTTTACTGGAAAAAAGTTATAAACATGTGAAATATCACTGATTACCCAGTTTAGGGCCGCATGACAATTTCCGCAAATGAGCTAACACAAGTCCCCATACCGTTGAATTTCGAATCGACTCTATTCAAGGTGTCGAAAAAACTTTTGTAATTATGGATAAGGCAAGAAATTTACGACAATTTGACACCAATATTTTGTGGATTCTATAAAAAGGAAAAATTACAAATGCAGTCTTATAGGGCACACTGGAATTCGGACGCTGTAAATTGTCAGACGACATACCGCCCACATAGTGAAAGCTGTACTTTTTACTATCTGACCAAATGAAACATCCCTGTAAACATAGATAAATCAAATCATTTCACACAATTTGATACCCATTTTGAAAATATTTCTTTTACTGGAAAAAAGTTATAAACAAGTGAAATATGACAGATTTCCCAGTTTAGGGCCGCATGACAATTTCCGCAAATGAGCTAACACAAGTCCCCATACCGTTGAATTTCGAATCGACTCTATTCAAGGTGTCGAAAAAACTTTTGTAATTATGGATAAGGCAAGAAATTCGCGAAGATTTGACACCAATATATTGTGGATTCTATAAAAAGGAAAAATTACAAATGCAGTCTTATTGTGCACACTGTAATTCGGACGCTGTAAATTGTCAGACGACATACCGCGCACATGGTGAAAGCTGTACTTTTTACTATCTGAGCAAAAGAAAAATCCCTGTAAACATAGACAAATCAAATAATTGCACACAATTTGATACCCATTTTGAAAATATTTCTTTTACTGGAAAAAAGTTATAAAAAAGTGAATTATGACTGGTTACCCAGTTTAGGTCCGCATGAAAATTTCCGCAAATGAGCTAACACTAGTCCCCATACCGTTGAATTTTGCCTCGACTCTATTCAAGGTGTCGAACAAACTTTTGTAATTATGGATAAGGCAAGAAATTCTCGACAATTTGACACCAATATTTTGTGGATTCTATAAAAATGAAAAAGTAGAAATGCAGTCTTATTGTGCACACTGGAATTCGGACGCTGTAAATTATCAGACGTCATGCCGCGCACATGGTGAAAGCTGTACTTTTTACTATCTGAGCAAATGAAAAATCACTGTAAACATAGACATATCAAATAATTGCACACAATTTGATACCCATTTTGAAAATATTTCTTTTACTGGAAAAAAGTTATAAACAAGTGAAATATGACTGATTTCCCAGTTTAGGGCCGCATGACAATTTCCACAAATGAGCTAACACATGTCCCCATACCGTTGAATTTCGAATCGACTCTATTCAAGGTGTCGAAAAAACTTTCGTAATTATGGATAAGGTAAGGAATTCCCGACAATCGGACACCAATATATAGTGGATTCGATAAAAAGAAAAATTACAAATGCAGTCTTATTTTGTACACTGGAATTCGGACGCTGTAAATTGTCAGACGACATACCGCGCACATGGTGAAAGCTGTACTTTTTACTATCTGAGCAAATGAAAAATCCCTGTAAACATAGATAAATCAAATAATTTCACACAATTTGATCCCCATTTTGAAAATATTTCTTTTACTGGAAAAAAGTTATAAACAAGTGAAATATGACTGATTTCCCAGTTTAGGGCCGCATGACAATTTCCGCAAATGAGCTAACACAAGTCCCCATACCGTTGAATTTCGAATCGACTCTATTCAAGGTGTCGAAAAAACTTTTGTAATTATGGATAAGGCAAGAAATTCGCGAAGATTTGACACCAATATATTGTGGATTCTATAAAAAGGAAAAATTACAAATGCAGTCTTATTGTGCACACTGTAATTCGGACGCTGTAAATTGTCAGACGACATACCGCGCACATGGTGAAAGCTGTACTTTTTACTATCTGAGCAAAAGAAAAATCCCTGTAAACATAGACAAATCAAATAATTGCACACAATTTGATACCCATTTCGAAAATATTTCTTTTACTGGAAAAAAGTTATAAACAAGTGAAATATCACTGATTTCCCAGTTTAGGGCCGCATGACAATTTTCGCAAATCAGCTAACACAAGTCCCCATACCGTTGAATTTCGACTCGACTCTAATCAAAGAGTCGAAAAAACTTTTGTAATTATGGATAAGGCAAGAAATTCCCGACAATTTGACAACAATATATTGTGGATTCGATAAAAAGGAAAAATTACAAATGCGGTCTTATTGTGCACACTGGAATTCGGACGCTGTAAATTGTCAGACGACATACCGCGCACATGGTGAAAGCTGTACTTTTTACTATCTGAGCAAAAGAAAAATCCCTGTATACATAGACGAAAAAAATAATTTCACACAATTTGATACCCATTTTGAAAATATTTCTTTTACTGGAAAACAGTTATAAACAAGTGAAATATGACTGATTTCCCAGTTTAGGGCCGCAGCACAATTTCCACAAATGAGCTAACACATGTCCCCATACCGTTGAATTTCGCCTCGACTCTATTTAAGGTGTCGAAAAAACTTTTGTAATTATGGATAAGGTAAGGAATTCCCGACAATTGTACACCAATATATTGTGGATTCGATAAAAAGGAAAAATTACAAATGCAGTCTTATTGTGCATACTGGAATTCGGACGCTCTAAATTGTCAGACGTCATGCCGCGCACATGGTGAAAGCTGTACTTTTTACTATCTGAGCAAATGAAAAATCCCTGTAAACATAGACATATCAAATAATTGCACACAATTTGATACCCATTTTGAAAATATTTCTTTTACTGGAAAAAAGTTATAAACAAGTGAAATATGACTGATTTCCCAGTTTAGGGCCGCATGAAAATTTCCACAAATGAGCTAACACAAGTCCCCATACCGTTGAATTTCGAATAGACTCTATTCAAGGTGTCGAGAAAACTTTTGTAATTATGGATAAGGTAAGGAAGTCCGGACAATTGGACACCAATATATTGTGGATTCTATAAAAAGGAAAAATTACAAATACATTCTTATTGTTCACACTGGAATTCGGACGCTGTATATTGTCAGACGACATACCGCGCACATGGTGAAAGCTGTACTTTTTACTATCTGACCAAATGAAACATCCCTGTAAACATAGATAAATCAAATCATTTCACAAAATTTGATACCCATTTTGAAAATATTTCTTTCACTGGAAAACCGTTATAAACAAGTGAAATATGACTGATTTCCCAGTTTAGGGCCGCAGGACAATTTCCACAAATGAGCTAACACAAGTCCCCATACCGTTGAATTTCGCCTCGACTCTATTTAAGGTGTCGAAAAAACTTTTGTAATTATGGATAAGGTAAGGAATTCCCGACAATTGTACACCAATATATTGTGGATTCGATAAAAAGGAAAAATTACAAATGTAATCATATTGTGCACACTGGAATTCGGACGCTGTAAATTGTCAGACGACATAAGGCGCACATGGTGAAAGCTGTACTTTTTACTATCTGAGCAAATGAAAAATCCCTGTAAACATAGACATATCAAATAATTGCACACAATTTGATACCCATTTTGAAAATATTTCTTTTACTGGAAAAAAGTTATAAACAAGTGAAATATGACTGATTTCCCAGTTTAGGGCCGCATGACAATTTCCGCAAATGAGCTAACACTAGTCCGCATACCGTTGAATTTCGAATCGACTCTATTCAAGGTGTCGAAAAAACTTTTGTAATTATGCATAAGGTAAGGAATTCCCGACAATTGGACACCAATATATTGTGGATTCGATAAAAAGGAAAAATTACAAATGCAGTCTTATTGTGCACACTGGAATTCGGAGGCTGTAAATTGTCAGACGACATACCGCGCACATGGTGAAAGCTGTACTTTTCACTATCTGAGCAAATGAAAAATCCCTGTAAACATAGACAAATCAAATAATTTCACACAATTTGATACCCATTTTGAAAATATTTCTTTTACTGGAAAAATTTATAAACAAGTGAAATATCACTGATTTCCCAGTTTAGGGCCGCATGACAATTTCCGCAAATGAGCTAACACAAGTCCCCATTCCGTTGAATTTCGACTCGACTCTAATCAAGGTGTCGAAAAAACTTTTGTAATTATGGATAAGGTAAGGAATTCCCGACAATTGGACACCAATATATTGTGGATTCGATAAAAAGGAACAATTACAAATGCAGTCTTATTGTGCACACTGGAATTCGGACGCTGTAAATTGTCAGACAACATACCGCGCACATGGTGAAAGCTGTACTTTATACTATCTGAGCAAATGAAAAATCCCTGTAAACATAGACAAATCAAATAATTTCACACAATATGATACACATTTTGAAAATATTTCTTTTACTGGAAAAAAGTTATAAACAAGTGAAATATCACTGATTTCCCAGTTTAGGGCCGCATGACAATTTCCGCAAATGAGCTAACACAAGACCCCATACCGTTGAATTTCGACTCGACTCTAATCAAGGTGTCGAAAAAACTTTTGTAATTATGGATAAGGCAAGAAATTCTCGACAATTTGACACCAATATATTGTGGATTCGATAAAAAGGAAAAAATTACAAATGCAGTCTTATTGTGCACACTGGAATTCGGACGCTGTAGATTGTCAGACGACATACCGCGCACATGGTGAAAGCTGTACTTTTTACTATCTGAGCAAATGAAAAATCCCTGTAAACATAGACAAATCAAATAATTTCACACAATTTTCTACCAATTTTGAAAATATTTCTTTTACTGGATAAAAGTTATAAACAAGTGAAATATGACTGATTTCCCAATTTAGGGCCGTATGACAATTTCCGCAAATGAGCTAACACATGTCCCCATACCGTTAAATTTCGCCTCGACTCTATTCAACGTATCGAAAAAACTTTTGTAATTATGGATAAGGCAATTAATTCTCGACAATTTGACACCAATATTTTGTGGATTCTCTAAAAAGGAAAAAGTAGAAATGAGGTCTTATTGTGCACACTGGAATTCGGACGCTGTAAATTGTCAAACGACATACCGCGCACATGGTGTAAACTGTACTTTTTACTATCTGAGCAAATGAAAAATCCCTGTAAACATATAAAAATCAAATAATTGCACACAATTTGATACCCATTTTGAAAATATTTCTTTTACTGGAAAAAAGTTATAAACATGTGAAATATCACTGATTACCCAGTTTAGGGCCGCATGACAATTTCCGCAAATGAGCTAACACAAGTCCCCATACCGTTGAATTTCGAATCGACTCTATTCAATGTGTCGAAAAAACTTTTGTAATTATGGATAAGGCAAGAAATTCTCGAAGATTTGACACCAATATATTGTGGATTCTATAAAAAGGAAAAATTACAAATGCAGTTTTATTGTGCACACTGGAATTCGGACGCTGTAAATTGTCAGACGACATACCGCGCACATAGTGAAAGCTGTACTTTTTACTATCTGACCAAATGAAACATCCCTGTAAACATAGATAAATTAAATAATTTCACACAATTTGATACCCATTTTGAAAATATTTCTTTTACTGGAAAAAAGTTATAAACAAGTGAAATATGACAGATTTCCCAGTTTAGGGCCGCATGACAATTTCAGCAAATGAGCTAACACAAGTCCCCATACCGTTGAATTTCGAATCGACTCTATTCAAGGTGTCGAAAAAACTTTTGTAATTATGGATAAGGCAAGAAATTCGCGAAGATTTGACACCAATATATTGTGGATTCTATAAAAAGGAAAAATTACAAATGCAGTCTTATTGTGCACACTGTAATTCGGACGCTGTAAATTGTCAGACGACATACCGCGCACATGGTGAAAGCTGTACTTTTTACTATCTGAGCAAAAGAAAAATCCCTGTAAACATAGACAAATCAAATAATTGCACACAATTTGATACCCATTTTGAAAATATTTCTTTTACTGGAAAAAAGTTATAAACAAGTGAAATATGACTGATTTCCCAATTTAGGGCCGTATGAAAATTTCCGCAAATGAGCTAACACATGTTCCCATACCGTTAAATTTCGCCTCGACTCTATTCAACGTATCGAAAAAACTTTTGTAATTATGGATAAGGCAATTAATTCTCGACAATTTGACACCAATATTTTGTGGATTCTCTAAAAAGGAAAAAGTAGAAATGAGGTCTTATTGTGCACACTGGAATTCGGACGCTGTAAATTGTCAAACGACATACCGCGCACATGGTGTAAACTGTACTTTTTACTATCTGAGCAAATGAAAAATCCCTGTAAACATATAAAAATCAAATAATTGCACACAATTTGATACCCATTTTGAAAATATTTCTTTTACTGGAAAAAAGTTATAAACATGTGAAATATCACTGATTACCCAGTTTAGGGCCGCATGACAATTTCCGCAAATGAGCTAACACAAGTCCCCATACCGTTGAATTTCGAATCGACTCTATTCAAGGTGTCGAAAAAACTTTTGTAATTATGGATAAGGCAAGAAATTTACGACAATTTGACACCAATATTTTGTGGATTCTATAAAAAGGAAAAATTACAAATGCAGTCTTATAGGGCACACTGGAATTCGGACGCTGTAAATTGTCAGACGACATACCGCCCACATAGTGAAAGCTGTACTTTTTACTATCTGACCAAATGAAACATCCCTGTAAACATAGATAAATCAAATCATTTCACACAATTTGATACCCATTTTGAAAATATTTCTTTTACTGGAAAAAAGTTATAAACAAGTGAAATATGACAGATTTCCCAGTTTAGGGCCGCATGACAATTTCCGCAAATGAGCTAACACAAGTCCCCATACCGTTGAATTTCGAATCGACTCTATTCAAGGTGTCGAAAAAACTTTTGTAATTATGGATAAGGCAAGAAATTCCCGAAGATTTGACACCAATATATTGTGGATTCTATAAAAAGGAAAAATTACAAATGCAGTCTTATTGTGCACACTGTAATTCGGACGCTGTAAATTGTCAGACGACATACCGCGCACATGGTGAAAGCTGTACTTTTTACTATCTGAGCAAAAGAAAAATCCCTGTAAACATAGACAAATCAAATAATTGCACACAATTTGATACCCATTTTGAAAATATTTCTTTTACTGGAAAAAAGTTATAAAAAAGTGAATTATGACTGGTTACCCAGTTTAGGTCCGCATGAAAATTTCCGCAAATGAGCTAACACTAGTCCCCATACCGTTGAATTTTGCCTCGACTCTATTCAAGGTGTCGAACAAACTTTTGTAATTATGGATAAGGCAAGAAATTCTCGACAATTTGACACCAATATTTTGTGGATTCTATAAAAATGAAAAAGTAGAAATGCAGTCTTATTGTGCACACTGGAATTCGGACGCTGTAAATTATCAGACGTCATGCCGCGCACATGGTGAAAGCTGTACTTTTTACTATCTGAGCAAATGAAAAATCACTGTAAACATAGACATATCAAATAATTGCACACAATTTGATACCCATTTTGAAAATATTTCTTTTACTGGAAAAAAGTTATAAACAAGTGAAATATGACTGATTTCCCAGTTTAGGGCCGCATGACAATTTCCACAAATGAGCTAACACATGTCCCCATACCGTTGAATTTCGAATCGACTCTATTCAAGGTGTCGAAAAAACTTTCGTAATTATGGATAAGGTAAGGAATTCCCGACAATCGGACACCAATATATAGTGGATTCGATAAAAAGAAAAATTACAAATGCAGTCTTATTTTGTACACTGGAATTCGGACGCTGTAAATTGTCAGACGACATACCGCGCACATGGTGAAAGCTGTACTTTTTACTATCTGAGCAAATGAAAAATCCCTGTAAACATAGATAAATCAAATAATTTCACACAATTTGATCCCCATTTTGAAAATATTTCTTTTACTGGAAAAAAGTTATAAACAAGTGAAATATGACTGATTTCCCAGTTTAGGGCCGCATGACAATTTCCGCAAATGAGCTAACACAAGTCCCCATACCGTTGAATTTCGAATCGACTCTATTCAAGGTGTCGAAAAAACTTTTGTAATTATGGATAAGGCAAGAAATTCGCGAAGATTTGACACCAATATATTGTGGATTCTATAAAAAGGAAAAATTACAAATGCAGTCTTATTGTGCACACTGTAATTCGGACGCTGTAAATTGTCAGACGACATACCGCGCACATGGTGAAAGCTGTACTTTTTACTATCTGAGCAAAAGAAAAATCCCTGTAAACATAGACAAATCAAATAATTGCACACAATTTGATACCCATTTCGAAAATATTTCTTTTACTGGAAAAAAGTTATAAACAAGTGAAATATCACTGATTTCCCAGTTTAGGGCCGCATGACAATTTTCGCAAATCAGCTAACACAAGTCCCCATACCGTTGAATTTCGACTCGACTCTAATCAAAGAGTCGAAAAAACTTTTGTAATTATGGATAAGGCAAGAAATTCCCGACAATTTGACAACAATATATTGTGGATTCGATAAAAAGGAAAAATTACAAATGCGGTCTTATTGTGCACACTGGAATTCGGACGCTGTAAATTGTCAGACGACATACCGCGCACATGGTGAAAGCTGTACTTTTTACTATCTGAGCAAAAGAAAAATCCCTGTATACATAGACGAAAAAAATAATTTCACACAATTTGATACCCATTTTGAAAATATTTCTTTTACTGGAAAAAAGTTATAAAACAAGTGAAATATCACTGATTTCCCAGTTTAGGGCCGCATGACAATTTCTGCAAATGAGCTAAAACAAGTCCCCATACCGTTAAATTTTGCCTCGACTCTATTCAACGTGTCGAAAAAACTTTTGTAATTATGGATAAGGCAAGAAATTCCCGACAATTTGACACCAATATTTTGGGGATTCGATAAAAAGGAAATAGTAGAAATGCAGTCTTATTGTGCACACTGGAATTCGGACGCTGTAAATTGTCAGAAGTCATGCCGCGCACATGGTGAAAGCTGTACTTTTTACTATCTGAGCAAATGAAAAATCCCTGTAAACATAGACATATCAAATAATTGCACACAATTTGATAACGATTTTGAAAATATTTCTTTTACTGGAAAAATGTTAAAACAAGTGAAATATGACTGATTTCCCAGTTTAGGGCCGCATGACAATTTCCACAAATGAGCTAACACAAATCCCCATACCGTTGAATTTCGAATCGACTCTATTCAAGGTGTCGAAAAGACTTTTGTAATTATGGATAAGTTAAGACATTCCCGACAATTGGAGAGACATATTTTGTGGATTCTATGAAAAGGAAAAATTACAAATGCAGTCTTATTGTGCACCCTAGAATCCGGACGCTGTAAATTGTCAGACGACATACCGCGCTCATTTTGAAAACTGTACTTTTTACTATCTGACCAAACGAAAAATCCCTGTAAATATAGTCAAATCAAATAATTGCACACAATTTGATACCCATTTTAAAAATATTTCTGATACTGGAAAAAAGTTATAAACAAGTGAAATATGACTGATTTCCCAGTTTAGGGCCGCATGACAATTTCCGCAAATGAGCTAACACATGTCCCCATACCGTTGAATTTCGCCTCGACTCTATTCAAGGTGTCGATAAAACTTTTGTAATTATGGATAAGTTAAGACATTCCCGAAAGTTGGAGAGACATATTTTGTGGATTCGATAAAAAGGAAAAATTAGAAATACAGTCTTATTGAGCACACTGGAATTCGGACGCTGAAAATTGTCAGACGACATACCGCGCACATGGTGAAAGCTGTACTTTTTACTATCTGAGCAAAAGAAAAATCCCTGTATACATAGACAAATCAAATAATTGCACACAATTTGATAACCATTTTGAAAATATTTCTTTTACTGGAAAAAAGTTATAAAAAAGTGAATTATGACTGATTACCCAGTTTAGGTCCGGATGACAATTTCCGCAAATGAGCTAACACTAGTCCCCATACCGTTGAATTTTGCGTCGACTCTATTCAAGGTGTCGAACAAATTTTTGTAATTATGGATAAGGCAAGAGATTACCGACAATTTGACACCAATATTTTGTGGATTCTATAAAAAGGAAAAAGTAGAAATGCAGTCTTATTGTGCACACTGGAATTCGGTCGCTGTAAATTGTCAGACGTCATGACGCGCACATGGTGAAAGCTGTACTTTTTACTATCTGAGCAAATGAAAAATCCCTGTAAACATAGACATATCAAATAATTGCACAGAATTTAATACCCATTTTGAACATATTTCTTTTACTGGAAAAATGTTATGAAAAAGTGAATTATGACTGATTGCCCAGTTTGGGTCCGCATGAAAATTTGCGCAAATGATCTAACACTAGTCCCCATACCGTTGAATTTTGCCTCGACTCTATTCAAGGTGTCGAACAAACTTTTGTAATTATGGATAAGGCAAGAAATTCCCGACAATTGTTCAGCAATATTTTGTGGATTCTATAAAAAGGAAAAATTACAAATGCATTCTTATTGTTCACACTGGAATTCGGACGCTGTATATTGTCAGACGACATACCGCGCACATGGTGAAAGCTGTACTTTTTACTATCTGAGCAAAAGAAAAATCCCTGTATACATAGACAAATCAAATAATTGCAAACAATTTGATACCCATTTTGAAAATATTTCTGTTACTGGAAAAAAGTTATAAAAACGTGAATTATGACTGATTACCCAGTTTAGGTCCGCATGAAAATTTCCGCAAATGAGCTAACACTAGTCCCCATACCGTTGAATTTTGCCTCGACTCTATTCAAGGTGTCGAACAAACTTTTGTAATTATGGATAAGGCAAGAAATTCACGACAATTTGACACCAATATTTTGTGGATTCTATAAAAAGGATAAATTACAAATGCAATCTTATTGTGCACACTGGAATTCGGACGCTGTAAATTGTCAGACGACATACCGCGCTCATGTTGAAAGCTGTACTTTTTACTATCTGACCAAATGAAAAATCCCTGTAAATATAGTCAAATCAAATAATTACACACAATTTGATACCCATTTTGAAAATATTTCTTATACTGGAAAAAGTTATAAACAATTGAATTATGACTGATTTCCTAGTTTAGGGCCGCATGACAATTTCCGCAAATGAGCTAACACAAGTCCCCATAACGTTGAATTTCGCCTCGACTCTATTCAAGGTGTCGATAAAACTTTTGTAATTATGGATAAGTTAAGACATTCCCGACAATTGGACAGCAATATTTTGTGGATTCGATAAAAAGGAAAAATTAGAAATACGTTCTTATTGTGCACACTGGAATTCGGACGCTGAAAATTGTCAGACGACATACTGCGCACATGGTGAAAGCTGTACTTTTTACTATCTGACCAAATGAAAAATCCCTGTAGACATAGACCAAACAAATAATTGTACACAATTTGATACCCATTTTGAAAATATTTCTTTTACTGGAAAAAAGTTATAAACAAGTGAAATATCACTGATTACCCAGTTTAGGTCCGCATGACAATTTCCGCAAATGAGCTAACACAAGTCCCAATATCGTTAAATTTCGCCTCGAGTCTATTCAATGAGTCGAAAAATCTGTTGTAATTATGGATAAGGCAAGAAATTCCCGACAATTGGACACCAATATTTTGTGGATTCTATAAAAAGGAAAAAGTAGAAATGCAGTCTTATTGTGCACACTGGAATTCGAACGCTGTAAATTGTCAGACGTCATGCCGCGCACATGGTGAAAGCTGTACTTTTTTCTATCTGAGCAAATGAAAAATCCCTGTAAACATAGACATGTCAAATAATTGCACACAATTTGATACCCATTTTGAAAATATTTCTTTTACTGGAAAAATTTATAAACAAGTGAAATATGACTGATTTCCCAGTTTAGGGCCGCATGACAATTTCCACAAATGAGCTAACACAAGTCCCCATACCGTTGAATTTCGTCTCGACTCTATTCAAGGTGTCGAAAAAACTTTTTTAATTATGGATAAGGTAAGGAATTCCCAACAATTGGACACGAATATATTGTGGATTCGATTAAAAGGAAAAATTACAAATGCAGTCATATTGTGCACACTGGAATTCGGACGATGTAAATTGTCAGACGACATAACCCGCACATGGTGAAAGCTGTACTTTTTACTATCTGAGCAAATGAAAAATCCCTGTAAACATAGACAAATCAAATAATTGCACACAATTTGATACCTGTTTTGAAAATATTTCTTTTACTGGAAAAAAGTAATAAACATCTGAAATATCACTGATTTCCCAGTTTAGGGCCGCATGACAATTTCCGCAAATGAGCTAACACAAGTCCCCATACCGTTGAATTTCGACTCGACTCTAATCAAGGTGTCGAGAAAACTTTTATAATTATGGATAAGGCAAGAAATTCCCGACAATTGGCCTGCAATATTTTGTGGATTCTATAAAAAGGAAAAATTACAAATGCATTCTTAGTGTGCACACTTGAATTCGGACCCTGTAAATTGCCAGACGACATACCCCGCACATGGTGAAAGCTGTACATTTTACTATCTGAGCAAAAGAAAAATCCCTGTATACATAGACAAATCAAATAATTGCACACAATTTGATACCCATTTTGAAAATATTTCTTTTACTGGAAAAAATTATAAAAAAGTGAATTATGACTGATTACCCAGTTTAGGTCCGCATGAAAATTCCCGCAAATGAGCTAACACTAGTCCCCATACCGTTGAATTTTGTCTCGACTCTATTCTAGGTGTCGAACAAACTTTTGTAATTATGGATAAGGCAAGAAATTCCCGACAATTGGACAGCAATATTTTGTGGATTCTATAAAAAGGAAAAATTACAAATGCATTCTTATTGTGCACACTGGAATTCGGAAGCTGTAAATTGTCAGACGACATAACGCGCACATGGTGAAAGCTGTACTTTTTACTATCTGAGCAAATGAAAAACCCCTGTATACATAGACGAATCAAATAATTGCACACAATTTGATACCCATTTTGAAAATATTTCTGTTACTGGAAAAAAGTTATAAAAACGTGAATTATGACTGATTACCCAGTTTAGGTCCGCATGAAAATTTCCGCAAATGAGCTAACACTAGTCCCCATACCGTTGAATTTTGCCTCGACTCTATTCAAGGTGTCGAACAAACTTTTGTAATTATGGATAAGACAAGAAATTCTCGACAATTTGACACCAATATTTTGTGGATTCTATAAAAAGGAAAAATTACAAATGCAATCTTATTGTGCACACTGGAATTCGGACGCTGTAAATTGTCAGACGACATACCGCGCTCATGTTGAAAGCTGGACTTTTTACTATCTGACCAAATGAAAATTCCCTGTAAATATAGTCAAATCAAATAATTACACACAATTTGATACCCATTTTGAAAATATTTCTTATACTAGAAAAAAGTTATAAACAATTGAAATATGACTGATTTCCTAGTTTAGGGCCGCATGACAATTTCCGCAAATGAGCTAACACAAGTCCCCATACCGTTGAATTTCGCCTCGACTCTATTCAAGGTGTCGATAAAACTTTTGTAATTATGGATAAGTTAAGACATTCCCGACAATTGGACAGCAATATTTTGTGGATTCGATAAAAAGGAAAAATTAGAAATACGGTCTTATTGTGCACACTGGAATTCGGACGCTGAAAATTGTCAGACGACATACCGCGCACATGGTGAAAGCTGTACTTTTTACTATCTGACAAAATGAAAAATCCCTGTATACATAGACCAAACAAATAATTGTACACAATTTGATACCAATTTGGAAAATATTTCTGTTACTGGAAAAAAGTTATAAACAAGTGAAATATCACTGATTTCCCAGTTTAGGGCCGCATGACAATTTCCGCAAATGAGCTAACACAAGTCCCCATACCGTTGAATTTCGACTCGACTCTAATCAAGGTGTCGAAAAAACTTTTGTAATTATGGATAAGGCAAGAAATCCGCGACAATTGACACCAATATTTTGTGGATTCTATAAAAAGGAAAAAGTAGAAATGCAGTCTTATTGTGCACACTGGAATTCGGACGCTGTAAATTGTCAGACGTCATGCCGCGCACATGGTGAAAGCTGTACTTTTTACTATCTGAGCAAAAGAAAAATCCCTGTATACATAGACAAATCAAATAATTGCACACAATTTGATTCCCATTTTGAAAATATTTCTTTTACTGGAAAAAAGTTATAAAAAAGTGAATTATGACTGATTGCCCAGTTTAGGTCCGCATGAAAATTTCCGCAAATGAGCTAACGCTAGTCCCCATACCGTTGAATTTTGCCTCGACTCTATTCAAGGTGTCGAACAAACTTTTGTAATTATGGTTAAGGCAAGAAATTCTCGACAATTTGACACCAATATTTTGTGGATTCTATAAAAAGGAAAAATTACAAATGCAGTCTTATTGTGCACACTGGAATTCGGACGCTGTAAATTGTCAGACGACATACCGCGCACATAGTGAAAGCTGTACTTTTTACTATCTGACCAAACGAAACATCCCTGTAAACATAGATAAATCAAATAATTTCACACAATTTGATACCCATTTTGAAAATATTTCTTTTACTGGAAAAAAGTTATAAACAGGTGAAATATCACTGATTTCCAAGTTTAGGGCCGCATGACAATTTCCACAAATGAGCTAACACAAGTCCCCATACCGTTAAATTTTGACCCGACTCTAATCAAGGTGTCGAAAAAACTTTTGTAATTATGGATAAGGTAAGAAATTCGCGACAATTGGACAGCAATATTTTGTGGATTCTATAAAAAGGAAAAATTACAAAGGCATTCTTATTGTTCACACTGGAATGCGGACGCTGTATATTGTCAGACGACATACCGCGCACATGGTGAAAGCTGTACTTTTTACTATCTGAGCAAAGAAAAATCCCTGTATACATAGATAAATCAAATAATTGCACACAATTTGATACCCATTTTGAAAATATTTCTTTTACTGGAAAAAAGTTATAAACATGTGAAATATGACTGATTTCCCAGTTTAGGGCCGCATGACAATTTCCACAAATGAGCTAACACAAGTCCCCATACCGTTGAATTTCGAATCAACTCTATTCAAGGTGTCGAAAAAATTTCGTAATTATGGATAAGGTAAGGAGTTCCCGACAATTGGACACCAATATATTGTGGATTCGATAAAATGGAAAAATTACAAATGCAGTCTTATTGTGCACACTGGAATTCGGACGCTGTAAATTGTCAGACGACATAACGCGCTCATGGTGAAAGCTGTACTTTTTACTATTTGAGCAAATGAAAAATCCCTGTAAACATAGACAAATCAAATAATTGCACACAATTTGATACCCATTTTGAAAATATTTCTTTTACTGGAAAAAAGTTATAAACATGTGAAATATGACTGATTTCCCAGTTTAGGGCCGCATGACAATTTCCGCAAATGAGCTAACACAAGTCCCCATACCGTTGAATTTAGACCCGACTCTAATCAAGGTGTCGAAAATCTTTTGTAATTATGGATAAGGCAAGAAATTCCCGACAATTGGAAAGCAATATTTTGTGGATTCTATAAAAATGAAAAATTACAAATGCATTCTTTTTGTGCACACTGGAATTCGGACGCTGTAAATTGTCAGACGACATACAGCGCACATGGTGAAAGCTGTACTTTTTACTATCTGAGCAAATGAAAAATCCCTGTAAACATAGACAAATCAAATAATTGCACACAATTTGATACCCATTTTGAAAATATTTCTTTTACTGGAAAAAAGTTATAAACATGTGAAATATCACTGATTTCCCAGTTTAGGGCCGCATGACAATTTCCGCAAATGAGCTAACACTAGTCCCCATACCGTTGAATTTTGCCTCGACTCTATTCAAGGTGTCGAACAAACTTTTGTAATTATGGATAAGGCAAGAAATTCCCGACAATTAGACACCAATATATTGTGGATTTGATAAAAAGGTAAAATTACAAATGCAGTCTTATTGTGCACACTGGAATTCGGTCGCTGTAAATTGTCAGACGTCATGCCGCGCACATGGTGAAAGCTGTACTTTTTACTATCTGAGCAAATGAAAATTCCCTGTAAACATAGACATATCAAATAATTGCACACAATTTGATACCCATTGTGAAAATATTTCTTTTACTGGAAAAAATTTATAAAAAAGTGATATTATGACTGAATACCCAGTTTAGGTCCGCATGAAAATTTCCGCAAATGAGCTAACACAAGTCCCCATACCGTTGAATTTTGTCTCGACTCTATTCAAAGTGTCGAAAAAACTTTTGTAATTATGGATAAGGCAAGAAATTCCCGACAATTGGACACCAATATTTTGTGGATTCTATAAAAGGGAAAAATTACAAATGCAGTCTTATTGTGCACACTGGAATTCGGACGCTGTAAAGTGTCAGACGACATACCGCGCACATGGTGAAAGCTGTACTTTTTACTATCTGAGCAAAAGAAAAATCCCTGTAGAAATAGACAAATCAAATAATTGCACACAATTTGATACCCATTTTGAAAATATTTCTTTTACTGGAAAAAAGTCATAAAGAAGTGAAATATGACTGATTTCCTAGTTTAGGGCCGCATGACAATTTCCACAAATGAGCTAACACAAGTCCCCATACCGTTGAATTTCGACTCGACTCTAATCAAGGTGTCGAAAAAACATTTGTAATTATGGATAAGTCAAGAAATTCCCGACAATTTGACACCAATATATTGTGGATTAGATAAAAAGGAAAAATTACAAATGCAGTCTTATTGTGCACACTGGAATTCGGACGCTGTAGATTGTCAGACGACATACCGCGCACATGGTGAAAGCTGTACTTTTTACTATCTGAGCAAATGAAAATTCCCTGTAAACATAGACATATCAAATAATTGCACACAGTTTGATACCCATTTTGAAAATATTTCTTTTACTGGAAAAAAGTTATAAACATGTGAAATATCACTGATTTCCCAGTTTAGGGCCGCATGACAATTTCCGCAAATGAGCAAACACAAGTCCCCATACCGTTGAATTTAGACCCGACTCTAATCAAGGTGTCGAAAATCTTTTGTAATTATGGATAAGGCAAGAAATTCCCGACAATTGGACAGCAATATTTTGTGGATTCTATAAAAATGAAAAATTACAAATGCATTCTTTTTGTGCACACTGGAATTCGGACGCTGTAAATTGTCAGACGTCATACCGCGCACATGGTGAAAGCTGTACTTTTTACTATCTGAGCAAATGAAAAATCCCTGTAAACATAGACAAATCAAATAATTGCACACAATTTGATACCCATTTTGAAAATATTTCTTTTACTGGAAAAAAGTTATAAACATGTGAAATATCACTGATTTCCCAGTTTAGGGCCGCATGACAATTTCCGCAAATGAGCTAACACTAGTCCCCATACCGTTGAATTTTGCCTCGACTCTATTCAAGGTGTCGAACAAACTTTTGTAATTATGGATAAGGCAAGAAATTCTCGACAATTTGACACCAATATTTTGTGGATTCTATAAAAAGGAAAAAGTAGAAATGCAGTCTTATTGTGCACACTGGAATTCGGTCGCTGTAAATTGTCAGACGTCATGCCGCGCACATGGTGAAAGCTGTTCTTTTTACTATCTGAGCCAATGAAAAATCCCTGTAAACATAGACATATCAAATAATTGCACACAATTTGATAACCATTTTGAAAATATTCCTTTACTGGAAAAAAGTTATAAACAAGTGAATTATCACTGATTTCCCAGTTTAGGGCCGCATGACAATTTCCACAAATGACCTAACACAAGTCCCCATACCGTTGTATTTCGAATCGACTCTATTTAAGGTGTCGAAAAAACTTTCGTTATTATGCATAAGGTAAGGAATTCCCGACAATTGGACACCAATATTTTGTGGATTCTATAAAAATGAAAAATTACAAATGCAGTCTTATTGTGCACACTGGAATTCGGACGCTGTAAATTGTCAGACGACATACCGCGCACATGGTGAAAGCTGTACTTTTTACTATCTGAGCAAATGAAAAATCCCTGTAAACATAGACAAATCAAATAATTGCACACAATTTGATACACATTTTGAAAATATTTCTTTTACTGGAAAAAAGTTATAAACATGTGAAATATCACAGATTTCCCAGTTTAGGGCCGCATGACAATTTCCGCAAATGAGCTAACACTTGTCCCCATACCGTTGAATTTTGCCTCGACTCTATTCAAGGTGTCGAACAAACTTTTGTAATTATGGATAAGGCAAGAAATTCCCGACAATTTGACACCAATATATTGTGGATTTGATAAAAATGTAAAATTACAAATGCAGTCTTATTGTGCACACTGGAATTCGGATGCTGTAAAATGTCAGACGACATACCGCGCATATGGTGAAAGCTGTACTTTTTACTATCTGAGCAAATGAAAAATCCCTGTAAACATAGACAAATCAAATAATTTCACACAATTTGATACCCATTTTAAAAATATTTCTTTTACTGGAAAAAAGTTATAAACAAGTGAATTATCACTGATTTTCCAGTTTAGGGCCGCATGACAATTTCCGCAAATGAGCTAACACTAGTCCCCATACCGTTGAATTTCGACTCGACTCTAATCAATGTGTCGAAAAAACATTTGTAATTATGGATAAGGCAAGAAATTCCCGACAATTTGACACCAATATATTGTGGATTTGATAAAAAGGTAAAATTACAAATGCAGTCTTATTGTGCACATTGGAATTCGGTCGCTGTAAATTGTCAGACGTCATGCCGCGCGCATGGTGAAAGCTGTACTTTTTACTATCTGAGCAAATGAAAATTCCCTGTAAACATAGACATATCAAATAATTGCACACAATTTGATAGCCATTTTGAAAATATTTCTTTTACTGCAAAAAAGTTATAAAAAAGTGAATTATGACTGATTACCCAGTTTAGGTCCGCATGAAAATTTCCGCAAATGAGCTAACACTAGTCCCCATACCGTTGAATTTTGCCACGACTCTATTCAAGGTGTCGAACAAATTTTTGTAATTTTGGATAAGGCAAGAGATTCCCGACAATTAGACACCAATATTTTGTGGATTCGATAAAAAGGATAAATTACAAATGCAGTCTTATTGTGCACACTGGAATTCGGACGCTGTAAATTGTCAGACGACATACCGCGCACATGGTGAAAGCTGTACTTTTTACTATCTGAGCAAATGGAAAATCCCTGTAAACATAGACAAATCAAATAATTTCACAAAATTTGATACCCATTTTGAAAATATTTCTTTTACTGGAAAAAAGTTATAAAAAAGTGAATTATGACAGATTACCCAGTTTAGGTCCGCATGAAAATTTCCGCAAATGCGCTAACACTAGTCCCCATACCGTTGAATTTTGCCTCGACTCTATTCAAGATGTCGAACAAATTTTTGTAATTATGGATAAGGCAAGTGATTCCCGACAATTTGACACCAATATATTGTGGATTCGATAAATAGGAAAAATTACAAATGCAGTCTTATTGTGCACACTGGAATTCGGACGCTGTAAATTGTCAGACGACATACCGCGCACATGGTGAAAGCTGTACTTTTTACTATCTGAGCAAATGAAAAATCCCTGTAAACATAGACATATCAAATAATTGCACACAATTTGATACGCATTTTTAAAATATTTCTTTTACTGGAAAAAAGTTATAAACAAGTGAAATATCACTGATTTCCCAGTTTAGGGCCGCATGACAATTTACACAAATGAGGTAACACAAGTCCCCATACCGTTGTATTTCCAATCGACTCTATTCAAGTTGTCGAAAAAACTTTCGTAATGATGGATAAGGTAAGGAATTCCCGACAATTGGACACCAATATATTGTGGATTCGATAAAAAGGAAAAATTACAAATGCAGTCTTATTGTGTACACTGGAATTCGGACGCTGTAAATTGCCAGACGACATACCGTGCACATGGTGAAAGCTGTACTTTTTACTATCTGAGCAAAAAAAAAATCCCTGTAGACATAGACAAATCAAATAATTTCACAAAATTTGATACCCATTTTCAAAATATTTCTTGTACTGGAAAAAAGTTATAAACAAGTGAAATATCACTGATTTCCCAGTTTTGGGCCGCATGACAATTTCCGCAAATGAGCTAACACAAGTCCCCATACCGTTGAATTTCGACTCGACTCTAATCAAGGTGTCGAAAAAACTTTTGTAATTATGGTTAAGGCAAGAAATTCCCGATAATTTGACACCAATATTTTGTGGATTCTATAAAAAGGAAAAAGTAGAAATGCTGTCTTATTGTGCACACTGGAATTCGGTCGCTGTAAATTGTCAGACGTCATGCCGCGCATATGGTGAAAGCTGTACTTTTTACTATCTGAGCAAATGAAAAATCCCTGTAAACATAAACATATAAAATAATAGCACACAATTTGATACCCATTTTGAAAATATTTCTTTTACTGGAAAAAAGTTATAAACAAGTGAAATATGACTGATTTCCCAGTTTAGGGCCGCTTGACAATTTCAACAAATGAGCTAACACAAGTCCCCATACCGTTGTATTTCGAATCGACTCTATTCAAGGTGTCGAAAAAACTTTCGTAATTATGGATAAGGTAAGGAATTCCCGACAATTGGACACCAATATATTGTGGATTCGATAAAAAGGAAAAATTACAAATGCGGTCTTATTGTGCACACTGGAATTCGGACGCTGTAAATTGTCAGACGACATACCGCGCACATGGTGAAAGCTGTACTTTTTACTATCTGAGCAAATGAAAAATCCCTGTAAACATAGACAAATCAAATAATTTCACACAATTTGATACCCATTCTGAAAATATTTCTTTTACTGGAAAAAAGTTATAAAAAAGTGAATTATGACTGATTACCCAGTTTAGGTCCGCATGAAAACTTCCGCAAATGAGCTAACACTAGTCCCCATACCTTTGAATTTTGCCTCGACTCTATTCAAGGTGTCGAACAAACTTTTGTAATTATGGATAAGACAAGAAATTCACGAAAATTTGACACCAATATTTTGTGGATTCTATAAAAAGGAAAATGTACAAATGCAGTCTTATTGTGCACACTGGAATTCGGACGCTGTAAATTGTCAGACGTCATGCCGCGCACATGGTGAAAGCTGTACTTTTTACTATCTGAGCAAATTAAAAATCCCTGTAAACATAGACATATCAGATAATTGCACACAATTTGATACCCATTTTGAAAATATTTCTTTTACTGGAAAAAAGTTATAAACAAGTGAAATATCACTGATTTCCCAGTTTATGGCCGCATGACAATTTCCGCAAATGAGCTAACACAAGTCCCCATACCGTTGAATTTCGACTCGACTATAATCAAGGTGTCGAAAAAACTTTTGTAATTATGGATAAGGCAAGAAATTCTCGACAATTTGACACCAATATATTATGGATACGATAAAAAGGAAAAATTACAAATGCAGTCTTATTGTGCACACTGGAATTCCGACGCTGTAAATTGCCAGACGACATACCGCGCACATGGTGAATGCTGTACTTTTTACTATCTGAGCAACAGAAAAATCCCTGTATACATAGACAAATCAAATAATTGCAAACAACTTGATACCAATTTTGAAAATATTTCTTTTACTGAAAAAAAGTTATAAAAACGTGAATTATGACTGACTACCCAGTTTAGGTCCGCATGAAAATTTCCGCAAATGAGCTAACACTAGTCCCCATACCGTTGAATTTTGCCTCGACTCTATTCAAGGTGTCGAACAAACTTTTGTAATTATGGATAAGGCAAGACATTCCCGACAATTTGACACCAATATTTTTTGGATTCTATAAAAAGGAAAAATTACAAATGCAGTCTTATTGTGCACACTGGAAATCGGACGCTGTAAATTGTCAGACGACATACCGCGCACATGGTGAAAGCTGTACTTTTTACTATCTGAGCAAATGAAATATCCCTGTAAACATAGACATATCAAATAATTGCACACAATTTGATACCCATTTTGAAAATATTTCTTTTACTGGAAAAAGGTTACAAAAAAGTGTATTATGACAGATTACCCAGTTTATGTCCGCATGAAAATTTCCGCAAATGAGCTAACACTAATCCCCATACCGTTGAATTTTGCCTCGACTCTCTTCAAGGTGTCGAACAAATTTTTGTAATTATGGATAAGGCAAGAGATTCCCGACAATTTGACACCAATATTGTGGATTCGATAAAAAGGAAAAATTACAAATGCAGTCTTATTGTGCACACTGGAATTCGGACGCTGTAAATTGTCAGACGACATACCGCGCACATGGTGAAAGCTGTACTTTTTACTATCTGAGCAAATAAAAAATCCCTGTAAACATAGACATATCAAATAATTGCCCACAATTTGATACCGATTTTGAAAATATTTCTTTTACTGGAAAAAAGTTATAAACAAGTGAAATATGACTGATTTCCCAGTTTAGGGCCGCATGACTATTTCCACAAATGAGCTAATACAAGTCCCCATACCGTTGAATTTCGAATCGACTCTATTCAAGGTGTCGAAAAAACTTTTGTAATTATGGATAAGGTAAGGAATTCCCGACAATTGGAGAGCAATATTTTGTGGATTCTATAAAAAGGAAAAATTACAAATGCATTCTTATTGTTCACACTGGAATTCGGACGCTGTATATTGTCAGACGACATACCGCGCACATAGTGAAAGCTGTACTTTTTACTATCTGAGCAAATGAAAAATCCCTGTATACATAGACGAATCAAATAATTGCACACAATTTGATACCCATTTTGAAAATATATCTTTTACTGGAAAAGAGATATAAAAAAGTGAATTATGATTGATTACCCAGTTTAGGTCCGCATGAAAATTCCGCAAATGAGCTAACACTAGTCCCGATACCGTTGAATTTTGCCTCGACTCTATTCAAGGTGCCGAACAAACTTTTGTCATTATGGATAAGGCAAGAAATTCCCGACAATTGGACAGCAATATTTTGTGGATTCTATAAAAAGGAAAAATTACAAATGCCTTCTTATTGTGCAGACTGCAATTCGGACGCTGTAAATTCTCAAACGACATACCGCGCACATGGTGAAAGCTGTACTTTTTACTATCTGAGCAAATGAAAAATCCCTGTAAACATATACAAATCAAATAATTGCACACAATTTGATACGCATTTTTAAAATATTTCTTTTACTGGAAAAAAGTTATAAATAAGTGAATTATGACTGATTTCACAGGTTAGGGCCGCATGACAATTTCCACAAATGAGCTAACACAAGTCCCCATACCGTTGAATTTCGACCCGACTCTAATCAAGGTGTCGAAAAAACTTTTGTAATTATGGATAAGGCAAGAAATTCCTGACAATTGGACAGCAATATTTTGTGGATTCTCTAAAAAGGAAAAATTACAAATGCCTTCTTATTGTGCAGACTGCAATTCGGACGCTGTAAATTCTCAAACGACATACCGCGCACATGGTGAAAGCTGTACTTTTTACTATCTGAGCAAATGAAAAATCCCTGTAAACATATACAAATCAAATAATTGCACACAATTTGATATCCATTTTGAAAATATTTCTTTTACTGGAAAAAAGTTATAAGCAAGTGAAATATCACTGATTTCCCAGTTTAGGGCCGCATGACAATTTCCGCAAATGAGCTAACACAAGTCCCCATACCGTTGAATTTCGACTCGACTCTAATCAAGGTGTCGGAAAAACGTTTGTAATTATGGATAAGGCAAGAAATTCCCGACAATTGGACACCAATATATTGTGGATTCCATAAAAAGGAAAAATTACAAATGCAGTCTTATTGTGAACACTGGAATTTGGACGCTGTAGATTGTCAGACGACATACCGCGCACATGGTGAAAGCTGTACTTTTTACTATCTGAGCGAAAGAAAAATACCTTTATACATAGACAAATCAAATAATAGCACACAATTTGATACCCATTTTGAAAATATTTCTTTTACTGGAAAAAAGTTATAAAAAAGTGAATTATGTCTGATTACCCAGTTTAGGTCCGCATGAAAATTTCCGCAAATGAGCTAACACTAGTCCCCATACCGTTGAATTTTGACCCGACTCTAATCAAGGTGTCGAAAAAACTTTTGTAATTATGGATAAGGCAAGAAATTCCCGACAATTGGACGGCAATATTTTGTTGATTCTATAAAAAGGAAAAATTACAAATGCATTCTTATTGTGCACACTGGAATTCGGACGCTGTATATTGTCAGACGACATACCGCGCACATGGTGAAAGCTGTACTTTTTACTATCTGAGCAAAAGAAAAATCCCTGTATACATAGACAAATCAAATAATTGCAAACAATTTGATACCCATTTTGAAAATATTTCTTTTACTGGAAAAAAGTTATAAAAACGTGAATTATGACTGATTACCCAGTTTAGGTCCGCATGAAAATTTCGGCAAATGAGCTAACACTAGTCCCCATACCGTTGAATTTTGCCTCGACTCTATTCAAGGTGTCGAACAAACTTTTGTAATTATGGATAAGGCAAGAAATTTCCAACAATTTGACACCAATATTTTGTGGATTCTATAAAAAGTAAAAATTACAAATGCAGTCTTATTGTGCACACTGGAATTCGGACGCTGTAAATTGTCAGACGTCATGCCACGCACATGGTGAAAGCTGTACTTTTTACTATCTGAGCAAATGAAAAATCCCTGTAAACATAGACATATCAAATAATTGCACACAATTTGATACCCATTTTGAAAATATTTGTTTTACTGGAAAAAAAGTTATAAACAAGTGAAATATGACTGATTTCCCAGTTTAGGGCCGCATGACAATTTCCACAAAGGAGCTAACACATGTCCCCATACCGTTGAATTCCGAATCGACTCTATTCAAGGTGTCGAAAAAACTTTCGTAGTTATGGATAAGGTAAGGAATTCCCGACAATTGGACACCAATATATTGTGGATTCGATAAAAAGGAAAAATTACAAATGCAGTCTTATTGTGCACACTGGAATTCGGACGCTGTAAATTGTCAGACGACATACCGCGCACATGGTGAAAGCTGTACTTTTTACTATCTGAGCAAATGAAAAATCCCTGTAAACATAGACAAATCAAATAATTTCACACAATTTGATACCCATTTTGAAAATATTTCTTTTACTGGAAAAAAGTTATAGACAAGTGAAATATCACTGATTTCCCAGTTTAGGGCCGCATGAAAATTTCCGCAAATGAGATAACACAAGTCCCCATACCGTTGAATTTCGACCCGACTCTAATCAAGGTGTCGAAAAAACTTTTGTAATTATGGATAAGGCAAGAAATTCCTGACAATTGGACAGCAATATTTTGTGGATTCTCTAAAAAGGAAAAAGTAGAAATGCATTCTTATTGTGCACACTGGAATTCGGTCGCTGTAAATTGTCAGACGTCATGCCGGGCACATGGTGAAAGCTGTACTTTTTACTATCTGAGCAAATGAAAAATCCCTGTAAACATAGACAAATCAAATAATTTCACAGAAATTTGGTACCCATTTTGAAAATATTTCTTTTACTGGAAAAAATTTATAAAAAAGTGAATTATGTCTGATTACCCAGTTTAGGTCCGCATGAATATTTCCGCAAATGAGCTAACACTAGTCCCCATACCTTTGAATTTTGTCTCGACTCTATTCAAGGTGTCGAACAAACTTTTGTAATTATGGATAACGCAAGAAATTCACGAAAATTTGACACCAATATTTTGTGGATTCTATAAAAAGGAAAAAGTAGAAATGCAGTCTTATTGTGCACACTGGAATTCGGACGCGGTAAATTGTCAGACGTCATGCCGCGCACATGGTGAAAGCTGTACTTTTTACTATCTGAGCAAATGAAAAATCCCTGTAAACATAGACATATCAAATTATTGCACACAATTTGATACCCCTTTTGAAAATATTTCTTTTACTGGAAAAAAGTTATAAACAAGTGAAATATCACTGATTTCCCAGTTTAGGGGCGCATGACAAGTTCCACAAATGAGCTAACACAAGTCCCCATACCGTTGAATTTCGAATCGACTCTATTCAAGCTGTCGAAAAAACTTTCGTAATTATGGATATGGTAAGGAATTCCCGACAATTGGACACCAATATATTGTGGATTCGATCAAAAGGAAAAATTACAAATGCAGTCTTATTGTGCACACTGGAATTCGGACGCTGTAAATTGTCAGACGACATACCGCGCACATGGTGAAAGCTGTACTTTTTACTATCTGAGCAAAAGAAAAATCCCTGTATACATAGACAAATCAAATAATAGCACACAATTTCATACCCATTTTGAAAATATTTCTTTTACTGGAAAAAAGTTATAAAAAAGTGAATTATGACTGATTACCCAGTTTAGGTCCGCATTAAAATTTCCGCAAATGAGCTAACACTAGTCCCCATACCGTTGAATTTTGCCTCGACTCTATTCAAGGTGTCGAACAAACTTTTGTAATTATGGATAAGGCAAGAAATTCCCGACAATTGGACAGCAATATTTTGTGGATTCTATAAAAAGGAAAAATTACAAATGCATTCTTGTTGTTCACACTGGAATTCGGACGCTGTATATTGTCAGACGACATACAGCGCACATGGTGAAAGCTGTACTTTTTACTATCTGAGCAAAAGAAAAATCCCTGTATACATAGACAAATCAAATAATTGCACACAATTTGATACCCATTTTGAAAATATTTCTTTTACTGGAAAAAAGTTATAAAAAAGTGAATTATGACTGATTACCCAGTTTAGGTCCGCATGAACATTTCCGCAAATGAGCTAACACTAGTCCCCATACCGTTGAATTTTGCCTCGACTCTATTCAAGGTGTCGAACAAACTTTTGTAATTATGGATAAGGTAAGGAATTCCCGACAATTGGACACCAATATATTGTGGATTCGATAAAATGGAAAAATTACAAATGCAGTTTTATTGTGCACACTGGAATTCGGACGCTGTAAATTGTCAGACGACATAACGCGCACATGGTGAAAGCTGTACTTTTTACTATTTGAGCAAATGAAAAATCCCTGTAAACATAGACAAATCAAATAATTGCACACAATTTGATACCCATTTTGAAAATGTTTCTTTTACTGGAAAAAAGTTATAAACATGTGAAATATCACTGATTTCCCAGATAAGGGCCGCATGACAATTTCCGCAAATGAGCTAACACAAGTCCCCATACCGTTGAATTTCGACTCGACTCTAATCAAGGTGTCGGAAAAACATTTGTAATTATGGATAAGGCAAGAAATTCCCGACAATTGGACACCAATATATTGTGGATTCGATAAAAAGGAAAAATTACAAATGCAGTCTTATTGTGCACACTGGAATTTGGACGTTGTAGATTGTCAGACTACATACCACGCACATGGTGAAAGCTGTACTTTTTACTCTCTGAGCAAAAGAAAAATCCCTGTATACATAGACAAATCAAATAATAGCACACAATTTGATACCCATTTTGAAAATATTTCTTTTACTGGAAAAAAGTTATAAAAAAGTGAATTATGACAGATTACCCAGTTTAGGTCCGCATGAAGATTTCGGCAAATGAGCTAACACTAGTCCCCATACCGTTGAATTTTGCCTCGACTCTATTCAAGGTGTCGAACAAACTTTTGTAATTATGGATAAGGCAAGAAATTCCCGACAATTTGACACCAATATTTTGTGGATTCTATAAAAAGGAAAAAGTAGAAATGCAGTCTTATTGTGCACACTGGAATTCGGACGCTGTAAATTGTCAGACGTCATGCCGCGCACATGGTGAAAGCTGTAATTTTACTATCTGAGCAAATGAAAAATCCCTGTAAACATAGACATATCAAATAATTGCACACAATTAGATACCCATTTTGAAAATATTTCTTTTACTGGAAAAAAGTTATAAACAAGTGAAATATCACTGATTTCCCAGTTTAGGGGCGCATGACAAGTTCCACAAATGAGCTAACACAAGTCCCCATACCGTTGAATTTCGAATCGACTCTATTCAAGGTGTCGAACAAACTTTTGTAATTATGGATAAGGCAAGAAATTCCCGACAATTGGACACCAATATATTGTGGATTCGATAAAAAGGAAAAATTACAAATGCAGTCTTATTGTGCACACTGGAATTTGGACGCTGTAGATTGTCAGACGACATACCGCGCACATGGTGAAAGCTGTACTTTTTACTATCTGTGCAAAAGAAAACTCCCTGTATACATAGACAAATCAAATAATAGCACACAATTTGTTACCCATTTTGAAAATATTTCTTTTACTGGAAAAAAGTTATAAAAAAGTGAATTATGACTGATTACCCAGTTTAGGTCCGCATGAAAATTTCCGCAAATGAGCTAACACTAGTTCCCATACCGTTGAATTTTGCCTCGACTCTATTCAAGGTGTCGAACAAACTTTTGTAATTATGGATAAGGTAAGGAATTCCCGACAATTGGACACCAATATATTGTGGATTTGATAAAATGGAAAAATTACAAATGCAGTCTTATTGTGCACACTGGAATTCGGACGCTGTATATTGTCAGACGTCATGCCGCGCACATGTTGAAAGCTGTACTTTTTACTATCTGAGCAAATGAAAAATCCCTGTAAACATAGACATATCAAATAATTGCACACAATTTGATACCCCTTTTGAAAATATTTCTTTTACTGGAAAAAAGTTATAAAAAAGTGAATTATGACTGATTACCCAGTTTAGTTCCGCATGAACATTTCCGCAAATGAGCTGACACTTGTCCCCATACCGTTGAATTTTGCCTCGACTCTATTCAAGGTGTCGAACAAACTTTTGTAATTATGGATAAGGTAAGGAATTCCCGACAATTGGACACCAATATATTGTGGATTCGATAAAATGGAAAAATTACAAATGCAGTCTTATTGTGCACACTGGAATTTGGACGCTGTAAATTGTCAGACGACATAACGCGCTCATGGTGAAAGCTGTACTTTTTACTATTTGAGCAAATGAAAAATCCCTGTAAACATAGACAAATCAAATAATTGCACACAATTTGATACCCATTTTGAAAATATTTCTTTTACTGGAAAAAAGTTATAAACATGTGAAATATCACTGATTTCCCAGATAAGGGCCGCATGACAATTTCCGCAAATGAGCTAACACAAGTCCCCATACCGTTGAATTTCGACTCGACTCTAATCAAGGTGTCGGAAAAACTTTTGTAATTATGGATAAGGCAAGAAATTCCCGACAATTGGACACCAATATATTGTGGATTCCATAAAAAGGAAAAATTACAAATGCAGTCTTATTGTGAACACTGGAATTTGGACGCTGTAGATTGTCAGACGACATACCGCGCACATGGTGAAAGCTGTACTTTTTACTATCTGAGCGAAAGAAAAATACCTTTATACATAGACAAATCAAATAATAGCACACAATTTGATACCCATTTTGAAAATATTTCTTTTACTGGAAAAAAGTTATAAAAAAGTGAATTATGTCTGATTACCCAGTTTAGGTCCGCATGAAAATTTCCGCAAATGAGCTAACACTAGTCCCCATACCGTTGAATTTTGACCCGACTCTAATCAAGGTGTCGAAAAAACTTTTGTAATTATGGATAAGGCAAGAAATTCCTGACAATTGGACAGCAATATTTTGTGGATTCTCTAAAAACGAAAAAGTAGAAATGCATTCTTATTGTGCACACTGGAATTCGGACGCTGTAAATTGTCAGACGACATACCGCGCACATGGTGAAAGCTGTACTTTTTACTATCTGAGCAAATGAAAAATCCCTGTAAACATAGACAAATCAAATAATTTCACACAATTTGATACCCATTTTGAAAATATTTCTTTTACTGGAAAAAAGTTATAAGCAAGTGAAATATCACTGATTTCCCAGTTTAGGGCCGCATGACAATTTCCGCAAATGAGCTAACACAAGTCCCCATACCGTTGAATTTCGACTCGACTCTAATCAAGGTGTCGGAAAAACGTTTGTAATTATGGATAAGGCAAGAAATTCCCGACAATTGGACAGCAATATTTTGTGGATTCTATAAAAATGAAAAATTACAAATGCATTCTTTTTGTGCACACTGGAATTCGGACGCTGTATATTGTCAGACGTCATGCCACGCACATGGTGAAAGCTGTACTTTTTACTATCTGAGCAAATGAAAAATCCCTGTAAACATAGACATATCAAATAATTGCACACAATTTTATACCCATTTTGAAAATATTTGTTTTACTGGAAAAAAAGTTATAAACAAGTGAAATATGACTGATTTCCCAGTTTAGGGCCGCATGACAATTTCCACAAAGGAGCTAACACATGTCCCCATACCGTTGAATTCCGAATCGACTCTATTCAAGGTGTCGAAAAAACTTTCGTAGTTATGGATAAGGTAAGGAATTCCCGACAATTGGACACCAATATATTGTGGATTCGATAAAAAGGAAAAATTACAAATGCAGTCTTATTGTGCACACTGGAATTCGGACGCTGTAAATTGTCAGACGACATACCGCGCACATGGTGAAAGCTGTACTTTTTACTATCTGAGCAAAAGAAAAATCCCTGTATACATAGACAAATCAAATAATAGCACACAATTTTATACCCATTTTGAAAATATTTCTTTTACTGGAAAAAAGTTATAAAAAAGTGAATTATGACTGATTACCCAGTTTAGGTCCGCATGAAAATTTCCGCAAATGAGCTAACACTAGTCCCCATACCGTTGAATTTTGCCTCGACTCTATTCAAGGTGTCGAACAAACTTTTGTAATTATGGATAAGGCAAGAAATTCCCGACAATTGGACAGCAATATTTTGTGGATTCTATAAAAAGGAAAAATTACAAATGCATTCTTATTGTTCACACTGGAATTCGGACGCTGTATATTGTCAGACGACATACAGCGCACATGGTGAAAGCTGTACTTTTTACTATCTGAGCAAAAGAAAAATCCCTGTATACATAGACAAATCAAATAATTGCACACAATTTGATACCCATTTTGAAAATATTTCTTTTACTGGAAAAAAGTTATAAAAAAGTGAATTATGACTGATTACCCAGTTTAGGTCCGCATGAACATTTCCGCAAATGAGCTAACACTAGTCCCCATACCGTTGAATTTTGCCTCGACTCTATTCAAGGTGTCGAACAAACTTTTGTAATTATGGATAAGGTAAGGAATTCCCGACAATTGGACACCAATATATTGTGGATTCGATAAAATGGAAAAATTACAAATGCAGTTTTATTGTGCACACTGGAATTCGGACGCTGTAAATTGTCAAACGACATAACGCGCACATGGTGAAAGCTGTACTTTTTACTATTTGAGCAAATGAAAAATCCCTGTAAACATAGACAAATCAAATAATTGCACACAATTTGATACCCATTTTGAAAATGTTTCTTTTACTGGAAAAAAGTTATAAACATGTGAAATATCACTGATTTCCCAGATAAGGGCCGCATGACAATTTCCGCAAATGAGCTAACACAAGTCCCCATACCGTTGAATTTCGACTCGACTCTAATCAAGGTGTCGGAAAAACTTTTGTAATTATGGATAAGGCAAGAAATTCCCGACAATTGGACACCAATATATTGTGGATTCGATAAAAAGGAAAAATTACAAATGCAGTCTTATTGTGCACACTGGAATTTGGACGTTGTAGATTGTCAGACGACATACCACGCACATGGTGAAAGCTGTACTTTTTACTCTCTGAGCAAAAGAAAAATCCCTGTATACATAGACAAATCAAATAATAGCACACAATTTGATACCCATTTTGAAAATATTTCTTTTACTGGAAAAAAGTTATAAAAAAGTGAATTATGACTGATTACCCAGTTTAGGTCCGCATGAAGATTTCGGCAAATGAGCTAACACTAGTCCCCATACCGTTGAATTTTGCCTCGACTCTATTCAAGGTGTCGAACAAACTTTTGTAATTATGGATAAGGCAAGAAATTCCCGACAATTTGACACCAATATTTTGTGGATTCTATAAAAAGGAAAAAGTAGAAATGCAGTCTTATTGTGCACACTGGAATTCGGACGCTGTAAATTGTCAGACGTCATGCCGCGCACATGGTGAAAGCTGTAATTTTACTATCTGAGCAAATGAAAAATCCCTGTAAACATAGACATATCAAATAATTGCACACAATTAGATACCCATTTTGAAAATATTTCTTTTACTGGAAAAAAGTTATAAACAAGTGAAATATCACTGATTTCCCAGTTTAGGGGCGCATGACAAGTTCCACAAATGAGCTAACACAAGTCCCCATACCGTTGAATTTCGAATCGACTCTATTCAAGGTGTCGAACAAACTTTTGTAATTATGGATAAGGCAAGAAATTCCCGACAATTGGACACCAATATATTGTGGATTCGATAAAAAGGAAAAATTACAAATGCAGTCTTATTGTGCACACTGGAATTTGGACGCTGTAGATTGTCAGACGACATACCGCGCACATGGTGAAAGCTGTACTTTTTACTATCTGTGCAAAAGAAAACTCCCTGTATACATAGACAAATCAAATAATAGCACACAATTTGTTACCCATTTTGAAAATATTTCTTTTACTGGAAAAAAGTTATAAAAAAGTGAATTATGACTGATTACCCAGTTTAGGTCCGCATGAAAATTTCCGCAAATGAGCTAACACTATTCCCCATACCGTTGAATTTTCCCTCGACTCTATTCAAGGTGTCGAACAAACTTTTGTAATTATGGATAAGGCAAGAAATTCCCGACAATTTGACAGCAATATTTTGTGGATTCTATAAAAAGGAAAAATTACAAATGCATTCTTATTGTTCACACTGGAATTCGGACGCTGTATATTGTCAGACGACCTACCGCGCACATGGTGAAAGCTGTACTTTTTACTATCTGAGCAAAAGAAAAATCCCTGTATACATAGACAAATCAAATAATTGCACACAATTTCATACCCATTTTGAAAATATTTCTTTTACTGGAAAAAAGTTATAAAAAAGTGAATTATGACTGATTACCCAGTTTAGGTCCGCATGAAAATTTCCGCAAATGAGCTAACACTAGTCCCCATACCGTTGAATTTTGCCTCGACTCTATTCAATGTGTCGAACAAACTTTCGTAATTATGGATAAGATAAGGAATTCCCGACAATTGGACACCAATATATTGTGGATTCGATAAAAAGGAAAAATTACAAATGCAGTTTTATTGTGCATACTGGAATTCGGACGCTGTAAATTGTCAGACGACATACCGCGCACATGGTGAAAGCTGTACTTTTTACTATCTGAGCAAATGAAAAATCCCTGTAAACATAGACAAATCAAATAATTTCACACAATTTGATACCCATTTTGAAAATATTTCTTTTACTGGAAAAAAGTTATAAAAAAGTGAATTATGACTGATTACCCAGTTTAGGTCCGCATGAAAATTTCCGCAAATGAGCTAACACTAGTTCCCATACCGTTGAATTTTGCCTCGACTCTATTCAAGGTGTCGAACAAACTTTTGTAATTATGGATAAGGTAAGGAATTACCGACAATTGGACACCAATATATTGTGGATTTGATAAAATGGAAAAATTACAAATGCAGTCTTATTGTGCACACTGGAATTCGGACGCTGTATATTGTCAGACGTCATGCCGCGCACATGGTGAAAGCTGTACTTTTTACTATCTGAGCAAATGAAAAATCCCTGTAAACATAGACATATCAAATAATTGCACACAATTTGATACCCCTTTTGAAAATATTTCTTTTACTGGAAAAAAGTTATAAAAAAGTGAATTATGACTGATTACCCAGTTTAGGTCCGCATGAACATTTCCGCAAATGAGCTGACACTTGTCCCCATACCGTTGAATTTTGCCTCGACTCTATTCAAGGTGTCGAACAAACTTTTGTAATTATGGATAAGGTACGGAATTCCCGACAATTGGACACCAATATATTGTGGATTCGATAAAATGGAAAAATTACAAATGCAGTCTTATTGTGCACACTGGAATTTGGACGCTGTAAATTGTCAGACGACATAACGCGCTCATGGTGAAAGCTGTACTTTTTACTATTTGAGCAAATGAAAAATCCCTGTAAACATAGACAAATCAAATAATTGCACACAATTTGATACCCATTTTGAAAATATTTCTTTTACTGGAAAAAAGTTATAAACATGTGAAATATCACTGATTTCCCAGATAAGGGCCGCATGACAATTTCCGCAAATGAGCTAACACAAGTCCCCATACCGTTGAATCTCGACTCGACTCTAATCAAGGTGTCGGAAAAACTTTTGTAATTATGGATAAGGCAAGAAATTCCCGACAATTGGACACCAATATATTGTGGATTCGATAAAAAGGAAAAATTACAAATGCAGTCTTATTGTTCACACTGGAATTTGGACGTTGTAGATTGTCAGACGACATACCACGCACATGGTGAAAGCTGTACTTTTTACTCTCTGAGCAAAAGAAAAATCCCTGTATACATAGACAAATCAAATAATAGCACACAATTTGATACCCATTTGGAAAATATTTCTTTTACTGGAAAAAAGTTATAAAAAAGTGAATTATGACTGATTACCCAGTTTAGGTCCGCATGAAAATTTCGGCAAATGAGCTAACACTAGTCCCCATACCGTTGAATTTTGCCTCGACTCTATTCAAGGTGTCGAACAAACTTTTGTAATTATGGATAAGGCAAGAAATTCCCGACAATTTGACACCAATATTTTGTGGATTCTATAAAAAGGAAAAAGTAGAAATGCAGTCTTATTGTGCACACTGGAATTCGGACGCTGTAAATTGTCAGACGTCATGCCGCGCACATGGTGAAAGCTGTACTTTTTACTATCTGAGCAAATGAAAAATCCCTGTAACCATAGACATATCAAATAATTGCACACAATTTGATACCCATTTTGAAAATATTTCTTTTACTGGAAAAAAGTTATAAACAAGTGAAATATCACTGATTTCCCAGTTTAGGGGCGCATGACAAGTTCCACAAATGAGCTAACAAAAGTCCCCATACCGTTGAATTTCGAATCGACTCTATTCAAGGTGTCGAACAAACTTTTGTAATTATGGATAAGGCAAGAAATTCCCGACAATTGGACACCAATATATGGTGGATTCGATAAAAAGGAAAAATTACAAATGCAGTCTTATTGTGCACACTGGAATTTGGACGCTGTAGATTGTCAGACGACATATCGCGCACATGGTGAAAGCTGTACTATTTACTATCTGTGCAAATGAAAACTCCCTGTATACATAGACAAATCAAATAATAGCACACAATTTGATACCCATTTTGAAAATATTTCTTTTACTAGAAAAAAGTTATAAAAAAGTGAATTATGACTGATTACCCAGTTTAGTTCCGCATGAAAATTTCCGCAAATGAGCTAACACTATTCCCCATACCGTTGAATTTTGCCTCGACTCTATTCAAGGTGTCGAACAAACTTTTGTAATTATGGATAAGGCAAGAAATTCCCGACAATTTGACAGCAATATTTTGTGGATTCTATAAAAAGGAAAAATTACAAATGCATTCTTATTGTTCACACTGGAATTCGGACGCTGTATATTGTCAGACGACCTACCGCGCACATGGTGAAAGCTGTACTTTTTACTATCTGAGCAAAAGAAAAATCCCTGTATACATAGACAAATCAAATAATTGCACACAATTTCATACCCATTTTGAAAATATTTCTTTCACTGGAAAAAAGTTATAAAAAAGTGAATTATGACTGATTACCCAGTTGAGGTCCGCATGAAAATTTCCGCAAATGAGCTAACACTAGTCCCCATACCGTTGAATTTTGCCTCGACTCTATTCAATGTGTCGAACAAACTTTCGTAATTATGGATAAGGTAAGGAATTCCCGACAATTGGACACCAATATATTGTGGATTCGATAAAAAGGAAAAATTACAAATGCAGTTTTATTGTGCATACTGGAATTCGGACGCTGTAAATTGTCAGACGACATACCGCGCACATGTTGAAAGCTGTACTTTTTACTATCTGAGCAAATGAAAAATCCCTGTAAACATAGACAAATCAAATAATTTCACACAATTTGATACCCATTTTGAAAATATTTCTTTTACTGGAAAAAAGTTATAAAAAAGTGAATTATGACTGATTACCCAGTTTAGGTCCGCATGAAAATTTCCGCAAATGAGCTAACACTAGTTCCCATACCGTTGAATTTTGCCTCGACTCTATTCAAGGTGTCGAACAAACTTTTGTAATTATGGATAAGGTAAGGAATTCCCGACAATTGGACACCAATATATTGTGGATTTGATAAAACGGAAAAATTACAAATGCAGTCTTATTGTGCACATTGGAATTCGGACGCTGTATATTGTCAGACGTCATGCCGCGAACATGGTGAAAGCTGTACTTTTTACTATCTGAGCAAATGAAAAATCCCTGTAAACATAGACAAATCAAATAATTGCACACAATTTGATACCCATTTTGAAGTTATATTACTTTTACTGGAAAAAAGTTATTAACATGTGAAATATCACTGATTTCCCAGTTTAGGGCCACATGACAATTTCAGCAAATGAGCTAACACAAGTCCCCATACCGTTGAATTTCGACTCGACTCTAATCAAGGTGTCGAAAAAACATTTGTAATTATGGATAAGGCAAGAAATTCCCGACAATTGGATCGCAATATTTTGTGGATTCTATAAAAAGGAAAAATTACAAATGCTTTCTTATTGTGCACACTGGAATTCGGACGCTGTATATTGTCAGACGACATACCGCGCACAGGGAGAAAGCTGTACATTTTACTATCTGAGCAAAAGAAAAAACCCTGTATACATAGACAAATCAAATAATTGCACACAATTTGATACCCATTTTGAAAATATTTCTTTTACTGGCAAAAAGTTATAAACAAGTGAAATATGACTGATTTCCCAGTTTAGGTCCGCATGAAAATTTCCGCAAATGAGCTAACACAAGTCCCCATACCGTTGAATTTCGACTCGACTATAATCAAGTTGTCGAAAAAACTTTTGTAATTATGGATAAGGCAAGATATTCACGACAATTTGACACCAATATTTTGTGGATTCTATAAAAAGGAAAAATTACAAATGCAGTCTGATTGTGCACACTGGAATTCGGACGCTGTAAATTGTCAGACGACATACCGCACACATAGTGAAAGCTGTACTTTTTACTATCTGACCAAATGAAACATCCCTGTAAACATAGATAAATCAAATAATTTCACACAATTTGATACCCATTTTGAAAATATTTCTTTTACTGGAAAAAAGTTATATAGAAGTGAAATATCACTGATTTCCCAGTTTAAGGCCGGATGAAAATTTCCGCAAATGAGCGAACATTAGTCCCCATACCGTTGAATTTTGCCTCGACTCTATTCAACGTGTCGAAAAAACTTTTGTAATTATGGATAAGGCAAGAAATTCTCGGCAATTTGACACCAATATTTTGTGGATTCTATAAAAAGGAAAAAGTAGAAATGCAGTCTTATTGTGCACACTGGAATTCGGACGTTGTAAATTGTCAGACGTCATGCCGCGCACATGGTGAAAGCTGTACTTTTTACTATCTGAGCAAATGAAAAATCCCTGTAAACATAGACATATCAAATAATTGCACACAATTTGATACCCATTTTGAAAATATTTCTTTTACTGGAAAAAAGTTATAAACAAGTGAAATATGACTGATTTCCCAGTTTAGTGCCGCATGATAATTTCCACAAATGAGCTAACACAAGTCACCATACCGTTGAATTTCGAATCGACTCTATTCAAGGTGTCGAAAAAACTTTTATAATTATGGATAAGGTAAGGAATTCCCGACAATTGGACACCAATATATTATGGATTCGATAAAATGGAAAAATTACAAATGCAGTCTTATTGTGCACATTGGAATTCGGACGCTGTAAATTGTCAGACGACATACCGCGCACATGGTGAAGCTGTTCTTTTTACTATCTGAGCAAATGAAAAATCCCTGTAAACATAGACAAATCAAATAATTGCACTCAAATTGATACCCATTTTGAAAATATTTCTTTTACTGGAAAAAAGTTATAAACAAGTGAAATATCACTGATTTCCCAGTTTAGGGCCGCATGACAATTTCCACAAATGAGCTAACACAATTCCCCATAACGTTGAATTTCGAATCGACTCTATTCAAGGTGTCGAAAAAACTTTTTTAATTATGGATAACGCAAGAAATTCGCGAAGATTTGACACCAATATTTTGTGGATTCTATAAAAAAAAAAAGTAGAAATGCAGTCTTATTGTGCAGACTGGAGTTCGGACGCTGTAAATTGTCAGACGACATACGGCGCACATAGTGAAAGCTGTACTTTTTACTATCTGACCAAATGAAACATCCCTGTAAACATAGATAAATCAAATAATTTCACACAATTTGATACCCATTTTGAAAATATTTCTTTTACTGGAAAAAAGTTATAAACAAGTGAATTATCACTGAATTCCCAGTTTAGGGCCGCATGACAATTTCCGCAAATGAGCTAACACAAGTCCCCATACCGTTGAATTTCGACTCGACTCTAATCAAGGTGTCGAAAAAACTTTTGTAATTATGGACAAGGCAAGAAATTCACGACAATTTGACACCAATATATTGTGGATTCGATAAAAAGAAAAATTACAAATGCGGCCTTATTGTGCACACTGGAATTAGGACGCTGTAAATTGTCAGACGACATACTGCGCACATCGTGAAAGCTGTACTTTTTACTATCTGAGCAAAAGAAAAATCCCTGTATACATAGACAAATCACATAATTGCACACAATTTCATACCCATTTTGAAAATATTTCTTTTACTGGAAAAAAGTTATAAAAACGTGAATTATGACTGATTACCCATTTTAGGTCAGCATGAAAATTTCCGCAAATGAGCTAACACTAGTCCCCATACCGTTGAATTTTGCCTCGACTCTATTCAAGGTGTCGAACAAACTTTGGTAATTATGGATAAGGCAAGAAATTCCCGACAATTTGACACCAATATTTTGTGGATTCTATAAAAAGGAAAAATTACAAATGCAGTCTTATTGTGCACACTGGAATTCGGATGTTGTAATTTGTCAGACGACATACCGGGCACATAGTGAAAGCTGTACTTTTTACTATCTGACCAAATGAAACATCCCTGTAAAAATAGATAAATCAAATAATTTCACACAATTTGATACCCATTTTGAAAATATTTCTTTTACTGGAAAAAAGTTATAAACAAGTGAAATATCACTGATTTCCCAGTTTAAGGCCGCATGACAATTTCCGCAAATGAGCTAACACTAGTCCCCATACCGTTGAATTTTGCCTCGACTCTATTCAACGTGTCGAAAAAACTTTCGTAATTATAGATAAGGCAAGAAATTCTCGGCAATTTGACACCAATATTTTGTGGATTCTATAAAAAGGAAAAATTACAAATGCAGTCTTATTGTGCACACTGGAATTCGGACGCTGGAAACAGTCAGACGTCATGCCGCGCACATGGCGAAAGCTGTACTTTTTACTATCTGAGCAAATGAAAAATCCCTGTAAACATAGACATATCAAATAATTGCACAAAATTTGATACCCATTTTGAAAATATTTCTTTTACTGGAAAACAGTTATAAAGAAGTGAATTATGACTGATTTCCCAGTTTAGGGCCGTATGACAATTTCCACAAATGAGCTAACACAAGTCCCCATACCGTTGAATTTCGAATAGACTCTATTCAAGGTGTCGAAAAAACTTTTGTAATTATGGATAAGGTAAGGAATTCCCGACAATTGGACACCAATATATTGTGGATTCGATAAAAAGGAAAAATTACAAATGCAGTCTTATTGTGCACACTGGAATTCGGAGGCTGTAAATTGTCAGACGACATACCGCGCACATGGTGAAAGCTGTACTTTTTACTATCTGAGCAAATGAAAAATCCCTGTAAACATAGACATATCAAATAATTGCACACAATTTGATACCCATTTTGAAAATATTTCTTTTACTGGAAAAAAGTTATAAACAAGTGAAATATGACTGATTTCCCAGTTTAGGGCCGCATGACAATTTCCACAAATGAGCTAACACAAGTCCCCATACCGTTGAATTTCGAATCGACTCTATTCAAGGTGTCGAAAAAACATTTGTAATTATGGATAAGGTAAGAAATTCCCGACAATTGGACGACAATATATTGTGGATTCGATAAAAAGGAAAAATTACAAATGCAGTCTTATTGTGCACACTGGAATTCGGACGCTGTAAATTGTCAGACGACATACCGCGCACATGGTGAAAGCTGTACTTTTTACTATCTGAGCAAATGAAAAATCCCTGTAAACATAGACAAATCAAATAATTTCACACAATTTGATACCCATTTTGAAAATATTTCTTTTACTGGAAAAATTTATAAACAAGTGAAATATCACTGATTTCCCAGTTTAGGGCCGCATGACAATTTCCGCAAATGAGCTAACACAAGTCCCCATACCGTTGAATTTCGACTCGACTCTAATCAAGGTGTCGAAAAAACTTTTGTAGTTATGGATAAGGCAAGAAATTCCCGACAATTTGACACGAATATATTGTGGATTCGATAAAAAGGAAAAATTACAAATGCGGTCTTATTGTGCACACTGGAATTCGGACGCTGTAAATTGTCAGACGACATACCGCGCACATAGTGAAAGCTGTACTTTTTACTATCTGAGCAAAAGAAAAATCCCTGTATACATAGACGAATCAAATAATTGCAAACAATTTGATACCCATTTTGAAAATATTTCTTTTACTGGAAAAAAGTTATAAAAAAGTGAATTATTACTGATTACCCAGTTTAGGTCCGCATGAAAATTTCCGCAAATTAGCTAACAATAGTCCCCATACCGTTGAATTTTGCCTCGACTCTATTCAAGGTGTCGAACAAACTTTTGTAATCATGGATAAGGCAAGAAATATTCGACAATTTGACACCAATATTTTGTGGATTCTAAAAAAAGGACAAATTACAAATGCAGTCTTATTGTGCACACTGGAATTCGGACGCTGTATATTGTCAGACGACATACCGCGCACATGGTGAAAGCTGTACTTTTTACTATCTGAGCAAAAGAAAAATCCCTGTATACATAGACGAATCAAATAATTGCACACAATTTGATACTCATTTTGAAAATATTTCTTTTACTGGAAAAAAGTTATAAAAAACTGAATTATGACTGATTACCCAGTTTAGGTCCGCATGAATATTTCTGCAAATGAGCTAACACTAGTCCCCATACCGTTGAATTTTGCCTCGGCTCTATTTAAGGTGTCGAAAAAACGTTTGTAATTATGGATAAGGTAAGGAATTCCCAACAATTGGACACCAATATATTGTGGATTCGATAAAAAGGAAAAATTACAAATGCAGTCTTATTGTGCACACTGGAATTCGGACGCTGTAAATTGTCACACGACATACCGCGCACATGGTGAAAGCTGTACTTTTTACTATCTAAGCAAAAGAAAAATCCCTGTAGACATTAACAAATCAAATAATTGCACAGAATTTGATACCCATTTTGAAAATATTTCTTTTACTGGAAAAAGTTATAAAAAAGTGAATTATAACTGATTACCCAGTTTTGGTCCGCATGAAAATTTCCGCAAATGAGCTAACACTAGTCCCCATACCGTTGAATTTCTACCAAACTCTAATCAAGTTTTCGAAAAAACTTTTGTAATTATGGATAAGGCAAGAAATTCCTGACAATTGGACAGCAATATTTTGTGGATTCTCTAAAAAGGAAAAAGTAGAAATGCATTCTTATTGTGCACACTGGAATTCGGTCGCTGTAAATTGTCAGACGTTCATGCCGGGCACATGGTGAAAGCTGTACTTTTTACTATCAGAGCAAATGAAAAATCCCTGTAAACATAGACAAATCAAATAATTTCACACAATGTGATACCCATTTTGAAAATATTTCTTTTACTGGAAAAAAGTTATAAAAAAGTGAATTATGACTGATTACCCAGTTTAGGTCCGCATGAAAATTTCCGCAAATGAGCTAACACTAGTCCCCATACATTTGAATTTTGCCTCGACTCTATTCAAGGTGTCGAACAAACTTTTGTAATTATTGATAAGGCAAGAAATTCACGAAAATTTGAAACCAATATTTGGTGGATTCTATAAAAAGGAAAAAGTAGAAATGCAGTCTTATTGTGCACACTGGAATTCGGACGCTGTAAATTGTCAGACGTCATGCCGCGCACATGGTGAAAGCTGTACTTTTTACTATCTGAGCAAATGAAAAATCCCTGTAAACATAGACAAATCAAATAATTTCACACAATTTGATACCCATTTTGAAAATATTTCTTTTACTGGAAAAAAGTTATGAACGAGTGAAATATCACTGATTTCCCAGTTTACGGCCGCATGACAATTTCCGCAAATGAGCTAACACAAGTCCCCATACCGTTGAATTTCGACTCGACTCTAATCAAGGTGTCGGAAAAACTTTTGTAATTATGGATAAGGCAAGAAACTCCCGACAATTGGACACCAATATATTGTGGATTCGATAAAAAGGAAAAATTACAAATGCAGTCTTATTGTGCACACTGGAATTCGGACGCAGTAAATTGTCAGACGTCATGCCGCGCACATGGTGAAGCTGTACTTTTTACTATCTGAGCAAATGAAAAATCCCTGTAAACATAGACATATCAAATAATTGGACACAATTTAATACCCATTTTGAAAATATTTCTTTTACTGGAAAAAAGTTATAAAAACGTGAATTATGACTGATTACCCAGTTTAGGGCCGCATGACAATTTCCGCAAATGAGCTAACACTAGTCCCCATACCGTTGAATTTTGCCTCGACTCTATTCAACGTGTCGAACAAACTTTTGTAATTATGGATAAGGCAAGAAATTTCCGAAAATTTGACACCAATATTTTGTGGATTCTATAAAAAGGAAAAATTACAAATGCAGTCTTATTGTGCACACTGGAATTCGGACGTTGAAAATTGTCAGACGACATACCGCGCATATGGTGAAAGCTGTACTTTTTACGATCTGAGCAAATGAAAAATCCCTGTAAACATAGACAAATCAAATAATTGCACACAATTTGATACCCATTTTGAAAATATTTCTTTTACTGGAAAAAGTTATAAACAAGTGAAATATCCCTGATTTCCCAGTTTAGGGCCGCATGACAATTTCCGCAAATGAGCTAACACAAATCCCCATACCGTTGAATTTCGACTCGACTCTAATCAAGGTGTCGAAAAGCTTTTGTAATTATGGATAAGGCAAGAAATTCCCGACAATTTGACACCAATATATTGTGGATTCGATAAAAAGGAAAAAATACAAATGCGGTCTTATTGTGCACACTGGAATTCGGACGCTGTAAATTGTCAGACGACATACCGCGCACATGGTGAAAGCTGTACTTTTTACTATCTGAGCAAAAGAAAAATCCCTGTATACATCGACGAATCAAATAATTGCACACAATTTGATACCCATTTTGAAAATATTTCTTTTACTGGAAAAAAGTTATAAAAAATGAATTATGACTGATTACCCAGTTTAGGTCCGCATGACAATTTCCGCAAATGAGCTAACACTACTCCCCATACCGTTGAATTTTGCCTCGACTCTATTCAAGGAGTCGAACAAACTTTTCTAATTATGGATCAGGCAAGAAATTCCCGACAATTTGACACCAATATTGTGTGGATTCTATAAAATGGAAAAATTACAAATGCAGTCTTATGGTGCACACTGGAATTCGGACGCTGTAAATTGTCAGACGTGATGCCGCGCACATGGTGAAAGCTGTACTTTTTACTATCTGAGCAAATGAAAAATCCCTGTAAACATAGACATATCAAATAATTGCACACAATTTGATACCCATTTTGAAAATATTTCTTTTACTGGAAAAAAGTTATAAACATGTGAAATATCACTGATTTCCCAGTTTAGGGCCGCATGACAATTTCCCGAATGAGCTAACACTAGTCCCCATACCGTTGAATTTTGCCTCGACTGTATTCAAGGTGTCGAACAAACTTTTGTAATTATGGAAAAGGCAAGAAATTCCCGACAATTTGACACCAATATTTTGTGGATTCTATAAAAAGGAAAAAGTAGAAATGCAGTCTTATTGTGCACACTGGAATTCGGACGCTGTAAATTGTCAGACGACATACCGCGCACATGGTGAAAGCTGTACTTTTTACTATCTGAGCAAAAGAAAAATCCCTGTATACATAGACAAATCAAATAATTGCACACAATTTGATAACCATTTTTAAAATATTTCTTTTACTGGAAAAAAGTTATAAAATTGAATTATGACTGATTACCCAGTTTAGGTCCGCATGAAAATTTCCGCAAATGAGCTAACACTAGTCCACATACCGTTGAATTTTGCCTCGACTCTATTCAAGGTGTCGAAAAAACTTTTGTAATTATGGATAAGGCAAGAGATTCCCAACAATTGGACAGCAATGTTTTGTGGATTCTATAAAAAGGAAAAATTACAAATGCATTCTTATTGTTCACACTGGAATTCGGACGCTGTATATTGTCAGACGACATACCGCGCACATGCTGAAAGCTGTACTTTTTACTATCTGAGCAAAAGAAAAATCCCTGTATATATAGACAAATCAAATTATTGCACACAATTTGATACCCATTTTGAAAATATTTCTTTTACTGGAAAAAAGTTATAAAAAAGTGAAATATCACTGATTACCCAGTTTAGGTCCGCATGAAAATTGCCGCAAATGAGCTAACACTAGTCCCCATACCGTTGAATTTTGCCTCGACTCTATTCAACGTGTCGAACAAACTTTTGTAATTATGGAAAAGGCAAGAAATTCCCGACAATTTGACACCAATATTTTGTGGATTCTATAAAAAGGAAAAATAGAAATGCAGTCTTATTGTGCATACTGGAATTCGGACGCTGTAAATTGTCAGACGTCATGCCGCGCACATGATGAAAGCTGTACTTTTTACAATCTGAGCAAATGAAAAATCCCTGCAAACATAGACAAATCTAATAATTTCACACAATTTGATACCCATTTTGAAAATATTTCTTTTACTGGAAAAAAGTTATAAACAAGTGAAATATCACTGATTTCCCAGTTTAGGGCCGCATGACAATTTCCGCAAATGAGCTAACACAAGTCCCCATACCGTTGAATTTCGACTCGACTCTAATCAAGGTGTCGAAAAAACTTTTGTAATTATGGATAAGGCAAGAAATACTCGACAATTTGACACCAATATATTGTGGATTCGATAAAAAGGAAAAATTACAAATTCAGTCTTATTGTGCACACTGGAATTCGGACGCTGTAAATTGTCAGACGACATACCGCGCACATGGTGAAAGCTGTACTTTTTTACTATCTGGGCAAAAGAAAAATCCCTGTATACATAGACAAATCAAATAATTGCACACAATTTGATACCCATTTTGAAAATATTTCTTTTACTGGAAAAAAGTTATAAAAAAGTGAATTATGACTGATTACCCAGTTTAGGTCCGCATGAAAATTTCCGCAAATGAGCTAACACAAGTCCCCATACCGTTGAAGTTTGCCTCGACTCTATTCAAGGTGTCGAAAAAACTTTTGTAATTATGGATAAGGCAAGAAATTCTCGACAATTGGACAGCAATATTTTATGGATTCTATAAAAAGGAAAAATTACAAATGCATTCATATTGTTCACACTGGAATTAGGACGCTGTATATTGTCAGACGACATACCGCGCACATGGTGAAAGCTGTACTTTTTACTATCTGAGCAAAAGAAAAATCCCTGTATACATAGACAAATCAAATAATTGCACACAATTTGATAACCATTTTGAAAATATTTCTTTTACTGGAAAAAAGTTATAAAAAAGTGAATTATGACTGATTACCCAGTTTAGGTCCGCATGAAAATTTCCGCAAATGAGCTAACACTAGTCCCCATACCGTTGAATTTTGCCTCGACTCTATTCAAGGTGTCGAAAAAACTTTTGTAATTATGGATAAGGTAAGGAATTCCCGACAATTGGACACCAATATTGTGTGGATTCTATAAAATGGAAAAATTACAAATGCAGTCTTATGGTGCACACTGGAATTCGGACGCTGTAAATTGTCAGACGTGATGCCGCGCACATGGTGAAAGCTGTACTTTTTACTATCTGAGCAAATGAAAAATCCCTGTAAACATAGACATATCAAATAATTGCACACAATTTGATACCCCTTTTGAAAATATTTCTTTTACTGGAAAAAAGTTATAAACATGTGAAATATCACTGATTTCCCAGTTTAGGGCCGCATGACAATTTCCCGAATGAGCTAACACTAGTCCCCATACCGTTGAATTTTGCCTCGACTGTATTCAAGGTGTCGAACAAACTTTTGTAATTATGGAAACGGCAAGAAATTCCCGACAATTTGAAACCAATATTTTGTGGATTCTATAAAAAGGAAAAAGTAGAAATGCAGTCTTATTGTGCACACTGGAATTCGGACGCTGTAAATTGTCAGACGACATACCGCGCACATGGTGAAAGCTGTACTTTTTACTATCTGAGCAAAAGAAAAATCCCTGTATACATAGACAAATCAAATAATTGCATACAATTTGATAACCATTTTTAAAATATTTCTTTTACTGGAAAAAAGTTATGAAATTGAATTATGACTGATTACCCAGTTTAGGTCCGCATGAAAATTTCCGCAAATGAGCTAACACTAGTCCACATACCGTTGAATTTTGCCTCGACTCTATTCAAGGTGTCGAAAAAACTTTTGTAATTATGGATAAGGCAAGAGATTCCCAACAATTGGACAGCAATGTTTTGTGGATTCTATAAAAAGGAAAAATTACAAATGCATTCTTATTGTTCACACTGGAATTCGGACGCTGTATATTGTCAGACGACATACCGCGCACATGCTGAAAGCTGTACTTTTTACTATCTGAGCAAAAGAAAAATCCCTGTATATATAGACAAATCAAATTATTGCACACAATTTGATACCCATTTTGAAAATATTTCTTTTACTGGAAAAAAGTTATAAAAAAGTGAAATATCACTGATTACCCAGTTTAGGTCCGCATGAAAATTGCCGCAAATGAGCTAACACTAGTCCCCATACCGTTGAATTTTGCCTCGACTCTATTCAATGTGTCGAACAAACTTTTGTAATTATGGAAAAGGCAAGAAATTCCCGACAATTTGACACCAATATTTTGTGGATTCTATAAAAAGGAAAAATAGAAATGCAGTCTTATTGTGCATACTGGAATTCGGACGCTGTAAATTGTCAGACGTCATGCCGCGCACATGAAGAAAGCTGTACTTTTTACAATCTGAGCAAATGAAAAATCCCTGCAAACATAGACAAATCAAATAATTTCACACAATTTGATACCCATTTTGAAAATATTTCTTTTACTGGAAAAAAGTTATAAACAAGTGAAATATCACTGATTTCCCAGTTTAGGGCCGCATGACAATTTCCGCAAATGAGCTAACACAAGTCCCCATACCGTTGAATTTCGACTCGACTCTAATCAAGGTGTCGAAAAAACTTTTGTAATTATGGATAAGGCAAGAAATACCCGACAATTTGACACCAATATATTGTGGATTCGATAAAAAGGAAAAATTACAAATTCAGTCTTATTGTGCACACTGGAATTCGGACGCTGTAAATTGTCAGACGACATACCGCGCACATGGTGAAAGCTGTACTTTTTTACTATCTGGGCAAAAGAAAAATCCCTGTATACATAGACAAATCAAATAATTGCACACAATTTGATACCCATTTTGAAAATATTTCTTTTACTGGAAAAAAGTTATAAAAAAGTGAATTATGACTGATTACCCAGTTTAGGTCCGCATGAAAATTTCCGCAAATGAGCTAACACAAGTCCCCATACCGTTGAAGTTTGCCTCGACTCTATTCAAGGTGTCGAAAAAACTTTTGTAATTATGGATAAGGCAAGAAATTCTCGACAATTGGACAGCAATATTTTATGGATTCTATAAAAAGGAAAAATTACAAATGCATTCATATTGTTCACACTGGAATTAGGACGCTGTATATTGTCAGACGACATACCGCGCACATGGTGAAAGCTGTACTTTTTACTATCTGAGCAAAAGAAAAATCCCTGTATACATAGACAAATCAAATAATTGCACACAATTTGATAACCATTTTGAAAATATTTCTTTTACTGGAAAAAAGTTATAAAAAAGTGAATTATGACTGATTACCCAGTTTAGGTCCGCATGAAAATTTCCGCAAATGAGCTAACACTAGTCCCCATACCGTTGAATTTTGCCTCGACTCTATTCAAGGTGTCGAAAAAACTTTTGTAATTATGGATAAGGCAAGAAATTCCCGAAAATTTGACACCAATATTTTGTGGATTCTATAAAAAGGAAAAAGTAGAAATGAATTCTTATTGTGCACACTGGTATTCGGACGCTGTATATTGTCAGACGACATATCGCGCACATGGTGAAAGCTGTACTTTTTACTATCTGAGCAAATGAAAGATCCCTGTAAACATAGACATATCAAATAATTGCGCACAATTTGATACCCATTTTGAAAATATTTCTGTTACTGGAAAAAAGTTATAAACAAGTGAAATATGACTGATTTCCCAGTTTAGGGCCGCATGACAATTTCCACAAATGAGCTAACACAAGTCCCCATACCGTCGAATTTCGAATCGACTCTATTCAAGGTGTCGAAAAAACTTTCGTAATTATGGATCAGGCAAGAAATTCCCGACAATTTGACACCAATATTGTGTGGATTCTATAAAATGGAAAAATTACAAATGCAGTCTTATGGTGCACACTGGAATTCGGACGCTGTAAATTGTCAGACGTGATGCCGCGCACATGGTGAAAGCTGTACTTTTTACAATCTGAGCAAATGAAAAATCCCTGCAAACATAGACAAATCAAATAATTTCACACAATTTGATACCCATTTTGAAAATATTTCTTTTACTGGAAAAAAGTTATAAACAAGTGAAATATCACTGATTTCCCAGTTTAGGGCCGCATGACAATTTCCGCAAATGAGCTAACACAAGTCCCCATACCGTTGAATTTCGACTCGACTCTAATCAAGGTGTCGAAAAAACTTTTGTAATTATGGATAAGGCAAGAAATACCCGACAATTTGACACCAATATATTGTGGATTCGATAAAAAGGAAAAATTACAAATTCAGTCTTATTGTGCACAGTGGAATTCGGACGCTGTAAATTGTCAGACGACATACCGCGCACATGGTGAAAGCTGTACTTTTTTACTATCTGGGCAAAAGAAAAATCCCTGTATACATAGACAAATCAAATAATTGCACACAATTTGATACCCATTTTGAAAATATTTCTTTTACTGGAAAAAAGTTATAAAAAAGTGAATTATGACTGATTACCCAGTTTAGGTCCGCATGAAAATTTCCGCAAATGAGCTAACACAAGTCCCCATACCGTTGAAGTTTGCCTCGACTCTATTCAAGGTGTCGAAAAAACTTTTGTAATTATGGATAAGGCAAGAAATTCTCGACAATTGGACAGCAATATTTTATGGATTCTATAAAAAGGAAAAATTACAAATGCATTCATATTGTTCACACTGGAATTAGGACGCTGTATATTGTCAGACGACATACCGCGCACATGGTGAAAGCTGTACTTTTTACTATCTGAGCAAAAGAAAAATCCCTGTATACATAGACAAATCAAATAATTGCACACAATTTGATAACCATTTTGAAAATATTTCTTTTACTGGAAAAAAGTTATAAAAAAGTGAATTATGACTGATTACCCAGTTTAGGTCCGCATGAAAATTTCCGCAAATGAGCTAACACTAGTCCCCATACCGTTGAATTTTGCCTCGACTCTATTCAAGGTGTCGAAAAAAACTTTTGTAATTATGGATAAGGCAAGAAATTCCCGAAAATTTGACACCAATATTTTGTGGATTCTATAAAAAGGAAAAAGTAGAAATGAATTCTTATTGTGCACACTGGTATTCGGACGCTGTATATTGTCAGACGTCATATCGCGCACATGGTGAAAGCTGTACTTTTTACTATCTGAGCAAATGAAAGATCCCTGTAAACATAGACATATCAAATAATTGCGCACAATTTGATACCCATTTTGAAAATATTTCTGTTACTGGAAAAAAGTTATAAACAAGTGAAATATGACTGATTTCCCAGTTTAGGGCCGCATGACAATTTCCACAAATGAGCTAACACAAGTCCCCATACCGTCGAATTTCGAATCGACTCTATTCAAGGTGTCCAAAAAACTTTCGTAATTATGGATCAGGCAAGAAATTCCCGACAATTTGACACCAATATTGTGTGGATTCTATAAAATGGAAAAATTACAAATGCAGTCTTATGGTGCACACTGGAATTCGGACGCTGTAAATTGTCAGACGTGATGCCGCGCACATGGTGAAAGCTGTACTTTTTACTATCTGAGCAAATGAAAAATCCCTGTAAACATAGACATATCAAATAATTGCACACAATTTGATACCCATGTTGAAATTATTTCTTTTACTGGAAAAAAGTTATAAAAACGTGAATTATGACTGATTACCCAGTTTAGGGCCGCATGACAATATCCGCAAATGAGCTAACACTAGTCCCCATACCGTTGAATTTTGCCTCGTCTCTATTCAACGTGTCGAACAAACTTTTGTAATTATGGATAAGGCAAGAGATTCCCTATAATTTGACACCAATATTTTGTGGATTCTATAAAAAGGAAAAAGTAGAAATGCAGTCTTATTGTGCACACTGGAATTCGGTCGCTGTAAATTGTCAAACGACATACCGCGCACATGGTGAAAGGTGTACTTTTTACTATCTGAGCAAATGAAAAATCCCTGTAAACATATACAAATCAAATAATTGCACACAATTTGATACCCATTTTGAAAATATTTCTTTTACTGGAAAAAAGTTATAAACAAGTGAAATATCACTGATTTCCCAGTTTAGGGCCGCATGACAATTACCCGAATGAGCTAACACTAGTCCCCATACCGTTGAATTTTGCCTCGACTGTATTCAAGGTGTCGAACAAACTTTTGTAATTATGGAAAAGGCAAGAAATTCCCGACAATTTGACACCAATATTTTGTGGATTCTATAAAAAGGAAAAAGTAGAAATGCAGTCTTATTGTGCACACTGGAATTCGGACGCTGTAAATTGTCAGACGACATACCGCGCACATGGTGAAAGCTGTACTTTTTACTATCTGAGCAAAAGAAAAATCCCTGTAAACATAGACAAATCAAATAATTGCACACAATTTGATAACCATTTTGAAAATATTTCTTTTACAGGAAAAAAGTTATAAAAAAGTGAATTATGACTGATTACCCAGTTTAGGTCCGCATGAAAATTTCCGCAAATGAGCTAACACTAGTCCCCATACCGTTGAATTTTGCCTCGACTCTATTCAAGGTGTCGAAAAAACTTTTGTAATTATGGATAAGGTAAGGAATTCCCGACAATTGGAAACCAATATATTGTGGATTCGATAAAAAGGAAAAATTACAAATGCAGTCTTATTGTGAACACTGGAATTCGGACGCTGTATATTGTCAGACGACATATCGCGCACATGGTGAAAGCTGTACTTTTTACTATCTGAGCAAATGAAAAATCCCTGTAAACATAGACAAATCAAATAATTGCACACAATTTGATACCCATTTTGAAAATATTTCTTTTACTGGAAAAAAGTTATAAAAAAGTGAATTATGACTGATTACCCAGTTTAGGTCCGCATGAAAATTTCCGCAAATGAGCTGGCACTAGTCCCCATACCGTTGAATTTTGCCTCGACTCTATTCAAGGTGTCGAACAAACTTTTGTAATTATGGATAAGGCAAGAAATTGTCGAAAATTTGACACCAATATTTTGTGGATTCTATAAAAAGGAAAAAGTAGAAATGCAGTGTTATTGTGCACACTGGAATTCGGACGCTGTAAATTGTCAGACGTCATGCCGCGCACATGGTGAAAGCTGTACTTTTTTACTATCTGGGCAAAAGAAAAATCCCTGTATACATAGAAAAATCAAATAATTGCACACAATTTGATACCCATTTTGAAAATATTTCTTTTACTGGAAAAAAGTTATAAAAAAGTGAATTATGACTGATTACCCAGTTTAGATCCGCATGAAAATTTCCGCAAATGAGCTAACACTAGTCCCCATACCGTTGAAGTTTGCCTCGACTCTATTCAAGGTGTCGAAAAAACTTTTGTAATTATGGATAAGGCAAGAAATTCCCGACAATTGGATAGCAATATTTTATGGATTCTATAAAAAGGAAAAATTACAAATGCATTCATATTGTTCACACTGGAATTAGGACGCTGTATATTGTCAGACGACATACCGCGCACATGGTGAAAGCTGTACTTTTTACTATCTGAGCAAAAGAAAAATCCCTGTATACATAGACAAATCAAATAATTGCACACAATTTGATAACCATTTTGAAAATATTTCTATTACTGGAAAAAAGTTATAAAAAAGTGAATTATGACTGATTACCCAGTTTAGGTCCGCATGAAAATGTCCGCAAATGAGCTAACACTAGTCCCCATACCGTTGAATTTTGCCTCGTCTCTATTCAAGGTGTCGAAAAAACTTTTGTAATTATGGATAAGGTAAGGAATTCCCGACAATTGGACACCAATATATTGTGGATTCGATAAAAAGGAAAAATTACAAATGCAGTCTTATTGTGCACACTGGTTTTCGGACGCTGTAAATTGTCAGACGACATACCGCGCACATGGTGAAAGCTGTACTTTTTACTATCTGAGCAAATGAAAAATCCCTGTAAACATAGACAAATCAAATAATTGCACACAATTTGATACCCATTTTGAAAATATTTCTTTTACTGGAAAAAAGTTATAAAAAAGTGAATTATGACAGATTACCCAGTTTAGGTCCGCATGAAAATTTCCGCAAATGAGCTAACACTAGTCCCCATACCGTTGAATTTTCCCTCGACTCTATTCAAGGTGTCGTACAAATTTTTGTAATTATGGATAAGGCAAGAGATTCCCGATAATTTGACACCAATATTTTGTGGATTCTATAAAAAGGAAAAAAGTAGAAATGCAGTCTTATTGTGCACACTGGAATTCGGTCGCTGTAAATTGTCAGACGTCATGACGCGCACATGGTGAAAGCTGTACTTTTTACTATCTGAGCAAATGAAAAATCCCTGTAAACATGGACATATCAAATAATTGCACACAATTTGATACCCATTTTGAACATATTTCTTTTACTGGAAAAAAGTTATAAACAAGTGAAATGTAACTGATTTCCCAGTTTAGGGCCGCATGACAATTTCCACAAATGAGCTAACACAAGTCCCCATACCGTTGTATTTCGAATCGTCTATATTCAAGGTGTCGAAAAAACTTTCGTAATTATGGATAAGGTAAGGAATTCCCGACAATTGGACACCAATATATTGTGGATTCGATAAAAAGGAAAAATTACAAATGCAGTCTTATTGTGCACACTGGAATTCGGACGCTGTAAATTGTCAGACGACATACCGCGCACATAGTGAAAGCTGTACTTTTTACTATCTGACCAAATGAAACATCCCTGTAAACATAGATAAAACAAATAATTTCACACAATTTGATACCCATTTTGAAAATATTTCTTTTACTGGAAAAAAGTTATAAACAAGTGAAATATCAATGATTTCCCAGTTTAGGGCCGCATGACAATTTCCGCAAATGAGCTAACACAAGTCCCCATACCGTTGAATTTCGACTCGAGTCTAATCAATGTGTCGAAAAAACTTTTGTATTTATGGATAAGGCAAGAAATTCTCGACAATTTGACACCAATATATTGTGGATTCTATAAAAAGGAAAAATTACAAATGCAGTCTTATTGTGCACACTGGAATTCGGACGCTGTAAATTATCAGACGTCATGCCGCGCACATGGTGAAAGCTGTACTTTTTACTATCTGAGCAAATGAAAAATCCCTGTAAACATAGACATATCAAATAATTGCACACAATTTGATACCCATTTTGAAAATATTTCTTTTACTGGAAAAAAGTTATAAACAAGTAAAATATGACTGATTTCCCAGTTTAGGGCCGCATGACAATTTCCACAAATGAGCTAACACATGTCCCCATACCGTTGAATTTCGAATCGACTCTATTCAAGGTGTCGAAAAAACTTTCGTAATTATGGATAAGGTAAGGAATTCCCGACAATCGGACACCAATATATAGTGGATTCGATAAAAAGAAAAATTACAAATGCAGTCTTATTGTGTACACTGGAATTCGGACGCTGTAAATTGTCAGACGACATACCGCCCACATGGTGAAAGCTGTACTTTTTACTATCTGAGCAAATGAAAAATCCCTGTAAACATATAAAAATCAAATAATTGCACACAATTTGATACCCATTTTGAAAATATTTCTTTTACTGGAAAAAAGTTATAAACATGTGAAATATCACTGATTCCCCAGTTTAGGGCCGCATGACAATTTCCGCAAATGAGCTAACACAAGTCCCCATACCGTTGAATTTCGAATCGACTCTAATCAAGGTGTCGAAAAAACTTTTGTAATTATGGATAAGGCAAGAAATTCGCGAAGATTTGACACCAATATATTGTGGATTCTATAAAAAGGAAAAATTACAAATGCAGTCTTATTTTGCACACTGGAATTCGGACGCTGTAAATTGTCAGACGACATACCGCGCACATAGTGAAAGCTGTACTTTTTACTATCTGACCAAATGAAAAATCCCTGTATACATAGACAAATCAAATAATTGCACACAATTTGATACCCATTTCGAAAATATTTCTTTTACTGGAAAAAAGTTATAAACAAGTGAAATATCACTGATTTCCCAGTTTAGGGCCGCATGACAATTTTCGCAAATGAGCTAACACAAGTCCCCATACCGTTGAATTTCGACTCGACTCTAATCAAGGAGTCGAAAAAACTTTTGTAATTATGGATAAGGCAAGAAATTCGCGACAATTTGACAACAATATATTGTGGATTCGATAAAAAGGAAAAATTACAAATGCGGTCTTATTGTGCACACTGGAATTCGGACGCTGTAAATTGTCAGACGACATACCGCGCACATGGTGAAAGCTGTACTTTTTACTATCTGAGCAAAAGAAAAATCCCTGTATACATAGACGAAAAAAATAATTTCACACAATTTGATACCCATTTCCAAAATATTTCTTTTACTGGAAAAATGTTATAAAACAAGTGAAATATCACTGATTTCCCAGTTTAGGGCCGCATGACAATTTCCGCAAATGAGCTAAAACAAGTCCCCATACCGTTAAATTTTGCCTCGACTCTATTCAACGTGTCGAAAAAACTTTTGTAATTATGGATAAGGCAAGAAATTCCCGACAATTTGACACCAATATTTTGTGGATTCTATAAAAAGGAAATAGTAGAAATGCAGTCTTATTGTGCACACTGGAATTCGGACGCTGTAAATTGTCAGACGTCATGCCGCGCACATGGTGAAAGCTGTACTTTTTACTATCTGAGCAAATGAAAAATCCCTGTAAACATAGACATATCAAATAATTGCACACAATTTGATAACGATTTTGAAAATATTTCTTTTACTGGAAAAATGTTATAAACAAGTGAAATATGACTGATTTCCCAGTTTAGGGCCGCATGACAATTTCCACAAATGAGCTAACACAAATCCCCATACCGTTGAATTTCGAATCGACTCTATTCAAGGTGTCGAAAAAACTTTTGTAATTATGGATAAGTTAAGACATTCCCGACAATTGGAGAGACATATTTTGTGGATTCTATGAAAAGGAAAAATTACAAATGCAGTCTTATTGTGCACCCTAGAATCCGGACGCTGTAAATTGTCAGACGACATACCGCGCTCATGTTGAAAACTGTACTTTTTACTATCTGACCAAACGAAAAATCCCTCTAAATATAGTCAAATCAAATAATTGCACACAATTTGATACCCATTTTGAAAATATTTCTTATACTGGAAAAAAGTTATAAACAAGTGAAATATGACTGAATTCCCAGTTTAGGGCCGCATGACAATTTCCGCAAATGAGCTAACACATGTCCCCATACCGTTGAATTTCGCCTCGACTCTATTCAAGGTGTCGATAAAACTTTTGTAATTATGGATAAGTTAAGACATTCCCGAAAGTTGGAGAGACATATTTTGTGGATTCGATAAAAAGGAAAAATTAGAAATACAGTCTTATTGTGCACACTGGAATTCGGACGCTGAAAATTGTCAGACGACATACCGCGCACATGGTGAAAGCTGTACTTTTTACTATCTGAGCAAAAGAAAAATCCCTGTATACATAGACAAATCAAATAATTGCACACAATTTGATACCCATTTTGAAAATATTTCTTTTACTGGAAAAAAGTTATAAAAAAGTGAATTATGACTGATTACCCAGTTTAGGTCCGGATGACAATTTCCGGAAATGAGCTAACACTAGTCCCCATACCGTTGAATTTTGCGTCGACTCTATTCAAGGTGTCGAACAAATTTTTGTAATTATGGATAAGGCAAGAGATTACCGACAATTTGACACCAATATTTTGTGGATTCTATAAAAAGGAAAAAGTAGAAATGCAGTCTTATTGTGCACACTGGAATTCGGTCGCTGTAAATTGTCAGACGCCAAGACGCGCACATGGTGAAAGCTGTACTTTTTACTATCTGAGCAAATGAAAAATCCCTGTAAACATAGACATATCAAATAATTTCACAGAATTTAATACCCATTTTGAACATATTTCTTTTACTGGAAAAAAGTTATAAAAAAGTGAATTATGACTGATTACCCAGTTTAGGTCCGCATGAAAATTTCCGCAAATGAGCTAACACTAGTCCCCATACCGTTGAATTTTGCCTCGACTCTATTCAAGGTGTCGAACAAACTTTTGTAATTATGGATAAGGCAAGAAATTCCCGCCAAATTGACACCAATATTTTGTGGATTCTATAAAAAGGAAAAATTACAAATGCAGTCTTATTGTGCACACTGGAATTCGGACGCTGTAAATTGTCAGACGACATACCGCGCACATGGTGAAAGCTGTACTTCTTACTATCTGAGCAAATGAAAAATCCCTGTAAACATAGATAAATCAAATCATTTCACACAATTTGATACCCATTTTGAAAATATTTCTTTTACTGGAAAAAAGTTATAAACAAGTGAAATATCACTGATTTCCCAGTTTAGGGCCGCATGACAATTTCCGCAAATGCGCTAACACAAGTCCCCATACCGTTAAATTTCGCCTCGACTCTATTCAACGTGTCGAAAAAACTTTTGTAATTATGGATAAGGCAAGAAATTCCCGACAATTTGACACCAATATTTTGTGGATTCTCTAAAAAGGAAAAAGTAGAAATGCATTCTTATTGTGCACACTGGAATTCGGACGCTATAAATTGTCAGACGTCATGCCGCGCACATGGTGAAATCTGTACTTTTTACTGTCTGAGCAAATGAAAAATCCCTCTAAACATAGACATATCAAATAATTGCACACAATTTGATACCCATTTTGAAAATATTTCTTTTACTGGAAAAAAGTTATAAAAACGTGAATTATGACTGATACCCAGTTTAGGTCCGCATGAAAATTTCCGCAAATGAGCTAACACTAGTCCCCATACCGTTGAATTTTGCCTCGACTCTATTCAAGGTGTCGAACAAACTTTTGTAATTATGGATAAGGCACGAAATTCCCGACAATTTGACACCAATATTTTGTGGATTTTATAAAAAGGAAAAATTACAAATGCAGTCTTATTGTGCATACTGGAATTCGGCACTGTAAGTTGTCAGACGTCATGCCGCGCACATGGTGAAAGCTGTACTTTTTATTATCTGAGCAAATGAAAAATTCCTGTAAACATAGACATATCAAATAATTGCACACAATTTGATACCCATTTTGAAAATATTTCTTTTACTGGAAAAAAGTTATAAACAAGTGAAATATGACTGATTTCCCAGTTTAGGGCTGCATGAAAATTTCCACAAATGAGCTAACACAAGTCCCCATACCGTTGAATTTCGAATCGAGTCTATTCAAGGTGTCGAACAAACTTTTGTAATTATGGATAAGGCAAGAAATTCCCGACATTTGGACAGCAATATTTTGTGGATTCTATAAAAAGGAAAAATTACAAATGCATTCTTATTGTTGACACTGGAATTCGGACGCTGTATATTGTCAGACGACATACCGCGCACATGGTGAAAGCTGTAATTTTTTACTATCTGAGCAAAAGAAAAATCCCTGTATACATAGACAAATCAAATAATTGCACAGAATTTGATGCCCATTTTGAAAATATTTCTTTTACTGGAAAAAAGTTATAAAAAAGTGAATTATGACTCATTACCCAGTTTAGGTCCGCATGAAAATTTCGCAAATGAGCTAACACTAGTCCCCATACCGTTGAATTTTGCCTCGACTCTATTCAAGGTGTCGAACAAACTTTTGTAATTATGGATAAGGCACGAAATTCGCGACAATTTGACACCAATATTTTGTGGATTCTATAAAAAGGAAAAATTACAAATGCAGTCTTATTGTGCACACTGGAATTGGGACGCTGTAAATTGTCAGACGACATACCGCGCACATATTGAAAGCTGTACTTTTTACTATCTGACAAAATGAAACATCCCTGTAAACATAGATAAATCAAATCATTTCACACAATTTGATACCCATTTTGAAAATATTTCTTTTACTGGAAAAATTTATAAACAAGTGAAATATGACTGATTTCCCAGTTTAGGGCCGCATGACAATTTCCACAAATGAGCTGACACAAGTCCCCATACCGTTGAATTTCGAATCGACTCTATTCAAGGTGTCGAAAAAACTTTTGTAATTATGGATAAGTTAAGGAATTCCCGTCAATTGGACACCAATATATTGTGGATTCGATAAAAAGGAAAAATTACAAATGCATTCTTATTGTTCACACTGGAATTCGGACGCTGTAAATTGTCAGACGACATACCGCGCACATGGTGAAAGCTGTACTTTTTACTATCTGAGCAAATGAAAAATCCCTGTAAACATAGACATATCAAATAATTGCTCACAATTTGATACCCATTTTGAAAATATTTCTTTTACTGGAAAAAAGTTATAAACATGTGAAATATCACTGAATTCCCAGTTTAGGGCCGCATGACAATTTCCGCAAATGAGCTAACACAAGTCCCCATACCGTTGAATTTCGACTCGACTCTAATCAAGGTGTCGAAAAAACTTTTGTAATTATGTATAAGGCAAGAAATTCCCGACAATTGGACCGCAATATTTTTGGATTCTATAAAAAGGAAAAATTACAAATGCATTCTTATTGTGCACACTGGAATTCGGACGCTATATATTGTCAGACGACATACCGCGCACATAGTGAAAGCTGTACTTTTTACTATCTGACCAAATGAAACATCCCTGCAAACATAGATAAATCAAATAATTTCACACAATTTGATACCCATTTTGAAAATATTTCCTTTACTGGAAAATAGTTATAAACAAGTGAATTATCACTGATTTCCCAGTTTAGGGCCGCATGACAATTTCCGCAAATCAGCTAACACTAGTCCCCATACCGTTAAATTTCGCCTCGACTCTATTCAACGTGTCGAAAAAACCTTTGTAATTATGGATAAGGCAAGAAATCCGCGACAATTGACACCAATATTTTGTGGATTCTATAAAAAGGAAAAAGTAGAAATGCAGTCTTATTGTGCACACTGGAATTCGGACGCTGTAAATTGTCAGACGTCATGCCGCGCACATGGTGAAAGCTGTACTATCTGAGCAAATGAAAAATCCCTGTAAACATAGACATATCAAATAATTGCACACAATTTGATACCCATTTTGAAAATATTTCTTTTACTGGAAAAAAGTTATAAACAAGTGAAATATGCCTGATTTCCGAGTTTAGGGCCGCATGACAATTTCCACAAATGAGCTAACACAAGTCCCCATACCGTTGAATTTCCAATCGACTCTATTCAAGGTGTCGAAAAAACTTTTGTAATTATGGATAAGGTAAGGAATTCCCGACAATTGGACAGCAATATTTTGTGGATTCTATAAAAAGGAAAAATTACAAATGCATTCTTATTGTTCACACTGGAATTCGGACGCTGTATATTGTCAGACGACATACCGCGCACATGGTGAAAGCTGTACTTTTTACTATCTGAGGAAATGAAAAAATCCCTGTAAACATAGACATATCAAATAATTGTACACAATTTGATACCCATTTTGAAAATATTTCTTTTACTGGAAAAAAGTTATAAAAAAGTGAATTATGACTGATTGCCCAGTTTAGGTCCGCATGAAAATTTCCGCAAATGAGCTAACGCTAGTCCCCATACCGTTGAATTTTGCCTCGACTCTATTCAAGGTGTCGAACAAACTTTTGTAATTATGGTTAAGGCAAGAAATTCTCGACAATTTGACACCAATATTTTGTGGATTCTATAAAAAGGAAAAATTACAAATGCAGTCTTATTGTGTACACTGGAATTCGGACGCTGTAAATTGTCAGACGACATACCGCGCACATAGTGAAAGCTGTACTTTTTACTATCTGACCAAACGAAACATCCCTGTAAACATAGATAAATCAAATAATTTCACACAATTTGATACTCATTTTGAAAATATTTCTTTTACTGGAAAAAAGTTATAAACAGGTGAAATATCACTGATTTCCAAGTTTAGGGCCGCATGACAATTTCCACAAATGAGCTAACACAAGTCCCCATACCGTTAAATTTCGACCCGACTCTAATCAAGGTGTCGAAAAAACTTTTGTAATTATGGATAAGGTAAGAAATTCGCGACAATTGGACAGCAATATTTTGTGGATTCTATAAAAAGGAAAAATTACAAAGGCATTCTTATTGTTCACACTGGAATGCGGACGCTGTATATTGTCAGACGACATACCGCGCACATGGTGAAAGCTGTACTTTTTACTATCTGAGCAAAGAAAAATCCCTGTATACATAGACAAATCAAATAATTGCACACAATTTGATACCCATTTTGAAAATATTTCTTTTACTGGAAAAAAGTTATAAACATGTGAAATATGACTGATTTCCCAGTTTAGGGCCGCATGACAATTTCCACAAATGAGCTAACACAAGTCCCCATACCGTTGAATTTCGAATCAACTCTATTCAAGGTGTCGAAAAAATTTCGTAATTATGGATAAGGTAAGGAATTCCCGACAATTGGACACCAATATATTGTGGATTCAATAAAAAGGAAAAATTACAAATGCAGTCTTATTGTGCACACGGGAATTCGGACGCTGTAGATTGTCAGACGACATACCGCGCACATGGTGAAAGCTGTACTTTTTACCATCTGAGCAAATGAGAATTCCATGTAAACATAGACATATCAAATAATTGCACACAGTTTGATACCCATTTTGAAAATATTTCTTTTACTGGAAAAAAGTTATAAACATGTGAAATATCACTGATTTCCCAGTTTAGGGCCGCATGACAATTTCCGCAAATGAGCTAACACAAGTCCCCATACCGTTGAATTTAGACCCGACTCTAATCAAGGTGTCGAAAATCTTTTGTAATTATGGATAAGGCAAGAAATTCCCGACAATTGGACAGCAATATTTTGTGGATTCTATAAAAATGAAAAATTACAAATGCATTCTTTTTGTGCACACTGGAATTCGGACGCTGTAAATTGTCAGACGACATACCGCGCACATGGTGAAAGCTGTACTTTTTACTATCTGAGCAAATGAAAAATCCCTGTAAACATAGACAAATCAAATAATTGCACACAATTTGATACCCATTTTGAAAATATTTCTTTTACTGGAAAAAAGTTATAAACATGTGAAATATCACTGATTTTCCAGTTTAGGGCCGCATGACAATTTCCGCAAATGAGCTAACACTAGTCCCCATACCGTTGAATTTTGCCTCGACTCTATTCAAGGTGTCGAACAAACTTTTGTAATTATGGATAAGGCAAGAAATTCCCGACAATTAGACACCAATATATTGTGGATTTGATAAAAAGGTAAAATTACAAATGCAGTCTTATTGTGCACACTGGAATTCGGTCGCTGTAAATTGTCAGACGTCATGCCGCGCACATGGTGAAAGCTGTACTTTTTACTATCTGAGCAAATGAAAATTCCCTGTAAACATAGACATATCAAATAATTGCACACAATTTGATACCAATTGTGAAAATATTTCTTTTACTGGAAAAAAGTTATAAAAAAGTGAATTATGACTGAATACCCAGTTTAGGTCCGCATGAAAATTTCCGCAAATGAGCTAACACAAGTCCCCATACCGTTGAATTTTGTCTCGACTCTATTCAAAGTGTCGAAAAAACTTTTGTAATTATGGATAAGGCAAGAAATTCCCGACAATTGGACACCAATATTTTGTGGATTCTATAAAAATGAAAAATTACAAATGCAGTCTTATTGTGCACACTGGAATTCGGACGCTGTAAAGTGTCAGACGACATACCGCGCACATGGCAAAAGCTGTACTTTTTACTATATGAGCAAAAGAAAAATCCCTGTATAAATAGACAAATCAAATAATTGCACACAATTTGATACCCATTTTGAAAATATTTCTTTTACTGGAAAAAAGTCATAAAGAAGTGAAATATGACTGATTTCCTAGTTTAGGGCCGCATGACAATTTCCACAAATGAGCTAACAGAAGTCCCCATACCGTTGAATTTCGACTCGACTCTAATCAAGGTGTCGAAAAAACATTTGTAATTATGGATAAGGCAAGAAATTCCCGACAATTTAACACCAATATATTGTGGATTAGATAAAAAGGAAAAATTACAAATGCAGTCTTATTGTGCACACTGGAATTCGGACGCTGTAGATTGTCAGACGACATACCGCGCACATGGTGAAAGCTGTACTTTTTACTATCTGAGCAAATGAAAATTCCCTGTAAACATAGACATATCAAATAATTGCACACAGTTTGATACCCATTTTGAAAATATTTCTTTTACTGGAAAAAAGTTATAAACATGTGAAATATCACTGATTTCCCAGTTTAGGGCCGCATGACAATTTCCGCAAATGAGCTAACACAAGTCCCCATACCGTTGAATTTTGACCCGACTCTAATCAACGTGTCGAAAATCTTTTGTAATTATGGATAAGGCAAGAAATTCCCGACAATTGGACAGCAATATTTTGTGGATTCTATAAAAATGAAAAATTACAAATGCATTCTTTTTGTGCACACTGGAATTCGGACGCTGTAAATTGTCAGACGAAATACCGCGCACATGGTGAAAGCTGTACTTTTTACTATCTGAACAAATGAAAAATCCCTGTAAACATAGACAAATCAAATAATTGCACACAATTTGATACCCATTTTGAAAATATTTCTTTTACTGGAAAAAAGTTATAAACATGTGAAATATCACTGATTTCCCAGTTTAGGGCCGCATGACAATTTCCGCAAATGAGCTAACACTAGTCCCCATACCGTTGAATTTTGCCTCGACTCTATTCAAGGTGTCGAACAAACTTTTGTAATTATGGATAAGGCAAGAAATTCCCGACAATTAGACACCAATATATTGTGGATTTGATAAAAAGGTAAAATTACAAATGCAGTCTTATTGTGCACACTGGAATTCGGTCGCTGTAAATTGTCAGACGTCATGCCGCGCACATGGTGAAAGCTGTACTTTTTACTATCTGAGCAAATGAAAATTCCCTGTAAACATAGACATATCAAATAATTGCACACAATTTGATACCCATTGTGAAAATATTTCTTTTACTGGAAAAAAGTTATAAAAAAGTGAATTATGACTGAATACCCAGTTTAGGTCCGCATGAAAATTTCCGCAAATGAGCTAACACTAGTCCCCATACCGTTGAATTTTGTCTCGACTCTATTCAAAGTGTCGAAAAAACTTTTGTAATTATGGATAAGGCAAGAAATTCCCGACAATTGGACACCAATATTTTGTGGATTCTATAAAAGGGAAAAATTACAAATGCAGTCTTATTGTGCACACTGGAATTCGGACGCTGTAAAGTGTCAGACGACATACCGCGCACATGGTGAAAGCTGTACTTTTTACTATCTGAGCAAAAGAAAAATCCCTGTATAAATAGACAAATCAAATAATTGCACACAATTTGATACCCATTTTGAAAATATTTCTTTTACTGGAAAAAAGTCATAAAGAAGTGAAATATGACTGATTTCCTAGTTTAGGGCCGCATGACAATTTCCACAAATCAGCTAACACAAGTCCCCATACCGTTGAATTTCGACTCGACTCTAATCAAGGTGTCGAAAAAACATTTGTAATTATGGATAAGGCAAGAAATTCTCGACAATTTGACACCAATATATTGTGGATTAGATAAAAAGGAAAAATTACAAATGCAGTCTTATTGTGCACACTGGAATTCGGACGCTGTAGATTGTCAGACGACATACCGCGCACATGGTGAAAGCTGTACTTTTTACTATCTGAGCAAATGAAAATTCCCTGTAAACATAGACATATCAAATAATTGCACACAGTTTGATACCCATTTTGAAAATATTTCTTTTACTGGAAAAAAGTTATAAACATGTGAAATATCACTGATTTCCCAGTTTAGGGCCGCATGACAATTTCCGCAAATGAGCTAACACAAGTCCCCATACCGTTGAATTTTGACCCGACTCTAATCAACGTGTCGAAAATCTTTTGTAATTATGGATAAGGCAAGAAATTCCCGACAATTGGACAGCAATATTTTGTGGATTCTATAAAAATGAAAAATTACAAATGCATTCTTTTTGTGCACACTGGATTTCGGACGCTGTAAATTGTCAGACGACATACCGCGCACATGGTGAAAGCTGTACTTTTTACTATCTGAACAAATGAAAAATCCCTGTAAACATAGACAAATCAAATAATTGCACACAATTTGATACCCATTTTGAAAATATTTCTTTTACTGGAAAAAAGTTATAAACATGTGAAATATCACTGATTTCCCAGTTTAGGGCCGCATGACAATTTCCGCAAATGAGCTAACACTAGTCCCCATACCGTTGAATTTTGTCTCGACTCTATTCAAAGTGTCGAAAAAACTTTTGTAATTATGGATAAGGCAAGAAATTCCCGACAATTGGACACCAATATATTGTGGATTTGATAAAAAGGTAAAATTACAAATGCTTTCTTATTGTGCACACTGGAATTCGGACGCTGTAAAATGTCAGACGACATACCGCGCACATGGTGAAAGCTGTACTTTTTACTATCTGAGCAAATGAAAAATCCCTGTAAACATAGACAAATCAAATAATTTCACACAATTTGATACCCATTTTAAAAATATTTCTTTTCCTGGAGAAAAGTTATAAACAAGTGAATTATCACTGATTTTCCAGTTTAGGGCCGCATGACAATTTCCGCAAATGAGCTAACACTAGTCCCCATACCGTTGAATTTCGACTCGACTCTAATCAAGGTGTCGAAAAAACATTTGTAATTATGGATAAGGCAAGAAATTCCCGACAATTTGACACCAATATATTGTGGATTTGATAAAAAGGTAAAATTACAAATGCAGTCTTATTGTGCACATTGGAATTCGGTCGCTGTAAATTGTCAGACGTCATGCCGCGCGCATGGTGAAAGCTGTACTTTTTACTATCTGAGCAAATGAAAATTCCCTGTAAACATAGACATATCAAATAATTGCACACAATTTGATAGCCATTTTGAAAATATTTCTTTTACTGGAAAAATTTATAAACAAGTGAATTATCACTGAATTCCCAGTTTAGGGCCGCATGACATTTTCCGCAAATGAGCTAACAAAAGTCCCCATACCGTTGTATTTCCAATCGACTCTATTCAAGTTGTCGAAAAAACTTTCGTAATTATGGATAAGGTAAGGAATTCCCGACAATTTGACACCAATATATTGTGGATTCGATAAAAAGGAAAAATTACAAATGCAGTCTTATTGTGTACACTGGAATTCGGACGCTGTAAATTGCCAGACGACATACCGTGCACATGGTGAAAGCTGTACTTTTTACTATCTGAGCAAAAGAAAAATCCCTGTATACATAGACAAATCAAATAATTTCACACAATTTGATACCCATTTTGAAAATATTTCTTTTACTGGAAAAAAGTTATAAACAAGTGAAATATCACTGATTTCCCAGTTTAGGGCCGCATGACAATTTCCGCAAATGAGCTAACACAAGTCCCCATACCGTTGAATTTAGACCCGACTCTAATCAAGGTGTCGAAAATCTTTTGTAATTATGGATAAGGCAAGAAATTCACGACAATTGGACACCAATATTTTGTGGATTCTATAAAAATGAAAAATTACAAATGCATTCTTTTTGTGCACACTGGAATTCGGACGCTGTAAATTGTCAGACGACATACCGCGCACATGGTGAAAGCTGTACTTTTTACTATCTGAGCAAATGAAAAATCCCTGTAAACATAGACAAATCAAATAATTGCACACAATTTGATACCCATTTTGAAAATATTTCTTTTACTGGAAAAAAGTTATAAACATGTGAAATATCACTGATTTCCCAGTTTAGGGCCGCATGACAATTTCCGCAAATGAGCTAACACTAGTCCCCATACCGTTGAATTTTGCCTCGACTCTATTCAAGGTGTCGAACAAACTTTTGTAATTATGGATAAGGCAAGAAATTCTCGACAATTTGACACCAATATTTTGTGGATTCTATAAAAAGGAAAAAGTAGAAATGCAGTCTTATTGTGCACACTGGAATTCGGTCGCTGTAAATTGTCAGACGTCATGCCGCGCACATGGTGAAAGCTGTACTTTTTACTATCTGAGCCAATGAAAAATCCCTGTAAACATAGACATATCAAATAGTTGCACACAATTTGATACCCATTTTGAAAATATTTCTTTTACTGGAAAAAAGTTATAAACAAGTGAATTATCACTGATTTTCCAGTTTAGGGCCGCATGACAATTTCCGCAAATGAGCTAACACTAGTCCCCATACCGTTGAATTTCGACTCGACTCTAATCAAGGTGTCGAAAAAACATTTGTAATTATGGATAAGGCATGAAATTCCCGACAATTTGACACCAATATATTGTGGATTTGATAAAAAGGTAAAATTACAAATGCAGTCTTATTGTGCACACTGGAATTCGGACGCTGTAAAATGTCAGACGACATACCGCGCACATGGTGAAAGCTGTACTTTTTACTATCTGAGCAAATGAAAAATCCCTGTAAACATAGATAAATCAAATAATTTCACACAATTTGATACCCATTTTATAAATATTTCTTTTACTGGAAAAAAGTTATAAACAAGTGAATTATCACTGATTTTCCAGTTTAGGGCCGCATGACAATTTCCGCAAATGAGCTAACACTAGTCCGCATACCGTTGAATTTCGACTCGACTCTAATCAAGGTGTCGAAAAAACATTTGTAATTATGGATAAGGCAAGAAATTCCCGACAATTTGACACCAATATATTGTGGATTTGATAAAAAGGTAAAATTACAAATGCAGTCTTATTGTGCATATTGGAATTCGGTCGCTGTAAATTGTCAGACGTCATGCCGCGCGCATGGTGAAAGCTGTACTTTTTACTATCTGAGCAAATGAAAATTCCCTGTAAACATAGACAAATCAAATAATTGCACACAATTTGATACCCATTTTGAAAATATTTCTTTTACTGGAAAAAAGTTATAAACATGTGAAATATCACTGATTTCCCAGTTTAGGGCCGCATGACAATTTCCGCAAATGTGCTAACACTAGTCCCCATACCGTTGAATTTTGCCTCGACTCTATTCAAGGTGTCGAACAAACTTTTGTAATTATGGATAAGGCAAGAAATTCTCGACAATTTGACACCAATATTTTGTGGATTCTATGAAAAGGAAAAAGTAGAAATGCAGTCTTATTGTGCACACTGGAATTCGGTCGCTGTAAATTGTCAGACGTCATGCCGCGCACATGGTGAAAGCTGTACTTTTTACTATCTGAGCCAATGAAAAATCCCTGTAAACATAGACATATCAAATAATTGCACACAATTTGATACCCATTTTGAAAATATTTCTTTTACTGGAAAAAAGTTATAAACAAGTGAATTATCACTGATTTCCCAGTTTAGGGCCGCATGACAATTTCCACAAATGACCTAACACAAGTCCCCATACCGTTGTATTTCGAATCGACTCTATTAAAGGTGTCGAAAAAACTTTCGTAATTATGCATAAGGTAAGGAATTCCCGACAATTGGACACCAATATTTTGTGGATTCTATAAAAATGAAAAATTACAAATGCTGTCTTATTGTGCACACTGGAATTCGGACGCTGTAAATTGTCAGACGACATACCGCGCACATGGTGAAAGCTGTACTTTTTACTATCTGAGCAAATGAAAAATCCCTGTAAACATAGACAAATCAAATAATTGCACACAATTTGATACCCATTTTGAAAATATTTCTTTTACTGGAAAAAAGTTATAAACATGTGAAATATCACTGATTTCCCAGTTTAGGGCCGCATGACAATTTCCGCAAATGAGCTAACACTAGTCCCCATACCGTTGAATTTCGACTCGACTCTAATCAAGGTGTCGAAAAAACATTTGTAATTATGGATAAGGCAGGAAATTCCCGACAATTTGACACCAATATATTGTGGATTTGATAAAAAGGTAAAATTACAAATGCAGTCTTATTGTGCACACTGGAATTCGGACGCTGTAAAATGTCAGACGACATACCGCGCACATGGTGAAAGCTGTACTTTTTACTATCTGAGCAAATGAAAAATCCCTGTAAACATAGACAAATCAAATAATTTCACACAATTTGATACCCATTTTAAAAATATTTCTTTTACTGGAAAAAAGTTATAAACAAGTGAATTATCACTGATTTTCCAGTTTAGGGCCGCATGACAATTTCCGCAAATGAGCTAACACTAGTCCCCATACCGTTGAATTTCGAATCGACTCTAATCAAGGTGTCGAAAAAACTTTTGTAATTATGGATAAGGCAAGAAATTCTCGACAATTTGACACCAATATTTTGTGGATTCTATAAAAAGGAAAAAGTAGAAATGCAGTCTTATTGTGCACACTGGAATTCGGTCGCTGTAAATTGTCAGACGTCATGCCGCGCACATGGTGAAAGCTGTACTTTTTACTATCTGAGCCAATGAAAAATCCCTGTAAACATAGACATATCAAATAATTGCACACAATTTGATACCCATTTTGAAAATATTTCTGTTACTGGAAAAAAGTTATAAACAAGTGAATTATCACTGATTTCCCAGTTTAGGGCCGCATGACAATTTCCACAAATGACCTAACACAAGTCCCCATACCGTTGTATTTCGAATCGACTCTATTAAATGTGTCGAAAAAACTTTCGTAATTATGCATAAGGTAAGGAATTCCCGACAATTGGACACCAATATTTTGTGGATTCTATAAAAATGAAAAATTACAAATGCAGTCTTATTGTGCACACTGGAATTCGGACGCTGTAAATTGTCAGACGACATACCGCGCACATGGTGAAAGCTGTACTTTTTACTATCTGAGCAAATGAAAAATCCCTGTAAACATAGACAAATCAAATAATTTCACACAATTTTATACCCATTTTGAAAACATTTCTTTTACTGGATAAATTTATAAACAAGTGAAATATGACTGATTTGCCAATTTAGGGCCGTATGACAATTTCCGCAAATGAGCTAACACATGTCCCCATACCGTTAAATTTCGCCTCGACTCTATTCAACGAATCGAAAAAACTTTTGTAATTATGGATAAGGCAAGAAATTCGCGAAGATTTGACACCAATATATTGTGGATTCTATAAAAAGGAAAAATTACAAATGCAGTCTTATTGTGCACACTGGAATTCGGACGCTGTAAATTGTCAGACGACATACCGCGCACATAGTGAAAGCTGTACTTTTTACTATCTGACCAAATGAAAAATCCCTGTATACATAGACAAATCAAATAATTGCACACAATTTGATACCCATTTCGAAAATATTTCTTTTACTGGAAAAAAGTTATAAACAAGTGAAATATCACTGATTTCCCAGTTTAGGGCCGCATGACAATTTTCGCAAATGAGCTAACACAAGTCCCCATACCGTTGAATTTCGACTCGACTCTAATCTAGGAGTCGAAAAAACTTTTGTAATTATGGATAAGGCAAGAAATTCGCGACAATTTGACAACAATATATTGTGGATTCGATAAAAAGGAAAAATTACAAATGCGGTCTTATTGTGCACACTGGAATTCGGACGCTGTAAATTGTCAGACGACATACCGCGCACATGGTGAAAGCTGTACTTTTTACTATCTGAGCAAAAGAAAAATCCCTGTATACATAGACGAAAAAAATAATTTCACACAATTTGATACCCATTTTCAAAATATTTCTTTTACTGGAAAAATGTTATAAAACAAGTGAAATATCACTGATTTCCCAGTTTAGGGCCGCATGACAATTTCCGCAAATGAGCTAAAACAAGTCCCCATACCGTTAAATTTTGCCTCGACTCTATTCAACGTGTCGAAAAAACTTTTGTAATTATGGATAAGGCAAGAAATTCCCGACAATTTGACACCAATATTTTGTGGATTCTATAAAAAGGAAATAGTAGAAATGCAGTGTTATTGTGCACACTGGAATTCGGACGCTGTAAATTGTCAGACGTCATGCCGCGCACATGGTGAAAGCTGTACTTTTTACTATCTGAGCAAATGAAAAATCCCTGTAAACATAGACATATCAAATAATTGCACACAATTTGATAACGATTTTGAAAATATTTCTTTTACTGGAAAAATGTTATAAACAAGTGAAATATGACTGATTTCCCAGTTTAGGGCCGCATGACAATTTCCACAAATGAGCTAACACAAATCCCCATACCGTTGAATTTCGAATCGACTCTATTCAAGGTGTCGAAAAAACTTTTGTAATTATGGATAAGTTAAGACATTCCCGACAATTGGAGAGACATATTTTGTGGATTCTATGAAAAGGAAAAATTACAAATGCAGTCTTATTGTGCACCCTAGAATCCGGACGCTGTAAATTGTCAGACGACATACCGCGCTCATGTTGAAAACTGTACTTTTTACTATCTGACCAAACGAAAAATCCCTCTAAATATAGTCAAATCAAATAATTGCACACAATTTGATACGCATTTTTAAAATATTTCTTTTACTGGAAAAAAGTTATAAACAAGTGAAATATCACTGATTTCCCAGTTTAGGGCCGCATGACAATTTACACAAATGAGCTAACACAAGTCCCCATACCGTTGTATTTCCAATCGACTCTATTCAAGTTGTCGAAAAAACTTTCGTAATGATGGATAAGGTAAGGAATTCCCGACAATTGGACACCAATATATTGTGGATTCGATAAAAAGGAAAAATTACAAATGCAGTCTTATTGTGTACACTGGAATTCGGACGCTGTAAATTGCCAGACGACATACCGTGCACATGGTGAAAGCTGTACTTTTTACTATCTGAGCAAAAGAAAAATCCCTGTAGACATAGACAAATCAAATAATTTTACAAAATTTGATACCCATTTTCAAAATATTTCTTGTACTGGAAAAAAGTTATAAACAAGTGAAATATCACTGATTTCCCAGTTTTGGGCCGCATGACAATTTCCGCAAATGAGCTAACACAAGTCCCCATACCGTTGAATTTCGACTCGACTCTAATCAAGGTGTCGAAAAAACTTGTGTAATTATGGTTAAGGCAAGAAATTCCCGATAATTTGACACCAATATTTTGTGGATTCTATAAAAAGGAAAAAGTAGAAATGCTGTCTTATTGTGCACACTGGAATTCGGTCGCTGTAAATTGTCAGACGTCATGCCGCGCATATGGTGAAAGCTGTACTTTTTACTATCTGAGCAAATGAAAAATCCCTGTAAACATAAACATATAAAATAATAGCACACAATTTGATACCCATTTTGAAAATATTTCTTTTACTGGAAAAAAGTTATAAACAAGTGAAATATGACTGATTTCCCAGTTTAGGGCCGCTTGAGAATTTCAACAAATGAGCTAACACAAGTCCCCATACCGTTGTATTTCGAATCGACTCTATTCAAGGTGTCGAAAAAACTTTCGTAATTATGGATAAGGTAAGGAATTCCCGACAATTGGACACCAATATATTGTGGATTCGATAAAAAGGAAAAATTACAAATGCGGTCTTATTGTGCACACTGGAATTCGGACGCTGTAAATTGTCAGACGACATACCGCGCACATGGTGAAAGCTGTACTTTTTACTATCTGAGCAAATGAAAAATCCCTGTAAACATAGACAAATCAAATAATTTCACACAATTTGATACCCATTCTGAAAATATTTCTTTTACTGGAAAAAAGTTATAAAAAAGTGAATTATGACTGATTACCCAGTTTAGGTCCGCATGAAAACTTCCGCAAATGAGCTAACACTAGTCCCCATACCTTTGAATTTTGCCTCGACTCTATTCAAGGTGTCGAACAAACTTTTGTAATTATGGATAAGACAAGAAATTCACGAAAATTTGACACCAATATTTTGTGGATTCTATAAAAAGGAAAATGTACAAATGCAGTCTTATTGTGCACACTGGAATTCGGACGCTGTAAATTGTCAGACGTCATGCCGCGCACATGGTGAAAGCTGTACTTTTTACTATCTGAGCAAATAAAAAATCCCTGTAAACATAGACATATCAGATAATTGCACACAATTTGATACCCATTTTGAAAATATTTCTTTTACTGGAAAAAAGTTATAAACAAGTGAAATATCACTGATTTCCCATTTTAGGGCCGCATGACAATTTCCGCAAATGAGCTAACACAAGTCCCCATACCGTTGAATTTCGACTCGACTATAATCAAGGTGTCGAAAAAACTTTTGTAATTATGGATAAGGCAAGAAATTCTCGACAATTTGACACCAATATATTATGGATACGATAAAAAGGAAAAATTACAAATGCAGTCTTATTGTGCACACTGGAATTCCGACGCTGTAAATTGCCAGACGACTTACCGCGCACATGGTGAATGCTGTACTTTTTACTATCTGAGCAAAAGAAAAATCCCTGTATACATAGACAAATCAAATAATTGCAAACAACTTGATACCAATTTTGAAAATATTTCTTTTACTGAAAAAAAGTTATAAAAACGTGAATTATGACTGACTACCCAGTTTAGGTCCGCATGAAAATTTCCGCAAATGAGCTAACACTAGTCCCCATACCGTTGAATTTTGCCTCGACTCTATTCAAGGTGTCGAACAAACTTTTGTAATTATGGATAAGGCAAGACATTCCCGACAATTTGACACCAATATTTTTTGGATTCTATAAAAAGGAAAAATTACAAATGCAGTCTTATTGTGCACACTGGAATTCGGACGCTGTAAATTGTCAGACGACATACCGCGCACATGGTGAAAGCTGTACTTTTTACTATCTGAGCAAATGAAATATCCCTGTAAACATAGACATATCAAATAATTGCACACAATTTGATACCCATTTTGAAAATATTTCTTTTACTGGAAAAAGGTTACAAAAAAGTGTATTATGACAGATTACCCAGTTTATGTCCGCATGAAAATTTCCGCAAATGAGCTAACACTAATCCCCATACCGTTGAATTTTGCCTCGACTCTCTTCAAGGTGTCGAACAAATTTTTGTAATTATGGATAAGGCAAGAGATTCCCGACAATTTGACACCAATATTGTGGATTCGATAAAAAGGAAAAATTACAAATGCAGTCTTATTGTGCACACTGGAATTCGGACGCTGTAAATTGTCAGACGACATACCGGGCACATGGTGAAAGCTGTACTTTTTACTATCTGAGCAAATAAAAAATCCCTGTAAACATAGACATATCAAATAATTGCACACAATTTGATACCCATTTTGAAAATATTTCTTTTACTGGAAAAAAGTTATAAACAAGTGAAATATGACTGATTTCCCAGTTTAGGGCCGCATGACTATTTCCACAAATGAGCTAATACAAGTCCCCATACCGTTGAATTTCGAATCGACTCTATTCAAGGTGTCGAAAAAACTTTTGTAATTATGGATAAGGTAAGGAATTCCCGACAATTGGAGAGCAATATTTTGTGGATTCTATAAAAAGGAAAAATTACAAATGCATTCTTATTGTTCACACTGGAATTCGGACGCTGTATATTGTCAGACGACATACCGCGCACATAGTGAAAGCTGTACTTTTTACTCTCTGAGCAAATGAAAAATCCCTGTATACATAGACGAATCAAATAATTGCACACAATTTGATACCCATTTTGAAAATATATCTTTTACTGGAAAAGAGATATAAAAAAGTGAATTATGATTGATTACCCAGTTTAGGTCCGCATGAAAATTCCGCAAATGAGCTAACACTAGTCCCGATACCGTTGAATTTTGCCTCGACTCTATTCAATGTGCCGAACAAACTGTTGTCATTATGGATAAGGCAAGAAATTCCCGACAATTGGACAGCAATATTTTGTGGATTCTATAAAAAGGAAAAATTACAAATGCCTTCTTATTGTGCAGACTGCAATTCGGACGCTGTAAATTCTCAAACGACATACCGCGCACATGGTGAAAGCTGTACTTTTTACTATCTGAGCAAATGAAAAATCCCTGTAAACATATACAAATCAAATAATTGCACACAATTTGATACGCATTTTTAAAATATTTCTTTTACTGGAAAAAAGTTATAAACAAGTGAATTATGACTGATTTCACAGGTTAGGGCCGCATGACAATTTCCACAAATGAGCTAACACAAGTCCCCATACCGTTGAATTTCGACCCGACTCTAATCAAGGTGTCGAAAAAACTTTTGTAATTATGGATAAGGCAAGAAATTCCTGACAATTGGACAGCAATATTTTGTGGATTCTCTAAAAAGGAAAAAGTAGAAATGCATTCTTATTGTGCACACTGGAATTCGGACGCTGTAAATTGTCAGACGACATACCGCGCACATGGTGAAAGCTGTACTTTTTACTATCTGAGCAAATGAAAAATCCCTGTAAACATAGACAAATCAAATAATTTCACACAATTTGATACCCATTTTGAAAATATTTCTTTTACTGGAAAAAAGTTATAAGCAAGTGAAATATCACTGATTTCCCAGTTTAGGGCCGCATGACAATTTCCACAAATGAGCTAACACAAGTCCCCATACCGTTGAATTTCGACTCGACTCTAATCAAGGTGTCGGAAAAACGTTTGTAATTATGGATAAGGCAAGAAATTCCCGACAATTGGACACCAATATATTGTGGATTCCATAAAAAGGAAAAATTACAAATGCAGTCTTATTGTGAACACTGGAATTTGGACGCTGTAGATTGTCAGACGACATACCGCGCACATTGTGAAAGCTGTACTTTTTACTATCTGAGCGAAAGAAAAATACCTTTATACATAGACAAATCAAATAATAGCACACAATTTGATACCCATTTTGAAAATATTTCTTTTACTGGAAAAAAGTTATAAAAAAGTGAATTATGTCTGATTACCCAGTTTAGGTCCGCATGAAAATTTCCGCAAATGAGCTAACACTAGTCCCCATACCGTTGAATTTTGACCCGACTCTAATCAAGGTGTCGAAAAAACTTTTGTAATTATGGATAAGGCAAGAAATTCGCGACAATTGGACGGCAATATTTTGTTGATTCTATAAAAAGGAAAAATTACAAATGCATTCTTATTGTGCACACTGGAATTCGGACGCTGTATATTGTCAGACGACATACCGCGCACATGGTGAAAGCTGTACTTTTTACTATCTGAGCAAAAGAAAAATCCCTGTATACATAGACAAATCAAATAATTGCAAACAATTTGATACCCATTTTGAAAATATTTCTTTTACTGGAAAAAAGTTATAAAAACGTGAATTATGACTGATTACCCAGTTTAGGTCCGCATGAAAATTTCGGCAAATGAGCTAACACTAGTCCCCATACCGTTGAATTTTGCCTCGACTCTATTCAAGGTGTCGAACAAACTTTTGTAATTATGGATAAGGCAAGAAATTTCCAACAATTTGACACCAATATTTTGTGGATTCTATAAAAAGTAAAAATTACAAATGCAGTCTTATTGTGCACACTGGAATTCGGACGCTGTAAATTGTCAGACGTCATGCCACGCACATGGTGAAAGCTGTACTTTTTACTATCTGAGCAAATGAAAAATCCCTGTAAACATAGACATATCAAATAATTGCACACAATTTGATACCCATTTTGAAAATATTTGTTTTACTGGAAAAAAAGTTATAAACAAGTGAAATATGACTGATTTCCCAGTTTAGGGCCGCATGACAATTTCCACAAAGGAGCTAACACATGTCCCCATACCGTTGAATTCCGAATCGACTCTATTCAAGGTGTCGAAAAAACTTTCGTAGTTATGGATAAGGTAAGGAATTCCCGACAATTGGACACCAATATATTGTGGATTCGATAAAAAGGAAAAATTACAAATGCAGTCTTATTGTGCACACTGGAATTCGGACGCTGTAAATTGTCAGACGACATACCGCGCACATGGTGAAAGCTGTACTTTTTACTATCTGAGCAAATGAAAAATCCCTGTAAACATAGACAAATCAAATAATTTCACACAATTTGATACCCATTTTGAAAATATTTCTTTTACTGGAAAAAAGTTATAGACAAGTGAAATATCACTGATTTCCCAGTTTAGGGCCGCATGAAAATTTCCGCAAATGAGATAACACAAGTCCCCATACCGTTGAATTTCGACCCGACTCTAATCAAGGTGTCGAAAAAACTTTTGTAATTATGGATAAGGCAAGAAATTCCTGACAATTGGACAGCAATATTTTGTGGATTCTCTAAAAAGGAAAAAGTAGAAATGCATTCTTATTGTGCACACTGGAATTCGGTCGCTGTAAATTGTCAGACGTCATGCCGGGCACATGGTGAAAGCTGTACTTTTTACTATCTGAGCAAATGAAAAATCCCTGTAAACATAGACATATCAAATAATTGCACACAATTAGATACCCATTTTGAAAATATTTCTTTTACTGGAAAAAAGTTATAAACAAGTGAAATATCACTGATTTCCCAGTTTAGGGGCGCATGACAAGTTCCACAAATGAGCTAACACAAGTCCCCATACCGTTGAATTTCGAATCGACTCTATTCAAGGTGTCGAACAAACTTTTGTAATTATGGATAAGGCAAGAAATTCCCGACAATTGGACACCAATATATTGTGGATTCGATAAAAAGGAAAAATTACAAATGCAGTCTTATTGTGCACACTGGAATTTGGACGCTGTAGATTGTCAGACGACATACCGCGCACATGGTGAAAGCTGTACTTTTTACTATCTGTGCAAAAGAAAACTCCCTGTATACATAGACAAATCAAATAATAGCACACAATTTGTTACCCATTTTGAAAATATTTCTTTTACTGGAAAAAAGTTATAAAAAAGTGAATTATGACTGATTACCCAGTTTAGGTCCGCATGAAAATTTCCGCAAATGAGCTAACACTATTCCCCATACCGTTGAATTTTGCCTCGACTCTATTCAAGGTGTCGAACAAACTTTTGTAATTATGGATAAGGCAAGAAATTCCCGACAATTTGACAGCAATATTTTGTGGATTCTATAAAAAGGAAAAATTACAAATGCATCCTTATTGTTCACACTGGAATTCGGACGCTGTATATTGTCAGACGACCTACCGCGCACATGGTGAAAGCTGTACTTTTTACTATCTGAGCAAAAGAAAAATCCCTGTATACATAGACAAATCAAATAATTGCACACAATTTCATACCCATTTTGAAAATATTTCTTTTACTGGAAAAAAGTTATAAAAAAGTGAATTATGACTGATTACCCAGTTTAGGTCCGCATGAAAATTTCCGCAAATGAGCTAACACTAGTCCCCATACCGTTGAATTTTGCCTCGACTCTATTCAATGTGTCGAACAAACTTTCGTAATTATGGATAAGATAAGGAATTCCCGACAATTGGATACCAATATATTGTGGATTCGATAAAAAGGAAAAATTACAAATGCAGTTTTATTGTGCATACTGGAATTCGGACGCTGTAAATTGTCAGACGACATACCGCGCACATGGTGAAAGCTGTACTTTTTACTATCTGAGCAAATGAAAAATCCCTGTAAACATAGACAAATCAAATAATTTCACACAATTTGATACCCATTTTGAAAATATTTCTTTTACTGGAAAAAAGTTATAAAAAAGTGAATTATGACTGATTACCCAGTTTAGGTCCGCATGAAAATTTCCGCAAATGAGCTAACACTAGTTCCCATACCGTTGAATTTTGCCTCGACTCTATTCAAGGTGTCGAACAAACTTTTGTAATTATGGATAAGGTAAGGAATTCCCGACAATTGGACACCAATATATTGTGGATTTGATAAAATGGAAAAATTACAAATGCAGTCTTATTGTGCACATTGGAATTCGGACGCTGTATATTGTCAGACGTCATGCCGCGCACATGGTGAAAGCTGTACTTTTTACTATCTGAGCAAATGAAAAATCCCTGTAAACAAAGACAAATCAAATAATTGCACACAATTTGATACCCATTTTGAAAATATTTCTTTTACTGGAAAAAAGTTATAAACATGTGAAATATCACTGATTTCCCAGATAAGGGCCGCATGACAATTTCCGCAAATGAGTTAACACAAGTCCCCATACCGTTGAATCTCGACTCGACTCTAATCAAGGTGTCGGAAAAACTTTTGTAATTATGGATAAGGCAAGAAATTCCCGACAATTGGACACCAATATATTGTGGATTCGATAAAAAGGAAAAATTACAAATGCAGTCTTATTGTGCACACTGGAATTTGGACGTTGTAGATTGTCAGACGACATACCACGCACATGGTGAAAGCTGTACTTTTTACTCTCTGAGCAAAAGAAAAATCCCTGTATACATAGACAAATCAAATAATAGCACACAATTTGATACCCATTTGGAAAATATTTCTTTTACTGGAAAAAAGTTATAAAAAAGTGAATTATGACTGATTACCCAGTTTAGGTCCGCATGAAAATTTCGGCAAATGAGCTAACACTAGTCCCCATACCGTTGAATTTTGCCTCGACTCTATTCAAGGTGTCGAACAAACTTTTGTAATTATGGATAAGGCAAGAAATTCCCGACAATTTGACACCAATATTTTGTGGATTCTATAAAAAGGAAAAAGTAGAAATGCAGTCTTATTGTGCACACTGGAATTCGGACACTGTAAATTGTCAGACGTCATGCCGCGCACATGGTGAAAGCTGTACTTTTTACTATCTGAGCAAATGAAAAATCCCTGTCAACATAGACATATCAAATAATTGCACACAATTTGATACCCATTTTGAAAATATTTCTTTTACTGGAAAAAAGTTATAAACAAGTGAAATATCACTGATTTCCCAGTTTAGGGGCGCATGACAAGTTCCACAAATGAGCTAACACAAGTCCCCATACCGTTGAATTTCGAATCGACTCTATTCAAGGTGTCGAACAAACTTTTGTAATTATGGATAAGGCAAGAAATTTCCGACAATTGGACACCAATATATGGTGGATTCGATAAAAAGGAAAAATTACAAATGCAGTCTTATTGTGCACACTGGAATTTGGACGCTGTAGATTGTCAGACGACATATCGCGCACATGGTGAAAGCTGTACTATTTACTATCTGTGCAAATGAAAACTCCCTGTATACATAGACAAATCAAATAATAGCACACAATTTGATACCCATTTTGAAAATATTTCTTTTACTAGAAAAAAGTTATAAAAAAGTGAATTATGACTGATTACCCAGTTTAGTTCCGCATGAAAATTTCAGCAAATGAGCTAACACTATTCCCCATACCGTTGAATTTTGCCTCGACTCTATTCAAGGTGTCGAACAAACTTTTGTAATTATGGATAAGGCAAGAAATTCCCGACAATTTGACAGCAATATTTTGTGGATTCTATAAAATGGAAAAATTACAAATGCATTCTTATTGTTCACACTGGAATTCGGACGCTGTATATTGTCAGACGACCTACCGCGCACATGGTGAAAGCTGTACTTTTTACTATCTGAGCAAAAGAAAAATCCCTGTATACATAGACAAATCAAATAATTGCACACAATTTCATACCCATTTTGAAAATATTTCTTTCACTGGAAAAAAGTTATAAAAAAGTGAATTATGACTGATTACCCAGTTGAGGTCCGCATGAAAATTTCCGCAAATGAGCTAACACTAGTCCCCATACCGTTGAATTTTGCCTCGACTCTATTCAATGTGTCGAACAAACTTTCGTAATTATGGATAAGGTAAGGAATTCCCGACAATTGGACACCAATATATTGTGGATTCGATAAAAAGGAAAAATTACAAATGCAGTTTTATTGTGCATACTGGAATTCGGACGCTGTAAATTGTCAGACGACATACCGCGCACATGTTGAAAGCTGTACTTTTTACTATCTGAGCAAATGAAAAATCCCTGTAAACATAGACAAATCAAATAATTTCACACAATTTGATACCCATTTTGAAAATATTTCTTTTACTGGAAAAAAGTTATAAAAAAGTGAATTATGACTGATTACCCAGTTTAGGTCCGCATGAAAATTTCCGCAAATGAGCTAACACTAGTTCCCATACCGTTGAATTTTGCCTCGACTCTATTCAAGGTGTCGAACAAACTTTTGTAATTATGGATAAGGTTAGGAATTCCCGACAATTGGACACCAATATATTGTGGATTTGATAAAACGGAAAAATTAGAAATGCAGTCTTATTGTGCACACTGGAATTCGGACGCTGTATATTGTCAGACGTCATGCCGCGAACATGGTGAAAGCTGTACTTTTTACTATCTGAGCAAATGAAAAATCCCTGTAAACATAGACATATCAAATAATTGCACACAATTTGATACCCATTTTGAAAATATTTCTTTTACTGGAAAAAAGTTATAAACAAGTGAAATATCACTGATTTCCCAGTTTAGGGGCGCATGACAAGTTCCACAAATGAGCTAACACAAGTCCCCATACCGTTGAATTTCGAATCGACTCTATTCAAGGTGTCGAACAAACTTTTGTAATTATGGATAAGGCAAGAAATTTCCGACAATTGGACACCAATATATGGTGGATTCGATAAAAAGGAAAAATTACAAATGCAGTCTTATTGTGCACACTGGAATTTGGACGCTGTAGATTGTCAGACGACATATCGCGCACATGGTGAAAGCTGTACTATTTACTATCTGTGCAAATGAAAACTCCCTGTATACATAGACAAATCAAATAATAGCACACAATTTGATACCCATTTTGAAAATATTTCTTTTACTAGAAAAAAGTTATAAAAAAGTGAATTATGACTGATTACCCAGTTTAGTTCCGCATGAAAATTTCAGCAAATGAGCTAACACTATTCCCCATACCGTTGAATTTTGCCTCGACTCTATTCAAGGTGTCGAACAAACTTTTGTAATTATGGATAAGGCAAGAAATTCCCGACAATTTGACAGCAATATTTTGTGGATTCTATAAAAAGGAAAAATTACAAATGCATTCTTATTGTTCACACTGGAATTCGGACGCTGTATATTGTCAGACGACCTACCGCGCACATGGTGAAAGCTGTACTTTTTACTATCTGAGCAAAAGAAAAATCCCTGTATACATAGACAAATCAAATAATTGCACACAATTTCATACCCATTTTGAAAATATTTCTTTCACTGGAAAAAAGTTATAAAAAAGTGAATTATGACTGATTACCCAGTTGAGGTCCGCATGAAAATTTCCGCAAATGAGCTAACACTAGTCCCCATACCGTTGAATTTTGCCTCGACTCTATTCAATGTGTCGAACAAACTTTCGTAATTATGGATAAGGTAAGGAATTCCCGACAATTGGACACCAATATATTGTGGATTCGATAAAAAGGAAAAATTACAAATGCAGTTTTATTGTGCATACTGGAATTCGGACGCTGTAAATTGTCAGACGACATACCGCGCACATGTTGAAAGCTGTACTTTTTACTATCTGAGCAAATGAAAAATCCCTGTAAACATAGACAAATCAAATAATTTCACACAATTTGATACCCATTTTGAAAATATTTCTTTTACTGGAAAAAAGTTATAAAAAAGTGAATTATGACTGATTACCCAGTTTAGGTCCGCATGAAAATTTCCGCAAATGAGCTAACACTAGTTCCCATAACGTTGAATTTTGCCTCGACTCTATTCAAGGTGTCGAACAAACTTTTGTAATTATGGATAAGGTTAGGAATTCCCGACAATTGGACACCAATATATTGTGGATTTGATAAAACGGAAAAATTAGAAATGCAGTCTTATTGTGCACACTGGAATTCGGACGCTGTATATTGTCAGACGTCATGCCGCGAACATGGTGAAAGCTGTACTTTTTACTATCTGAGCAAATGAAAAATCCCTGTAAACATAGACAAATCAAATAATTGCACACAATTTGATACCCATTTTGAAGTTATATTACTTTTACTGGAAAAAAGTTATTAACATGTGAAATATCACTGATTTCCCAGTTTAGGGCCGCATGACAATTTCAGCAAATGAGCTAACACAAGTCCCCATACCGTTGAATTTCGACTCGACTCTAATCAAGGTGTCGAAAAAACATTTGTAATTATGGATAAGGCAAGAAATTCCCGACAATTGGATCGCAATATTTTGTGGATTCTATAAAAAGGAAAAATTACAAATGCTTTCTTATTGTGCACACTGGAATTCGGACGCTGTATATTGTCAGACGACATACCGCGCACAGGGTGAAAGCTGTACATTTTACTATCTGAGCAAAAGAAAAAACCCTGTATACATAGACAAATCAAATAATTGCACACAATTTGATACCCATTTTGAAAATATTTCTTTTACTGGAAAAAAGTTATAAACAAGTGAAATATGACTGATTTCCCAGTTTAGGGCCGCATGAAAATTTCCGCAAATGAGCTAACACAAGTCCCCATACCGTTGAATTTCGACTCGACTATAATCAAGTTGTCGAAAAAACTTTTGTAATTATGGATAAGGCAAGATATTCACGACAATTTGACACCAATATTTTGTGGATTCTATAAAAAGGAAAAATTACAAATGCTTTCTTATTGTGCACACTGGAATTCGGACGCTGTATATTGTCAGACGACATACCGCGCACAGGGTGAAAGCTGTACTTTTTACTATCTGACCAAATGAAACATCCCTGTAAACATAGATAAATCAAATAATTTCACACAATTTGATACCCATTTTGAAAATATTTCTTTTACTGGAAAAAAGTTATAAAGAAGTGAAATATCACTGATTTCCCAGTTTAAGGCCGGATGAAAATTTCCGCAAATGAGCGAACATTAGTCCCCATACCGTTGAATTTTGCCTCGACTCTATTCAACGTGTCGAAAAAACTTTTGTAATTATGGATAAGGCAAGAAATTCTCGGCAATTTGACACCAATATTTTGTGGATTCTATAAAAAGGAAAAAGTAGAAATGCAGTCTTATTGTGCACACTGGAATTCGGACGTTGTAAATTGTCAGACGTCATGCCGCGCACATGGTGAAAGCTGTACTTTTTACTATCTGAGCAAATGAAAAATCCCTGTAAACATAGACATATGAAATAATTGCACACAATTTGATACCCATTTTGAAAATATTTCTTTTACTGGAAAAAAGTTATAAACAAGTGAAATATGACTGATTTCCCAGTTTAGTGCCGCATGATAATTTCCACAAATGAGCTAACACAAGTCACCATACCGTTGAATTTCGAATCGACTCTATTCAAGGTGTCGAAGAAACTTTTATAATTATGGATAAGGTAAGGAATTCCCGACAATTGGACACCAATATATTATGGATTCGATAAAATGGAAAAATTACAAATGCAGTCTTATTGTGCACATTGGAATTCGGACGCTGTAAATTGTCAGACGACATACCGCGCACATGGTGAAGCTGTTCTTTTTACTATCTGAGCAAATGAAAAATCCCTGTAAACATAGACAAATCAAATAATTGCACTCAAATTGATACCCATTTTGAAAATATTTCTTTTACTGGAAAAAAGTTATAAACAAGTGAAATATCACTGATTTCCCAGTTTAGGGCCGCATGACAATTTCCACAAATGAGCTAACACAATTCCCCATACCGTTGAATTTCGAATCGACTCTATTCAAGGTGTCGAAAAAACTTTTGTAATTATGGATAACGCAAGAAATTCGCGAAGATTTGACACCAATATTTTGTGGATTCTATAAAAAAAAAAAGTAGAAATGCAGTCTTATTGTGCAGACTGGAGTTCGGACGCTGTAAATTGTCAGACGACATACCGCGCACATAGTGAAAGCTGTACTTTTTACTATCTGACCAAATGAAACATCCCTGTAAACATAGATAAATCAAATAATTTCACACAATTTGATACCCATTTTGAAAATATTTCTTTTACTGGAAAAAAGTTATAAACAAGTGAATTATCACTGAATTCCCAGTTTAGGGCCGCATGACAATTTCCGCAAATGAGCTAACACAAGTCCCCATACCGTTGAATTTCGACTCGACTCTAATCAAGGTGTCGAAAAAACTTTTGTAATTATGGACAAGGCAAGAAATTCACGACAATTTGACACCAATATATTGTGGATTCGATAAAAAGAAAAATTACAAATGCGGCCTTATTGTGCACACTGGAATTAGGACGCTGTAAATTGTCAGACGACATACTGCGCACAGGGTGAAAGCTGTACATTTTACTATCTGAGCAAAAGAAAAAACCCTGTATACATAGACAAATCAAATAATTGCACACAATTTGATACCCATTTTGAAAATATTTCTTTTACTGGAAAAAAGTTATAAACAAGTGAAATATGACTGATTTCCCAGTTTAGGGCCGCATGAAAATTTCCGCAAATGAGCTAACACTAGTCCCCATACCGTTGAATTTTGCCTCGACTCTATTCAAGGTGTCGAACAAACTTTGGTAATTATGGATAAGGCAAGAAATTCCCGACAATTTGACACCAATATTTTGTGGATTCTATAAAAAGGAAAAATTACAAATGCAGTCTTATTGTGCACACTGGAATTCGGATGTTGTAAATTGTCAGACGACATACCGGGCACATAGTGAAAGCTGTACTTTTTACTATCTGACCAAATGAAAAATCCCTGTAAAAATAGATAAATCAAATAATTTCACACAATTTGATACCCATTTTGAAAATATTTCTTTTACTGGAAAAAAGTTATAAACAAGTGAAATATCACTGATTTCCCAGTTTAAGGCCGCATGACAATTTCCGCAAATGAGCTAACACTAGTCCCCATACCGTTGAATTTTGCCTCGACTCTATTGAACGTGTCGAAAAAACTTTCGTAATTATAGATAAGGCAAGAAATTCTCGGCAATTTGACACCAATATTTTGTGGATTCTATAAAAAGGAAAAATTACAAATGCAGTCTTATTGTGCACACTGGAATTCGGACGCTGGAAACAGTCAGACGTCATGCCGCGCACATGGCGAAAGCTGTACTTTTTACTATCTGAGCAAATGAAAAATCCCTGTAAACATAGACATATCAAATAATTGCACAAAATTTGATACCCATTTTGAAAATATTTCTTTTACTGGAAAACAGTTATAAAGAAGTGAATTATGACTGATTTCCCAGTTTAGGGCCGTATGACAATTTCCACAAATGAGCTAACACAAGTCCCCATACCGTTGAATTTCGAATAGACTCTATTCAAGGTGTCGAAAAAACTTTTGTAATTATGGATAAGGTAAGGAATTCCCGACAATTGGACACCAATATATTGTGGATTCGATAAAAAGGAAAAATTACAAATGCAGTCTTATTGTGCACACTGGAATTCGGAGGCTGTAAATTGTCAGACGACATACCGCGCACATGGTGAAAGCTGTACTTTTTACTATCTGAGCAAATGAAAAATCCCTGTAAACATAGACATATCAAATAATTGCACACAATTTGATACCCATTTTGAAAATATTTCTTTTACTGGAAAAAAGTTATAAACAAGTGAAATATGACTGATTTCCCAGTTTAGGGCCGCATGACAATTTCCACAAATGAGCTAACACAAGTCCCCATACCGTTGAATTTCGAATCGACTCTATTCAAGGTGTCGAAAAAACATTTGTAATTATGGATAAGGTAAGAAATTCCCGACAATTGGACGACAATATATTGTGGATTCGATAAAAAGGAAAAATTACAAATGCAGTCTTATTGTGCACACTGGAATTCGGACGCTGTAAATTGTCAGACGACATACCGCGCACATGGTGAAAGCTGTACTTTTTACTATCTGAGCAAATGAAAAATCCCTGTAAACATAGACAAATCAAATAATTTCACACAATTTGATATCCATTTTGAAAATATTTCTTTTACTGGAAAAATTTATAAACAAGTGAAATATCACTGATTTCCCAGTTTAGGGCCGCATGACAATTTCCGCAAATTAGCTAACACAAGTCCCCATACCGTTGAATTTCGACTCGACTCTAATCAAGGTGTCGAAAAAACTTTTGTAGTTATGGATAAGGCAAGAAATTCCCGACAATTTGACACGAATATATTGTGGATTCGATAAAAGGGAAAAATTACAAATGCGGTCTTATTGTGCACACTGGAATTCGGACGCTGTAAATTGTCAGACGACATACCGCGCACATAGTGAAAGCTGTACTTTTTACTATCTGAGCAAAAGAAAAATCCCTGTATACATAGACGAATCAAATAATTGCAAACAATTTGATACCCATTTTGAAAATATTTCTTTTACTGGAAAAAAGTTATAAAAAAGTGAATTATTACTGATTACCCAGTTTAGGTCCGCATGAAAATTTCCGCAAATTAGCTAACAATAGTCCCCATACCGTTGAATTTTGCCTCGACTCTATTCAAGGTGTCGAACAAACTTTTGTAATTATGGATAAGGTAAGGAATTCCCGACAATTGGACACCAATATATTGTGGATTCGATAAAAAGGAAAAATTACAAATGCAGTCTTATTGTGCACACTGGAATTCGGACGCTGTAAATTGTCACACGACATACCGCGCACATGGTGAAAGCTGTACTTTTTACTATCTAAGCAAAAGAAAAATCCCTGTAGACATTAACAAATCAAATAATTGCACAGAATTTGATACCCATTTTGAAAATATTTCTTTTACTGGAAAAAAGTTATAAAAAAGTGAATTATAACTGATTACCCAGTTTTGGTCCGCATGAAAATTTCCGCAAATGAGCTAACACTAGTCCCCATACCGTTGAATTTCTACCAAACTCTAATCAAGTTTTCGAAAAAACTTTTGTAATTATGGATAAGGCAAGAAATTCCTGACAATTGGACAGCAATATTTTGTGGATTCTCTAAAAAGGAAAAAGTAGAAATGCATTCTTATTGTGCACACTGGAATTCGGTCGCTGTAAATTGTCAGACGTCATGCCGGGCACATGGTGAAAGCTGTACTTTTTACTATCAGAGCAAATGAAAAATCCCTGTAAACATAGACAAATCAAATAATTTCACACAATGTGATACCCATTTTGAAAATATTTCTTTTACTGGAAAAAAGTTATAAAAAAGTGAATTATGACTGATTACCCAGTTTAGGTCCGCATGAAAATTTCCGCAAATGAGCTAACACTAGTCCCCATACATTTGAATTTTGCCTCGACTCTATTCAAGGTGTCGAACAAACTTTTGTAATTATGGATAAGGCAAGAAATTCACGAAAATTTGACACCAATATTTTGTGGATTCTATAAAAAGGAAAAATTACAAATGCAGTCTTATTGTGCACACTGGAATTCGGACGTTGTAAATTGTCAGACGACATACCGCGCACATGGTGAAAGCTGTACTTTTTACGATCTGAGCAAATGAAAAATCCCTGTAAACATAGACAAATCAAATAATTGCACACAATTTGATACCCATTTTGAAAATATTTCTTTTACTGGAAAAAGTTATAAACAAGTAAAATATCCCTGATTTCCCAGTTTAGGGCCGCATGACAATTTCCGCAAATGAGCTAACACAAATCCCCATACCGTTGAATTTCGACTCGACTCTAATCAAGGTGTCGAAAAGCTTTTGTAATTATGGATAAGGCAAGAAATTCCCGACAATTTGACACCAATATATTATGGATTCGATAAAAAGGAAAAAATACAAATGCGGTCTTATTGTGCACACTGGAATTCGGACGCTGTAAATTGTCAGACGACATACCGCGCACATGGTGAAAGCTGTACTTTTTACTATCTGAGCAAAAGAAAAATCCCTGTATACATCGACGAATCAAATAATTGCACACAATTTGATACCCATTTTGAAAATATTTCTTTTACTGGAAAAAATTTATAAAAAATGAATTATGACTGATTACCCAGTTTAGGTCCGCATGACAATTTCCGCAAATGAGCTAACACTACTCCCCATACCGTTGAATTTTGCCTCGACTCTATTCAAGGAGTCGAACAAACTTTTCTAATTATGGATCAGGCAAGAAATTCCCGACAATTTGACACCAATATTGTGTGGATTCTATAAAATGGAAAAATTACAAATGCAGTCTTATGGTGCACACTGGAATTCGGACGCTGTAAATTGTCAGACGTGATGCCGCGCACATGGTGAAAGGTGTACTTTTTACTATCTGAGCAAATGAAAGATCCCTGTAAACATATACAAATCAAATAATTGCACACAATTTGATACCCATTTTGAAAATATTTCTTTTACTGGAAAAAAGTTATAAACATGTGAAATATCACTGATTTCCCAGTTTAGGGCCGCATGACAATTTCCCGAATGAGCTAACACTAGTCCCCATACCGTTGAATTTTGCCTCGACTGTATTCAAGGTGTCGAACAAACTTTTGTAATTATGGAAAAGGCAAGAAATTCCCGACAATTTGACACCAATATTTTGTGGATTCTATAAAAAGGAAAAAGTAGAAATGCAGTCTTATTGTGCACACTGGAATTCGGACGCTGTAAATTGTCAGACGACATACCGCGCACATGGTGAAAGCTGTACTTTTTACTATCTGAGCAAATGAAAAATCCCTGTATACATAGACAAATCAAATAATTGCACACAATTTGATAACCATTTTTAAAATATTTCTTTTACTGGAAAAAAGTTATAAAATTGAATTATGACTGATTACCCAGTTTAGGTCCGCATGAAAATTTCCGCAAATGAGCTAACACTAGTCCACATACCGTTGAATTTTGCCTCGACTCTATTCAAGGTGTCGAAAAAACTTTTGTAATTATGGATAAGGCAAGAGATTCCCAACAATTGGACAGCAATGTTTTGTGGATTCTATAAAAAGGAAAAATTACAAATGCATTCTTATTGTTCACACTGGAATTCGGACGCTGTATATTGTCAGACGACATACCGCGCACATGCTGAAAGCTGTACTTTTTACTATCTGAGCAAAAGAAAAATCCCTGTATATATAGACAAATCAAATAATTGCACACAATTTGATACCCATTTTGAAAATATTTCTTTTACTGGAAAAAAGTTATAAAAAAGTGAAATATCACTGATTACCCAGTTTAGGTCCGCATGAAAATTGCCGCAAATGAGCTAACACTAGTCCCCATACCGTTGAATTTTGCCTCGACTCTATTCAAGGTGTCGAACAAACTTTTGTAATTATGGAAAAGGCAAGAAATTCCCGACAATTTGACACCAATATTTTGTGGATTCTATAAAAAGGAAAAATAGAAATGCAGTCTTATTGTGCATACTGGAATTCGGACGCTGTAAATTGTCAGACGTCATGCCGCGCACATGATGAAAGCTGTACTTTTTACAATCTGAGCAAATGAAAAATCCCTGCAAACATAGACAAATCAAATAATTTCACACAATTTGATACCCATTTTGAAAATATTTCTTTTACTGGAAAAAAGTTATAAACAAGTGAAATATCACTGATTTCCCAGTTTAGGGCCGCATGACAATTTCCGCAAATGAGCTAACACAAGTCCCCATACCGTTGAATTTCGATTCGACTCTAATCAAGGTGTCGAAAAAACTTTTGTAATTATGGATAAGGCAAGAAATACCCGACAATTTGACAACAATATATTGTGGATTCGATAAAAAGGAAAAATTACAAATTCAGTCTTATTGTGCACACTGGAATTCGGACGCTATAAATTGTCAGACGACATACCGCGCACATGGTGAAAGCTGTACTTTTTTACTATCTGGGCAAAAGAAAAATCCCTGTATACATAGACAAATCAAATAATTGCACACAATTTGATACCCATTTTGAAAATATTTCTTTTACTGGAAAAAAGTTATAAAAAAGTGAATTATGACTGATTACCCAGTTTAGGTCCGCATGAAAATTTCTGCAAATGAGCTAACACAAGTCCCCATACCGTTGAAGTTTGCCTCGACTCTATTCAAGGTGTCGAAAAAAATTTTGTAATTATGGATAAGGCAAGAAATTCTCGACAATTGGACAGCAATATTTTATGGATTCTATAAAAAGAAAAAATTACAAATGCATTCATATTGTTCACACTGGAATTAGGACGCTGTATATTGTCAGACGACATACCGCGCACATGGTGAAAGCTGTACTTTTTACTATCTGAACAAAAGAAAAATCCCTGTATACATAGACAAATCAAATAATTGCACACAATTTTATAACCATTTTGAAAATATTTCTTTTACTGGAAAAAAGTTATAAAAAAGTGAATTATGACTGATTACCCAGTTTAGGTCCGCATGAAAATTTCCGCAAATGAGCTAACACTAGTCCCCATACCGTTGAATTTTGCCTCGACTCTATTCAAGGTGTCGAAAAAACTTTTGTAATTATGGATAAGGTAAGGAATTCCCGACAATTGGACACCAATATATTGTGGATTCGATGAAAAGGAAAAATTACAAATGCAGTCTTATTGTGCACACTGTAATTCGGACGCTGTATATTGTCAGACGACATATCGCGCACATGGTGAAAGCTGTACTTTTTACTATCTGAGCAAATGAAAGATCCCTGTAAACATAGACATATCAAATAATTGCGCACAATTTGATACCCATTTTGAAAATATTTCTGTTACTGGAAAAAAGTTATAAACAAGTGAAATATGACTGATTTCCCAGTTTAGGGCCGCATGACAATTTCCACAAATGAGCTAACACAAGTCCCCATACCGTCGAATTTCGAATCGACTCTATTCAAGGTGTCGAAAAAACTTTCGTAATTATGGATCAGGCAAGAAATTCCCGACAATTTGACACCAATATTGTGTGGATTCTATAAAATGGAAAAATTACAAATGCAGTCTTATGGTGCACACTGGAATTCGGACGCTGTAAATTGTCAGACGTGATGCCGCGCACATGGTGAAAGCTGTACTTTTTACTATCTGAGCAAATGAAAAATCCCTGTAAACATAGACATATCAAATAATTGCACACAATTTGATACCCATTTTGAAAATATTTCTTTTACTGGAAAAAAGTTATAAAAACGTGAATTATGACTGATTACCCAGTTTAGGGCCGCATGACAATATCCGCAAATGAGCTAACACTAGTCCCCATACCGTTGAATTTTGCCTCGACTCTATTCAACGTGTCGAACAAACTTTTGTAATTATGGATAAGGCAAGAGATTCCCTATAATTTGACACCAATATTTTGTGGATTCTATAAAAAGGAAAAAGTAGAAATGCAGTCTTATTGTGCACACTGGAATTCGGTCGCTGTAAATTGTCAAACGACATACCGCGCACATGGTGAAAGGTGTAATTTTTACTATCTGAGCAAATGAAAAATCCCTGTAAACATATACAAATCAAATAATTGCACACAATTTGATACCCATTTTGAAAATATTTCTTTTACTGGAAAAAAGTTATAAACAAGTGAAATATCACTGATTTCCCAGTTTAGGGCCGCATGACAATTTCCCGAATGAGCTAACACTAGTCCCCATACCGTTGAATTTTGCCTCGACTGTATTCAAGTTGTCGAACAAACTTTTGTAATTATGGAAAAGGCAAGAAATTCCCGACAATTTGACACCAATATTTTGTGGATTCTATAAAAAGGAAAAAGTAGAAATGCAGTCTTATTGTGCACACTGGAATTCGGACGCTGTAAATTGTCAGACGACATACCGCGCACATGGTGAAAGCTGTACTTTTTACTATCTGAGCAAAAGAAAAATCCCTGTAAACATAGACAAATCAAATAATTGCACACAATTTGATAACCATTTTGAAAATATTTCTTTTACAGGAAAAAAGTTATAAAAAAGTGAATTATGACTGATTACCCAGTTTAGGTCCGCATGAAAATTTCCGCAAATGAGCTAACACTAGTCCCCATACCGTTGAATTTTGCCTCGACTCTATTCAAGGTGTCGAAAAAACTTTTGTAATTATGGATAAGGTAAGGAATTCCCGACAATTGGAAACCAATATATTGTGGATTCGATAAAAAGGAAAAATTACAAATGCAGTCTTATTGTGAACACTGGAATTCGGACGCTGTATATTGTCAGACGACATATCGCGCACATGGTGAAAGCTGTACTTTTTACTATCTGAGCAAATGAAAAATCCCTGTAAACATAGACAAATCAAATAATTGCACACAATTTGATACCCATTTTGAAAATATTTCTTTTACTGGAAAAAAGTTATAAAAAAGTGAATTATGACTGATTACCCAGTTTAGGTCCGCATGAAAATTTCCGCAAATGAGCTGACACTAGTCCCCATACCGTTGAATTTTGCCTCGACTCTATTCAAGGTGTCGAACAAACTTTTGTAATTATGGATAAGGCAAGAAATTGTGGAAAATTTGACACCAATATTTTGTGGATTCTATAAAAAGGAAAAAGTAGAAATGCAGTGTTATTGTGCACACTGGAATTCGGACGCTGTAAATTATCAGACGTCATGCCGCGCACATGGTGAAAGCTGTACTTTTTTACTATCTGGGCAAAAGAAAAATCCCTGTATACATAGAAAAATCAAATAATTGCACACAATTTGATACCCATTTTGAAAATATTTCTTTTACTGGAAAAAAGTTATAAAAAAGTGAATTATGACTGATTACCCAGTTTAGATCCGCATGAAAATTTCCGCAAATGAGCTAACACTAGTCCCCATACCGTTGAAGTTTGCCTCGACTCTATTCAAGGTGTCGAAAAAACTTTTGTAATTATGGATAAGGCAAGAAATTCCCGACAATTGGATAGCAATATTTTATGGATTCTATAAAAAGGAAAAATTACAAATGCATTCATATTGTTCACACTGGAATTAGGACGCTGTATATTGTCAGACGACATACCGCGCACATGGTGAAAGCTGTACTTTTTACTATCTGAGCAAAAGAAAAATCCCTGTATACATAGACAAATCAAATAATTGCACACAATTTGATACTCATTTTGAAAATATTTCTTTTACTGGAAAAAAGTTATAAAAAAGTGAATTATGACTGATTACCCAGTTTAGGTCCGCATGAAAATTTCCGCAAATGAGCTAACACTAGTCCCCATACCGTTGAATTTTCCCTCGACTCTATTCAAGGTGTCGTACAAATTTTTGTAATTATGGATAAGGCAAGAGATTCCCGATAATTTGACACCAATATTTTGTGGATTCTATAAAAAGGAAAAAAGTAGAAATGCAGTCTTATTGTGCACACTGGAATTCGGTCGCTGTAAATTGTCAGACGTCATGACGCGCACATGGTGAAAGCTGTACTTTTTACTATCTGAGCAAATGAAAAATCCCTGTAAACATGGACATATCAAATAATTGCACACAATTTGATACCCATTTTGAACATATTTCTTTTACTGGAAAAAAGTTATAAACAAGTGAAATATGACTGATTTCCCAGTTTAGGGCCGCATGACAATTTCCACAAATGAGCTAACACAAGTCCCCATACCGTTGTATTTCGAATCGTCTATATTCAAGGTGTCGAAAAAACTTTCGTAATTATGGATAAGGTAAGGAATTCCCGACAATTGGACACCAATATATTGTGGATTCGATAAAAAGGAAAAATTACAAATGCAGTCTTATTGTGCACACTGGAATTCGGACGCTGTAAATTGTCAGATGACATACCGCGCACATAGTGAAAGCTGTACTTTTTACTATCTGACCAAATGAAACATCCCTGTAAACATAGATAAAACAAATAATTTCACACAATTTGATACCCATTTTGAAAATATTTCTTTTACTGGAAAAAAGTTATAAACAAGTGAAATATCAATGATTTCCCAGTTTAGGGCCGCATGACAATTTCCGCAAATGAGCTAACACAAGTCCCCATACCGTTGAATTTCGACTCGAGTCTAATCAATGTGTCGAAAAAACTTTTGTATTTATGGATAAGGCAAGAAATTCTCGACAATTTGACACCAATATATTGTGGATTCTATAAAAATGAAAAAGTAGAAATGCAGTCTTATTGTGCACACTGGAATTCGGACGCTGTAAATTATCAGACGTCATGCCGCGCACATGGTGAAAGCTGTACTTTTTACTATCTGAGCAAATGAAAAATCCCTGTAAACATAGACATATCAAATAATTGCACACAATTTGATACCCATTTTGAAAATATTTCTTTCACTGGAAAAAAGTTATAAACAAGTGAAATATGACTGATTTCCCAGTTTAGGGCCGCATGACAATTTCCACAAATGAGCTAACACATGTCCCCATACCGTTGAATTTCGAATCGACTCTATTCAAGGTGTCGAAACAACTTTCGTAATTATGGATAAGGTAAGGAATTCCCGACAATCGGACACCAATATATAGTGGATTCGATAAAAAGAAAAATTACAAATGCAGTCTTATTGTGTACACTGGAATTCGGACGCTGTAAATTGTCAGACGACATACCGCGCACATGGTGAAAGCTGTACTTTTTACTATCTGAGCAAATGAAAAATCCCTGTAAACATATAAAAATCAAATAATTGCACACAATTTGATACCCATTTTGAAAATATTTCTTTCACTGGAAAAAAGTTATAAACATGTGAAATATCACTGATTCCCCAGTTTAGGGCCGCATGACAATTTCCGCAAATGAGCTAACACAAGTCCCCATACCGTTGAATTTCGAATCGACTCTAATCAAGGTGTCGAAAAAACTTTTGTAATTATGGATAAGGCAAGAAATTCGCGAAGATTTGACACCAATATATTGTGGATTCTATAAAAAGGAAAAATTACAAATGCAGTCTTATTGTGCACACTGGAATTCGGACGCTGTAAATTGTCAGACGACATACCGCGCACATAGTGAAAGCTGTACTTTTTACTATCTGACCAAATGAAAAATCCCTGTATACATAGACAAATCAAAGATTTGCACACAATTTGATACCCATTTCGAAAATATTTCTTTTACTGGAAAAAAGTTATAAACAAGTGAAATATCACTGATTTCCCAGTTTAGGGCCGCATGACAATTTTCGCAAATGAGCTAACCCAATCCCCATACCGTTGAATTTCGACTCGACTCTAATCAAGGAGTCGAAAAAACTTTTGTAATTATGGATAAGGCAAGAAATTCGCGACAATTTGACAACAATATATTGTGGATTCGATAAAAAGGAAAAATTACAAATGCGGTCTTATTGTGCACACTGGAATTCGGACGCTGTAAATTGTCAGACGACATACCGCGCACATGGTGAAAGCTGTACTTTTTACTATCTGAGCAAAAGAAAAATCCCTGTATACATAGACGAAAAAAATAATTTCACACAATTTGATACCCATTTTCAAAATATTTCTTTTACTGGAAAAATGTTATAAAACAAGTGAAATATCACTGATTTCCCAGTTTAGGGCCGCATGACAATTTCCGCAAATGAGCTAAAACAAGTCCCCATACCGTTGAATTTCGACTCGAGTCTAATCAATGTGTCGAAAAAACTTTTGTATTTATGGATAAGGCAAGAAATTCTCGACAATTTGACACCAATATATTGTGGATTCTATAAAAATGAAAAAGTAGAAATGCAGTCTTATTGTGCACACTGGAATTCGGACGCTGTAAATTATCAGACGTCATGCCGCGCACATGGTGAAAGCTGTACTTTTTACTATCTGAGCAAATGAAAAATCCCTGTATACAGAGACATATCAAATAATTGCACACAATTTGATACCCATTTTGAAAATATTTCTTTCACTGGAAAAAAGTTATAAACAAGTGAAATATGACTGATTTCCCAGTTTAGGGCCGCATGACAATTTCCACAAATGAGCTAACACATGTCCCCATACCGTTGAATTTCGAATCGACTCTATTCAAGGTGTCGAAACAACTTTCGTAATTATGGATAAGGTAAGGAATTCCCGACAATCGGACACCAATATATAGTGGATTCGATAAAAAGAAAAATTACAAATGCAGTCTTATTGTGTACACTGGAATTCGGACGCTGTAAATTGTCAGACGACATACCGCGCACATGGTGAAAGCTGTACTTTTTACTATCTGAGCAAATGAAAAATCCCTGTAAACATATAAAAATCAAATAATTGCACACAATTTGATACCCATTTTGAAAATATTTCTTTCACTGGAAAAAAGTTATAAACATGTGAAATATCACTGATTCCCCAGTTTAGGGCCGCATGACAATTTCCGCAAATGAGCTAACACAAGTCCCCATACCGTTGAATTTCGAATCGACTCTAATCAAGGTGTCGAAAAAACTTTTGTAATTATGGATAAGGCAAGAAATTCGCGAAGATTTGACACCAATATATTGTGGATTCTATAAAAAGGAAAAATTACAAATGCAGTCTTATTGTGCACACTGGAATTCGGACGCTGTAAATTGTCAGACGACATACCGCGCACATAGTGAAAGCTGTACTTTTTACTATCTGACCAAATGAAAAATCCCTGTATACATAGACAAATCAAATATTTGCACACAATTTGATACCCATTTCGAAAATATTTCTTTTACTGGAAAAAAGTTATAAACAAGTGAAATATCACTGATTTCCCAGTTTAGGGCCGCATGACAATTTTCGCAAATGAGCTAACCCAATCCCCATAACGTTGAATTTCGACTCGACTCTAATCAAGGAGTCGAAAAAACTTTTGTAATTATGGATAAGGCAAGAAATTCGCGACAATTTGACAACAATATATTGTGGATTCGATAAAAAGGAAAAATTACAAATGCGGTCTTATTGTGCACACTGGAATTCGGACGCTGTAAATTGTCAGACGACATACCGCGCACATGGTGAAAGCTGTACTTTTTACTATCTGAGCAAAAGAAAAATCCCTGTATACATAGACGAAAAAAATAATTTCACACAATTTGATACCCATTTTCAAAATATTTCTTTTACTGGAAAAATGTTATAAAACAAGTGAAATATCACTGATTTCCCAGTTTAGGGCCGCATGACAATTTCCGCAAATGAGCTAAAACAAGTCCCCATACCGTTAAATTTTGCCTCGACTCTATTCAACGTGTCGAAAAAACTTTTGTAATTATGGATAAGGCAAGAAATTCCCGACAATTTGACACCAATATTTTGTGGATTCTATAAAAAGGAAATAGTAGAAATGCAGTCTTATTGTGCACACTGGAATTCGGACGCTGTAAATTGTCAGACGTCATGCCGCGCACATGGTGAAAGCTGTACTTTTTACTATCTGAGCAAATGAAAAATCCCTGTAAACATAGACATATCAAATAATTGCACACAATTTGATAACGATTTTGAAAATATTTCTTTTACTGGAAAAATGTTATAAACAAGTGAAATATGACTGATTTCCCAGTTTAGGGCCGCATGACAATTTCCACAAATGAGCTAACACAAATCCCCATACCGTTGAATTTCGAATCGACTCTATTCAAGGTGTCGAAAAAACTTTTGTAATTATGGATAAGTTAAGACATTCCCGACAATTGGAGAGACATATTTTGTGGATTCGATAAAAAGGAAAAATTAGAAATACAGTCTTATTGTGCACACTGGAATTCGGACGCTGAAAATTGTCAGACGACATACCGCGCACATGGTGAAAGCTGTACTTTTTACTATCTGAGCAAAAGAAAAATCCCTGTATACATAGACAAATCAAATAATTGCACACAATTTGATACCCATTTTGAAAATATTTCTTTTACTGGAAAAAAGTTATAAAAAAGTGAATTATGACTGATTACCCAGTTTAGGTCCGGATGACAATTTCCGGAAATGAGCTAACACTAGTCCCCATACCATTGAATTTTGCGTCGACTCTATTCAAGGTGTCGAACAAATTTTTGTAATTATGGATAAGGCAAGAGATTACCGACAATTTGACACCAATATTTTGTGGATTCTATAAAAAGGAAAAAGTAGAAATGCAGTCTTATTGTGCACACTGGAATTCGGTCGCTGTAAATTGTCAGACGCCAAGACGCGCACATGGTGAAAGCTGTACTTTTTACTATCTGAGCAAATGAAAAATCCCTGTAAACATAGACATATCAAATAATTTCACAGAATTTAATACCCATTTTGAACATATTTCTTTTACTGGAAAAAAGTTATAAAAAAGTGAATTATGACTGATTACCCAGTTTAGGTCCGCATGAAAATTTCCGCAAATGAGCTAACACTAGTCCCCATACCGTTGAATTTTGCCTCGACTCTATTCAAGGTGTCGAACAAACTTTTGTAATTATGGATAAGGCAAGAAATTCCCGACAATTATTCAGCAATATTTTGTGGATTCTATAAAAAGGAAAAATTACAAATGCATTCTTATTGTTCACACTGGAATTCGGACGCTGTATATTGTCAGACGACATACCGCGCACATGGTGAAAGCTGTACTTTTTACTATCTGAGCAAAAGAAAAATCCCTGTATACATAGACAAATCAAATAATTGCAAACAATTTGATACCCATTTTGAAAATATTTCTGTTACTGGATAAAAGTTTTAAAAACGTGAATTATGACTGATTACCCAGTTTAGGTCCGCATGAAAATTCCCGCAAATGAGCTAACACTAGTCCCCATACCGTTGAATTTTGCCTCGACTCTATTCTAGGTGTCGAACAAACTTTTGTAATTATGGATAAGGCAAGAAATTCCCGACAATTGGACAGCAATATTTTGTGGATTCTATAAAAAGGAAAAATTACAAATGCATTCTTATTGTGCACACTGGAATTCGGAAGCTGTAAATTGTCATACGACATAACGCGCACATGGTGAAAGCTGTACTTTTTACTATCTGACCAAATGAAACATCCCTGTAAACATAGATAAATCAAATAATTGCACACAATTTGATACCCATTTTGAAAATATTTCTTTGACTGGAAAAAAGTTATAAACAAGTGAAATATCACTGATTTCCCAGTTTAGGGCCGCATGACATTTTAGGCAAATGAGCTAACACAAGTCCCCATACCGTTAAATTTCGCCTCGACTCTATTCTACGTGTCGAAAAAAATTTTGTAATTATGGATAAGGCAAGAAATTCACGACAATTTGATACCAATATTTTGTGGATTCTATAAAAAGGAAAAAGTAGAAATGCAGTCTTATTGTGCAAACTGGAATTCGGACGCTGTATATTGTCTGACGACATACCGCGCACATGGTGAAAGCAGTACTTTTTACTATCTGAGCAAATCAAAAAACCCTGTAAACATAGACATATGAAATAATTGCACACAATTTGATTCCCATTTTGAAAATATTTCTTTTACTGGAAAACAGTTATAAACAAGTGAAATATGACTGATTTCCCAGTTTAGGGCCGCATGACAATTTCCACAAATGTGCTAACACAAGTCCCCATACCGTTGAATTTCGCCTGGACTCTATTCAAGGTGTCGATAAAACTTTTGTAATTATCGATAAGGCAAGAAATTCCCGACAATTGGACAGCAATATTTTGTGGATTATAAAAAGGAAAAATTACAAATGCATTCTTATTGTTCACACTGGAATTCGGACGCTGTATATTGTCTGACGACATACCGCGCACATTTTGAAAGCTGTACTTTTTACTATCTGAGCAAAAGAAAAATACCTGTATACATAGACCAATCAAATAATTGCACACAATTTGATACCCATTTTGAAAATATTTCTTTTACTGGAAAAAAGTTATAAAAAAGTGAATTATGACTGATTACCCAGTTCAGGTCCGCATGAAAATTTCCGCAAATGAGCTAACACTAGTCCCCATACCGTTGAATTTTGCCTCGACACTATTCAAGGTGTCGAACAAACTTTTGTAATTATGGATAAGGCAAGAAATTCCCGCCAAATTGACACCAATATTTTGTGGATTCTATAAAAAGGAAAAATTACAAATGCAGTCTTATTGTGCACACTGGAATTCGGACGCTGTAAATTGTCAGACGACATACCGCGCACATGGTGAAAGCTGTACTTCTTACTATCTGAGCAAAGGAAAATCCCTGTAAACATAGATAAATCAAATCATTTCACACAATTTGATACCCATTTTGAAAATATTTCTTTTACTGGAAAAAAGTTATAAACAAGTGAAATATCACTGATTTCCCAGTTTAGGGCCGCATGACAATTTCCGCAAATGCGCTAACACAAGTCCCCATACCGTTAAATTTCGCCTCGACTCTATTCAACGTGTCGAAAAAACTTTTGTAATTATGGATAAGGCAAGAAATTCCCGACAATTTGACACCAATATTTTGTGGATTCTCTAAAAAGGAAAAAGTAGAAATGCATTCTTATTGTGCACACTGGAATTCGGACGCTATAAATTGTCAGAAGTCATGCCGCGCACATGGTGAAATCTGTACTTTTTACTGTCTGAGCAAATGAAAAATCCCTCTAAACATAGACATATCAAATAATTGCACACAATTTGATACCCATTTTGAAAATATTTCTTTTACTGGAAAAAAGTTATAAAAACGTGAATTATGACTGATTACCCAGTTTAGGTCCGCATGAAAATTTCCGCAAATGAGCTAACACTAGTCCCCATACCGTTGAATTTTGCCTCGACTCTATTCAAGGTGTCGAACAAACTTTTGTAATTATGGATAAGGCACGAAATTCCCGACAATTTGACACCAATATTTTGTGGATTTTATAAAAAGGAAAAATTACAAATGCAGTCTTATTGTGCATACTGGAATTCGGCACTGTAAGTTGTCAGACATCATGCCGCGCACATGGTGAAAGCTGTACTTTTTATTATCTGAGCAAATGAAAAATTCCTGTAAACATAGACATATCAAATAATTGCACACAATTTGATACCCATTTTGAAAATATTTCTTTTACTGGAAAAAAGTTATAAACAAGTGAAATATGACTGATTTCCCAGTTTAGGGCTGTATGAAAATTTCCACAAATGAGCTAACACAAGTCCCCATACCGTTGAATTTCGAATCGAGTCTATTCAAGGTGTCGAACAAACTTTTGTAATTATGGATAAGGCAAGAAATTCCCGACATTTGGACAGCAATATTTTGTGGATTCTATAAAAAGGAAAAATTACAAATGCATTCTTATTGTTGACACTGGAATTCGGACGCTGTATATTGTCAGACGACATACCGCGCACATGGTGAAAGCTGTAATTTTTTACTATCTGAGCAAAAGAAAAATCCCTGTATACATAGACAAATCAAATAATTGCACAGAATTTGATGCCCATTTTGAAAATATTTCTTTTACTGGAAAAAAGTTATAAAAAAGTGAATTATGACTCATTACCCAGTTTAGGTCCGCATGAAAATTTCACAAATGAGCTAACACTAGTCCCCATACCGTTGAATTTTGCCTCGACTCTATTCAAGGTGTCGAAAAAACCTTTGTAATTATGGATAAGGCAAGAATTGACACCAATATTTTGTGGATTCTATAAAAACGAAAAAGTAGAAATGCAGTCTTATTGTGCACACTGGAATTCGGACGCTGTAAATTGTCAGACGTCATGCCGCGCACATGGTGAAAGCTGTACTATCTGAGCAAATGAAAAATCCCTGTAAACATAGACATATCAAATAATTGCACACAATTTGATACCCATTTTGAAAATATTTCTTTTACTGGAAAAAAGTTATAAACAAGTGAAATATGACTGATTTCCCAGTTTAGGGCCGCATGACAATTTCCACAAATGAGCTAACACAAGTCCCCATACCGTTGAATTTCGAATCGACTCTATTCAAGGTGTCGAAAAAACTTTTGTAATTATGGATAAGGTAAGGAATTCCCGACAATTGGACAGCAATATTTTGTGGATTCTATAAAAAGGAAAAATTACAAATGCATTCTTATTGTTCACACTGGAATTCGGACGCTGTATATTGTCAGACGACATACCGCGCACATGGTGAAAGCTGTACTTTTTACTATCTGAGGAAATGAAAAAATCCCTGTAAACATAGACATATCAAATAATTGTACACAATTTGATACCCATTTTGAAAATATTTCTTTTACTGGAAAAAAGTTATAAAAAAGTGAATTATGACTGATTGCCCAGTTTAGGTCCGCATGAAAATTTCCGCAAATGAGCTAACGCTAGTCCCCATACCGTTGAATTTTGCCTCGACTCTATTCAAGGTGTCAAACAAACTTTTGTAATTATGGTTAAGGCAAGAAATTCTCGACAATTTGACACCAATATTTTGTGGATTCTATAAAAAGGAAAAATTACAAATGCAGTCTTATTGTGCACACTGGAATTCGGACGCTGTAAATTGTCAGACGACATACCGCGCACTTAGTGAAAGCTGTACTTTTTACTATCTGACCAAACGAAACATCCCTGTAAACATAGATAAATCAAATAATTTCACACAATTTGATACCCATTTTGAAAATATTTCTTTTACTGGAAAAAAGTTATAAACAGGTGAAATATCACTGATTTCCAAGTTTAGGGCCGCATGACAATTTCCACAAATGAGCTAACACAAGTCCCCATACCGTTAAATTTCGACCCGACTCTAATCAAGGTGTCGAAAAAACTTTTGTAATTATGGATAAGGTAAGAAATTCGCGACAATTGGACAGCAATATTTTGTGGATTCTATAAAAAGGAAAAATTACAAAGGCATTCTTATTGTTCACACTGGAATGCGGACGGTGTATATTGTCAGACGACATACCGCGCACATGGTGAAAGCTGTACTTTTTACTATCTGAGCAAAGAAAAATCCCTGTATACATAGACAAATCAAATAATTGCACACAATTTGATACCCATTTTTCACACTGGAATTCGGACGCTGTATATTGTCTGACGACATACCGCGCACATTTTGAAAGCTGTACTTTTTACTATCTGAGCAAAAGAAAAATACCTGTATACATAGACCAATCAAATAATTGCACACAATTTGATACCCATTTTGAAAATATTTCTTTTACTGGAAAAAAGTTATAAACATGTGAAATATGACTGATTTCCCAGTTTAGGGCCGCATGACAATTTCCACAAATGAGCTAACACAAGTCCCCATACCGTTGAATTTCGAATCAACTCTATTCAAGGTGTCGAAAAAATTTCGTAATTATGGATAAGGTAAGGAATTCCCGACAATTGGACACCAATATATTGTGGATTCAATAAAAAGGAAAAATTACAAATGCAGTCTTATTGTGCACACGGGAATTCGGACGCTGTAGATTGTCAGACGACATACCGCGCACATGGTGAAAGCTGTACTTTTTACCATCTGAGCAAATGAAAATTCCCTGTAAACATAGACATATCAAATAATTGCACACAGTTTGATACCCATTTTGAAAATATTTCTTTTACTGGAAAAAAGTTATAAACATGTGAAATATCACTGATTTCCCAGTTTAGGGCCGCATGACAATTTCCGCAAATGAGCTAACACAAGTCCCCATACCGTTGAATTTAGACCCGACTCTAATCAAGGTGTCGAAAATCTTTTGTAATTATGGATAAGGCAAGAAATTCCCGACAATTGGACAGCAATATTTTGTGGATTCTATAAAAATGAAAAATTACAAATGCATTCATTTTGTGCACACTGGAATTCGGACGCTGTAAATTGTCAGACGACATACCGCGCACATGGTGAAAGCTGTACTTTTTACTATCTGAGCAAATGAAAAATCCCTGTAAACATAGACAAATCAAATAATTGCACACAATTTGATACCCATTGTGAAAATATTTCTTTTACTGGAAAAATTTATAAACATGTGAAATATCACTGATTTTCCAGTTTAGGGCCGCATGACAATTTCCGCAAATGAGCTAACACTAGTCCCCATACCGTTGAATTTTGCCTCGACTCTATTCAAGGTGTCGAACAAACTTTTGTAATTATGGATAAGGCAAGAAATTCCCGACAATTAGACACCAATATATTGTGGATTTGATAAAAAGGTAAAATTACAAATGCAGTCTTATTGTGCACACTGGAATTCGGTCGCTGTAAATTGTCAGACGTCATGCCGCGCACATGGTGAAAGCTGTACTTTTTACTATCTGAGCAAATGAAAATTCCCTGTAAACATAGACATATCAAATAATTGCACACAATTTGATACCAATTGTGAAAATATTTCTTTTACTGGAAAAAAGTTATAAAAAAGTGAATTATGACTGAATACCCAGTTTAGGTCCGCATGAAAATTTCCGCAAATGAGCTAACACAAGTCCCCATACCGTTGAATTTTGTCTCGACTCTATTCAAAGTGTCGAAAAAACTTTTGTAATTATGGATAAGGCAAGAAATTCCCGACAATTGGACACCAATATTTTGTGGATTCTATAAAAGGGAAAAATTACAAATGCAGTCTTATTGTGCACACTGGAATTCGGACGCTGTAAAGTGTCAGACGACATACCGCGCACATGGTAAAAGCTGTACTTTTTACTATCTGAGCAAAAGAAAAATCCCTGTATAAATAGACAAATCAAATAATTGCACACAATTTGATACCCATTTTGAAAATATTTCTTTTACTGGAAAAAAGTCATAAAGAAGTGAAATATGACTGATTTCCTAGTTTAGGGCCGCATGACAATTTCCACAAATGAGCTAACACAAGTCCCCATACCGTTGAATTTCGACTCGACTCTAATCAAGGTGTCGAAAAAACATTTGTAATTATGGATAAGGCAAGAAATTCTCGACAATTTGACACAAATATATTGTGGATTCGATAAAAAGGAAATATTACAAATGCAGTCTTATTGTGCACACTGGAATTCGGACGCTGTAAAATGTCAGACGACATACCGCGCACATGGTGAAAGCTGTACTTTTTACTATCTGAGCAAATGAAAATTCCCTGTAAACATAGACATATCAAATAATTGCACACAATTTGATACCCATTGTGAAAATATTTCTTTTACTGGAAAAAAGTTATAAAAAAGTGAATTATGACTGAATACCCAGTTTAGGTCCGCATGAAAATTTCCGCAAATGAGCTAACACAAGTCCCCATACCGTTGAATTTTGTCTCGACTCTATTCAAAGTGTCGAAAAAACTTTTGTAATTATGGATAAGGCAAGAAATTCCCGACAATTGGACACCAATATTTTGTAGATTCTATAAAAGGGAAAAATTACAAATGCAGTCTTATTGTGCACACTGGAATTCGGACGCTGTAAAGTGTCAGACGACATACCGCGCACATGGTGAAAGCTGTACTTTTTACTATCTGACTAAAAGAAAAATCCCTGTATAAATAGACAAATCAAATAATTGCACACAATTTGATACCCATTTTGAAAATATTTCTTTTACTGGAAAAAAGTCATAAAGAAGTGAAATATGACTGATTTCCTAGTTTAGGGCCGCATGACAATTTCCACAAATGAGCTAACAGAAGTCGCCATACCGTTGAATTTCGACTCGACTCTAATCAAGGTGTCGAAAAAACATTTGTAATTATGGATAAGGCAAGAAATTCTCGACAATTTGACACCAATATATTGTGGATTAGATAAAAAGGAAAAATTACAAATGCAGTCTTATTGTGCACACTGGAATTCGGACGCTGTAGATTGTCAGACGACATACCGCGAACATGGTGAAAGCTGTACTTTTTACTATCTGAGCAAATGAAAATTCCCTGTAAACATAGACATATCAAATAATTGCACACAGTTTGATACCCATTTTGAAAATATTTCTTTTACTGGAAAAAAGTTATAAACAAGTGAATTATCACTGATTTTCCAGTTTAGGGCCGCATGACAATTTCCGCAAATGAGCTAACACTAGTCCCCATACCGTTGAATTTCGACTCGACTCTAATCAAGGTGTCGAAAAAACATTTGTAATTATGGATAAGGCAAGAAATTCCCGACAATTTGACACCAATATATTGTGGATTTGATAAAAAGGTAAAATTACAAATGCAGTCTTATTGTGCACATTGGAATTCGGTCGCTGTAAATTGTCAGACGTCATGCCGCGCGCATGGTGAAAGCTGTACTTTTTACTATCTGAGCAAATGAAAATTCCCTGTAAACATAGACATATCAAATAATTGCACACAATTTGATAGCCATTTTGAAAATATTTCTTTTACTGGAAAAAAGTTATAAAAAAGTGAATTATGACTGATTACCCAGTTTAGGTCCGCATGAAAATTTCCGCAAATGAGCTAACACTAGTCCCCATACCGTTGAATTTTGCCTCGACTCTATTCAAGGTGTCGAACAAATTTTTGTAATTTTGGATAAGGCAAGAGATTCCCGACAATTTGACACCAATATATTGTGGATTCGATAAAAAGGAAAAATTACAAATGCAGTCTTATTGTGCACACTGGAATTCGGACGCTGAAAATTGTCAGACGACATACCGCGCACATGGTGAAAGCTGTACTTTTTACTATCTGAGCAAATGAAAAGTCCCTGTAAACATAGACAAATCAAATAATTTCACATAATTTGATACCCATTTTGAAAATATTTCTTTTACTGGAAAAAAGTTATAAACAAGTGAATTATCACTGAATTCCCAGTTTAGGGCCGCATGACAATTTCCGCAAATGAGCTAACACTAGTCCCCATACCGTTGAATTTCGACTCGACTCTAATCAAGGTGTCGAAAAAACATTTGTAATTATGGATAAGGCAAGAATTTCCCGACAATTTGACACCAATATATTGTGGATTTGATAAAAAGGTAAAATTACAAATGCAGTCTTATTGTGCACACTGGAATTCGGACGCTGTAAAATGTCAGACGACATACCGCGCACATGGTGAAAGCTGTACTTTTTACTATCTGAGCAAATGAAAAATCCCTGTAAACATAGACAAATCAAATAATTTCACACAATTTGATACCCATTTTAAAAATATTTCTTTTACTGGAAAAAAGTTATAAACAAGTGAATTATCACTGATTTTCCAGTTTAGGGCCGCATGACAATTTCCGCAAATGAGCTAACACTAGTCCCCATACCGTTGAATTTCGACTCGACTCTAATCAAGGTGTCGAAAAAACATTTGTAATTATGGATAAGGCAAGAAATTCCCGACAATTTGACACCAATATATTGTGGATTTGATAAAAAGGTAAAATTACAAATGCAGTCTTATTGTGCACATTGGAATTCGGTCGCTGTAAATTGTCAGACGTCATGCCGCGCGCATGGTGAAAGCTGTACTTTTTACTATCTGAGCAAATGAAAATTCCCTGTAAACATAGACATATCAAATAATTGCACACAATTTGATAGCCATTTTGAAAATATTTCTTTTACTGGAAAAAAGTTATAAAAAAGTGAATTATGACTGATTACCCAGTTTAGGTCCGCATGAAAATTTCCGCAAATGAGCTAACACTAGTCCCCATACCGTTGAATTTTGCCTCGACTCTATTCAAGGTGTCGAATAAATTTTTGTAATTTTGGATAAGGCAAGAGATTCCCGACAATTTGACACCAATATATTGTGGATTCGATAAAAAGGAAAAATTACAAATGCAGTCTTATTGTGCACACTGGAATTCGGACGCTGTAAATTGTCAGACGACATACCGCGCACATGGTGAAAGCTGTACTTTTTACTATCTGAGCAAATGAAAAATCCCTGTAAACATAGACAAATCAAATAATTTCACACAATTTGATACCCATTTTGAAAATATTTCTTTTCCTGGAAAAAAGTTATAAAAAAGTGAATTATGACAGATTACCCAGTTTAGGTCCGCATGAAAATTTCCGCAAATGCGCTAACACTAGTCCCCATACCGTTGAATTTTGCCTCGACTCTATTCAAGGTGTCGAACAAATTTTTGTAATTATGGATAAGGCAAGAGATTCCCGACAATTTGACACCAATATATTGTGGATTCGATAAAAAGGAAAAATTACAAATGCAGTCTTATTGTGCACACTGGAATTCGGACGCTGTAAATTGTCAGACGACATACCGCGCACATGGTGAAAGCTGTACTTTTTACTATCTGTGCAAATAAAAAATCCCTGTAAACATAGACATATCAAATAATTGCACACAATTTGATACCCATTTTGAAGATATTTCTTTTACTGGAAAAATTTATAAACAAGTGAAATATCACTGATTTCCCAGTTTAGGGCCGCATGACAATTTACACAAATGAGCTAACAAAAGTCCCCATACCGTTGTATTTCCAATCGACTCTATTCAAGTTGTCGAAAAAACTTTCGTAATTATGGATAAGGTAAGGAATTCCCGACAATTGGACACCAATATTTTGTGGATTCTATAAAAATGAAAAATTACAAATGCATTCTTTTTGTGCACACTGGAATTCGGACGCTGTAAATTGTCAGACGACATACCGCGCACATGGTGAAAGCTGTACTTTTTACTATCTGAGCAAATGAAAAATCCCTGTAAACATAGACAAATCAAATAATTGCACACAATTTGAGACCCATTTTGAAAATATTTCTTTTACTGGAAAAAAGTTATAAACATGTGAAATATCACTGATTTCCCAGTTTAGGGCCGCATGACAATTTCCGCAAATGAGCTAACACTAGTCCCCATACCGTTGAATTTTGCCTCGACTCTATTCAAGGTGTCGAACAAACTTTTGTAATTATGGATAAGGCAAGAAATTCTCGACAATTTGACACCAATATTTTGTGGATTCTATAAAAAGGAAAAAGTAGAAATGCAGTCTTATTGTGCACACTGGAATTCGGTCGCTGTAAATTGTCAGACGTCATGCCGCGCACATGGTGAAAGCTGTACTTTTTACGATCTGAGCCAATGAAAAATCCCTGTAAACATAGACATATCAAATAATTGCACACAATTTGATACCCATTTTGAAAATATTTCTTTTACTGGAAAAAAGTTATAAACAAGTGAATTATCACTAATTTCCCAGTTTAGGGCCGCATGACAATTTCCACAAATGACCTAACACAAGTCCCCATACCGTTGTATTTCGAATCGACTCTATTAAAGGTGTCGAAAAAACTTTCGAATTTATGCATAAGTTAAGGAATTCCCGACAATTGGACACCAATATATTGTGGATTCGATAAAAAGGAAAAATTACAAATGCAGTCTTATTGTGCACACTGGAATTCGGACGCTGTAAAATGTCAGATGACATACCGCGCACATGGTGAAAGCTGTACTTTTTACTATCTGAGCAAATGAAAAATCCCTGTAAACATAGACAAATCAAATAATTTCACATAATTTGATACCCATTTTGAAAATATTTCTTTTACTGGAAAAAAGTTATAAACAAGTGAATTATCACTGATTTTCCAGTTTAGGGCCGCATGACAATTTCCGCAAATGAGCTAACACTAGTCCCCATACCGTTGAATTTCGACTCGACTCTAATCAAGGTGTCGAAAAAACATTTGTAATTATGGATAAGGCAAGAAATTCCCGACAATTTGACACCAATATATTGTGGATTTGATAAAAAGGTAAAATTACAAATGCAGTCTTATTGTGCACACTGGAATTCGGACGCTGTAAAATGTCAGACGACATACCGCGCACATGGTGAAAGCTGTACTTTTTACTATCTGAGCAAATGAAAAATCCCTGTAAACATAGACAAATCAAATAATTTCACACAATTTGATACCCATTTTAAAAATATTTCTTTTACTGGAAAAAAGTTATAAACAAGTGAATTGTCACTGATTTTCCAGTTTAGGGCCGCATGACAATTTCCGCAAATGAGCTAACACTAGTCCCCATACCGTTGAATTTCGACTCGACTCTAATCAAGGTGTCGAAAAAACATTTGTAATTATGGATAAGGCAAAAAATTCCCGACAATTTGACACCAATATATTGTGGATTTGATAAAAAGGTAAAATTACAAATGCAGTCTTATTGTGCACATTGGAATTCGGTCGCTGTAAATTGTCAGACGTCATGCCGCGCGCATGGTGAAAGCTGTACTTTTTACTATCTGAGCAAATGAAAATTCCCTGTAAACATAGACATATCAAATAATTGCACACAATTTGATACCCATTTTGAAAATATTTCTTTTACTGGAAAAAAGTTATAAACAAGTGAATTATCACTGATTTCCCAGTTTAGGGCCGCATGACAATTTCCACAAATGACCTAACACAAGTCCCCATACCGTTGTATTTCGAATCGACTCTATTAAAGGTGTCGAAAAAACTTTCGTAATTATGCATAAGGTAAGGAATTCCCGACAATTGGACACCAATATTTTGTGGATTCTATAAAAATGAAAAATTACAAATGCAGTCTTATTGTGCACACTGGAATTCGGACGCTGTATATTGTCAGACGACATACCGCGCACATGGTGAAAGCTGTACTTTTTACTATCTGAGCAAATGAAAAATCCCTGTAAACATAGACAAATCAAATAATTGCACACAATTTGATCCCCATTTTGAAAATATTTCTTTTACTGGAAAAAAGTTATAAACATGTGAAATATCACTGATTTCCCAGTTTAGGGCCGCATGACAATTTCCGCAAATGAGCTAACACTAGTCCCCATACCGTTGAATTTTGCCTCGACTCTATTCAAGGTGTCGAACAAACTTTTGTAATTATGTATAAGGCAAGAAATTCTCGACAATTTGACACCAATATTTTGTGGATTCTATAAAAAGGAAAAAGTAGAAATGCAGTCTTATTGTGCACACTGGAATTCGGTCGCTGTAAATTGTCAGACGTCATGCCGCGCACATGGTGAAAGCTGTACTTTTTACTATCTGAGCCAATGAAAAATCCCTGTAAACATAGACATATCAAATAATTGCACACAATTTGATACCCATTTTGAAAATATTTTTTTTACTGGAAAAAAGTTATAAACAAGTGAATTATCACTGATTTCCCAGTTTAGGGCCGCATGACAATTTCCACAAATGACCTAACACAAGTCCCCATACCGTTGTATTTCGAATCGACTCTAATAAAAGGTGTCGAAAAAACTTTCGTAATTATGGATAAGGCAAGAAATTCCCGACAATTTGACACCAATATATTGTGGATTTGATAAAAAGGTAAAATTACAAATGCAGTCTTATTGTGCACACTGGAATTCGGACGCTGTAAAATGTCAGACGACATACCGCGCACATGGTGAAAGCTGTACTTTTTACTATCTGAGCAAATGAAAAATCCCTGTAAACATAGACAAATCAAATAATTTCACACAATTTGATACCCATTTTAAAAATATTTCTTTTACTGGAAAAAAGTTATAAACAAGTGAATTGTCACTGATTTTCCAGTTTAGGGCCGCATGACAATTTCCGCAAATGAGCTAACATTAGTCCCCATACCGTTGAATTTCGACTCGACTCTAATCAAGGTGTCGAAAAAACATTTGTAATTATGGATAAGGCAAGAAATTCCCGACAATTTGACACCAATATATTGTGGATTTGATAAAAAGGTAAAATTACAAATGCAGTCTTATTGTGCACATTGGAATTCGGTCGCTGTAAATTGTCAGACGTCATGCCGCGCGCATGGTGAAAGCTGTACTTTTTACTATCTGAGCAAATGAAAATTCCCTGTAAACATAGACATATCAAATAATTGCACACAATTTGATACCCATTTTGAAAATATTTCTTTTACTGGAAAAAAGTTATAAACAAGTGAATTATCACTGATTTCCCAGTTTAGGGCCGAATGACAATTTCCACAAATGACCTAACACAAGTCCCCATACCGTTGTATTTCGAATCGACTCTATTAAAGGTGTCGAAAAAACTTTCGTAATTATGCATAAGGTAAGGAATTCCCGACAATTGGACACCAATATTTTGTGGATTCTATAAAAATGAAAAATTACAAATGCAGTCTTATTGTGCACACTGGAATTCGGACGCTGTAAATTGTCAGACGACATACCGCGCACATGGTGAAAGCTGTACTTTTTACTATCTGAGCAAATGAAAAATCCCTGTAAACATAGACAAATCAAATAATTGCACACAATTTGATCCCCATTTTGAAAATATTTCTTTTACTGGAAAAAAGTTATAAACAAGTGAATTATCACTGATTTCCCAGTTTAGGGCCGCATGACAATTTCCACAAATGACCTAACACAAGTCCCCATACCGTTGTATTTCGAATCGACTCTATTAAAGGTGTCGAAAAAACTTTCGTAATTATGCATAAGGTAAGGAATTCCCGACAATTGGACACCAATATTTTGTGGATTCTATAAAAATGAAAAATTACAAATGCTGTCTTATTGTGCACACTGGAATTCGGACGCTGTAAATTGTCAGACGACATACCGCGCACATGGTGAAAGCTGTACTTTTTACTATCTGAGCAAATGAAAAATCCCTGTAAACATAGACAAATCAAATAATTGCACACAATTTGATACCCATTTTGAAAATATTTCTTTTACTGGAAAAAAGTTATAAACATGTGAAATATCACTGATTTCCCAGTTTAGGGCCGCATGACAATTTCCGCAAATGAGCTAACACTAGTCCCCATACCGTTGAATTTTGCCTCGACTCTATTCGAGGTGTCGAACAAACATTTGTAATTATGGATAAGGCAAGAAATTCCCGACAATTTGACACCAATATTTTGTGGATTCTATAAAAAGGAAAAAGTAGAAATGCAGTCTTATTGTGCACACTGGAATTCGGTCGCTGTAAATTGTCAGACGTCATGCCGCGCACATGGTGAAAGCTGTACTTTTTACTATCTGAGCCAATGAAAAATCCCTGTAAACATAGACATATCAAATAATTGCACACAATTTGATACCCATTTTGAAAATATTTCTTTTACTGGAAAAAAGTTATAAACAAGTGAATTATCACTAATTTCCCAGTTTAGGGCCGCATGACAATTTCCACAAATGACCTAACACAAGTCCCCATACCGTTGTATTTCGAATCGACTCTATTAAAGGTGTCGAAAAAACTTTCGTAATTATGCATAAGTTAAGGGATTCCCGACAATTGGACACCAATATATTGTGGATTCGATAAAAAGGAAAAATTACAAATTCAGTCTTATTGTGCACACTGGAATTCGGACGCTGTAAAATGTCAGATGACATACCGCGCACATGGTGAAAGCTGTACTTTTTACTATCTGAGCAAATGAAAAATCCCTGTAAACATAGACAAATCAAATAATTTCACATAATTTGATACCCATTTTGAAAATATTTCTTTTACTGGAAAAAAGTTATAAACAAGTGAATTATCACTGATTTTCCAGTTTAGGGCCGCATGACAATTTCCGCAAATGAGCTAACACTAGTCCCCATACCGTTGAATTTCGACTCGACTCTAATCAAGGTGTCGAAAAAACATTTGTAATTATGGATAAGGCAAGAAATTCCCGACAATTTGACACCAATATATTGTGGATTTGATAAAAAGGTAAAATTACAAATGCAGTCTTATTGTGCACACTGGAATTCGGACGCTGTAAAATGTCAGACGACATACCGCGCACATGGTGAAAGCTGTACTTTTTACTATCTGAGCAAATGAAAAATCCCTGTAAACATAGACAAATCAAATAATTTCACACAATTTGATACCCATTTTAAAAATATTTCTTTTACTGGAAAAAAGTTATAAACAAGTGAATTGTCACTGATTTTCCAGTTTAGGGCCGCATGACAATTTCCGCAAATGAGCTAACACTAGTCCCCATACCGTTGAATTTCGACTCGACTCTAATCAAGGTGTCGAAAAAACATTTGTAATTATGGATAAGGCAAAAAATTCCCGACAATTTGACACCAATATATTGTGGATTTGATAAAAAGGTAAAATTACAAATGCAGTCTTATTGTGCACATTGGAATTCGGTCGCTGTAAATTGTCAGACGTCATGCCGCGCGCATGGTGAAAGCTGTACTTTTTACTATCTGAGCAAATGAAAATTCCCTGTAAACATAGACATATCAAATAATTGCACACAATTTGATACCCATTTTGAAAATATTTCTTTTACTGGAAAAAAGTTATAAACAAGTGAATTATCACTGATTTCCCAGTTTAGGGCCGCATGACAATTTCCACAAATGACCTAACACAAGTCCCCATACCGTTGTATTTCGAATCGACTCTATTAAAGGTGTCGAAAAAACTTTCGTAATTATGCATAAGGTAAGGAATTCCCGACAATTGGACACCAATATTTTGTGGATTCTATAAAAATGAAAAATTACAAATGCAGTCTTATTGTGCACACTGGAATTCGGACGCTGTAAATTGTCAGACGACATACCGCGCACATGGTGAAAGCTGTACTTTTTACTATATGAGCAAATGAAAAATCCCTGTAAACATAGACAAATCAAATAATTGCACACAATTTGATCCCCATTTTGAAAATATTTCTTTTACTGGAAAAAAGTTATAAACATGTGAAATATCACTGATTTCCCAGTTTAGGGCCGCATGACAATTTCCGCAAATGAGCTAACACTAGTCCCCATACCGTTGAATTTTGCCTCGACTCTATTCAAGGTGTCGAACAAACTTTTGTAATTATGTATAAGGCAAGAAATTCTCGACAATTTGACACCAATATTTTGTGGATTCTATAAAAAGGAAAAAGTAGAAATGCAGTCTTATTGTGCACACTGGAATTCGGACGCTGTAAAATGTCAGACGACATACCGCGCACATGGTGAAAGCTGTACTTTTTACTATCTGAGCAAATGAAAAATCCCTGTAAACATAGACAAATCAAATAATTTCACACAATTTGATACCCATTTTAAAAATATTTCTTTTACTGGAAAAAAGTTATAAACAAGTGAATTGTCACTGATTTTCCAGTTTAGGGCCGCATGACAATTTCCGCAAATGAGCTAACATTAGTCCCCATACCGTTGAATTTCGACTCGACTCTAATCAAGGTGTCGAAAAAACATTTGTAATTATGGATAAGGCAAGAAATTCCCGACAATTTGACACCAATATATTGTGGATTTGATAAAAAGGTAAAATTACAAATGCAGTCTTATTGTGCACATTGGAATTCGGTCGCTGTAAATTGTCAGACGTCATGCCGCGCGCATGGTGAAAGCTGTACTTTTTACTATCTGAGCAAATGAAAATTCCCTGTAAACATAGACATATCAAATAATTGCACACAATTTGATACCCATTTTGAAAATATTTCTTTTACTGGAAAAAAGTTATAAACAAGTGAATTATCACTGATTTCCCAGTTTAGGGCCGAATGACAATTTCCACAAATGACCTAACACAAGTCCCCATACCGTTGTATTTCGAATCGACTCTATTAAAGGTGTCGAAAAAACTTTCGTAATTATGCATAAGGTAAGGAATTCCCGACAATTGGACACCAATATTTTGTGGATTCTATAAAAATGAAAAATTACAAATGCAGTCTTATTGTGCACACTGGAATTCGGACGCTGTAAATTGTCAGACGACATACCGCGCACATGGTGAAAGCTGTACTTTTTACTATCTGAGCAAATGAAAAATCCCTGTAAACATAGACAAATCAAATAATTGCACACAATTTGATCCCCATTTTGAAAATATTTCTTTTACTGGAAAAAAGTTATAAACATGTGAAATATCACTGATTTCCCAGTTTAGGGCCGCATGACAATTTCCGCAAATGAGCTAACACTAGTCCCCATACCGTTGAATTTTGCCTCGACTCTATTCAAGGTGTCGAACAAACTTTTGTAATTATGTATAAGGCAAGAAATTCTCGACAATTTGACAGCAATATTTTGTGGATTCTATAAAAAGGAAAAAGTAGAAATGCAGTCTTATTGTGCACACTGGAATTCGGACGCTGTAAATTGTCAGACGACATACCGCACACATAGTGAAAGCTGTACTTTTTACTATCTGACCAAATAAAACATCCCTGTAAATATAGATAAATCAAATAATTTCACACAATTTGATACCCATTTTGAAAATATTTCTTTTACTGGAAAAAAGTTATAAACAAGTGAAATATCACTGATTTCCCAGTTTAAGGCCGCATGAAAATTTCCGCAAATGAGCGAACATTAGTCCCCATACCGTTGAATTTTGCCTCGACTCTATTCAACGTGTCGAAAAAACTTTTGTAATTATGGATAAGGCAAGAAATTCTCGGCAATTTGACACCAATATTTTGTGGATTCTATAAAAAGGAAAAAGTAGAAATGCAGTCTTATTGTGCACACTGGAATTCGGACGCTGTAAATTGTCAGACGTCATGCCGCGCACATGGTGAAAGCTGTACTTTTTACTATCTGAGCAAATGAAAAATCCCTGTAAACATAGACATATCAAATAATTGCACACAATTTGATACCCATTTTGAAAATATTTCTTTTACTGGAAAAAAGTTATAAACAAGTGAAATATGACTGATTTCCCAGTTTAGTGCCGCATGATAATTTCCACAAATGAGCTAACACAAGTCACCATACCGTTGAATTTCGAATCGACTATATTCAAGGTGTCGAAAAAACTTTTATAATTATGGATAAGGTAAGGAATTCCCGACAATTGGACACCAATATATTGTGGATTCGATAAAATGGAAAAATTACAAATGCAGTCTTATTGTGCACATTGGAATTCGGACGCTATAAATTGTCAGACGACATACCACGCACATGGTGAAAGCTGTTCTTTTTACTATCTGAGCAAATGAAAAATCCCTGTAAACATAGACAAATCAAATAATTGCACTCAATTTGATACACATTTTGAAAATATTTCTTTTACTGGAAAAAAGTTATAAACAAGTGAAATATCACTGATTTCCCAGTTTAGGACCGCATGACAATTTCCACAAATGAGCTAACACAAGTCCCCATACCGTTGAATTTCGAATCGACTCTATTCAAGGTGTCGAAAAAACTTTTGTAATTATGGATAACGCAAGAAATTCGCGAAGATTTGACACCAATATTTTGTGGATTCTATAAAAAAAAAAAGTAGAAATGCAGTCTTATTGTGCACACTGGAATTCGGACGCTGTAAATTGTCAGACGACATACCGCGCACATAGTGAAAGCTGTACTTTTTACTATCTGACCAAATGAAACATCCCTGTAAACATAGATAAATCAAATAATTTCACACAATTTGATACCCATTTTGAAAATATTTCTTTTACTGGAAAAAAGTTATAAACAAGTGAAATATCACTGAATTCCCAGTTTAGGGCCGCATGACAATTTCCGCAAATGAGCTAACACAAGTCCCCATACCGTTGAATTTCGACTCGACTCTAATCAAGGTGTCGAAAAAACTTTTGTAATTATGGACAAGGCAAGAAATTCACGACAATTTGACACCAATATATTGTGGATTCGATAAAAAGAAAAATTACAAATGCGGCTTTATTGTGCACACTGGAATTAGGACGCTGTAAATTGTCAGACGACATACCGCGCACATCGTGAAAGCTATACTTTTTACTATCTGAGCAAAAGAAAAATCCCTGTATACATAGACAAATCTCATAATTGCACACAATTTGATACCCATTTTGAAAATATTTCTTTTACTGGAAAAAAGTTATAAAAACGTGAATTATGACTGATTACCCATTTTAGGTCCGCATGAAAATTTCCGCAAATGAGCTAACACTAGTCCCCATACCGTTGAATTTTGCCTCGACTCTATTCAAGGTGTCGAACAAACTTTTGTAATTATGTATATGGCAAGAAATTTACGACAATTTGACACCAATATTTTGTGGATTCTATAAAAAGGAAAAATTACAAATGCAGTCTTATTGTGCACACTGGAATTCGGACGCTGTAAATTGTCAGACGACATACCGCGCACATAGTGAAAGCTGTACTTTTTACTATCTGACCAAATGAAACATCCCTGTAAACATAGATAAATCAAATAATTTCACACAATTTGATACCCATTTTGAAAATATTTCTTTTAATGGAAAAAAGTTATAAACAAGTGAAATATCACTGATTTCCCAGTTTAGGGCCGCATGACAATTTCCGCAAATGAGCTAACACAAGTCCCCATACCGTTAAATTTCGCCTCGACTCTATTCAACGTGTCGAAAAAACTTTTGTAATTATCGATAACGCAAGAAATTCGCGAAGATTTGACACCAATATTTTGTGGATTCTATAAAAAAAAAAGTAGAAATGCAGTCTTATTGTGCACACTGGAATTCGGACGCTGTAAATTGTCAGACGACATACCGCGCACATAGTGAAAGCTGTACTTTTTACTATCTGACCAAATGAAACATCCCTGTAAACATAGATAAATCAAATAATTTCACACAATTTGATTCCCATTTTGAAAATATTTCTTTTACTGGAAAAAAGTTATAAACAAGTGAAATATCACTGATTTCCCAGTTTAAGGCCGCATGACAATTTCCGCAAATGAGCGAACATTAGTCCCCATACCGTTGAATTTTGCCTCGACGCTATTCAACGAGTCGAAAACACTTTTGTAATTATGGATAAGGCAAGAAATTCTCGGCAATTTGACACCAATATTTTGTGGATTCTATAAAAAGGAAAAAGTAGAAATGCAGTCTTATTGTGCACAGTGGAATTCGGACGCTGTAAATTGTCAGACGTCATGCCGCGCACATGGTGAAAGCTGTACTTTTTACTATCTGAGCAAATGAAAAATCCCTGTAAACATAGACATATCAAATAATTGCACACAATTTGATACCCATTTTGAAAATATTTCTTTTACTGGAAAAAAGTTATAAACAAGTGAAATATCACTGATTTCCCAGTTTAGGGCCGCATGACAATTTCCGCAAATGAGCTAACACAAGTCCCCATACCGTTGAATTTCGACTCGACTCTAATCAAGGTGTCGAAAAACCTTTTGTAATTATGGATAAGGCAAGAAATTCTCGGCAATTTGACACCAATATATTGTGGATTCGATAAAAATGAAAAATTACAAATGCGGCCTTATTGTGCAGACTGGAATTCGGACGCTGTAAATTGTCAGACGACATACCGCGCACATCGTGAAAGCCGTTCTTTTTACTATCTGAGCAAAAGAAAAATCCCTGTATACATAGACAAATCACATAATTGCACACAATTTGATACCCATTTTGAAAATATTTCTTTTACTGGAAAAAAGTTATAAAAACGTGAATTATGACTGATTACCCATTTTAGGTCCACATGAAAATTTCCGCAAATGAGCTAACACTAGTCCCCATACCGTTGAATTTTGCCTCGACTCTATTCAAGGTGTCGAACAAACTTTTGTAATTATGGATAAGGCAAGAAATTCTCGACCATTTGACACCAATATTTTGTGGATTCTATAAAAAGGAAAAATTACAAATGCAGTCTTATTGTGCACACTGGAATTCGGACGTTGTAAATTGTCAGACGACATACCGGGCACATAGTGAAAGCTGTACTTTTTACTATCTGACCAAATGAAACATCCCTGTAAACATAGATAAATCAAATAATTTCACACAATTTGATACCCATTTTGAAAATATTTCTTTTACTGGAAAAAAGTTATAAACAAGTGAAATATCACTGATTTCCCAGTTTAAGGCCGCATGACAATTTCCGCAAATGAGCTAACACTAGTCCCCATACCGTTGAATTTTGCCTCGACTCTATTCAACGTGTCGAAAAAACTTTTGTAATTATGGATAAGGTAAGGAATTCCCGACAATTGGACACCAATATATTGTGGATTCGATAAAAAGGAAAAATTACAAATGCAGTCTTATTGTGCACACTGTAATTCGGAGGCTGTAAATTGTCAGACGACATACCGCGCACATGGTGAAAGCTGTACTTTTTACTATCTGAGCAAATGAAAAACCCCTGTATACATAGACGAATCAAATAATTGCACAAAATTTGATACCCATTTTGAAAATATTTCTTTTACTGGAAAAAAGTTATAAAAAAGTGAATTATGACTGATTACCCAGTTTAGGTCCGCATGAAAATTTCCGCAAATGAGCTAACACTAGTCCCCATACCGTTGAATTTTGCCTCGACTCTATTCAATGTGTCGAACAAACTTTTGTAATTATGGATAAGGCAAGAAATTCACGACAATTTGACACCAATATTGTGTGGTTTCTATAAAAAGGAAAAATTACAAATGCAGTCTTATTGTGCACACTGGAATTCGGACGCTGTAAATTGTCAGACGACATACCGCGCACATAGTGAAAGCTGTACTTTTTACTATCTGACCAAATGAAGCATCCCTGTAAACATAGATAAATCAAATCATTTCACACAATTTGATACCCATTTTGAAAATATTTCTTTTACTGGAAAAAAGTTATAAACAAGTGAACTATCACTGATATCCCAGTTTAGGGCCGCATGACAATTTCCGCAAATGAGCTAACACAAGTCCCCATACCGTTGAATTTCGACTCGACTCTAATCAAGGTGTCGAAAAATCTTTTGTAATTATGGATTAGGCAACAAATTCCCGACAATTTGACACCAATATATTGTGGATTCGTTAAAAGGAAAAATTACAAATGCAGTTTTATTGTGCACACTGGAATTCGGACGCTGTAGATTGTCAGACGACATACCGCGCACATGGTGAAAGCTGTACTTTTTACTATCTGAGCAAAAAAAAAATCCCTGTATACATAGACAAATCAAATAATAGCACACAATTTGATACCCATTTTGAAAATATTTCTTTTACTGGAAAAAAGTTATAAATAAGTGAAATATCACTGATTTCCCAGTTTAGGGCCGCATGACAATTTCCGCAAATGATCTAACACAAGTCCCCATACCGTTGAATTCCGACTCGACTCTAATCAAGGTGTCGAAAAAACTTTTGTAATTATGGATTAGGCAAGAAATTCCCGACAATTTGACACCAATATATTGTGGATTCGATAAAAAGGAAAAATTACAAATGCAGTCTTATTGTGCACACTGGAATTCGGACGCTGTAAATTGCCAGACGACATACCGCGCACATGGTGAAAGCGGTACTTTTTACTCTCTGAGCAAAAGAAAAATCCATGTATACATAGACAAATCAAATAATTGCACAAAATTTGATACCCATTTTGAAAATATTTCTTTTACTGTAAAAAAGTTATAAAAAAGTGAATTATGACTGATTACCCAGTTTAGGTCCGCATGAAAATTTCCGCAAATGAGCTAACACTAGTCCCCATACCGTTGAATTTTGCCTCGACTCTATTCAAGGTGTCGAACAAACTTTTGTAATTATGGATAAGGCAAGAAATTCACGACAATTTGACACCAATATTTTGTGGATTCTATAAAAAGGAAAAATTACAAATGCATTCTTATTGTGCACACTGGAATTCGGACGCTGTAAATTGTCAGAGGACATACCGCGCACATAGTGAAAGCTGTACTTTTTACTATCTGACCAAATGAAACATCCCTGTAAACATAGATAAATCAACTAATTTCACACAATTTGATGCCCATTTTGAAAATATTTCTTTTACTGGAAAAAAGTTATAAACAAGTGAAATATCACTGATTTCCCAGTTTAGGGCCGCATGACAATTTCCGCAAATGAGCTAACACAAGTCCCCATACCGTTAAATTTCGCCTCGACTCTATTCAACGTGTCGAAAAACTTTTGTAATTATGGATAAGGCAAGAAATTCAGGACAATTTGACACAATAATTTTGTGGATTCTCTAAAAAGGAAAAAGTAGAAATGCATTCCTATTGTGCACACTGGAATTCGGACGCTGTAAATTGTCAAACGACATACCGCACACATGGTGAAAGCTGTACTTTTTACTATCTGGGCAAATGAAAAATCCCTGTAAACATATACAAATCAAATAATTGCAGACAATTTGATACCCATTTTGAAAATATTTCTTTTACTGGAAGAAAGTTATAAACATGTGAAATATCACTGATTTCCCAGTTTAGGGCCGCATGACAATTTCCGCAAATGAGCTAACACAAGTCCCCATACCGTTGAATTTCGAATCGACTTTATTCAAGGCGTCGAAAAAACTTTCGTAATTATGGATAAGGTAAGGAATTCCCGACAATTGGACACCAATATATTGTGGATTCGATAAAAAGGAAAAATTACAAATGCAGTCTTATTGTGCACACTGGAATTCGGACGCTGTAAATTGTCAGACGACATACAGCGCACATGGTGAAAGCTTTACTTTTTACTAACTGGGCAAATGAAAAATCCCTGTAAACATATACAAATCAAATAATTTCACAAAATTTGATAACAATTTGAAAATATTTCTTTTACTGGAAAAAAGTTATAAACAAGTGAAATATCACTGATTTCCCAGTTTAGGGCCGGATGACAATTTCCGCAAATGAGCTAACACAAGACCTCATACAGTTGAATTTTGACTCGACTCTAATAAGGTGTCGAAAAAACTTTTGTAATTATGGATAAGGCAAGAAATTCTCGAGAATTTGACACCAATATATTGTGGATTCGATAAAAAAGAAAAATTACAAATGCAGTCTTATTGTGCACACTGGAATTCGGACGCTGTAGATTGTCAGACGACATACCGCGCACATGGCGAAAGCTGTACTTTTTACTATCTGAGCAAAAGAAAAATCCCTGTATACATAGACAAATCAAATAATAGCACACAATTTGATACCCATTTTGAAAATATTTCTTTACTGGAAAAAAGTTATAAACAAGTGAAATATCACTGATATCCCAGTTTAGGGTCGCATGACAATTTCCGCAAATGAGCTAACACAAGTCCCCATACCGTTGAATTTCGACTCGACTCTAATCAAGGTGTCGAAAAAACTTTTGTAATTATGGATAAGGCAAGAAATTCTCGACAATTTGACACCAATATACTGTGGATTCGATAAAAAGGAAAAATTACAAATGCAGTCTTATTGTGCACACTGGAATTCGGACGCTGTAAATTGCCAGACGACATACCGCGCACATGGTGAAAGCGGTACTTTTTACTATCTGAGCAAAAGAAAAATCCCTGTATACATAGACAAATCAAATAATTGCACACAATTTGATACACATTTTGAAAATATTTCTTTTACTGGAAAAAAGTTATAAAAAAGTGAATTATGACTGATTACCCAGTTTAGGTCCGCATGAAAATTTCCGCAAATGAGCTAACACTAGTCCCCATACCGTTGAATTTTGCCTCGACTCTATTCAAGGTGACGAACAAACTTTTGTAATTATGGATAAGGCAAGAAATTCACGACAATTTGACACCAATATTTTGTGGATTCTATAAAAAGGAAAAATTACAAATGCAGTCTTATTGTGCACACTGGAATTCGGACGCTGTAAATTGTCAGACGACATACCGCGCACATAGTGAAAGCTGTACTTTTTACTATCTGACCAAATGAAGCATCCCTGTAAACATAGATAAATCAAATCATTTCACACAATTTGATACCCATTTTGAAAATATTTCTTTTACTGGAAAAAAGTTATAAACAAGTGAACTATCACTGATATCCCAGTTTAGGGCCGCATGACAATTTCCGCAAATGAGCTAACACAAGTCCCCATACCGTTGAATTTCGACTCGACTCTAATCAAGGTGTCGAAAAAACTTTTGTAATTATGGATTAGGCAAGAAATTCTCGACAATTTGACACCAATATATTGTGGATTCGTTAAAAGGAAAAATTACAAATGCAGTTTTATTGTGCACACTGGAATTCGGACGCTGTAGATTGTCAGACGACATACCGCGCACATGGTGAAAGCTGTACTTTTTACTATCTGAGCAAAAAAAAAATCCCTGTATACATAGACAAATCAAATAATAGCACACAATTTGATACCCATTTTGAAAATATTTCTTTTACTGGAAAAAAGTTATAAATAAGTGAAATATCACTGATTTCCCAGTTTAGGGCCGCATGACAATTTCCGCAAATGAGCTAACACAAGTCCCCATACCGTTGAATTCCGACTCGACTCTAATCAAGGTGTCGAAAAAACTTTTGTAATTATGGATTAGGCAAGAAATTCCCGACAATTTGACACCAATATATTGTGGATTCGATAAAAAGGAAAAATTACAAATGCAGTCTTATTGTGCACACTGGAATTCGGACGCTGTAAATTGCCAGACGACATACCGCGCACATGGTGAAAGCGGTACTTTTTACTCTCTGAGCAAAAGAAAAATCCATGTATACATAGACAAATCAAATAATTGCACAAAATTTGATACCCATTTTGAAAATATTTCTTTTACTGTAAAAAAGTTATAAAAAAGTGAATTATGACTGATTACCCAGTTTAGGTCCGCATGAAAATTTCCGCAAATGAGCTAACACTAGTCCCCATACCGTTGAATTTTGCCTCGACTCTATTCAAGGTGTCGAACAACCTTTTGTAATTATGGATAAGGCAAGAAATTCACGACAATTTGACACCAATATTTTGTGGATTCTATAAAAAGGAAAAATTACAAATGCATTCTTATTGTGCACACTGGAATTCGGACGCTGTAAATTGTCAGAGGACATACCGCGCACATAGTGAAAGCTGTACTTTTTACTATCTGACCAAATGAAACATCCCTGTAAACATAGATAAATCAACTAATTTCACACAATTTGATGCCCATTTTGAAAATATTTCTTTTACTGGAAAAAAGTTATAAACAAGTGAAATATCACTGATTTCCCAGTTTAGGGCCGCATGACAATTTCCGCAAATGAGCTAACACTAGTCCCCATACCGTTGAATTTTGCCTCGACTCTATTCAAGGTGACGAACAAACTTTTGTAATTATGGATAAGGCAAGAAATTCACGACAATTTGACACCAATATTTTGTGGATTCTATAAAAAGGAAAAAGTAGAAATGCAGTCTTATTGTGCAGACTGGAATTCGGACGCTGTAAATTGTCAGACGTCATACCGCGCACATGGTGAAAGCTGTACTTTTTACTATCTGAGCAAATGAAAAATCCCTGTAAACATAGACATATCAAATAATTGCACACAATTTGATACACATTTTGAAAATATTTCTTTTACTGGAAAAAGTTATAAACAAGTCAAATATCACCGATTTCCCAATTTAGGGCCGCATGACAATTTCCGCAAATGAGCTAACACAAGTCCTCATACCGTTGAATTTCGACTCGACTCTAATCAAGGTGTCGAAAAGACTTTTGTAATTATGGATAAGGCAAGAAATTCTCGACAATTTGACACCAATATATTGTGGATTCGATAAAAAGGAAAAATTACAAATGCAGTCTTATTGTGCACACTGGAATTCGGACGCTGTAAATTGTCAGACGACATACAGCGCACATGGTGAAAGCTGTACTTTTTAAAATCTGGGCAAATGAAAAATCCCTGTAAACATATACAAATCAATTAATTTCACAAAATTTGATACCCATTTTGAAAATATTTCTTTTACTGGAAAAAAGTTATAAACAAGGGAAATATCACTGATTTCCCAGTTTAGGGCCGGATGACAATTTCCGCAAATGAGCTAACACAAGTCCTCATACAGTTGAATTTTGACTCGACTCTAATAAGGTGTCGAAAAAACTTTTGTAATTATGGATAAGGCAAGAAATTCTCGACAATTTGACACCAATATATTGTGGATTCGATAAAAAGGAAAAATTACAAATGCAGTCTTATTGTGCACACTGGAATTCGGACGCTGTAGATTGTCAGACGACATACCGCGCAGATGGTGAAAGCTGTACTTTTTACTATCTGAGCAAAAGAAAAATCCCTGTATACATAGACAAATCAAATAATAGCAAACAATTTGATACCCATTTTGAAAATATTTCTTTACTGGAAAAAAGTTATAAACAAGTGAAATATCACTGATATCCCAGTTTAGGTCCGCATGACAATTTCCGCAAATGAGCTAACACAAGTCCCCATACCGTTGAATTTCGACTCGACTCTAATCAAGGTGTCGAAAAAACTTTTGTAATTATGTATTAGGCAAGAAATTCTCGACAATTTGACACCAATATATTGTGGATTCGATAAAAAGGAAAAATTACAAATGCAGTCTTATTGTGCACACTGGAATTCGGACGCTGTAAATTGTCAGACGTCATGCCGCGCACATGGTGAAAGCCGTACTTTTTACTATCTGAGCAAATGAAAAATCCCTGTAAACATAGACATATCAAATAATTGCACACAATTTGATACACATTTTGAAAATATTTCTTTTACTGGAAAAAAGTTATAAACAAGTGAAATATCACTGATTTCCCAATTTAGGGCCGCATGACAATTTCCGCAAATGAGCTAACACAAGTCCTCATACCGTTGAATTTCGACTCGACTCTAATAAAGGTGTCGAAAAGACTTTTGTAATTATGGATAAGGCAAGAAATTCTCGACAATTTGACACCAATATATTGTGGATTCGATAAAAAGGAAAAATTACAAATGCAGTTTATTGTGCACACTGGAATTCGGACGCTGTAAATTGTCAGACGACATACCGCGCACATGGTGAAAGCTGTACTTTTTACTATCTGAGCAAATGAAAAATCCCTGTAAACATAGACAAATCAAATAATTTCACAAAATTTGATACCCATTTTGAAAATATTACTTTTACTGGAAAAAAGTTATAAACAAGTGAAATATCACTGATTTCCCAGTTTAGGGCCGCATGAAAATTTCCGCAAATGAGCTAACACAAGTCCCCATAGCGTTGAATTTTGCCTCGACTCTATTCAAGGTGTCGAACAAACTTTTGTAATTATGGATAAGGAGAGATTCCCGACAATTGGACAGCAATATTTTGTGGATTCTATAAAAAAGAAAAATTACAAATGCATTCTTATTGTTCACACTGGAATTTGGACGCTGTATATTGTCAGACGACATACCGCGCACATGGTGAAAGCTGTACATTTTACTATCTGAGCAAAAGAAAAATCCCTGTATACATAGACAAATCAAATAATTGAACACAATTTGATACCCATTTTGAAAATATTTCTTTTACTGGAAAAAAGTTATAAAAAAGTGAATTATGACTGATTACCCAGTTTAGGTCCGCATGAAAATTTCCGCAAATGAGCTAACACTAGTCCCCATACCGTTGAATTTTGCCTCGACTCTATTCAAGGTATCGAACAAACTTTTGTAATTATGGATAAGGTAAGGAATTCCCGACAATTGGACACCAATATATTGTGGATTCGATAAAAAGGAAAAATTACAAATCTGGTCTTATTGTGCACACTGGAATTCGGACGCTGTAAATTGTCAGACGACATACCGAGCACATGGTGAAAGCTGTACTTTTTACTATCTGAGCAAAATAAAAATCCCTGTATACATAGACGAATCAAATAATTGCACACAATTTGATACCCATTTTGAAAATATTTCCTTTACTGGAAAAAAGTTATAAAAAAGTGAATTATAACTGATTACCCAGTTTAGGTCCGCATGAAAATTTCCGCAAATGAGCTAACACTACTCCCCATACCGTTGAATTTTGCCTCGACTCTATTCAAGGTGTCGAACAAACTTTTGTAATTATGGATAAGGCAAGAAATTCTCGACAATTGGACAGTAATATTTTGTGGATTCTATAAAAAGGAAAAATTACAAATACATTCTTATTGTTCACACTGGAATTCGGACGCTGTATATTGTCAGACGACATACCGCGCACATGGTGAAAGCTGTACATTTTACTATCTGAGCAAAAGAAAAATCCCTGTTTACATAGATAAATCAAATAATTTCACAAAATTTGATACCCATTTTGAAAATATTTCTTTTACTGGAAAACAATTATAAACAAGTGAAATATGACTGATTTCCCAGTTTAGGGCCGCAGGACAATTTCCACAAATGAGCTAACACAAGAACCCATACCGTTGAATTTCGCCTCGACTCAATTCAAGGTGTCGAACAAACTTTTGTAATTATGGATAAGGCAAGAAATTTACGACAATTTGACACCAATATTTTGTGGATTCTATAAAAAGGAAAAATTACAAATGCAGTCTTATTGTGCACACTGGATTTCGGACGCTGTAAATTGTCAGACGACATACCGCGCACATAGTGAAAGCTGTACTTTTTACTATCTGAGCAAATGAAAAATCCCTGTAAACATAGACAAATCAAATAAATGCACACAATTTGATACCCATTTTGAAAATATTTTTTTTTCTTGAAAAAAGTTATAAACAAGTGAAATATGACTGATTTCCCAGTTTAGGGCCGCATGACATTTTCCGCAAATGAGCTAACACACGTCCCCATACAGTTGAATTTCGCCTCGACTCTATTCAAGGTGTCGAAATAACATTTTTCATTATAGATAACGTGAGAAATTCCCGACAATTGGACCGCAATATTTTGTGCATTCGATAAAAAGGAACAATTAGAAATGCAGTCTTATTGTTCACACTGGAATTCGGACGCTGTAAATTGTCAGACGACATACCGCGCACATGGTGAAAGCTGTACTTTTTACTATCTGAGCAAAAGAAAAATCCCTGTATACATAGACGAATCAAATAATTGCACACAATTTCATACCCATTTTGAAAATATTTCTTTTACTGGAAAAAAGTTATAAAAAAGTGAATTATGAATGATTACCCAGTTTAGGTCCGCATGAAAATTTCCGCAAATGAGCTAACAATACTCCCATACCGTTGAATTTTGCCTTGACTCTATTTAAGGTCTCGAACAAACTTTTTTAATTATGGATAAGGCAAGAAATTCCCGACAATTGGACAGCAATATTTTGTTGATTCTATAAAAAGGAAAAATTACAAATGCATTCTTATTGTTCACACTGGAATTCGGACGCTGTATATTGTCAGACGATATACCGCGCACATGGTGAAAGCTGTACTTTTTACTATCTGAGCAAAAGAAAAATCCCTGTATACATAGACAAATCAAATAATTGCCCACAATTTGATACCCATTTTGAAAATATTTCTTTTACTGGAAAAAAGTTATAAAAAAGTGAATTATGACTGATTACCCAGTTGAGGTCCGCATGAAAATTTCCGCAAATGAGCTAACACTAGTCCCCATACCGTTGAATATTGCCTCGACTCAATTCAAGGTGTCGAACAAACTTTTGTAATTATGGATAAGTCAAGAAATTCTCGACAATTTGACACCAATATTTTGTGGATTCTATAAAAAGGAAAAATTACAAATGCAGTCTTATTGTGCACACTGGAATTCGGACGCTGTAAATTGTCAGACGACATACCGCGCACATAGTGAAAGCTGTACTTTTTACTATCTGAGCAAATGAAAAATCCCTGTAAACATAGACAAATCAAATAAATGCACACAATTTGATACCCATTTTGAAAATATTTTTTTTACTTGAAAAAAGTTATAAACAAGTGAAATATGACTGATTTCCCAGTTTAGGGCCGCATGACATTTTCCGCAAATGAGCTAACACACGTCCCCATACCGTTGAATTTCGCCTCGACTCTATTCAAGGTGTCGAAATAACTTTTTTCATTATAGATAACGTGAGAAATTCCCGACAATTGGACCGCAATATTTTGTGCATTCGATAAAAAGGAACAATTAGAAATGCAGTCTTATTGTTCACACTGGAATTCGGACGCTGTATATTGTCAGACGACATACCGCGCATATCGTGAAAGCTGTACTTTTTACTATCTGAGCAAAAGAAAAATCCCTGTATACATAGACAAATCATATAATTGCGCACAATTTGATACCCATTTTGAAAATATTTCTTTTACTGGAAAAAAGTTATAAAAACGTGAATTATGACTGATTACCCAGTTTAGATCCGCATGAAAATTTCCGCAAATGAGCTAACACTAGTTCCCATACCGTTGAATTTTGCCTCGACTCTATTCAAGGTGTCGAAAAAACTTTTGTAATTATGGATAAGGCAAGAAATTCTTGACAATTGGACCGCAATATTTTGTGGATTTTATAAAACGGAAAAATTACAAATGCATTCTTATTGTGAACACAGGAATTCGGACGCTGTATATTGTCTGACGACATACCGCGCACATGGTGAAAGCTGTACTTTTTACTATCTGCGCAAAAGAAAAATCCCTGTATACATAGACAAATCAAATAATTGCACACAATTGGATACCCATTTTGAAAATATTTCTTTTACTGGAAACAAGTTATAAACATGTGAAATATCACTGAATTCCCAGTTTAGGGCCTCATGACAATTTCCGCAAATGAGCTAACACTACTCCCCATACCGTTGAATTTTGCCTCGACTCTATTCAAGGTGTCGAACAAACTTTTGTAATTAAGGATAAGGCAAGAAATTTACGACAATTTGACACCAATATTTTGTGGATTCTATAAAAAGGAAAAATTACAAATGCAGTCTTATTGTGCACACTGGAATTCGGACGCTGTAAATTGTAAGACGACATACCGCGCACATAGTGAGAGCTGTACTTTTTACTATCTGAACAAATGAAACATCCCTGTAAACATAGATAAATCAAATAATTTCACAAAATTTGATACCCATTTTGAAAATATTTCTTTTACTGGAAAACAATTATAAACAAGTGAAATATGACTGATTTCCCAGTTTAGGGCCGCAGGACAATTTCCACAAATGAGCTAACACAAGTCCCCATACCGTTGAATTTCGCCTCGACTCAATTCAAGGTGTCGAACAAACTTTTGTAATTATGGATAAGGCAAGAAATTCTAGACAATTTGAAACCAATATTTTGTGGATTCTATAAAATGAAAAATTACAAATGCAGTCTTATTGTGCACACTGGAATTCGGACGCTGTAAATTGTCAGACGACATACCGCGCACATAGTGAAAGCTGTACTTTTTACTATCTGAGCAAATGAAAAATCCCTGTAAACATAGACAAATCAAATAAATGCACACAATTTGATACCCATTTTGAAAATATTTTTTTTACTTGAAAAAAGTTATAAACAAGTGAAATATGACTGATTTCCCAGTTTATGGCCGCATGACATTTTCCGCAAATGAGCTAACACACGTCCCCATACCGTTGAATTTCGCCTCGACTCTATTCAAGGTGTCGAAATAACTTTTTTCATTATAGATAACGTGAGAAATTCCCGAAAATTGGACCGCAATATTTTGTGCATTCGATATAAAGGAACAATTAGAAATGCAGTCTTATTGTTCACACTGGAATTCGGACGCTGTATATTGTCAGACGACATACCGCGCACATCGTGAAAGCTGTACTTTTTACTATCTGAGCAAAAGAAAAATCCCTGTATACATAGACAAATCATATAATTGCGCACAATTTGATACCCATTTTGAAAATATTTCTTTTACTGGAAAAAAGTTATACACATGTGAAATATCACGGATTTCCCAGTTTAGGGCCGCATGACAATTTCCGCAAATGAGCTAACACAAGTCCCCATACCGTTGAATTTCGACCCAACTCTAATCAAGGTGTGGAAAAAACTTTTGTAATAATGGATAAGGCAAGAAATTCTCGGCAATATGAAACCAATATATTGTGGATTCGATAAAAAGGAAAAATTACAAATGTGGTCTTATTGTGCACACTGGAATTCGGACGCTGTAAATTGTCAGACGACATACCGAGCACATGGTGAAAGCTGTACTTTTTACTATCTGAGCAAAATAAAAATCCCTGTATACATAGACGAATCAAATAATTGCACACAATTTGATACCCATTTTGAAAATATTTCCTTTACTGGAAAAAAGTTATAAAAAAGTGAATTATAACTGATTACCCAGTTTAGGTCCGCATGAAAATTTCCGCAAATGAGCTAACACTAGTCCCCATACCGTTGAAGTTTGCCTCGACTCTATTCAAGGTGTCGAACAAACTTTTGTAATTATGGATAAGGCAAGAAATTCTCGACAATTGGACAGTAATATTTTGTGGATTCTATAAAAAGGAAAAATTACAAATACATTCTTATTGTTCACACTGGAATTCGGACGCTGTATATTGTCAGACGACATACCGCGCACATGGTGAAAGCTGTACATTTTACTATCTGAGCAAAAGAAAAATCCCTGTTTACATAGATAAATCAAATAATTTCACACAATTTGATACCCATTTTGAAAATATTTCTTTTACTGGAAAAAAGTTATAAAAAAGTGAATTATGACTGATTACCCAGTTTAGGTCGCATGAAAATTTCCGCAAATGAGCTAACACTAGTCCCCATACCGTTGAATTTTGCCTCGACTCTATTCAAGGTGTCGAACAAACTTTTGTAATTATGGATAAGGCAAGAAATTTACGACAATTTGACACCAATATTTTGTGGATTCTATAAAAAGGAAAAATTACAAATGCAGTCTTATTGTGCACACTGGAATTCGGACGCTGTAAATTGTCAGACGACATACCGCGCACATAGTGAAAGCTGTACTTTTTACTATCTGACCAAATGAAAAATCCCTGTAAACATAGATAAATCAAATAATGTCACAAAATTTGATAAACATTTTGAAAATATTTCTTTTACTGGAAAACAGTTATAAACAAGTGAAATATGACTGATTTCCCAGTTTAGGGCCGCAGCACAATTTCCACAAATGAGCTAACACATGTCCCCATACCGTTGAATTTCGCCTCGACTCTATTTAAGGTGTCGAAAAAACTTTTGTAATTATGGATAAGGTAAGGAATTCCCGACAATTGTACACCAATATATTGTGGATTCTATAAAAAGGAAAAATTACAAATGCATTCTTATTGTGCACACTGGAATTCGGACGCTGTAAATTGTCATACGACATGCCGCGCACATGGTGAAAGCTGTACTTTTTACTATCTGAGCAAATGAAAAATCCCTGTAAACATAGACATATCAAATAATTGCACACAATTTGATACCCATTTTGAAAATATTTCTTTTACTGGAAAAAAGTTATAAACAAGTGAAATATGACTGATTTCCCAGTTTAGGGCCGCATGAAAATTTCCACAAATGAGCTAACACAAGTCCCCATACCGTTGAATTTCGAATAGACTCTATTCAAGGTGTCGAGAAAACTTTTGTAATTATGGATAAGGTAAGGAAGTCCGGACAATTGGACACCAATATATTGTGGATTCTATAAAAAGGAAAAATTACAAATACATTCTTATTGTTCACACTGGAATTCGGACGCTGTATATTGTCAGACGACATACCGCGCACATGGTGAAAGCTGTACATTTTACTATCTGAGCAAAAGAAAAATCTCTGTATACATAGACAAATCAAATAATTTCACACAATTTGATACCCATTTTGAAAATATTTCTTTTACTGGAAAAAAGTTATAAAAAAGTGAATTATGACTGATTACCCAGTTTAGGTCGCATGAAAATTTCCGCAAATGAGCTAACACTAGTCCCCATACCGTTGAATTTTGCCTCGACTCTATTCAAGGTGTCGAACAAACTTTTGTAATTATGGATAAGGCAAGAAATTTACGACAATTTGACACCAATATTTTGTGGATTCTATAAAAAGGAAAAATTACAAATGCAGTCTTATAGGGCACACTGGAATTCGGACGCTGTAAATTGTCAGACGACATACCGCGCACATAGTGAAAGCTGTACTTTTTACTATCTGACCAAATGAAACATCCCTGTAAACATAGATAAATCAAATCATTTCACAAAATTTGATACCCATTTTGAAAATATTTCTTTCACTGGAAAACAGTTATAAACAAGTGAAATATGACTGATTTCCCAGTTTAGGGCCGCAGGACAATTTCCACAAATGAGCTAACACAAGTCCCCATACCGTTGAATTTCGCCTCGACTCTATTTAAGGTGTCGAAAAAACTTTTGTAATTATGGATAAGGTAAGGAATTCCCGACAATTGTACACCAATATATTGTGGATTCGATAAAAAGGAAAAATTACAAATGTAATCATATTGTGCACACTGGAATTCGGACGCTGTAAATTGTCAGACGACATAAGGCGCACATGGTGAAAGCTGTACTTTTTACTATCTGAGCAAATGAAAAATCCCTGTAAACATAGACATATCAAATAATTGCACACAATTTGATACCCATTTTGAAAATATTTCTTTTACTGGAAAAAGTTATAAACAAGTGAAATATGACTGATTTCCCAGTTTAGGGCCGCATGAAAATTTCCACAAATGAGCTAACACAAGTCCCCATACCGTTGAATTTCGAATAGACTCTATTCAAGGTGTCGAACAAACTTTTGTAATTATGGATAAGGCAAGAAATTCTCGACAATTTGACACCAATATTTTGTGGATTCTATAAACAGGAAAAATTACAAATGCAGTCTTATTGTGCACACTGGAATTCGGACGCTGTAAATTGTCAGACGACATACCGCGCACATAGTGAAAGCTGTACTTTTTACTATCTGAGCAAATGAAAAATCCCTGTAAACATAGACAAATCAAATAAATGCACACAATTTGATACCCATTTTGAAAATATTTTTTTTACTTGAAAAAAGTTATAAACAAGTGAAATATGACTGATTTCCCAGTTTATGGCCGCATGACATTTTCCGCAAATGAGCTAACACACGTCCCCATACCGTTGAATTTCGCCTCGACTCTATTCAAGGTGTCGAAATAACTTTTTTCATTATAGATAACGTGAGAAATTCCCGAAAATTGGACCGCAATATTTTGTGCATTCGATATAAAGGAACAATTAGAAATGCAGTCTTATTGTTCACACTGGAATTCGGACGCTGTATATTGTCAGACGACATACCGCGCACATCGTGAAAGCTGTACTTTTTACTATCTGAGCAAAAGAAAAATCCCTGTATACATAGACAAATCATATAATTGCGCACAATTTGATAACCATTTTGAAAATATTTCTTTTACTGGAAAAAAGTTATACACATGTGAAATATCACGGATTTCCCAGTTTAGGGCCGCATGACAATTTCCGCAAATGAGCTAACACAAGTCCCCATACCGTTGAATTTCGACCCAACTCTAATCAAGGTGTGGAAAAAACTTTTGTAATAATGGATAAGGCAAGAAATTCTCGGCAATATGAAACCAATATATTGTGGATTCGATAAAAAGGAAAAATTACAAATGTGGTCTTATTGTGCACACTGGAATTCGGACGCTGTAAATTGTCAGACGACATACCGAGCACATGGTGAAAGCTGTACTTTTTACTATCTGAGCAAAATAAAAATCCCTGTATACATAGACGAATCAAATAATTGCACACAATTTGATACCCATTTTGAAAATATTTCCTTTACTGGAAAAAAGTTATAAAAAAGTGAATTATAACTGATTACCCAGTTTAGGTCCGCATGAAAATTTCCGCAAATGAGCTAACACTACTCCCCATACCGTTGAATTTTGCCTCGACTCTATTCAAGGTGTCGAACAAACTTTTGTAATTATGGATAAGGCAAGAAATTCTCGACAATTGGACAGTAATATTTTGTGGATTCTATAAAAAGGAAAAATTACAAATACATTCTTATTGTTCACACTGGAATTCGGACGCTGTATATTGTCAGACGACATACCGCGCACATGGTGAAAGCTGTACATTTTACTATCTGAGCAAAAGAAAAATCCCTGTTTACATAGATAAATCAAATAATTTCACACAATTTGATACCCATTTTGAAAATATTTCTTTTACTGGAAAAAAGTTATAAAAAAGTGAATTATGACGGATTACCCAGTTTAGGTCGCATGAAAATTTCCGCAAATGAGCTAACACTAGTCCCCATACCGTTGAATTTTGCCTCGACTCTATTCAAGGTGTCGAACAAACTTTTGTAATTATGGATAAGGCAAGAAATTTACGACAATTTGACACCAATATTTTGTGGATTCTATAAAAAGGAAAAATTACAGATGCAGTCTTATTGTGCACACTGGAATTCGGACGCTGTAAATTGTCAGACGACATACCGCGCACATAGTGAAAGCTGTACTTTTTACTATCTGACCAAATGAAAAATCCCTGTAAACATAGATAAATCAAATAATGTCACAAAATTTGATAAACATTTTGAAAATATTTCTTTTACTGGAAAACAGTTATAAACAAGTGAAATATGACTGATTTCCCAGTTTAGGGCCGCAGCACTATTTCCACAAATGAGCTAACACATGTCCCCATACCGTTGAATTTCGCCTCGACTCTATTTAAGGTGTCGAAAAAACTTTTGTAATTATGGATAAGGTAAGGAATTCCCGACAATTGTACACCAATATATTGTGGATTCGATAAAAAGGAAAAATTACAAATGCAGTCTTATTGTGCATACTGGAATTCGGACGCTGTAAATTGTCAGACGTCATGCCGCGCAAATGGTGAAAGCTGTACTTTTTACTATCTGAGCAAATGAAAAATCCCTGTAAACATAGACATATCAAATAATTGCACACAATTTGATACCCATTTTGAAAATATTTCTTTTACTGGAAAAAAGTTATAAACAAGTGAAATATGACTGATTTCCCAGTTTAGGGCCGCATGAAAATTTCCACAAATGAGCTAACACAAGTCCCCATACCGTTGAATTTCGAATAGACTCTATTCAAGGTGTCGAGAAAACTTTTGTAATTATGGATAAGGTAAGGAAGTCCGGACAATTGGACACCAATATATTGTGGATTCTATAAAAAGGAAAAATTACAAATACATTCTTATTGTTCACACTGGAATTCGGACGCTGTATATTGTCAGACGACATACCGCGCACATGGTGAAAGCTGTACATTTTACTATCTGAGCAAAAGAAAAATCTCTGTATACATAGACAAATCAAATAATTTCACACAATTTGATACCCATTTTGAAAATATTTCTTTTACTGGAAAAAAGTTATAAAAAAGTGAATTATGACTGATTACCCAGTTTAGGTCGCATGAAAATTTCCGCAAATGAGCTAACACTAGTCCCCATACCGTTGAATTTTGCCTCGACTCTATTCAAGGTGTCGAACAAACTTTTGTAATTATGGATAAGGCAAGAAATTTACGACAATTTGACACCAATATTTTGTGGATTCTATAAAAAGGAAAAATTACAAATGCAGTCTTATAGGGCACACTGGAATTCGGACGCTGTAAATTGTCAGACGACATACCGCGCACATAGTGAAAGCTGTACTTTTTACTATCTGACCAAATGAAACATCCCTGTAAACATAGATAAATCAAATCATTTCACAAAATTTGATACCCATTTTGAAAATATTTCTTTCACTGGAAAACAGTTATAAACAAGTGAAATATGACTGATTTCCCAGTTTAGGGCCGCAGGACAATTTCCACAAATGAGCTAACACAAGTCCCCATACCGTTGAATTTCGCCTCGACTCTATTTAAGGTGTCGAAAAAACTTTTGTAATTATGGATAAGGTAAGGAATTCCCGACAATTGTACACCAATATATTGTGGATTCGATAAAAAGGAAAAATTACAAATGTAATCATATTGTGCACACTGGAATTCGGACGCTGTAAATTGTCAGACGACATAAGGCGCACATGGTGAAAGCTGTACTTTTTACTATCTGAGCAAATGAAAAATCCCTGTAAACATAGACAAATCAAATAATTGCACACAATTTGATACCCATTTAGAAAATATTTCTTTTACTGGAAAAAAGTTATAAAAAAGTGAATTATGACTGATTAACCAGTTTAGGTCCGTATGAAAATTTCCGCAAATGAGCTAACACTATTCAACATACCGTTGAATATTGCCTCGACTCAATTCAAGGTGTCGAACAAACTTTTGTAATTATGGATAAGGCAAGAAATTCTCGACAATTTGACACCAATATTTTGTGGATTCTATAAACAGGAAAAATTACAAATGCAGTCTTATTGTGCACACTGGAATTCGGACGCTGTAAATTGTCAGACGACATACCGCGCACATAGTGAAAGCTGTACTTTTTACTATCTGAGCAAATGAAAAATCCCTGTAAACATAGACCAATCAAATAAATGCACACAATTTGATACCATTTTGAAAATATTTTTTTTTTCTTGAAAAAAGTTATAAACAAGTGAAATATGACTGATTTCCCAGTTTAGGGCCGCATGACATTTTCCGCAAATGAGCTAACACACGTCCCCATACCGTTGAATTTCGCCTCGACTCTATTCAAGGTGTCGAAATAACATTTTTCATTATAGATAACGTGAGAAATTCCCGACAATTGGACCGCAATATTTTGTGCATTCGATAAAAAGGAACAATTAGAAATGCAGTCTTATTGTTCACACTGGAATTCGGACGCTGTAAATTGTCAGACGACATACCGCGCACATGGTGAAAGCTGTACCTTTTACTATCTGAGCAAAAGAAAAATCCCTGTATACATAGACGTATCAAATAATTGCACACAATTTGCTACCCATTTTGAAAATATTTCTTTTACTGGAAAAAAGTTATAAAAAAGTGAATTATGAATGATTACACAGTTTAGGTCCGCATGAAAATTTCCGCAAATGAGCTAACAATAGTCCCATACCGTTGAATTTTGCCTTGACTCTATTCAAGGTCTCGAACAAACTTTTTTAATTATGGATAAGGCAAGAAATTCCCGACAATTGGACAGCAATATTTTGTTGATTCTATAAAAAGGAAAAATTACAAATGCATTCTTATTGTTCACACTGGAATTCGGACGCTGTATATTGTCAGACGATATACCGCGCACATGGTGAAAGCTGTACTTTTTACTATCTGAGCAAAAGAAAAATCCCTGTATACATAGACGTATCAAATAATTGCCCACAATTTGATACCCATTTTGAAAATATTTCTTTTACTGGAAAAAAGTTATAAAAAAGTGAATTATGACTGATTAACCAGTTTAAGTCCGCATGAAAATTTCCGCAAATGAGCTAACACTAGTCCCCATACCGTCGAATATTGCCTCGACTCAATTCAAGGTGTCGAACAAACTTTTGTAATTATGGTTAAGTCAAGAAATTCTCGACAATTTGACACCAATATTTTGTGGATTCTATAAAAAGGAAAAATTACAAATGCAGTCTTATTGTGCACACTGGAATTCGGACGCTGTAAATTGTCAGACGACATACCGCGCACATAGTGAAAGCTGTACTTTTTACTATCTGAGCAAATGAAAAATCCCTGTAAACATAGACAAATCAAATAAATGCACACAATTTGATACCCATTTTGAAAATATTTTTTTTACTTGAAAAAAGTTATAAACAAGTGAAATATGACTGATTTCCCAGTTTAGGGCCGCATGACATTTTCCGCAAATGAGCTAACACACGTCCCCATACCGTTGAATTTCGCCTCGACTCTATTCAAGGTGTCGAAATAACTTTTTTCATTATAGATAACGTGAGAAATTCCCGACTATTGGACCGCAATATTTTGTGCATTCGATAAAAAGGAACAATTAGAAATGCAGTCTTATTGTTCACACTGGAATTCGGACGCTGTATATTGTCAGACGACATACCGCGCACATTGTGAAAGCTGTACTTTTTACTATCTGAGCAAAAGAAAAATCCCTGTATACATAGACGTATCAAATAATTGCACACAATTTGATACCCATTTTGAAAATATTTCTTTTACTGGAAAAAAGTTATAAAAAAGTGAATTATGAATGATTACCCAGTTTAGGTCCGCATGAAAATTTCCGCAAATGAGCTAACAATACTCCCATACCGTTGAATTTTGCTTTGACTCAATTCAAGGTGTCGAACAAACTTTTGTAATTATGGATAAGTCAAGAAATTCTCAACAATTTGACACCAATATTTTGTAGATTCTATAAAAAGGAAAAATTACAAATGCAGTCTTATTGTGCACACTGGAATTCGGACGCTGTAAATTGTCAGACGACATACCGCACATAGTGAAAGCTGTACTTTTTACTATCTGAGCAAATGAAAAAATCCCTGTAAACATAGACAAATCAAATAAATGCACACAATTTGATACCCATTTTGAAAATATTTTTTTTACTTGAAAAAAGTTATAAACAAGTGAAATATGACTGATTTCCCAGTTTAGGGCCGCATGACATTTTCCGCAAATGAGCTAACACACGTCCCCATACCGTTGAATTTCGCCTCGACTCTATTCAAGGTGTCGAAATAACTTTTTTCATTATAGATAACGTGAGAAATTCCCGACAATTGGACCGCAATATTTTGTGCATTCGATAAAAAGGAACAATTAGAAATGCAGTCTTATTGTTCACACTGGAATTCGGACGCTGTATATTGTCAGACGACATACCGCGCATATCGTGAAAACTGTACTTTTTACTATCTGAGCAAAAGACAAACCCCTCTATACATAGACAAATCAAATAATTGCAAACAATTTGATACCCATTTTGAAAATATTTCTTTTACTGGAAAAAAGTTATAAAAACGTGAATTATGACTGATTACCCAGTTTAGGTCCGCATGAAAATTTCCGCAAATGAGATAACACTAGTTCCCATACCGTTGAATTTTGCCTCGACTCTATTCAAGGTGTCGAAAAAACTTTTGTAATTATGGATAAGGCAAGAAATTCTTGACAATTGGACCGCAATATTTTGTGGATTTTATAAAACGGAAAAATTACAAATGCATTCTTATTGTGCACACAGGAATTCGGACGCTGTATATTGTCTGACGACATACCGCGCACATGGTGAAAGCTGTACTTTTTACTATCTGAGCAAAAGAAAAATCCCTGTATACATAGACAAATCAAATAATTGCACACAATTTGATACCCATTTTGAAAATATTTCTTTTACTGGAAACAAGTTATACACATGTGAAATATCATTGAATTACCAGTTTAGGGCCTCATGACAATTTCCGCAAATGAGCTAACACTACTCCCCATACCGTTGAATTTTGCCTCGACTCTATTCAAGGTGTCGAACAAACTTTTGTAATTAAGGATAAGGCAAGAAATTTACGACAATTTGACACCAATATTTTGTGGATTCTATAAAAAGGAAAAATTACAAATGCAGTCTTATTGTGCACACTGGAATTCGGACGCTGTAAATTGTCAGACGACATACCGCGCACATAGTGAAAGCTGTACTTTTTACTATCTGAACAAATGAAACATCCCTGTAAACATAGATAAATCAAATAATTTCACAAATTTTTATACCCATTTTGAAAATATTTCTTTTACTGGAAAACAATTATAAACAAGTGAAATATGACTGATTTCCCAGTTTAGGGCCGCAGCACAATTTCCACAAATGAGCTAACACATGTCCCCATACCGTTGAATTTCGCCTCGACTCTATTTAAGGTGTCGAAAAAACTTTTGTAATTATGGATAAGGTAAGGAATTCCCGACAATTGTACACCAATATATTGTGGATTCGATAAAAAGGAAAAATTACAAATGCAGTCTTATTGTGCACACTGGAATTCGGACGCTGTAAATTGTCAGACGACATACCGCGCACATAGTGAAAGCTGTACTTTTTACTATCTGAGCAAATGAAAAATCCCTGTAAACATAGACAAAACAAATAAATGCACACAATTTGATACCCATTTTGAAAATATTTTTTTTGCTTGAAAAAAGTTATAAAAAAGTGAATTATAACTGATTGCCCAGTTTAGGTCCGCATGAAAATTTCCGCATATGAGCTAACACTACTCCCCATACCGTTGAATTTTGCCTCGACTCTATTCAAGGTGTCGAACAAACTTTTGTAATTATGGATAAGGCAAGAAATTCCCGACAATTTGACACCAATATATTGTGGATTTGATAAAAAGGAAAAATTACAAATGTAATCATATTGTGCACACTGGAATTCGGACGCTGTAAATTGTCAGACGACATAAGGCGCACATGGTGAAAGCTGTACTTTTTACTATCTGAGCAAATGAAAAATCCCTGTAAACATAGACATATCAAATAATTGCACACAATTTGATACCAATTTTGAAAATATTTCTTTTACTGGAAAAAAGTTATAAACAAGTGAACTATGACTGATTTACCAGTTTAGGGCCGCATGAAAATTTCCACAAATGAGCTAACACAAGTCCCCATACCGTTGAATTTCGAATAGACTCTATTCAAGGTGTCGAGAAAACTTTCGTAATTATGGATAAGGTAAGGAATTCCCGACAATTGGACACCAATATATTGTGGATTCGATAAAAAGGAAAAATTACAAATGCAGTCTTATTGTGCATACTGGAATTCGGACGCTGTAAATTGTCAGACGTCATGCCGCGCACATGGTGAAAGCTGTACTTTTTACTATCTGAGCAAAAGAAAAATCCCTGTAAACATAGACAAATCAAATAATTGCACACAATTTGATACCCATTTTGAAAATATTTCTTTTACTGGAAAAAAGTTATAAAAAAGTGAATTATGACTGATTACCCAGTTTAGGTCCGCATGAAAATTCCCGCAAATGAGCTAACACTACTCCCCATACCGTTGAATTTTGCCTCGACTCTATTCAAGGTGTCGAAAAAACATTTGTAATTATGGATAAGGCAAGAAATTCTCGACAATTTGACACCAATATATTGTGTATTCGATAAAAAGGAAAAAATTACAAATGCAGTCTTATTGTTCACACTGGAATTCGGACGCTGTATATTGTCAGACGACATACCGCGCACATGGTGAAAGCTGTACCTTTTACTATCTGAGCAAAAGAAAAATCCCTGTATACATAGACAAATCAAATAATTGCACACAATTTGATACCCATTTTGAAAATATTTCTTTTACTGGAAAAAAGTTATAAAAAAGTGAATTATGACTGATTACCCAGTTTAGGTCCGTATGAAAATTTCCGCAAATGAGCTAACACTAGTCCCCATACCGTTGAAATTTGCCTCGACTCTATTCAAGGTGTCGAACAAACTTTTGTAATTATGGATAAGGCAAGAAATTCCCGACAATTTGACACCAATATTTTGTGGATTCTATAAAAAGGAAAAAGTACAAATGCAGTCTTATTGTGCACACTAGAATTCGGACGCTGTAAATTGTCAGACGTCATGCCGCGCACATGGTGAAAGCTGTACTTTTTACTATCTGAGCAAATGAAAAATCCCTGTAAACATAGACATATCAAGTAATTGCACACAATTTGATACCCATTTTGAAAACATTTCTTTTACTGGAAAAAAGTTATAAACAAGTGAAATATGACTGACTTCCCAGATTAGGGCCGCATGACAATTTCCACAAATGAGCTAACACAAGTCCCCATACCGTTGAATTTCGCCTCGACTCTATTCAAGGTGTCGAAAAAACTTTTGTAATTATGGATAAGGTAAGGAATTCCCGACAATTGGACACCAATATATTGTGGATTCGATAAAAAGGAAAAATTACAAATGCATTCTTATTGTGCACACTGGAATTCGGACGCAGTATATTGTCAGACGACATACCGCGCACATCGTGAAAGCTGTACTTTTTACTATCTGAGCAAAAGAAACATCCCTGTAAACATAGATAAATCACATAATTTCACACAATTTGATACCCATTTAGAAAATATTTCTTTTACTGGAAAAAAGTTATAAAACAAGTGAAATATCACTGATTTCCCAGTTTAGGGCCGCATGACAATTTCCGCAAATGAGCTAACACAAGTCCCCATACCGTTAAATTTTGCCTCGACTCTATTCAACGTGTCGAAAAAACTTTTGTAATTATGGATAAGGCAAGAAATTCTCGACAATTTGACACCAATATTTTGTGGATTCTTTAAAATGGAAAAAGTAGAAATGCATTCTTATTGTGCACACTGGAATTCGGACGCTGTAAATTGTCAAACGACATACCGCGCACATGGTGAAATCTGTACTTTTTACTATCTGAGCAAATGAAAATCACTGTAAACATATACAAATCAAATAATTGCACACAATTTGATACCCATTTTGAAAATATTTCTTTTACTGGAAAAAAGTTATAAACATGTGAAATATCACTGATTTCCCTGTTTAGGGCCGCATGACAATTTCTGCAAATGAGCTAACACATGTCCCCATACCGTTGAATTTCGACTCGACTCTAATCAAGGTGTCGAAAAAACTTTTGTAATTATGGATAAGGCAAGAAATTCCCGACAATTTGACACCAATATATTGTGGATTCGATAAAAAGAAAAATTACAAATGCAGTCTTATTGTGCACACTGGAATTCGGACGCTGTAAATTTTCAGACGACATACCGCGCACATGTTGAAAGCTGTACTTTTTACTATCTGAGCAAAAGAAAAATCCCTGTATACATAGACAAATCAAATAATTGCACACAATTTGATACCCATTTTAAAAATATTCCTTTACTGGAAAAAAAGTTATAAAAATGTGAATTATGACTGATTACCCAGTTTAGGTCCGCATGAAAATTTCCGCAAATGAGCTAACACTAGTCCCCATACCGTTGAATTTTGCCTCGACTCTATTCAAGGTGTCGAACAAACTTTTGTAATTATGGATAAGGCAAGGAATTTACGACAATTTGACACCAATATTTTGTGGATTCTATAAAAAGGAAAAATTACAAATGCAGTCTTATTGTGCACACTGGAATTCGGACGCTGTAAATTGTCAGACGACATACCGCGCACATAGTGAAAGCTGTACTTTTTACTATCTGACCAAATGAAAAATCCCTGTAAACATAGATAAATCAAATAATTTCACAAAATTTGATACCCATTTTGAAAATATTTCTTTTACTGGAAAACAGTTATAAACAAGTGAAATATGACTGATTTCCCAGTTTGGGGCCGCAGGACAATTTCCACAAATGAGCTAACACATGTCCCCATACCGTTGAATTTCGCCTCGACTCTATTTAAGGTGTCGAAAAAACTTTTGTAATTATGGATAAGGTAAGGAATTCCCGACAATTGTACAGCAATATATTGTGGATTCGATAAAAAGGAAAAATTACAAATGCAGTCGTATTGTGCATACTGGAATTCGGACGCTGTAAATTGTCAGACGTCATGCCGCGCACATGGTGAAAGCTGTACTTTTTACTATCTGAGCAAATGAAAAATCCCTGTAAACATAGACATATCAAATAATTGCACACAATTTGATACCCATTTTGAAAATATTTCTTTTACTGGAAAAAAGTTATAAACAAGTGAAATATGACTGATTTCCCAGTTTAGGGCCGCATGAAAATTTCCACAAATGAGCTAACACAAGTCCCCATACCGTTGAATTTCGAATAGACTCTATTCAAGGTGTCGAGAAAACTTTTGTAATTATGGATAAGGTAAGGAAGTCCCGACAATTGGTCACCAATATATTGTGGATTCGATAAAACCGAAAATTACAAATGCAGTCTTATTGTGCACACTGGAATTCGGACGCTGTATATTGTCAGACGACATACCGCGCACATGGTGAAAGCTGTACATTTTACTATCTGAGCAAAAGAAAAATCTCTGTATACATAGACAAATCAAATAATTTCACACAATTTGATACCCATTTTGAAAATATTTCTTTTACTGGAAAAAAGTTATAAAAAGGTGAATTATGACTGATTACCCAGTTTAGGTCGCATGAAAATTTCCGCAAATGAGCTAACACTAGTCCCCATACCGTTGAATTTTGCCTCGACTCTATTCAAGGTGTCGAACAAACTTTTGTAATTATGGATAAGGCAAGAAATTTACGACAATTTGACACCAATATTTTGTGGATTCTATAAAAAGGAAAAATTACAAATGCAGTCTTATTGTGCATACTGGAATTCGGACGCTGTAAATTGTCAGACGTCATGCCGCGCACATGGTGAAAGCTGTACTTTTTACTATCTGAGCAAATGAAAAATCCCTGTAAACATAGACATATCAAATAATTGCACACAATTTGATACCCATTTTGAAAATATTTCTTTTACTGGAAAAAAGTTATAAAAAAGTGAATTATGACTGATTACCCAGTTTAGGGCCGCATGAAAATTTCCTCAAATGAGCTAACACTACTCCCCATACCGTTGAATTTTGCCTCGACTCTATTCAAGGTGTCGAACAAACTTTTGTAATTATGGATAAGGCAAGAAATTCTCGACAATTGGACAGCAATATTTTGTGGATTCTATAAAAAGGAAAAATTACAAATGCATTCTTATTGTTCACACTGGAATTCGGACGCTGTATATTGTCAGACGACATACCGCGCACATGGTGAAAGCTGTACATTTTACTATCTGAGCAAAAGAAAAATCCCTGTATACATAGACAAATCAAATAATTGCACACAATTTGATACCCATTTTGAAAATATATCTTTTACTGGAAAAAAGTTATAAAAAAGTGAATTATGACTGATTACCCAATTTAGGTCCGTATGAAAATTTCCGCAAATGAGCTAACACTAGTCCCCATACCGTTGAAATTTGCCTCGACTCTATTCAAGGTGTCGAACAAACTTTTGTAATTATGGATAAGGCAAGAAATTCCCGACAATTTGACACCAATATTTTGTGGATTCTATAAAAAGGAAAAAGTACAAATGCAGTCTTATTGTGCACACTAGAATTCGGACGCTGTAAATTGTCAGACGTCATGCCGCGCACATGGTGAAAGCTGTACTTTTTACTATCTGAGCAAATGAAAAATCCCTGTAAACATAGACATATCAAATAATTGCACACAATTTGATACCCATTTTGAAAATATTTCTTTTACTGCAAAAAAGTTATAAACAAGTGAAATATGACTGACTTCCCAGTTTAGGGCCGCATGACAATTTCCACAAATGAGCTAACACAAGTCCACATACCGTTGAATTTCGCCTCGACTCTATTAAAGGTGTCGAAAAAACTTTTGTAATTATGGATAAGGTAAGGAATTCCCGACAATTAGACACCAATATATTGTGGATTCGATAAAAAGGAAAAATTACAAATGCATTCTTATTGTGCACACTGGAATTCGGACGCTGTATATTGTCAGACGACATACCGCGCACATCGTGAAAGCTGTACTTTTTACTATCTGAGCAAAAGAAACATCCCTGTAAACATAGATAAATCACATAATTTCACACAATTTGATACCCATTTAGAAAATATTTCTTTTACTGGAAAAAAGTTATAAAACAAGTGATATATCACTGATTTCCCAGTTTAGGGCCGCATGACAATTTCCGCAAATGAGCTAACACAAGTCCCCATACCGTTAAATTTTGCCTCGACTCTATTCAACGTGTCGAAAAAACTTTTGTAATTATGGATAAGGCAAGAAATTCGCGACAATTTGACACCAATATTTTGTGGATTCTTTAAAATGGAAAAAGTAGAAATGCATTCTTATTGTGCACACTGGAATTCGGACGCTGTAAATTGTCAAACGACATACCGCGCACATGGTGAAAGCTGTACTTTTTACTATCTGAGCAAATGAAAATCACTGTAAACATATACAAATCAAATAATTGCACACAATTTGATACCCATTTTGAAAATATTTCTTTTACTGGAAAAAAGTTATAAACATGTGAAATATCACTGATTTCCCAGTTTAGGGCCGCATGACAATTTCCGCAAATGAGCTAACACAAGTCCCCATACCGTTGAATTTCGACTCGACTCTAATCAAGGTGTCGAAAAAACTTTTGTAATTATGGATAAGGCAAGAAATTCCCGACAATTTGACACCAATATATTGTGGATTCGATAAAAAGGAAAAATTACAAATGCAGTCTTATTGTGCACACTGGAATTCGGACGCTGTAAATTGTCAGACGACATACCGCGCACATAGTGAAAGCTGTACTTTTTACTATCTGACCAAATGAAAAATCCCTGTAAACATAGATAAATCAAATAATTTCACAAAATTTGATAACCATTTTGAAAATATTTCTTTTACTGGAAAACAGTTATAAACAAGTGAAATATGACTGATTTCCCAGTTTGGGGCCGCAGGACAATTTCCACAAATGAGCTAACACATGTCCCCATACCGTTGAATTTCGCCTCGACTCTATTTAAGGTGTCGAAAAAACTTTTGTAATTATGGATAAGGTAAGGAATTCCCGACAATTGTACAGCAATATATTGTGGATTCGATAAAAAGGAAAAATTACAAATGCAGTCGTATTGTGCATACTGGAATTCGGACGCTGTAAATTGTCAGACGTCATGCCGCGCACATGGTGAAAGCTGTACTTTTTACTATCTGAGCAAATGAAAAATCCCTGTAAACATAGACATATCAAATAATTGCACACAATTTGATACCCATTTTGAAAATATTTCTTTTACTGGAAAAAAGTTATAAACAAGTGAAATATGACTGATTTCCCAGTTTAGGGCCGCATGAAAATTTCCACAAATGAGCTAACACAAGTCCCCATACCGTTGAATTTCGAATAGACTCTATTCAAGGTGTCGAGAAAACTTTTGTAATTATGGATAAGGTAAGGAAGTCCCGACAATTGGTCACCAATATATTGTGGATTCGATAAAACCGAAAATTACAAATGCAGTCTTATTGTGCACACTGGAATTCGGACGCTGTATATTGTCAGACGACATACCGCGCACATGGTGAAAGCTGTACATTTTACTATCTGAGCAAAAGAAAAATCTCTGTATACATAGACAAATCAAATAATTTCACACAATTTGATACCCATTTTGAAAATATTTCTTTTACTGGAAAAAAGTTATAAAAAAGTGAATTATGACTGATTACCCAGTTTAGGTCGCATGAAAATTTCCGCAAATGAGCTAACACTAGTCCCCATACCGTTGAATTTTGCCTCGACTCTATTCAAGGTGTCGAACAAACTTTTGTAATTATGGATAAGGCAAGAAATTTACGACAATTTGACACCAATATTTTGTGGATTCTATAAAAAGGAAAAATTACAAATGCAGTCTTATTGTGCATACTGGAATTCGGACGCTGTAAATTGTCAGACGTCATGCCGCGCACATGGTGAAAGCTGTACTTTTTACTATCTGAGCAAATGAAAAATCCCTGTAAACATAGACATATCAAATAATTGCACACAATTTGATACCCATTTTGAAAATATTTCTTTTACTGGAAAAAAGTTATAAAAAAGTGAATTATGACTGATTACCCAGTTTAGGGCCGCATGAAAATTTCCTCAAATGAGCTAACACTACTCCCCATACCGTTGAATTTTGCCTCGACTCTATTCAAGGTGTCGAACAAACTTTTGTAATTATGGATAAGGCAAGAAATTCTCGACAATTGGACAGCAATATTTTGTGGATTCTATAAAAAGGAAAAATTACAAATGCATTCTTATTGTTCACACTGGAATTCGGACGCTGTATATTGTCAGACGACATACCGCGCACATGGTGAAAGCTGTACATTTTACTATCTGAGCAAAAGAAAAATCCCTGTATACATAGACAAATCAAATAATTGCACACAATTTGATACCCATTTTGAAAATATTTCTTTTACTGGAAAAAAGTTATAAAAAAGTGAATTATGACTGATTACCCAATTTAGGTCCGTATGAAAATTTCCGCAAATGAGCTAACACTAGTCCCCATACCGTTGAAATTTGCCTCGACTCTATTCAAGGTGTCGAACAAACTTTTGTAATTATGGATAAGGCAAGAAATTTACGACAATTTGACACCAATATTTTGTGGATTCTATAAAAAGGAAAAAGTACAAATGCAGTCTTATTGTGCACACTAGAATTCGGACGCTGTAAATTGTCAGACGTCATGCCGCGCACATGGTGAAAGCTGTACTTTTTACTATCTGAGCAAATGAAAAATCCCTGTAAACATAGACATATCAAATAATTGCACACAATTTGATACCCATTTTGAAAATATTTCTTTTACTGCAAAAAAGTTATAAACAAGTGAAATATGACTGACTTCCCAGTTTAGGGCCGCATGACAATTTCCACAAATGAGCTAACACAAGTCCACATACCGTTGAATTTCGCCTCGACTCTATTAAAGGTGTCGAAAAAACTTTTGTAATAATGGATAAGGTAAGGAATTCCCGACAATTAGACACCAATATATTGTGGATTCGATAAAAAGGAAAAATTACAAATGCATTCTTATTGTGCACACTGGAATTCGGACGCTGTATATTGTCAGACGACATACCGCGCACATCGTGAAAGCTGTACTTTTTACTATCTGAGCAAAAGAAACATCCCTGTAAACATAGATAAATCACATAATTTCACACAATTTGATACCCATTTAGAAAATATTTCTTTTACTGGAAAAAAGTTATAAAACAAGTGATATATCACTGATTTCCCAGTTTAGGGCCGCATGACAATTTCCGCAAATGAGCTAACACAAGTCCCCATACCGTTAAATTTTGCCTCGACTCTATTCAACGTGTCGAAAAAACTTTTGTAATTATGGATAAGGCAAGAAATTCGCGACAATTTGACACCAATATTTTGTGGATTCTTTAAAATGGAAAAAGTAGAAATGCATTCTTATTGTGCACACTGGAATTCGGACGCTGTAAATTGTCAAACGACATACCGCGCACATGGTGAAAGCTGTAATTTTTACTATCTGAGCAAATGAAAATCACTGTAAACATATACAAATCAAATAATTGCACACAATTTGATACCCATTTTGAAAATATTTCTTTTACTGGAAAAAAGTTATAAACATGTGAAATATCACTGATTTCCCAGTTTAGGGCCGCATGACAATTTCCGCAAATGAGCTAACACAAGTCCCCATACCGTTGAATTTCGACTCGACTCTAATCAAGGTGTCGAAAAAACTTTTGTAATTATGGATAAGGCAAGAAATTCCCGACAATTTGAAACCAATATATTGTGGATTCGATAAAAAGAAAAATTACAAATGCAGTCTTATTTTGCACACTGGAATTCGGACGCTGTAAATTGTCAGACGACATACAGCGCACATGGTGAAAGCTGTACTTTTTACTATCTGAGCAAAAGAAAAATCCCTGTATACATAGACAAATCAAATAATTGCACACAATTTGATACCCATTTTAAAAATATTCCTTTACTGGAAAAAAAGTTATAAAAAAGTGAATTATGACTGATTACCCAGTTTAGGTCCGCATGAAAATTTCCGCAAATGAGCTAACACTAGTCCCCATACCGTTGAATTTTGCCTCGACTCTATTCAAGGTGTCGAACAAACTTTTGTAATTATGGATAAGGCAAGAAATTCACGACAATTGGACACCAATATATTGTGGATTCGATAAAAAGGAAAAATTACAAATGCAGTCTTATTGTGCACACTGGAATTCGGACGCTGTAAATTGTCAGACGTCATGCCGCGCACATGGTGAAAGCTGTACTTTTTACTATCTGAGCAAATGAAAAATCCCTGTAAACATAGACATATCAAATAATTGCACACAATTTGATACCCATTTTGAAAATATTTCTCTTACTGGAAAAAAGTTATAAACAAGTGAAATATGACTGATTTCCCAGTTTAGGGCCGCATGACAATTTCCACAAATGAGCTAACACAAGTCCCCATACCGTTGAATTTCGAATCGACTCTATTCAAGGTGTCGGAAAAACTTTTGTAATTATGGATAAGGTAAGGAATTCCCGACAATTGGACACCAATATATTGTGGATTCGATAAAAAGGAAAAATTACAAATGCAGTCTTATTGTGCACACTGGAATTCGGACGCTGTAAATTGTCAGACAACATACCGCGCACATGGTGAAAGCTGTACTTTATACTATCTGAGCAAATGAAAAATCCCTGTAAACATAGACTAATCAAATAATTTCACACAATATGATACACATTTTGAAAATATTTCTTTTACTGGAAAAAAGTTATAAACAAGTGAAATATCACTGATTTCCCAGTTTAGGGCCGCATGACAATTTCCGCAAATGAGCTAACACAAGTCCCCATACCGTTGAATTTCGACTCGACTCTAATCAAGGTGTCGAAAAAACTTTTGTAATTATGGATAAGCCAAGAAATTCCCGACAATTTGACACCAATATATTGTGGATTCGATAAAAAGAAAAATTACAAATGCAGTCTTATTTTGCACACTGGAATTCGGACGCTGTAAATTGTCAGACGACATACCGCGCACATGGTGAAAGCTGTACTTTTTACTATCTGAGCAAAAGAAAAATCCCTGTATACATAGACAAATCAAATAATTGCACACAATTTGATACCCATTTTAAAAATATTCCTTTACTGGAAAAAAAGTTATAAAAAAGTGAATTATGACTGATTACCCAGTTTAGGTCCGCATGAAAATTTCCGCAAATGAGCTAACACTAGTCCCCATACCGTTGAATTTTGCCTCGACTCTATTCAAGGTGTCGAACAAACTTTTGTAATTATGGATAAGGCAAGAAATTCACGACAATTGGACACCAATATATTGTGGATTCGATAAAAAGGAAAAATTACAAATGCAGTCTTATTGTGCACACTGGAATTCGGACGCTGTAAATTGTCAGACGTCATGCCGCGCACATGGTGAAAGCTGTACTTTTTACTATCTGAGCAAATGAAAAATCATTATAAACATAGACATATCAAATAATTGCACACAATTTGATACCCATTTTGAAAATATTTCTTTTACTGGAAAAAAGTTATAAAAAAGTGAATTATGACTGATTACCCAGTTTAGGGCCGCATGAAAATTTCCTCAAATGAGCTAACACTACTCCCCATACCGTTGAATTTTGCCTCGACTCTATTCAAGGTGTCGAACAAACTTTTGTAATTATGGATAAGGCAAGAAATTCTCGACAATTGGACAGCAATATTTTGTGGATTCTATAAAAAGGAAAAATTACAAATGCATTCTTATTGTTCACACTGGAATTCGGACGCTGTATATTGTCAGACGACATACCGCGCACATGGTGAAAGCTGTACATTTTACTATCTGAGCAAAAGAAAAATCCCTGTATACATAGACAAATCAAATAATTGCACACAATTTGATACCCATTTTGAAAATATTTCTTTTACTGGAAAAAAGTTATAAAAAAGTGAATTATGACTGATTACCCAATTTAGGTCCGTATGAAAATTTCCGCAAATGAGCTAACACTAGTCCCCATACCGTTGAAATTTGCCTCGACTCTATTCAAGGTGTCGAACAAACTTTTGTAATTATGGATAAGGCAAGAAATTCCCGACAATTTGACACCAATATTTTGTGGATTCTATAAAAAGGAAAAAGTACAAATGCAGTCTTATTGTGCACACTAGAATTCGGACGCTGTAAATTGTCAGACGTCATGCCGCGCACATGGTGAAAGCTGTACTTTTTACTATCTGAGCAAATGAAAAATCCCTGTAAACATAGACATATCAAATAATTGCACACAATTTGATACCCATTTTGAAAATATTTCTTTTACTGCAAAAAAGTTATAAACAAGTGAAATATGACTGACTTCCCAGTTTAGGGCCGCATGACAATTTCCACAAATGAGCTAACACAAGTCCACATACCGTTGAATTTCGCCTCGACTCTATTAAAGGTGTCGAAAAAACTTTTGTAATTATGGATAAGGTAAGGAATTCCCGACAATTAGACACCAATATATTGTGGATTCGATAAAAAGGAAAAATTACAAATGCATTCTTATTGTGCACACTGGAATTCGGACGCTGTATATTGTCAGACGACATACCGCGCACATCGTGAAAGCTGTACTTTTTACTATCTGAGCAAAAGAAACATCCCTGTAAACATAGATAAATCACATAATTTCACACAATTTGATACCCATTTAGAAAATATTTCTTTTACTGGAAAAAAGTTATAAAACAAGTGATATATCACTGATTTCCCAGTTTAGGGCCGCATGACAATTTCCGCAAATGAGCTAACACAAGTCCCCATACCGTTAAATTTTGCCTCGACTCTATTCAACGTGTCGAAAAAACTTTTGTAATTATGGATAAGGCAAGAAATTCGCGACAATTTGACACCAATATTTTGTGGATTCTTTAAAATGGAAAAAGTAGAAATGCATTCTTATTGTGCACACTGGAATTCGGACGCTGTAAATTGTCAAACGACATACCGCGCACATGGTGAAAGCTGTACTTTTTACTATCTGAGCAAATGAAAATCACTGTAAACATATACAAATCAAATAATTGCACACAATTTGATACCCATTTTGAAAATATTTCTTTTACTGGAAAAAAGTTATAAACATGTGAAATATCACTGATTTCCCAGTTTAGGGCCGCATGACAATTTCCGCAAATGAGCTAACACAAGTCCCCATACCGTTGAATTTCGACTCGACTCTAATCAAGGTGTCGAAAAAACTTTTGTAATTATGGATAAGGCAAGAAATTCCCGACAATTTGACACCAATATATTGTGGATTCGATAAAAAGAAAAATTACACATGCAGTCTTATTTTGCACACTGGAATTCGGACGCTGTAAATTGTCAGACGACATACCGCGCACATGGTGAAAGCTGTACTTTTTACTATCTGAGCAAAAGAAAAATCCCTGTATACATAGACAAATCAAATATTTGCACACAATTTGATACCCATTTTAAAAATATTCCTTTACTGGAAAAAAAGTTATAAAAAAGTGAATTATGACTGATTACCCAGTTTAGGTCCGCATGAAAATTTCCGCAAATGAGCTAACACAAGTCCCCATACCGTTGAATTTCGAATCGACTCTATTCAAGGTGTCGGAAAAACTTTTGTAATTATGGATAAGGTAAGGAATTCCCGACAATTGGACACCAATATATTGTGGATTCGATAAAAAGGAAAAATTACAAATGCAGTCTTATTGTGCACACTGGAATTCGGACGCTGTAAATTGTCAGACAACATACCGCGCACATGGTGAAAGCTGTACTTTATACTATCTGAGCAAATGAAAAATCCCTGTAAACATAGACTAATCAAATAATTTCACACAATATGATACACATTTTGAAAATATTTCTTTTACTGGAAAAAAGTTATAAACAAGTGAAATATCACTGATTTCCCAGTTTAGGGCCGCATGACAATTTCCGCAAATGAGCTAACACAAGTCCCCATACCGTTGAATTTCGACTCGACTCTAATCAAGGTGTCGAAAAAACTTTTGTAATTATGGATAAGCCAAGAAATTCCCGACAATTTGACACCAATATATTGTGGATTCGATAAAAAGAAAAATTACAAATGCAGTCTTATTTTGCACACTGGAATTCGGACGCTGTAAATTGTCAGACGACATACCGCGCACATGGTGAAAGCTGTACTTTTTACTATCTGAGCAAAAGAAAAATCCCTGTATACATAGACAAATCAAATAATTGCACACAATTTGATACCCATTTTAAAAATATTCCTTTACTGGAAAAAAAGTTATAAAAAAGTGAATTATGACTGATTACCCAGTTTAGGTCCGCATGAAAATTTCCGCAAATGAGCTAACACTAGTCCCCATACCGTTGAATTTTGCCTCGACTCTATTCAAGGTGTCGAACAAACTTTTGTAATTATGGATAAGGCAAGAAATTCACGACAATTGGACACCAATATATTGTGGATTCGATAAAAAGGAAAAATTACAAATGCAGTCTTATTGTGCACACTGGAATTCGGACGCTGTAAATTGTCAGACGTCATGCCGCGCACATGGTGAAAGCTGTACTTTTTACTATCTGAGCAAATGAAAAATCCCTGTAAACATAGACATATCAAATAATTGCACACAATTTGATACCCATTTTGAAAATATTTCTCTTACTGGAAAAAAGTTATAAACAAGTGAAATATGACTGATTTCCCAGTTTAGGGCCGCATGACAATTTCCACAAATGAGCTAACACAAGTCCCCATACCGTTGAATTTCGAATCGACTCTATTCAAGGTGTCGAAAAAACTTTTGTAATTATGGATAAGGTAAGGAATTCCCGACAATTGGACACCAATATATTGTGGATTCGATAAAAAGGAAAAATTACAAATGCAGTCTTATTGTGCACACTGGAATTCGGAGGCTGTAAATTGTCAGACGACATACCGCGCACATGGTGAAAGCTGTACTTTTTACTATCTGAGCAAATGAAAAATCGCTGTAAACATAGACAAATCAAATAATTTCACACAATTTGATCCCCATTTTGAAAATATTTCTTTTACTGGAAAAAAGTTATAAACAAGTGAAATATGACTGATTTCCCAGTTTAGGGCCGCATGACAATTTCCGCAAATGAGCTAACACTAGTCCGCATACCGTTGAATTTCGAATCGACTCTATTCAAGGTGTCGAAAAAACTTTTGTAATTATGGATAAGGTAAGGAATTCCCGACAATTGGACACCAATATATTGTGGATTCGATAAAAAGGAAAAATTACAAATGCAGTCTTATTGTGCACACTGGAATTCGGACGCTGTAAATTGTCAGACAACATACCGCGCACATGGTGAAAGCTGTACTTTATACTATCTGAGCAAATGAAAAATCCCTGTAAACATAGACTAATCAAATAATTTCACACAATATGATACACATTTTGAAAATATTTCTTTTACTGGAAAAAAGTTATAAACAAGTGAAATATCACTGATTTCCCAGTTTAGGGCCGCATGACAATTTCCGCAAATGAGCTAACACAAGTCCCCATACCGTTGAATTTCGACTCGACTCTAATCAAGGTGTCGAAAAAACTTTTGTAATTATGGATAAGCCAAGAAATTCCCGACAATTTGACACCAATATATTGTGGATTCGATAAAAAGAAAAATTACAAATGCAGTCTTATTTTGCACACTGGAATTCGGACGCTGTAAATTGTCAGACGACATACCGCGCACATGGTGAAAGCTGTACTTTTTACTATCTGAGCAAAAGAAAAATCCCTGTATACATAGACAAATCAAATAATTGCACACAATTTGATACCCATTTTAAAAATATTCCTTTACTGGAAAAAAAGTTATAAAAAAGTGAATTATGACTGATTACCCAGTTTAAGTCCGCATGAAAATTTCCGCAAATGAGCTAACACTAGTCCCCATACCGTTGAATTTTGCCTCGACTCTATTCAAGGTGTCGAACAAACTTTTGTAATTATGGATAAGGCAAGAAATTCACGACAATTGGACACCAATATATTGTGGATTCGATAAAAAGGAAAAATTACAAATGCAGTCTTATTGTGCACACTGGAATTCGGACGCTGTAAATTGTCAGACGTCATGCCGCGCACATGGTGAAAGCTGTACTTTTTACTATCTGAGCAAATGAAAAATCCCTGTAAACATAGACATATCAAATAATTGCACACAATTTGATACCCATTTTGAAAATATTTCTCTTACTGGAAAAAAGTTATAAACAAGTGAAATATGACTGATTTCCCAGTTTAGGGCCGCATGACAATTTCCACAAATGAGCTAACACAAGTCCCCATACCGTTGAATTTCGAATCGACTCTATTCAAGGTGTCGAAAAAACTTTTGTAATTATGGATAAGGTAAGGAATTCCCGACAATTGGACACCAATATATTGTGGATTCGATAAAAAGGAAAAATTACAAATGCAGTCTTATTGTGCACACTGGAATTCGGAGGCTGTAAATTGTCAGACGACATACCGCGCACATGGTGAAAGCTGTACTTTTTACTATCTGAGCAAATGAAAAATCGCTGTAAACATAGACAAATCAAATAATTTCACACAATTTGATCCCCATTTTGAAAATATTTCTTTTACTGGAAAAAAGTTATAAACAAGTGAAATATGACTGATTTCCCAGTTTAGGGCCGCATGACAATTTCCGCAAATGAGCTAACACTAGTCCGCATACCGTTGAATTTCGAATCGACTCTATTCAAGGTGTCGAAAAAACTTTTGTAATTATGCATAAGGTAAGGAATTCCCGACAATTGGACACCAATATATTGTGGATTCGATAAAAAGGAAAAATTACAAATGCAGTCTTATTGTGCACACTGGAATTCGGAGGCTGTAAATTGTCAGACGACATACCGCGCACATGGTGAAAGCTGTACTTTTCACTATCTGAGCAAATGAAAAATCCCTGTAAACATAGACAAATCAAATAATTTCACACAATTTGATACCCATTTTGAAAATATTTCTTTTACTGGAAAAATTTATAAACAAGTGAAATATTACTGATTTCCCAGTTTAGGGCCGCATGACAATTTCCGCAAATGAGCTAACACAAGTCCCCATTCCGTTGAATTTCGACTCGACTCTAATCAAGGTGTCGAAAAAACTTTTGTAATTATGGATAAGCCAAGAAATTCCCGACAATTTGACACCAATATATTGTGGATTCGATAAAAAGAAAAATTACAAATGCAGTCTTATTTTGCACACTGGAATTCGGACGCTGTAAATTGTCAGACGACATACCGCGCACATGGTGAAAGCTGTACTTTTTACTATCTGAGCAAAAGAAAAATCCCTGTATACATAGACAAATCAAATAATTGCACACAATTTGATACCCATTTTAAAAATATTCCTTTACTGGAAAAAAAGTTATAAAAAAGTGAATTATGACTGATTACCCAGTTTAGGTCCGCATGAAAATTTCCGCAAATGAGCTAACACTAGTCCCCATACCGTTGAATTTTGCCTCGACTCTATTCAAGGTGTCGAACAAACTTTTGTAATTATGGATAAGGCAAGAAATTCACGACAATTGGACACCAATATATTGTGGATTCGATAAAAAGGAAAAATTACAAATGCAGTCTTATTGTGCACACTGGAATTCGGACGCTGTAAATTGTCAGACGTCATGCCGCGCACATGGTGAAAGCTGTACTTTTTACTATCTGAGCAAATGAAAAATCCCTGTAAACATAGACATATCAAATAATTGCACACAATTTGATACCCATTTTGAAAATATTTCTCTTACTGGAAAAAAGTTATAAACAAGTGAAATATGACTGATTTCCCAGTTTAGGGCCGCATGACAATTTCCACAAATGAGCTAACACAAGTCCCCATACCGTTGAATTTCGAATCGACTCTATTCAAGGTGTCGAAAAAACTTTTGTAATTATGGATAAGGTAAGGAATTCCCGACAATTGGACACCAATATATTGTGGATTCGATAAAAAGGAAAAATTACAAATGCAGTCTTATTGTGCACACTGGAATTCGGAGGCTGTAAATTGTCAGACGACATACCGCGCACATGGTGAAAGCTGTACTTTTTACTATCTGAGCAAATGAAAAATCGCTGTAAACATAGACAAATCAAATAATTTCACACAATTTGATCCCCATTTTGAAAATATTTCTTTTACTGGAAAAAAGTTATAAACAAGTGAAATATGACTGATTTCCCAGTTTAGGGCCGCATGACAATTTCCGCAAATGAGCTAACACTAGTCCGCATACCGTTGAATTTCGAATCGACTCTATTCAAGGTGTCGAAAAAACTTTTGTAATTATGCATAAGGTAAGGAATTCCCGACAATTGGACACCAATATATTGTGGATTCGATAAAAAGGAAAAATTACAAATGCAGTCTTATTGTGCACACTGGAATTCGGAGGCTGTAAATTGTCAGACGACATACCGCGCACATGGTGAAAGCTGTACTTTTCACTATCTGAGCAAATGAAAAATCCCTGTAAACATAGACAAATCAAATAATTTCACACAATTTGATACCCATTTTGAAAATATTTCTTTTACTGGAAAAATTTATAAACAAGTGAAATATTACTGATTTCCCAGTTTAGGGCCGCATGACAATTTCCGCAAATGAGCTAACACAAGTCCCCATTCCGTTGAATTTCGACTCGACTCTAATCAAGGTGTCGAAAAAACTTTTGTAATTATGGATAAGGTAAGGAATTCCCGACAATTGGACACCAATATATGTGGATTCGATAAAAAGGAACAATTACAAATGCAGTCTTATTGTGCACACTGGAATTCGGACGCTGTAGATTGTCAGACAACATACCGCGCACATGGTGAAAGCTGTACTTTATACTATCTGAGCAAATGAAAAATCCCTGTAAACATAGACAAATCAAATAATTTCACACAATATGATACACATTTTGAAAATATTTCTTTTACTGGAAAAAAGTTATAAACAAGTGAAATATCACTGATTTCCCAGTTTAGGGCCGCATGACAATTTCCGCAAATGAGCTAACACAAGACCCCATACCGTTGAATTTCGACTCGACTCTAATCAAGGTGTCGAAAAAACTTTTGTAATTATGGATAAGGCAAGAAATTCTCGACAATTTGACACCAATATATTGTGGATTCGATAAAAAGGAAAAAATTACAAATGCAGTCTTATTGTGCACACTGGAATTCGGAGGCTGTAGATTGTCAGACGACATACCGCGCACATGGTGAAAGCTGTACTTTTTACTATCTGAGCAAAAGACAAATCCCTGTATACATAGACAAATCAAATAATTGCACACAATTTGATACCCATTTTGAAAATATTTCTTTTGCTGGAAAAAAGTTATAAAAAAGTGAATTATGACTGATTACCCAGTTTAGGTCCGCATGAAAATTTCCGCAAATGAGCTAACAGTTGTCCCCATACCGTTGAATTTTGCCTCGACTCTATTCAAGGTGTCGAACAAACTTTTGTAATTATGGATTAGGCAAGAAATTCACGACAATTGGACAGCAATATTTTGTGGATTCTATAAAAAGGGAAAATTACAAATGCATTCATATTGTTCACACTGGAATTCGGACGCTGTATATTGTCAGACGACATACCGCGCACATGGTGAAAGCTGTACATTTTACTATCTGAGCAAAAGAAAAATCCCTGTATACATAGACAAATCAAATAATTGCACAGAATTTGATACCCATTTTGAAAATATTTCTTTTACTGGAAAAAAGTTATAAACAAGTGAAATATGACTGATTTCCCAGTTTAGGGCCGCATGACAATTTCCACAAATGAGCTAACACAAGTCCCCATACCGTTGAATTTCGAATCGACTCTATTCAATGTGTCGAAAAAACTTTTGTAATTATGGATAAGGTAAGGAATTCCCGACAATTGGACACCAATATATTGTGGATTCGATAAAAAGGAAAAATTACAAATGCAGTCTTATTGTGCACACTGGAATTCGGACGCTGTAAATTGTCAGACGACATACCGCGCACATGGTGAAGGCTGTACTTTTTACTATCTGAGCAAATAAAAAATCCCTGTAAACATAGACAAATCAAATAATTGCACACAATTTGATACCCATTTTGAAAATATTTCTTTTACTGGAAAAAAGTTATAAAAAAGTGAATTATGACTGATTACCCAGTTTAGGTCCGCATGAAAATTTCCGCAAATGAGCTAACACTAGTCCCTATACCGTTGAATTTGGCCTCGACTCTATTCAAGGTGTCGAACAAACTTTTGTAATTATGGATAAGTCATTAAATTTCCGACAATTTTACACCAGTATTTTGTGGATTCTATAAAAAGGAAAAATTACAAATGCAGTCTTATTGTGCACACTGGAATTCGGACGCTGTAAATTGTCAGACGACATACCGCGCACATGGTGAAAGCTGTACTTTTTACTATCTGAGCAAATGAAAAATCCCTGTAAACATAGACAAATCAAATAATTGCACACAATTTGATACCCATTTTGAAAATATTTTTTTTACTTGAAAAAATTTATAAACAAGTGAATTATGACTGATTTCCCAGTTTAGGGCCGCATGACATTTTCCGCAAATGAGCTAACACACGTCCCCATACCGTTGAATTTCGCCTCGACTCTATTCAAGGTGTCGAAATAACTTTTTTCATTATAGATAACGTGAGAAATTCCAGACAATTGGACCGCAATATTTTGTGCATTCGATAAAAAGGAACAATTAGAAATATAGTCTTATTGTGCACACTGGAATTCGGACGCTGTATATTGTCAGACGACATACCGCGCACATCGTGAAAGCTGTACTTTTTACTATCTGAGCAAAAGAAAAATCCCTGTATACATAGTCAAATCAAATAATTGCACACAATTTGATACCCATTTTGAAAATATTTCTTTTACTGGAAAAAAGTTATAAAAACGTGAATTATGACTGATTACCCAGTTTAGGTCCGCATGAAAATTTCCGCAAATGAGCTAACACTAGTCCCCACACCGTTGAAGTTTGCCTCGAATCTATTCAACGTGTCGAAAAAAACTTTTGTAATTATGGATAAGGCAAGAAATTCGCGACAATTTGACACCAATATTTTGTGGATTCTCTAAAAAGGAAAAAGTAGAAATGCATTCTTATTGTGCACACTGGAATTCGGACGCTGTAAATTGTCAGACGACATACCGCGCACATGGTGAAAGCTGTACTTTTAACTATCTGAGCAAATGAGAAATCTTTGTAAACATAGACAAATCAAATTAATGCACGCAATTTGATATCCATTTTGAAAATATTTCTTTTACTGTAAAAAAGTTATGAGCAAATGAAATATGACTGATTTCCCAGTATAGGGCCGCATGACAATTTACGCAAATGAGTTAACACAAGTCACCATATCGTTGAAATTCGCCTTGACTCTATTCAATGTGTAGGAAAAAGTTTTGTAATTATGGATAAGGCAAGAAATTCCGGACAATTGGACACCAATATTTTGTGGATTCGATAAAAAGGAAAAATTAGAAATGCAGTCTTATTGTGCACACTGGAATTCGGATGATGTAAATTGTCAGACGACATACCGCGCACATGGTGAAAGCTGTACTTTTTACTATCTGACCAAATGAAAAATCCCTTTAAACGTTGACAAATCAAATAATTGCACACAATTTGATACCCATTTTGAAAATATTTCTTTTACTTGAAAAAAATTATAAGTAAGTTAAATATGACTGATTTTCCAGTTCATGGCCGCATGAAGATTTTTGCAAATGAGCTAACACAAGTCGCCATATCGTTTAATTTCCCCTCGACTCTAGTCAATGTGTTGAAAAAACTCTTGTAATTATGGATAAGGCAAGAAATTTACGACAATTGGACACCAACATTTTGTGGATTCGATGAAAACGAATAATTAGAAATGTAGTCTTATTGTGCACACTGGAATTCGGCCGGTGTAAATTGTCAGACGACATACCGCGCACATGGTGAAAGCTGTACTTTTTACTATCTGACCAAATGAAATATTCGTATAAACATAGACAAATCACATAATTGCACACAATTTGATACATATTGTGAAAAAAAAATTTTTACTGGAAAAAAGTTATAAACAAGTGAATTACGACTGATTTCCCAATTTAGGGCCGCATGTATATTTCCGCAAATGAGCTAACACAAGTCCCCATATCGTTGAATTTCGCCTCTACTCTAATGAATGTGTAGGAAAAACTTTTGCAAGTATGGATAAGGCAAGAAATTCTCGACAATTTGACACGAATATTTTGTGGATTCGACAAAAAGGAGAAATTAAAAATGCAGTCTTATTGTGCATATTGGAATTCGGACGCTGTAAATTGCCAGACGACATACCGCGCACATGGTGAAAGCTGTACTTTTTACTATCCGACCAAATGAAATATCCCTGTAAACAAAGTCAAATCAAATTATTGCACGCAATTTGATACCCATTTTGAAAATATTTCTTTTACTGGAAAAAAGTTATAAACCCGTGAAATATCACTGATTTCCCAGTTTAGGGCCGCATGGCAATTTCCGCAAATGAGCTAACACAAGTCCCCATATCGTTGAATTTAGCCTCGACACTAATCAATATGTATAAAAAACTTTTGTAATTATGGATAAGGCAAGAAATTCGCGACAATTGGACACCAATATTTTGTGGATTCGATAAAATGGAGAAATTAGAAATGCAGTCTTATTGTGCACTTTGGAATTCGGACGCTGTAAATTGTCAGACGACATACCGCGCACATGGTGAATGCTGTACTTTTTACTATCTGACCAAATAAAAAATAAATGTAAACATAGACAAATCAAATAATTGCACACAATTTGATACCCATTTTGAAAATATTTCTTTCACTGGAAAAAAGTTATAAACAATTGAATTATTACTGATTTCTCAGTTTAGGGCCGCTTGAAAATATTCCGCAAATGAGCTAACACTAGTCGACTTTAATCAAGGTGTAAAATAAACTTTGTTAATTATGGATAAGGCAAGAAATTACCGACCATTGGACACCAATATTTTGTGGATTCGATAAAAATTGTCTAATATACATTTTTTACCTTTTAATTGTTTATTATCCATTTTTATCTTTTTTATTGACTAATAAACATTTTTTACATATTTCATTGTCTAATATACATTTTTTATTTTTTAATTGACTAATATACATTTTTAACATTTTTAATTGTCTAATATATATTTATTACTATTTTAATTGTCTACTACACATTTTTTTTTACTTTTTTTAATTGTCTACTGAATATTTTTTACTTTTTTTAATTGTCTAATTTTCATTGTCAATTATACATTCATTCTTTTTCAGTTATACATTTTTTCAATTATACATTTTTAGTTTTTCATAATACATTTTCATTTTAATTGTCTATTTTACATTTTTTTACTTTTTTTGATTTTCTAATATATATTTTTTATTTTTTTAATTGTCTGATATACATTTTTACTTTTATTAATTGCCTAATATATATTTTTTTACTTTTTTTAATTGTCTAATATACATTTTTTACATTTTTCATTGTCTAATATACATTTTTACCTTTTTTCTTTGTGTAATATATATTTTTTACTTTTTTTAATTGTCGTATATACTTATTTTACGTTTTTAATTTGTCTAATATATATTTTTTACTTTTTTTAATTGTCTAATATACATTTTTAAAATTTTTCAATAGTCTAATATATATTTTTACCTTTTTTATTGTCTAATATACATTTTTTAATTTTTTACCTAATATACATTTTTTTCTTTTTTAATTTTTCTAATATACATTTTTACTTTTTTAATTGTCTATTATATATTTTTTTATTTTTTTAATTGTGTAATATACATTTTTTACTTTTTTACTTGTCTAATATACATTTTTAACTTTTTTCATTGTTTAATATACATTTTTTCCTTTTTTTAATTGTCCAATATACATTTTTTGAATTTTATTTAATTTCTTTGTCTGATATAATTTTTTTAATTTTCTAATTTTCTAATATACATTTTTACTTTTTTAATTGTCTTATATATAACTTTTTTTAACTAATATATATTTTTTACTTTTTTTAATTGTCTAATATACATTATTTAATTTTAATTGTTTAAATATACATTACGTTTACTTTTATTTGTCTAATACACATTTTTTTTACTTTTTTTAATTGTCTCTTATACATTCTTTCTTTTTTTAATTTTCTAATATACATTTTTTACTTTATTTAATTGTCTAATATATATTTTTTACTTTTGAAATTGTTTAATATACGTTTTCTTACTTTAGTTACTTGTCTAATATACATTTTTTACTTTTTCAATTGTCTAATATATATTTTTTACTTTTTTTAATTGTCCAATATACATTTATTACTTTTTTTAATTGTCTAATATATTTTTTACTTTTTTAATTATCTAATATATATTTTTTACTTTTTTAAATTGTCTGATATCTATTTTTACTTTTTTTAATTGTCTAATATACATGGTTTTATTTTTTCAATTGTCTAATATACATTTTTTACTTTTTTAATTGTCTAATATACATTTTTGACATTTTTAATATTCTAACATACATCTTTTGCTTTTTTTAATTGTCTAATGTATATTTTTGGCTTTTTTTAATTGTGTAATATATATTTGCCTTTTTTAATTGGCTATTATACATTTTTTACTTCTTTAATTATCTAATATACTTTTTTGTCTTTTTTAATTGTCCAATATCCATTTTTTACTTTCTTTTAATTGTCTAATGTATATTTTTTACTTTTTTATTGTCCAATATACATTTTTACTTTTTTAATTGTTATATAATACTTTTTACTTTTTTTTAATTGTCTAAAATACATTCTTTACTTTTTTTTAATTATCTGATATATATTTTCACATTTTGTAATTGTCTAATATATATTTTTTACTTTTTTAATTGCCCAATATACATTTTTTACTTTTTTTAATTGTCTAATAAATATTTTTTACTTTTTTTAATTGTCTAATATACATGGTTTTATTTTTTCAATTGTCTAATATACATTTTTTACTTTTTTAATTGTCTAATATACAATTTTTACATTTTTTAATTGTCTAAGATACATTTTTCCTTTTTTTAATTGTCTACTATATATTTTTTCCTTCTTTAATTGTCTAATATATTTTTTTGCATTTTAATTGTCTAATATACAATTTTTACTTTTTTAATGTCTAATATACATTTTTACTTTTTTTAATTGTCTAATAAACATTTTTCACTTTTTTTAATTGTCTTATTATATATTTTTACTTTTTTTAATTTGCTAATATATATTCTTTTACTTTTTTAATTGTCTAATATATATTTCTACTTTTTTAATCGTCTAATATGCATTCTTTTACTTTTTTTAATTGTCTAATATATATTTTTATGTTTTGTAATTGTGTAATATGTATTTTTACTTTTTTAATTGCCTAATATACATTTTTTTACTTTTTTTAATTGTCTAATAAACATTTTTTAATTTTTTTTATTGTCTAATATACATCTTTTACTTTTTTTACTTGTATAATATACATTTTTACTTTTTGTAATTTTTGTAATATACATTTTTTGCCTTTTTCAATTGTCTAATATACATTTTTTACTTTTTTAATTGTCTAAAATATATTTTTTACTTTTTTTAATAGTCCAATATATATTTTTTACTTTCTTTTAATCGTCTAATATACATTTTTTACTTTTTTTATTGCCTCATATACATTTTTACATTTTAATTGTCTAATATACATTTTTACTTTTTGTAATTGTGTAATATACATGTTTTACCTTTTTCAATTGTCTAATATACATTTTTTACTTTTTCAATTGTCTAATATACATTTTTTACTTTTTTTAATTGTCCAATATAAATTTTTACTTTTTTAATTGTCCAATATACATTTGTATATTTTAATTGTTTAATATACATTTTTTACTTTTTTTTAATTGTCTAATATACATTTTTTACTTTTTCCATTCTCGAATATATTTTTTACTTTTTTAATTGTCTAATATACATTTTTTATTTTTTAATTGTCTAATACACATTTTTTACTTTGTAATTGTCTAATATACATTTTTTACTTTTTTTAATTTTCTAATACATATTTTTTCATTTTTTTAATTGTATAATTTACATTTTTTACTTTTTTAAATGTCTAATATAAAATTTTTACTTTTTTCAATTGTCTAATATACATTTTTTACGTTTTTTAGTTGTCTAATATACATTATTTTACTTTTATTAATAGCGTAATATATATGTTTTACTTTTTCAATTGTCTAATATACATTTTCTATTTTTTAATTTGTCTAATATACATTTTTACTTTTTTTAATTGTCTAATATATACTTTTTTACCTTTTTTAATTGTCTAATATATATTTTTACTTTTTTTAATTATCTTTTACTTGTCAAATATACATTTTTTACTTTTTTAATTTGTGTAATATACATTATTTTACTTTTTTTAATTGTCTAATATACATTTTTTAGAGTCTGTCTATATTTCTGAGATGAGGTATTATGTACAGTATTTACATTAGTCGGACTATTGTCCTCACCTTTGTCGCCATATTTGTCACAACGTTTCGGCCGTTGTACGCTCCAGCCTTCTTCAGGTGGTTGGAATTTCAAACCGAACCCTTTATTTCGATCATTGGGGTAGACTGTTCTAGTTCCACGAACCATGTTTGATGGATGTCAGTTATCAGTTATCTTCTGCTAATTTTCCCTCTGAAAGTTCTCCACTGCCTGAACCGGTTATTGAACTCACACTCTTTGGGTCTGTCACTGGATCTAACCAACGCCTTTATCCACTGTGCCATATGTCCTTGAGGACATCTGAGTATGAATTTTTGGCTATTATAAACTAAATTTTTTTCAGTAATTTACCTATCACACCCTGTAGAGAGATAGATAGATAGATAGATAGATAGATAGATAGATAGATAGATAGATAGATAGATAGATATTTGCTAATGAGATATCCCAGCATGGAGCCGATTTTGTTGTTAAAAAAAACGATAAATAGAAAGAGCAAACAAATTTTCGTCACATTTTGAGACTCGCACATGCAAAGATACACACGGGAATTATGTGTCAAAATTGCCGCCAAAGAAACAAACTTTCTTTATGAGAGATTAGAAAAATTTCCACAACAAACTTTTTCACTTAATATCTTTCACAGAAAAATCTTTTGTCTAAGTTAAATTCAACCTTTCAATCAAAGGCAGACGAACATTGAACATTTCTCAAACAGCAAAGAACTTTTTCTCTATACCTTTGCATAGATCATTACAAACAAAGAAATTGTAAATTGTGTATATAAAATTTAATCTGTTGTTTCAAACATGGATTTTTTGTCGTGATTAAATATTGTTACTATTTGGCCATTTCTTATAATTTATGTTTGTGGATACTGCATATTTTATTTGCAGCACAATTTTAAATATTCACGCATCCTTCTTAGATCCAGTATAGATAGATAGATAGATAGATAGATAGATAGATAGATAGATAGATAGATAGATGCTAATGAGATATCCCAGCATGCATCTGTAGGATTTGATTTTTTTTTTAATTCAGGCATGGTGCATTCCTAGTAGCTATTCTTATGGATTGGAACAAACAAACACAAAGAAAAAATGAACATGGAGATCCATGATTTTCTCCATTCTGAAGGGACATCTTTTTTCCTTTGAGTTTAATATTTAACCAGGTAGTAAGTTAAGTTTTCATGATTAGTCATATAGCTGCCTGAATATCTCTAACGACTAACTTCAAGTTATTTCTGGTTTTAGTCATAATATTTCTGGGAATTACAAAGAGATTTTTGTAAACTGAAAATAAAATTAATTTATCTGAATTTTTGAAACCTACAAATTCCTTAATATTGGCTTTTTAATTCGATTTTTAAAAATAAAAGTTTTCGTTCTTTCTTAATTATTATTTTCCCGAGATATAATCCCGGAAAATAATCAACACAAGAAAACAATTAAAAAATATATTTATAATATTTTAAATGGGGCGTTTGATAGCAAACACAGATATACCACAACGTAAAACCTGAAGGGAGAATTTACTCTATAGCAGGTAATGATTGCCACAAGGAATATATAGGAGTAACCACTAGAAATTTGAATAAAATATTATATGAACACAAAACGGATCTCTTATAATACAATACAATCAATGCGTCACTCACCATGAGTGTGAACATAACATATTACCTGCATAAAATGTGACAGCCCCCAATTATTCAAGTTAAAATGTAGTTTTGGGGCTATATTTACCATACAAGACAATGCCCCACGAATAGTATTTCAAAATGTATTGTGTTAAATTTATTAAATTCAGAAAGCATATAGTTTCTTTTAACTCCAATTCTAATGAAAAATCAGAGGGTAGAGTAGATATTGCCAGCAAACTATCACAATCTACAATACCCCATGAGTAGGTGAATGTGTTTCCAGTAGCCTATTACTTTAGCCTGAATGACTTTCCCCTGCTAACCACCCACTCATTCCACTGTTCTCAAATGCAATTTTGTTAATGGCTTGTTGAGACACATATCCAATTGAGAATGTAAATAAATCTAAAAGACATGCCTGTGTAGCTAATTAGTATTTCATTGATTGATTCATTTTCTACAGCTTATCAACCCTTTGCAGGTTATTTAAAGCCAGAAAATATTTTTAGATTGTAAGAAATTATATTTGGGCGGGGGGTGGAGATAATGGTTTAGTGATACAAGTCTTACTAATTAACCTATAGCTAGTGGGGAGAAGAGTTGGACTCATAGTTATTTACGCATAAGTGAATATAATATCTCCAACAAGAAATAGAACTCAGATTTTCAATTCCAAGCCAATATCCATTATCCATTGCATCACCTGCAAATCAATGCTTACAACACCTGGAATTCCCAAGCGGTCACCTATCCTGGTACTCTTCAGGATCAATGTTGCAGAACTCTGATGATAGTACAGGAACCAATGTTTTCAATATATGTAATATTGTAAGATATGTGAGATATTTAACAGAAGTAAAAACAAAAAAATAAACCTCTACTCCTGTTTAAAAGACCTGGGAGGAGTGTGAACTGAACGATATTTATCAAACAATTTGCCATTATAATATGGATTAGAACACACAAAAATTCTTACATTGGTGAAACCATTTTTTTAACAATGAAAAATTTAGAAAACACCAAAGTAAATGTTAAAATAAAATTTTTATCCCATTTGAGAATAGTAGTTTTTCTCATATTCTCTAACACTCAGCAACCCCTTGCGTCCTAGTGGCTTTATTGCCTTTCATCTTCAAAAGTTTAAATGCAATGTCAATCGTTATCTTCTGTCTTCTTAATTCTTGTTCTTTTATTGTCTTCTCTCCTTAATAGTAGTTTTTTCGCATATTCTCTAACATTCAGTGACCCCTTGCGTCCTAGTGGCTTTATTGCCTTTGATCTTCAAAAATTGAAATGCTATGTCAATTGTTATCTTCAGTCTTCTTAGTTCTTGTTCTTTTATTTTCTTCTCTCCTTAATAGTAGTTTTTCTCATATTCTCTAACATTCAGTGACCCCTTAAGTCCTAGTGGCTTTATTGCTTTTGATCTTATTTACGCATAAGTGAATATAATGTCCCCAACAAGAAATAGAACTCACTTCGCAAGTCACATGATGTCACTTCATAAATCACATGATGTCACTTCATAAATCACATGATGTCACTTCACAAGTCACATGATGTCACTTCACATGTCACATGATATCATTTCATAAATCACATGATGTCACTTTATAAATCACATGATGTCACTTCATAAGTCACATGATGTCACTTCATACGGTCATGGTCATTCAGTTTGTTTACTGCAGTCAATCTGAGCAGTTGCATTTTTAGCCTGGGCCAAGTAGCCTGGGCCAAGTAGCCTGGGCCAAGTAGCCTGGGCCAAGTAGCCTGGGCCAAGTAGTCAGAACTGAGTCTAAATGTATCTCCTCCTGCAAATGCTCAGTCAGTTATGTGCTATGCGTGATACACACTTAGGCAATCATGTATCTTTCGATACATGACTCACAAGGCAGATTTTTTCCCTCGCAGTAGGTTGCCATTTCTTTCTTCAGTAGGCCAGTTGCCATCGAAAGCTAGAGAACCTGGTCTGTCCTGCTATTTACACATAGTTGGGGGGAGAAGAAAAAATTAATAACTTTCCCAAAGGTATTAGCACGTAAGTGAATGTAATGGATTTGACTGGAATTCAAACACAGCTTTCCAGGACTACTTATCATGAATGGATCAGTCCATTCAAGATAATAAGGAGGGTAACAGGCTCTTACTACAACAGTGCCAATATCACTTATTGCATTGTGATCATTTAGGTGATCATGACTAACGAGGCAGATTTTTTCCGCATAGTTGGTTGCTATTTCATTCTGCGGTAGATCAGTTGCCATCAAAGGCTATAGAACCCAGTCTGTCCTGCTATTTACCCATAACTGGGGGAGGGGGAGAAGAAGAAGATTCATACCTTCCCCAAGAGTATTAGCATGTAAATGAATGTAATGGATTGAAATGGAATTCAAACTCGGATCTCTAATACCTCAATCCGAGCCGCTATCCATGACTCCAGCAAATAGAATATATAGACAGATCCTGAAGAATGCTGGAGTGTACAACAGCCAAAACGTTGTGAATATGGCAACAAAGATGAGGGTAACAGTCCAAATAGGGTAAATAGTTACAATACCTCATTTCAAAAATATAAACAGATAAATGAAGCTTTTAGGCATTTTTAAAACATTGGCACATTCACAATGTTTTAAAAAATGCCTAAAAGCTTCATTTATCTGTTTATATTTTTGAAATGAGGTATTGTAACTATTTACAATCAAGAAACAACGCGTGACATACCTGGCAGATATAAGCAAGTGGATGAAAGAATGTGGCCTCGGGGGGGAAGCAGAGGGAAGGAATTTGTTGAGAGCTGCAAGGGATAGAGAGTTAGCATTTGGAATTTTCATGTAAGAAATTTTTTATTGCCTTTTATTTCGATAAAGGAAATTTATTAAATGCTAAAATCTGACACTACACTGTCTTTGATTTTTTTTTCTTTTTTGTTTCTTCCATTGCACTATGATTTGTCTGTCATGTAACAGTTGCACATGCATGTCAGATGTAATGCACAACACACCATGAGATGCACAGGCGCCTTGTGCGGCAATAGGAGCGTTATAGTTATTTCCAATTGGTTTATTTCAGCAATTTTTTAACCATCATGCATGCAAAAACAAAAAATGGTTATTTCTTTGACCCTGATATTATCTACCATATACACTTTTGACTCCTTTGGCAATGTTTACCTATCTATATATAAAATTTTGTTAATCTGTCTGCCACACCCTCTAAAATAGCCATACATTGACTGATTGGGCAAACAGGTAAGGGGGTACAAAGTACAGTTGGTTTTACTAAAGTGCATAGCTTAGTACAACAGATTTTTATTAATCTTTTTGGGGGAAAAAAAATTTTATTAATGTATTTACTCTATTTTTAAAAAAACAATTTAATGATTAACATAAGAAATACGTATTTAATAAAAATGCAGTATTGTTTTTGCATATCTAAGTTTTTTATTTCATCGATTGGTTTATGAAATTGAATAAGACAGAGTTTGTAAATCTTGACAAAAAATGTTAGCAATAACTTCAACAATACAAAATACTGTGAAGATTTCAACATGTGTTAGTTGCAAAACAAATTCTAGTTTTTAAAAAGTGATGATGATAATTTTAATAAAACTGAAACACATGAAAGTGGATTTATACATTTTCTTTAATCTTGAGAACTGACCACAAAGATGTTAAACACCATTTATTTATTGGATTGTTTATCTACAAGAATAATTTTACATTTACAAGATTATAAAAATATGTGGACCATCTATAATGAAATATATATTTTTCACCATTTTCTAAAGAAAGAAAGAAATATGAAAAAAATTTTTCTTTTTTTTTTTAATCCATAAATTTATAAAAACGTCTGAACAAAAAAATTTAAATAAACATAGACTGATGAGTACCCAATTATAAATTTTTCAAAAATGTATTTTCTGTACATTTTTTTCATTTGCTCACATCATTTTAAATTCACTAACTTTAGGTTGAGAGCATTTCTTTGGAACCAAACATTCTTTTAATTTTAAATTTTAGATAAGACCCCAAACACTCAATATTTTGTGTTGTGTATCTCCCTCTTTGGGTGGACAAGGTTTTCACGGTGGATAATTACAGAATATATGTAATTTTTACCAGCCCTTACATTAAAATAAAACATGTTTTCACAGTTATAAAATAATAAATATTGTGTTATAGTTGGTTTACATATTTTATAAATTTTTAAATAAACAATTTTCACATTTATTTCTTAATGTACGTAGGTCCTTACTTTCTGTACAAAAGAATTATTTTTATTTCATGGGTGACTTTTGCTGGATTTTGCAATTAATTTTGATTATTCTCAAATTTATTTCCAACTTATAAAAATTATTGTACAAAAAAATTGGCACAAAAAAATAATGTAAAAAATTGCTGAAAACAATGGCAGTAATAAAAACTTTGGAATCTAAAATTTCGGGATTGCCAGTCTGCATCTAACCTGGAATGTTTTTAATTTGCTCATGGAGTCGACCTCATTCCAAAATGGTATCATATGTTGGGCTACAGTCTCTCGGAGTGAAGTTAAAAACACGGAAATTTTATTTTGAAACACTGTAATTTGAGGACAATAATTATTTAATTTGAACACGAGTTAGAAAGTCGTGTCCCTTTAATTGCTTTTATCAGCGAAGATGGCTGAATCCGGAAACAATTGCAGTAATGAAAACTTGGGAATCCAAAATTCCAGGATTGTGGGTCCAGATCCAGCCCGGAATGTTTTTAATTTTCTCACGGAGTCGGCCTGATTCCAAAATGGTATATGTTGGGCTGCAGCCTCTAGGATTAAAGTTAAATTTCATTATTTTTTTCTTGAGTTTTAATGGGTTTTTTTTGTTTTTTTTGTTGTTAAATTTATTTTCCAAAATTGTGAATAATGTTAAGACTATAGAATTTTTGCATTCTATCTTGGCTGTTTTGAAAGGTTTTACCAAGCCAAAAAAATGGTTTTCCCATAATCCACGTGTATTTCCATCTATTAAAGTTTTACTTTTGTAATATCAGGCGATTCAAAATACAAGAAGAATTTTGGAGCTGCTTGTCTGAATCAAATTTAATTATTTCATTGACATTTCTTTTTTCATGGATCATGTAAAAGTTCTTGGCATTGAAAGTAGAAATAAGCAGGAAGGAGTTACTATTGTATTTGTGATTTACAAAGTCTCTCATCTGATGGAGTAGATTGCAGATGAACCTGTGTCGTCTTCCACCAGCTAATAGGATAGTCTGGGTCATCTGGCCTTGGGTAGCAACCACCCCAGAAGAAGGATAACCCTGAATTCAAGTGGGTAATGAACTTGGAAAAAATATTGATCCATTTTTTCTTCCCATCCTTGCTGCTGGTTAAATAGCAAGATGGACTGGGCCTTCTGTCTACGAGATGGAACACTAAATTTCAAACCATGATGTAGGCAATGGAGAAGCACTCTACTATCTTTCCCTGAAGGTCAAGGCATTTATCAGATAAAGGGAATGTGTGGAGAGCCATGATTACCTACTTCCTGAAGGGATGTAACTCTTTTGTATTATCTTCATATTTTATATTTTTATAACCACATTTTGGCCAGTATCATTCTGTAGTGGCCAAAGTTCAATTCCAGTCTTTTATTCTGATTTTTTAATGTTTTTGGGCAATATACTTTTTGGTCTTTCTCCTATGACTCCTGTCTGAGAAAAGCCAAAGAATATATTGGCTGAATTCACTCAGTATCTGAAATTAAGAAAATATTTTGATCAGTGAATGTTAAAAACCTGTCTGCTTTTTTTTTCAGTTAGTGGAATTCTTAAAGGTCATGATCCTCTTCTGAATCTTGTGTTGGATGGTACCATTGAATATCTCAGAAGTAAGCAAGTCTTTGGAATCACTATACCTTTTTTTTTTTCTCTCTCTCTAGAGAACAGTATGCTCAAAAGTTTTTTTAAATCAAAAGTAGTCATTTGTCATTCAGCAACTCAAGAAAGCTGAATTTAGCTGGTGGGCTTTTTTTCCACTCAGGAATTTGTAGTTGGTCTTTAAAAAAAAAAAAAGAAAAAAAAGTGGAATTTTTAAAGCAAAGATCAGCAGTCAGTGCACAATGACAAATTACTCCCTATTTACATAACTTATCCGGCCATTATTTATAAATATTAGTTCTGATTATGATTTGTTATAAAACTTATCACAATCATGGCTGATGAAGTAGATTGCAGATGGATCAAGAATTCTTCTCTGTTAGCGTCTTCCTAATGGCCAGTGCATTTCTGGGAGTGGGGGTTGGTTGGCTTGGTTGAAACCCAAAGATGCCCAAATATTTACAAATCTTAGTTAGGCATAAGACCACAGATATGGGGCACCCTATGAGGATTAAACTCACTGCTCATTAGTAGTGGGAAGCCAGATTAGCTCATTAACCTTACTTGAAGGAGTCCAATATGTGCCTGTTGTCATTTCAATTTTGGGAGCTGTTGAGAAAAGTTCATTGAAAATTGCATAAACCTTGCATTTTACAAGCGAATAATGACAAAATGTACTGATTAACTTTTGTGAACCTGCTTTACAAGACCCCATCCCACTTTTTTGAAGCAGCCTTTAGAGACCACATAAGTTCAATAATATTTTTTTTTCTCTCATTATTTTTCAGACCCAGATGATCCATACAAATTAACAGAAGACACCCGCCCATTGGGTTTGGTTGTGTGTCGAGGAACATCAGTTGTGTCAGTCTGTCCTGCTGAAGGGATGGAAGCAATTCCAAATCCATTTATCCAACAAGACAGCTGATTACTTCACTGGTCTCATTCTGCCTCAAAGACTTCAGATTCCAATTATTGGATTTGCCAAGAATTGTGGCATAAAATAAAAGTGGGTTTAAGAGTAAAAAAAAAAAAGAAAAAGTCACACACACACTCAGAGAAGAGATCTCTTGATTCTGACTTCAAACTCAGGCTCTGGCCATTGAGGATATTTTTAAAGAGCTTTTCTTTTTCAGTTTATTTGTTTCATGCATCTTCAGGCATAAACTACCTTTAGGAAACCTAACTTGAAAGAAATTCTTAGGAAAGGCCAATTTATTTAAACGTTTTTAATTTAGTTTGGATTTTTTTAAAATTAACCATTAGATTTTTCTGGCCAATTGAAACAAACAAAAGAGATGTCAATGTTCTACTATTTTTCAATCAGGGCAAAATTCTATTTTCTTCAGTTGAGATCTGGAAACGTCCAGCGTACAAATGTTTTCTCGTACAAATGTTGTTTATCTATTTCTTGCATTTACTTTTTCAGCTTTTGACACAATAATGCCAAACTGTTTTTTTTTGTTTTTTTTTATTAACCAGCATCCCATGCTGCCACAGATCTCTTAATGATTGTGAAATGGTAGCTGGTGGTGAGTTCTTCAAAAGGAAATTGTTTGGTGAACTGAAAGATTTGTAAAATGAAGAAAAAAGATTTAAACTTTGTTTGAATTTCTGGGACGTTGAGTTTTCGTTATTTACATTTGGACTATAGTTCGTAAACAACAACAAAGATGAGGAAAATAGTCTGAATGTAAATAGTGTCAATGAAGATTTCAACATTCGACGCATTACACAGAAATAAATAAAAAATTGTACGGAAAAAATTTAGGAAAAGACTGAGTTTTGTTTCTTCACCACTCCCCCCAATGTTTAATGGCAGTGTTTTTTATAATTTGGATAGAAACTGTCAAAAATAGAAAGAATTCCCCTGACCCATTTTCTTTTTTCTTTTTTTTTATAATGAAATGGTTTTCACAAAAGTTGTCATGAGCATTCTAGCTAGTGCATGTCATAGTCATCTGTATTTATTTAGAAGCAAACTCTTTATTCAATTCTCAGAATCAGATGTTTCCCATACTATTGTTTGGAAATATCGAGTATCAGTCAATCCATCCTTGTTACATTGCTTGGATATGATGTTTTTTTACATTACTGTCATAGAGGAATAAAGTGTCACTGCTGACATTTGGGTTTGAACACGAATCACCAGAGAGCAAGCGCAGTTAACCTCATCTTGAAATAATTAGATCACATGACAGGTAAAGTAAATTTTATATATATATATATATATATATATATATATATATATATATATATATATATATATATATATATATATATATATATATACATATATATATATATATATAAAGTCTCTCCTACAAAGAGGCATTACGAAAATGGCGAACAGTATTTGTTGAACTTAAAATAAAATCTACGTATCCTACATGTCATAATAGGATTTTCAGTAATATTTTCCATTTCACCAAAAAAGATGTCATATTTGCAGGACTACAGAGCAATAACCAGGCGAAGTTATTCAAAAATTAATCTAAAAATATACAGCAAAGTACAGCAAAATGGCAGAACTAAAAGCTATCGGGATTCAAATGCTGGTGCTACAAAAGCAGCAACAAGAACAACAATTGCAGCAACAAAAACAACATGAACAGCAATTACAACAACAGAAGTTTTTTGAATTATTTACTAAAACTACGGGAGAAAAGACTTCAGATTCATTTACTCCAGATGTTGCTAATTCAATCAGTGAATTTGTATACACTCCAGATGAAGGGATAACTTTTCCAGCTTATTATAGAAGACATGAAGGGATCTTCAAAAGGGATTGTTTGCATTGGAATGATGAAAAGTTCATTTATTATTAGGGAACATAAAAAATATGTGAATTATATTTTGCCAAAAAAAAAAGGTGAGATAAATTTAGATGAAACTTGTAATACTATCAAAACTTTTTGGTGATAGGAGTTCATTATTTAATGCATAATAACAATGTCTTACTTAGTAAAGTGCGACAATGAAGATTTTGTCACTTATGCAGGAGTCATGAAGCAAGAACGTAAGAAGTTCATGTTAAATTTCTGGATTTAATTAAATTCCCAATCTTCATCCAGGGTTTAACTTCTAATAAGGACGCGGAAATAAGATTCAGGATAATTGCTAAATTAGAAATGGATTCCAAATGAACACGCCAGAAAATAGCGGAAGAGTGTCAACATATTGTAAATCTAAAACTCAACGCTGCAAGGATTGAGGAAAACACATTTCACAAGTTCATAGCATCTGACCATCTAAGAGAAAAAGACTAGACGTTTTTCAACTCCTAACAGAAAAGTAAAAAAAGATGATAAACCGCCCTCAATACCAAATACTTGCCACAGTTTTGAAGGTAAGCATTTCAAAAGTAATTGTTTTTTTTTAACAACAAAAAATGCTACGAATGTGGGAGAGTAGGACACAAAAGTACTTGTTGCAGATACAAAAAATGGAGGAAAAACAAAACGTGTGTGAAGATGATAAATACACAGAGTAAAGATAAACATAAAAGGAAAATTTTAAGAAGATTTCGAATGTGTTTTTAACTGAGAAACATTTCAAAAGAGGAAATTTGTTTTTGTGGAGTTGATTCTAGATAGGAAATATTTTTTCCCACATACTTGCTACAAAGCAAAAAGGATTTAACAGTTAAAATTAAATCATTTCAGCCCAAGCAAGGCAATAAAACGTGTAAGAATAATGAGGAAAATTAAGGAGAGAGAACAAAGAATGAGAATTAAGAATACAGAAGTTAACAATTGATATTGCATTGAAATTTTTGAAGATCAAAGGCAATAAAGCCACTAGGACACAAAGGGTTACCGAATGTTAGAGAATATGAGAAAAATTACTATTAAGGAGAGAAGACAATAAAAGAACAAGAATTAAGAAGACAGAAGATAACGGCTGAGACTGCATTTAAATTTTTGAAGATCAAAGGCAATAAAGGCACTAGGACGCAAGGGGTTACTGAATGATAGAGAATATGTGAAAAACCACTATTAAGGAGAGAAGACAATAAAAGAACAAGAATTAAGAAGACAGAAAATAACAATTGACATTGCATTTAAATTTTTGAAGATAAAATGCAATAAAGCCACTAGGACGCAAGGGGTTACTGAGTGTTAGAGAATATGAGAAAAACTACTATTAAGGAGAGAATACAATAAAAGAACAAGAATTAAGAAGACAGAAGATAACGGCTGAGACTGCATTTAAATTTTTGAAGATCAAAGGCAATAAAGACACTAGGACGCAAGGGGTTACTGAATGTTAGAGAATATGAGAAAAACCACTATTAAGGAGAGAAGACAATAAAAGAACAAGAATTAAGAAGACAGAAAATAACAATTGACATTGCATTTAAATTTTTGAAGATAAAATGCAATAAAGCCACTAGGACGCAAGGGGTTACTGAGTGTTAGAGAATATGAGAAAAACTACTATTAAGGAGAGAAGACAATAAAAGAACAAGAATTAAGAAGACAGAAGATAACGGCTGAGACTGCATTTAAATGTTTGAAGATCAAAGGCAATAAAGACACTAGGACGCAAGGGGTTACTGAATGTTAGAGAATATGAGAAAAACCACTATTAAGGAGAGAAGACAATAAAAGAACAAGAATTAAGAAGACAGAAAATAACAATTGACATTGCATTTAAATTTTTGAAGATAAAATGCAATAAAGCCACTAGGACGCAAGGGGTTACTGAGTGTTAGAGAATATGAGAAAAACTACTATTAAGGAGAGAATACAATAAAAGAACAAGAATTAAGAAGACAGAAGATAACGGCTGAGACTGCATTTAAATTTTTGAAGATCAAAGGCAATAAAGACACTAGGACGCAAGGGGTTACTGAATGTTAGAGAATATGAGAAAAACCACTATTAAGGAGAGAAGACAATAAAAGAACAAGAATTAAGAAGACAGAAAATAACAATTGACATTGCATTTAAATTTTTGAAGATAAAATGCAATAAAGCCACTAGGACGCAAGGGGTTACTGAGTGTTAGAGAATATGAGAAAAACTACTATTAAGGAGAGAATACAATTAAAGAACAAGAATTAAGAAGACAGAAGATAACGGCTGAGACTGCATTTAAATTTTTGAAGATCAAAGGCAATAAAGACACTAGGACGCAAGGGGTTACTGAATGTTAGAGAATATGAGAAAAACCACTATTAAGGAGAGAAGACAATAAAAGAACAAGAATTAAGAAGACAGAAAATAACAATTGACATTGCATTTAAATTTTTGAAGATAAAATGCAATAAAGCCACTAGGACGCAAGGGGTTACTGAGTGTTAGAGAATATGAGAAAAACTACTATTAAGGAGAGAAGACAATAAAAGAACAAGAATTAAGAAGACAGAAGATAACGGCTGAGACTGCATTTAAATTTTTGAAGATCAAAACTGACTGGAAAGCAAGCTGCCAGAAGAGAGTTCCACAAGCAAGAAGTATGCTTAAAGAAACTGTTAACATAGAACTTACTGTTACATCTAACCATTTCAACTGTAAAATGATGAGACCTAACTGCCAATCTAGTACTGCATTTGTATTCATAGTCTAGGTTCCATAGAGGAAAGTGATGATATTTATTTCTGTTGTTATACAGAAACTGGCACAAGGCCCAAAGGAGGGCTGGCAAAGCTGGTCTTCACCTGTCTTGTATCTAAACTTAGCTAGCCACAATATTCTTTACACCTAAACAACACATTCTTATTTACCATTCTTATTACCATAGAAGAAAATTCATCCAAACAATTACCATTTATAGAAAAGGCACAGGGCAGCTACATTACGGCGATGGGAAAGGAGCTGAAGCCAAGATGCCAGGTCAGGAACAATAACATTGTGAATTCTGTGGGTTTTATCAAACATCTCTAAATACATAGCAGTAGCATCGAACCAGATGAGGTAGCAATATTCATTGCTTTTAAATTTTTCTTGAGTTTTCATTTAACTTCAGATTAAATTTGTTTTTTGAAAAAGTTTTTTTTCTCAAATGGGATAAAAATTTTATTTTAACATTTACTTTGGTGTTTTCTAAATTTTTCAGTGTTAAAAAATGGTTTCACCAATGTAAGAATTTTTGTGTGTTCTAATCTATATTATAATGGAAAATTGTTTGATAAATATCGTTCAGTTCACACTAATCCCAGGTCTTTTAAACAGGAGTAGAGGTTTATTCCTTGTTTCCTGTTTAGGATTGTGTTTCCGGTTCTGTATAAAGTTCATTTCAACTTTATACTTCTAACATCTTTGCCTAAATCCTGATATTTTTTTTTCTACAATAGGAGTAGATATGTTCACCTATCATCCAGTTTACACTCCTTCAAGGCTTTTTGAACAGGAGTAGAAGTTTATACATTGATCCCTGTTTAGGATTAGGCCTCCTGTTCCTTCTAAACTTTTTTTTGTTTGCTTTCACTCTCAGTAGCCCCTGGTGTATTAGTGGTATTATTGCCATGCTTTGGGTGAATTGATTTTTAAAAAAATTTGTTGTATAATCGAGAATTATGTAGTTGAATGATAAAACGGGCAAATTTTGTACAACTTATCTTCTAGAAATGCTTTATAATAGGAGAGAGCTATACAAGAAAGATTTATTCTCCCATTACAGGCATTATTATATCTGTGATATAATAACACTGTAATTTATGGACGGAAGAAAATGGCTGAAAGAAAAAGTAATGACTTGCTTTGTTATAAGAGAGAATTTTATACCACTAAGACATACACAAAACTATACATACATGTGTTTCACGCAGAGAAAAAATAGATATCTACACAGCATAGCAGAGTCTAAGGAGAATAAAAAAGGATGGGTGTTACATATAATATGGAAATTCTTCTGTGTTTCTGGAGAAGTGATGTTTAGTACTCTAGATTAAAATGGTCTGGATTCATCTACTATATACCTGACAAGGACCTATTCCATGAAGCGAAAGCAGCGAGTTTTGGGTTTTCCCAATAGGAAACGGCACCATGGATTTGTAAACTGTCGCATTTGCTGGAGTCATGGATAGCGGCTCGGATTGAGGTATTAGAGATCCGAGTTTGAATTCCATTTGAATCCATTACATTCATTTACGTGTTAATACCCTTGGCGAAGGTATGAATCTTCTTCTTCCCCCCCTCTCCCAATTATGGGTAAATAGCAGGACAGACTGGGTTCTATAGCCTTTGATGGCAACTGATCTACCGCAGAATGAAATAGCACCCAACTATGGGCAAAAAATCTGCCTCACTAGTCATGATCACCTAAATGATCACAATGCAATAAGTGATATTGGCACTGTTGTAGTAAGAGCCTGTTACCCTCCTTATTATCTTGAATGATAAGTAGTCCTGGAGAGATGAGTTTGAATTCCAGTCAAATCCATTACATTCACTTACATGCTAATACCTTTGGGAAAGTTATTAATCTTTTTCCCCCCAACTATGGGTAAATAGCAGGACAGACCAGGTTCTCTAGCTTTCAATGGCAACTGGCCTACTGCAGAAAGAAATGGCAACCTACTGCGAGGGAAGAAATCTGCCTCGTCAGTCATGTATCGAAAGATACATGATTGCCTAAGTGTGTATCACGCATGGCACATAACTGACTGAGCATTTGCTGGAGGAGACAGATTTAGACTCAGTTCTGGCTACTTTGCTCAGGCTACTTGGCCCAGGCTAAAAATGCAACTGCTCAGTTTGACTGCAGTAAACAAACTGAATAACCATGACGGTATGAAGTGATATCATGTGACTTGTGAAGTGACATCATGTGATTTATGAAGTCACATCATGTGATTTATGAAGTGACATCATGTGACTTGTGAAGTGATATCATGTGATTTATGAAGTGACATCATGTGACTTATGAAGTGACATCATGTGATTTATGAAGCGACATCATGTGACTTGTGAAGTGAGTTCTATTTCTCGTTGGGGACATTATATTCACTTATGCATAAATAACTACGAGCCCAACTCTTCTGCCCCCTAGCTACAGGTTAATTAGTAAGACTTGTACCACTAAACCATTATTTCCACCCCCCCAAATAATTTCTTACAATCTAAAAATATTTTCTGGCTTTAAATAACCTGCAAAGGGTTGATAAGCTGTAGAAAATGAATCAATCAATGAAATACTAATTAGCTACGCAGGCATGTCTTTTAGATTTATTTACATTCTCTGAAATAGAAATGTATAGAAACTACCGTGGTCAGAAAGTGAGGGATCAATTTGTATATTGATTGTAATATAGAATTGATCACCTACTTCATATCCACATAATAATGTCTTGTTTATCAGATTATGATTAGGTTTGAATTCACCTCTCCTCTCCCATCTATGGGTTAATCAGTAAGAATTGTCTCAAAAAAAAAAGAAAAAATTTTACAATCTAAAAATGTTTTCTGATGTTAAATAACTTGCAATGTGTTGATAAGCCGTAGAAAATAAATGAATCAATAAATATCCCACACTGACAACAGATATCAACCAAGAAAAGTTAAATGTAAGAGCCCGGATACAAATTATCGTGGATGATTTAGCAATCAGTATACTTTCTATACATTTTCACCTCATCATTTTAATAAAAGTAGCATGTTTTAAATCAAAATTACCATATATGGCGGTGTACAAGCCAACTTTTAACCTTAATCCTCCCCGCCAAATAGAGGGACCGTCTTCAGGTATAAAACATGGACCTTAAATCGTGTGGTTTATGTTATGTTTTTCATATGGGAGATTTTTGATAGTAGGCTGACCCCTGCCTTGTCTCCTTTTTTTAATGATGTTGAACAAAAACAATTGGATATGTGTCTCAACAAGCCATTAAAAAATTGCATTTGAGAACAGTGGAATGAGTGGGTGGTTAGCGGGAAAAGTCATTCAGGCTAATGTAATAGGCTACTGGAAACACATTCATCCACTCATGGGATATTGTAGATTGTGATAGTTTCCTGGCAATATCTACTCTACCCTCTGATATTTCATTAGAATTGGAGTGAAAAGAAACTATATGCTTTCTAAATTTAATAAATTTAATACAATACATTTTGAAATACTATTCGTGGGGCATTGTCTTGTATGGTAAATATAGCCCCAAAACTACATTTTAACTTGAATATTTGAGGGCTGTCACATTTTATGCAGGTAATATGTTATGTTCACACTCATGGTGAGTGACGCATTGAGTGTATTGTATTATAAGAGATCCGTTTTGTGTTCATATAATCTTTTATTCAAATTTCTAGATGTTTCTCCTATATATTCCTTGTGGCAACCATTACCGGCTATAGAGTAAATTCTTGCTTCAGGTTTTACGTTGTCGTTATTTCATTTTGTATTAAATCATTTCTTGTTAGTTATTGTTAATCTGTTATTGGGCCGAATTTATAAATGAAACTTTATCAAAGATCTGGATGGATAGGAAAAAACTGAGTTTGTATGTGTGTGTGTGTGTGTGTGTGTGTGTGTATATATATATATATATATATATATATATATATGAGATGAATTACAAATAATGCACTGGCCGTTCTGCTGTTTTAAATTCATAAACAAAGATATTTGTGTGAAAGAAAAACATTGTTGTCTTGAGAATGCATACAGCTAGAACTTTATAAGTATTTTATATTTTACTAATATAAATAACTTCAAGGTTTTTATACGAATGAAAATGAATTATGTTGTCAAAATAAGAACAAAAAAAAGAAGTTATCCAAAAAAAAACTAAAAGAAGACAAATGGCGCTGGTTGTGAAATTCAACTGACATTCTAATGAAATTCCCCACATAAAACGACCTTTTCTTTGATCGGAATGCAAGGGGAATAACTCTAAATTTTTAATTCTTAAGTTATTCACCTTGAATTTATTTATCTATTTTTTTTTTTTTTTTAATACACTGTCTCTATCTGTTTGCTATCAAATGCCCCATTTAAAATATTATAAATATATTTTTTAATTGTTTTCTTGTGTTGATTATTTTCCGGGATTATATATCGGGAAAATGAAAATAAAGAAAGAACGAAAATTTTTATTTTTAAAAATCGAATTAAAAAACCAATATTAAGGAATTTGTAGGTTTCAAAAATTCAGATAAATTAATTTTATTTTATTTTCAGTTTACAAAAATCTCTTTGTAATTCCCAGAAATATTATGACTAAAACCAGAAATAAATTGAAGTTAGTCGTTAGAGATATTCAGACAGCTATATGACTAATCATGAAAATTTAACTTACTACCTGGTTAAATATTAAACTTAAAGGAAAAAAGATGTCCCTTCAGAATGGAGAAAATCATGGTTCTCCACGTTTATTTTTTTTTTCTGTTTGTTTGTTCCAATCCATAGGAATAGCTACTAGGAATGCACCATGCCTGAATTACCCCCCCCCCCCACCCAAAATCCTACAGATTCATTCTGGGATATCTCATTAGCCAATATCTATCTATCTATCTATCTATCTATCTATCTATCTATCTATCTATCTCAATCCGTTCATTATCTATCTATCTATCTATCTATCTATCTATCTATCTATCTATCTGTAGTGGATCTAAGAAGGATGCATGAATATTTAAAATTGTGCTGCAAATAAAATATGCAATATCCACAAACATAAATTAAGAAATGGCCAAATGGTAACGATATTCAATCACAACAAAAAATACATCTTTGAAACAACAGATTAAATTGTATATGCACAATTTACAATTTCTTTGTTTGTAATGATCTGTGCAAAGGTATATTTAAGAAAAAAAGTTCTTTGCACTTTCAGAAATGTTCAATGTTTAAAAAGTCGTCTGCCATTGATTGAAAGGTCGAATTTAACTTAGACAAAGATTTTTCTGTGAAAGATATTAAGTGAAAAAGTTTGTTGTGTAAATTTTTCTAATCTCTCATAAAGAAATTTTGTTTCTTTGGCGGCAATTTTGACACATAATTCCCGTGTGTATCTTTGCGTGTGTGTGATTCAAAATGCGACGAAAATTCATTTGCTGTTACTATTTATATATATATTTTTAACGACAAAATCGGTTCCAGCTGTCTAGTAGCTTGTTACAAATTTTTCTGAGAAGTGCGTGGGAGAATGTTGTATTTTTTTTATTTTTTAGTTCTTGAAACATTTAAATTATGGATCAATTTGAGAAAGATTTTTTTTTATGTCAGTTGAGCCTATGTTATTCGAATAAAAATGAATTATGCTGTCAAAATAAGAACAAAAAAAAAAGAAGTTATCCAAAAAGAAAACCTAAAAGAAGACAAATGGCGCTGGTTGTGAAATTCAGATGACAATCTAAGGAAATTCCCCATACAAAGACCTTTTCTTTGATTGGAATGCAAGGGGAATAGCTTTAAACTGTCAATTTTTAAGTTATTCCCGTTGAAAGAATCTATCTATATTTTTTTTGTAATACAGTGTCTCTATCTGTGTTTGCTATCAAACCCTCCATTTAAAATATTATAAATATATTTTTTAATTGTTTTCTTGAGTTGATTATTTTCTCGGGAAAATGAAAAGAAAGAAAGAACGAAAACTTTTATTTTCAAAAATCGAATTAAAAATCCAATATTAAGGAAAATGAGGAAAATTAAGGAGAGAGAACAAAGAATAAGAATTAAGAAGACAGAAGATAACAATTGATATTGTATTTAAATTTTTGAAGATCAAAGGCAATAAAGCCACTAGGACGCAAGGGGTTACTGAATGTTAGAGAATATGAGAAAAAATACTATTAAGGAGAGAAGACAATAAAATAACAAGAATTAAGAAGACAGAAGATAACAATTGACATTACATTTAAATTTCTGAAGATCAAAAGCAATAAAGACACTAGGACACAATGGGTTACTGAGTGTTAGAGAATATGAGAAAAACTACTATTAAGGAGAGAAGACAATAAAAGAACAAGAATTAAGAAGACAGAAGATAACGATTAACATTGCATTTACATTTTTGAAGATCAATGGCAATAAAGCCACTAGGATGCAAGGGGTTACTGAGTGTTAGAGAATATGAGAAAAACTACTATTAAGGAGAGAAGACAATAAAAGAACAAGAATTAAGAAGACAGAAGATAACGATTAACATTGCATTTACATTTTTGAAGATCAATGGCAATAAAGCCACTAGGATGCAAGGGGTTACTGAGTGTTAGAGAATATGAGAAAAACTACTATTAAGGAGAGAAGACAATAAAAGAACAAGAATTAAGAAGACAGAAGATAACGATTAACATTGCATTTACATTTTTGAAGATCAATGGCAATAAAGCCACTAGGATGCAAGGGGTTACTGAGTGTTAGAGAATATGAGAAAAACTACTATTAAGGAGAGAAGACAATAAAAGAACAAGAATTAAGAAGACAGAAGATAACGATTAACATTGCATTTACATTTTTGAAGATCAATGGCAATAAAGCCACTAGGATGCAAGGGGTTACTGAGTGTTAGAGAATATGAGAAAAACTACTATTAAGGAGAGAAGACTATAAAAGAACAAGAATTAAGAAGACAGAAGATAATAATTGATATTGCATTTAAATTTTTGAAGATCAAAACTGACTGGGAAGCAAGAAGCCAGAAGTGATTTCTACAAGCAAGAAGTGTGATAGAAGAAACTGTTAACATAGAAATTACAGTTACATCTAACCATTTCAACTGTAAAATGATGAGACCTAACTATCAATCTAGTACTGCATTTGTATTCATAGTCTAGGTTACATAGAGGAAAGTGATGGTATTTATTTCTGTTGTTATACAGAAACTGGCACAAGGCCCAAAGGAGGGCTGTGCAAAGCTAGTCTTCACCTGTCTTGTATCTAAACTTAGCTAGCCTCAATCTTCTTTACACCTAAACAACACATTCTTATTTACCATTCTTATTACCATAGAAGAAAATTCATCCAAACAATTACCATTTATAGAAAAGGCACAGGGCAGCTACATTACGGCGATGGGAAAGGAGCTGAAGCCAAGATGCCAGGTCAGGAACAATAACATTGTGAATTCTTTGGGTTTTATCAAACATCTCTAAATACATAGCAGTAGCATCAAACCAGATGAGGTAGCAATATCCATTGCTTTTAAATTTTTCTTGAATTTTCATTTAACTTTTTGATTAAATTTTTTTTTTGGAAAATTTTATTTTCTCAAATGGGATAAAAATTTTATTTTAACATTTACTTTGGTGTTTTCTAAATTTTTCAGTGTTAAAAATTGGTTTCATCAATGTAAGAATTTTTTGTGTTCTAATCTATATTATAATGGGAAATTGTTTGATAAATATCGTTCAGTTCACACTACTCCCAGGTCTTTTAAACAGGAGTAGAGGTTTATTCCTTGTTTCCTGTTTAGGATTGGGTTTCCGGTTCCGTCTAAAGTTTATTTCAACTTTATACTTCTAACATCTTTGCCTAAATCCTGATATTTTTTTTTCTGCAATAGGAGTAGATATGTTCACCTATCATCCAGTTTACACTCCTTCAAGGCTTTTTGAACAGGAGTAGAAGTTTATACATTGATCCCTGTTTAGGATTAGGCCTCCTGTTCCTTCTAAACTTTTTTTTGTTTGCTTTCACTCTCAGTAGCCCCTGGTGTATTAGTGGTATTATTGCCATGCTTTGGGTGAATTGATTTTTAAAAAAATTTGTTGTATAATCGAGAATTATGTAGTTGAATGATAAAATGGGCAAATTTTGTACAACTTATCTTCTAGAAATGCTTTATAATAGGAGAGAGCTATACAAGAAAGATTTATTCTCCCATTACAGGCATTATTATATCTGTGATATAATAACACTGTAATTTATGGACGGAAGAAAATGGCTGAAAGAAAAAGGAATGACTTGCTTTGTTATAAGAGAGAATTTTATACCACTAAGACATACACAAAACTATACATACATGTGTTTCACGCAGAGAAAAAATAGATATCTACACAGCATAGCAGAGTCTAAGGAGAATAAAAAAGGATGGGTGTTACATATAATATGGAAATTCTTCTGTGTTTCTGGAGAAGTGATGTTTAGTACTCCAGATTAAAATGGTCTGGATTCATCTACTATATCCCTGACAAGGACCTATCCCATGAAGCGAAAACAGCAAGTTTAAGGTTTTCCCAATAGGATACGGCACCATGGATTTGTGCATAGTAGGCAATTACAAAAAGTAAAAAATGTATATTAGACAATTAAAAAAAGTAAAAAAAAAATATTACACAAATAAAAAATGTTTATATTAGGCAAATAAATTGTAAAAAAATGTATATTAGACTATTAAAAAAGTAAAAAATATATATTAAACAATTAAAAAAAGTGAAAAACGTATATTAGACAATTAAAAAAAGTAAAAATATGTATTAGACAATTAAAAAAGTAAAAAATGTATATTAGACATATAAAAAAAGTGAAATATTGTATATTAGACAATTGAAAGCAGTAAAAATGTATATTAGACAATTAAAAAAGTAAAAAATGTATATTAGACAATAAAAAAGGAAAAATGTATATCAGACAATTAAAAATATATATTAGACAATTAAAATATGTAACAAATGTATATTAGACAATAAAAAAAAGTAAAAAAATGTATATTATTCAATTAACAAAAGTAAAAACATTTATATTAGACAATTAAAAAAATATATATATATATATTAGACAATTAAAAAAAGTAAACAAATGTATATTAGACAATTCAAAAAGGAAAAAATGTATATAAGACAATTAAAAAAAGTAAAACATATATATTAGACAAATTAAAAAACGTAAAAATGTATATTAGACAATGAAAATGTAAAAAATTATATTAGACAATTAAAAAAATGTAAAAAATATATATTAGACAATTAAAATATGAAAAATGTACATTAGACAATTAAAAAAAGTGGAAAACGTATATTAGAGAATTAAAAAAAGTAAAAATATGTATTAGACAATTAAAAAAAGTAACAAATGTATATTAGACAATTAAAAAAGTAAAAAATATATATTAGGCAATTAAAGAAAGTAAAAATGTATATTAGAAAATTGAAAAAAATAAAAATATATATTAGAAAATTAAAATATAAAAAATGTACTTTAGACAATTTAAAAAAGGGTAAAACGTATATGTGTGTGTGTGTGTGTATATATATATATATATATATATATATATATATATATATGAGATGAATTACAAATAATGCACTGGCCGTTCTGCTGTTTTAAATTCATAAACAAAGATATTTGTGTGAAAGAAAAACATTGTTGTCTTGAGAATGCATACAGCTAGAATTTTATAAGTATTTTATATTTTACGAATATAAATAACTTCAAGGTTTTTATACGAATGAAAATGAATTATGTTGTCCAAATAAGAACAAAAAAAAGAAGTTATCCAAAAAAAACCTAAAAGAAGACAAATGGCGCTGGTTGTGAAATTCAACTGACATTCTAATGAAATTCCCCACAAAAACGACCTTTTCTTTGATCGGAATGCAAGGGGAATAACTCTAAATTTTTAATTCTTAAGTTATTCCCCTTGATTTTATTTATCTATTTTTTTTTTTTTTTTAATACACTGTCTCTATCTGTTTGCTATCAAATGCCCCATTTAAAATATTATAAATATATTTTTTAATTGTTTTCTTGTGTTGATTATTTTCCGGGATTATATATCGGGAAAATGAAAATAAAGAAAGAACGAAAATTTTTATTTTTAAAAATCGAATTAAAAAACCAATATTAAGGAATTTGTAGGTTTCAAAAATTCAGATAAATTAATTTTATTTTATTTTCAGTTTACAAAAATCTCTTTGTAATTCCCAGAAATATTATGACTAAAACCAGAAATAAATTGAAGTTAGTCGTTAGAGATATTCAGACAGCTATATGACTAATCATGAAAATTTAACTTACTACCTGGTTAAATATTAAACTTAAAGGAAAAAAGATGTCCCTTCAGAATGGAGAAAATCATGGTTCTCCACGTTTATTTTTTTTTTCTGTTTGTTTGTTCCAATCCATAGGAATAGCTACTAGGAATGCACCATGCCTGAATTAACCCCCCCCACCCAAAATCCTACAGATTCATTCTGGGATATCTCATTAGCCAATATCTATCTATCTATCTATCTATCTATCTATCTATCTATCTATCTATCTATCTATCTATCTATCTATCTATCTCAATCCGTTCATTATCTATCTATCTATCTATCTATCTATCTATCTATCTGTAGTGGATCTAAGAAGGATGCATGAATATTTAAAATTGTGCTGCAAATAAAATATGCAATATCCACAAACATAAATTAAGAAATGGCCAAATGGTAACGATATTCAATCACAACAAAAAATACATCTTTGAAACAACAGATTAAATTGTATATGCACAATTTACAATTTCTTTGTTTGTAATGATCTGTGCAAAGGTATATTTAAGAAAAAAAGTTCTTTGCACTTTCAGAAATGTTCAATGTTTAAAAAGTCGTCTGCCATTGATTGAAAGGTCGAATTTAACTTAGACAAAGATTTTTCTGTGAAAGATATTAAGTGAAAAAGTTTGTTGTGTAAATTTTTCTAATCTCTCATAAAGAAATTTTGTTTCTTTGGCGGCAATTTTGACACATAATTCCCGTGTGTATCTTTGCGTGTGTGTGATTCAAAATGCGACGAAAATTCATTTGCTGTTACTATTTATATATATATTTTTAACGACAAAATCGGTTCCAGCTGTCTAGTAGCTTGTTACAAATTTTTCTGAGAAGTGCGTGGGAGAATGTTGTATTTTTTTTATTTTTTAGTTCTTGAAACATTTAAATTATGGATCAATTTGAGAAAGATTTTTTTTTATGTCAGTTGAGCCTATGTTATTCGAATAAAAATGAATTATGCTGTCAAAATAAGAACAAAAAAAAAGAAGTTATCCAAAAAGAAAACCTAAAAGAAGACAAATGGCGCTGGTTGTGAAATTCAGATGACAATCTAAGGAAATTCCCCATACAAAGACCTTTTCTTTGATTGGAATGCAAGGGGAATAGCTTTAAACTGTCAATTTTTAAGTTATTCCCGTTGAAAGAATCTATCTATATTTTTTTTGTAATACAGTGTCTCTATCTGTGTTTGCTATCAAACCCTCCATTTAAAATATTATAAATATATTTTTTAATTGTTTTCTTGAGTTGATTATTTTCTCGGGAAAATGAAAAGAAAGAAAGAACGAAAACTTTTATTTTCAAAAATCGAATTAAAAATCCAATATTAAGGAAAATGAGGAAAATTAAGGAGAGAGAACAAAGAATAAGAATTAAGAAGACAGAAGATAACAATTGATATTGTATTTAAATTTTTGAAGATCAAAGGCAATAAAGCCACTAGGACGCAAGGGGTTACTGAATGTTAGAGAATATGAGAAAAACTACTATTAAGGAGAGAAGACAATAAAATAACAAGAATTAAGAAGACAGAAGATAACAATTGACATTACATTTAAATTTCTGAAGATCAAAAGCAATAAAGACACTAGGACACAATGGGTTACTGAGTGATAGAGAATATGAGAAAAACTACTATTAAGGAGAGAAGACAATAAAAGAACAAGAATTAAGAAGACAGAAGATAACGATTAACATTGCATTTACATTTTTGAAGATCAATGGCAATAAAGCCACTAGGATGCAAGGGGTTACTGAGTGTTAGAGAATATGAGAAAAACTACTATTAAGGAGAGAAGACAATAAAAGAACAAGAATTAAGAAGACAGAAGATAACGATTAACATTGCATTTACATTTTTGAAGATCAATGGCAATAAAGCCACTAGGATGCAAGGGGTTACTGAGTGTTAGAGAATATGAGAAAAACTACTATTAAGGAGAGAAGACAATAAAAGAACAAGAATTAAGAAGACAGAAGATAACGATTAACATTGCATTTACATTTTTGAAGATCAATGGCAATAAAGCCACTAGGATGCAAGGGGTTACTGAGTGTTAGAGAATATGAGAAAAACTACTATTAAGGAGAGAAGACTATAAAAGAACAAGAATTAAGAAGACAGAAGATAATAATTGATATTGCATTTAAATTTTTGAAGATCAAAACTGACTGGGAAGCAAGAAGCCAGAAGTGATTTCTACAAGCAAGAAGTGTGATAGAAGAAACTGTTAACATAGAAATTACAGTTACATCTAACCATTTCAACTGTAAAATGATGAGACCTAACTACCAATCTAGTACTGCATTTGTATTCATAGTCTAGGTTACATAGAGGAAAGTGATGGTATTTATTTCTGTTGTTATACAGAAACTGGCACAAGGCCCAAAGGAGGGCTGTGCAAAGCTAGTCTTCACCTGTCTTGTATCTAAACTTAGCTAGCCTCAATCTTCTTTACACCTAAACAACACATTCTTATTTACCATTCTTATTACCATAGAAGAAAATTCATCCAAACAATTACCATTTATAGAAAAGGCACAGGGCAGCTACATTACGGCGATGGGAAAGGAGCTGAAGCCAAGATGCCAGGTCAGGAACAATAACATTGTGAATTCTTTGGGTTTTATCAAACATCTCTAAATACATAGCAGTAGCATCAAACCAGATGAGGTAGCAATATCCATTGCTTTTAAATTTTTCTTGAATTTTCATTTAACTTTTTGATTAAATTTTTTTTTTGGAAAATGTTTTTTTCTCAAATGGGATAAAAATTTTATTTTAACATTTACTTTGGTGTTTTCTAAATTTTTCAGTGTTAAAAATTGGTTTCATCAATGTAAGAATTTTTTGTGTTCTAATCTATATTATAATGGGAAATTGTTTGATAAATATCGTTCAGTTCACACTACTCCCAGGTCTTTTAAACAGGAGTAGAGGTTTATTCCTTGTTTCCTGTTTAGGATTGGGTTTCCGGTTCCGTCTAAAGTTTATTTCAACTTTATACTTCTAACATCTTTGCCTAAATCCTGATATTTTTTTTTCTGCAATAGGAGTAGATATGTTCACCTATCATCCAGTTTACACTCCTTCAAGGCTTTTTGAACAGGAGTAGAAGTTTATACATTGATCCCTGTTTAGGATTAGGCCTCCTGTTCCTTCTAAACTTTTTTTGTTTGCTTTCACTCTCAGTAGCCCCTGGTGTATTAGTGGTATTATTGCCATGCTTTGGGTGAATTGATTTTTAAAAAAATTTGTTGTATAATCGAGAATTATGTAGTTGAATAATAAAATGGGCAAATTTTGTACAACTTATCTTCTAGAAATGCTTTATAATAGGAGAGAGCTATACAAGAAAGATTTATTCTCCCATTACAGGCATTATTATATCTGTGATATAATAACACTGTAATTTATGGACGGAAGAAAATGGCTGAAAGAAAAAGTAATGACTTGCTTTGTTATAAGAGAGAATTTTATACCACTAAGACATACACAAAACTATACATACATGTGTTTCACGCAGAGAAAAAATAGATATCTACACAGCATAGCAGAGTCTAAGGAGAATAAAAAAGGATGGGTGTTACATATAATATGGAATTTCTTCTGTGTTTCTGGAGAAGTGATGTTTAGTACTCCAGATTAAAATGGTCTGGATTCATCTACTATATCCCTGACAAGGACCTATCCCATGAAGCGAAAACAGCAAGTTTAAGGTTTTCCCAATAGGATACGGCACCATGGATTTGTGCATAGTAGGCAATTACAAAAAGTAAAAAAAGTATATTAGACAATTAAAAAAAGTAAAAAAAAAATATTACACAAATAAAAAATGTTTATATTAGGCAAATAAATTGTAAAAAAATGTATATTAGACTATTAAAAAAGTAAAAAATATATATTAAACAATTAAAAAAAGTGAAAAACGTATATTAGACAATTAAAAAAAGTAAAAATATGTATTAGACAATTAAAAAAGTAAAAAATGTATATTAGACATATAAAAAAAGTGAAATATTGTATATTAGACAATTGAAAACAGTAAAAATGTATATTAGACAATTAAAAAAGTTAAAAATGTATATTAGACAATAAAAAAGGAAAAATGTATATCAGACAATTAAAAATATATATTAGACAATTAAAATATGTAACAAATGTATATTAGACAATAAAAAAAAGTAAAAAAATGTATATTATTCAATTAACAAAAGTAAAAACATTTATATTAGACAATTAAAAAAATATATATATATATATTAGACAATTAAAAAAAGTAAACAAATGTATATTAGACAATTCAAAAAGGAAAAAATGTATATAAGACAATTAAAAAAAGTAAAACATATATATTAGACAAATTAAAAAACGTAAAAATGTATATTAGACAATGAAAATGTAAAAAATTATATTAGACAATTAAAAAAATGTAAAAAATATATATTAGACAATTAAAATATGAAAAATGTACATTAGACAATTAAAAAAAGTGGAAAACGTATATTAGAGAATTAAAAAAAGTAAAAATATGTATTAGACAATTAAAAAAAGTAACAAATGTATATTAGACAATTAAAAAAGTAAAAAATATATATTAGGCAATTAAAGAAAGTAAAAAATGTATATTAGAAAATTGAAAAAAATAAAAATATATATTAGAAAATTAAAATATAAAAAATGTACTTTAGACAATTTAAAAAAGGGTAAAACGTATATGTGTGTGTGTGTGTGTATATATATATATATATATATATATATATATATATATATATATGAGATGAATTACAAATAATGCACTGGCCGTTCTGCTGTTTTAAATTCATAAACAAAGATATTTGTGTGAAAGAAAAACATTGTTGTCTTGAGAATGCATACAGCTAGAATTTTATAAGTATTTTATATTTTACGAATATAAATAACTTCAAGGTTTTTATACGAATGAAAATGAATTATGTTGTCCAAATAAGAACAAAAAAAAGAAGTTATCCAAAAAAAACCTAAAAGAAGACAAATGGCGCTGGTTGTGAAATTCAACTGACATTCTAATGAAATTCCCCACAAAAACGACCTTTTCTTTGATCGGAATGCAAGGGGAATAACTCTAAATTTTTAATTCTTAAGTTATTCCCCTTGAATTTATTTATCTATTTTTTTTTTTTTTTTAATACACTGTCTCTATCTGTTTGCTATCAAATGCCCCATTTAAAATATTATAAATATATTTTTTAATTGTTTTCTTGTGTTGATTATTTTCCGGGATTATATATCGGGAAAATGAAAATAAAGAAAGAACGAAAATTTTTATTTTTAAAAATCGAATTAAAAAACCAATATTAAGGAATTTGTAGGTTTCAAAAATTCAGATAAATTAATTTTATTTTATTTTCAGTTTACAAAAATCTCTTTGTAATTCCCAGAAATATTATGACTAAAACCAGAAATAAATTGAAGTTAGTCGTTAGAGATATTCAGACAGCTATATGACTAATCATGAAAATTTAACTTACTACCTGGTTAAATATTAAACTTAAAGGAAAAAAGATGTCCCTTCAGAATGGAGAAAATCATGGTTCTCCACGTTTATTTTTTTTTTCTGTTTGTTTGTTCCAATCCATAGGAATAGCTACTAGGAATGCACCATGCCTGAATTAACCCCCCCCCCTCCCCAAAAAAATCCTACAGATTCATTCTGGGATATCTCATTAGCCAATATCTATCTATCTATCTATCTATCTATCTATCTATCTATCTATCTATCTCAATCCGTTCATTATCTATCTATCTATCTATCTATCTATCTATCTATCTATCTATCTATCTATCTGTAGTGGATCTAAGAAGGATGCATGAATATTTAAAATTGTGCTGCAAATAAAATATGCAATATCCACAAACATAAATTAAGAAATGGCCAAATGGTAACGATATTCAATCACAACAAAAAATACATCTTTGAAACAACAGATTAAATTGTATATGCACAATTTACAATTTCTTTGTTTGTAATGATCTGTGCAAAGGTATATTTAAGAAAAAAAGTTCTTTGCACTTTCAGAAATGTTCAATGTTTAAAAAGTCATCTGCCATTGATTGAAAGGTCGAATTTAACTTAGACAAAGATTTTTCTGTGAAAGATATTAAGTGAAAAAGTTTGTTGTGTAAATTTTTCTAATCTCTCATAAAGAAATTTTGTTTCTTTGGCGGCAATTTTGACACATAATTCCCGTGTGTATCTTTGCGTGTGTGTGATTCAAAATGCGACGAAAATTCATTTGCTGTTACTATTTATATATATATTTTTAACGACAAAATCGGTTCCAGCTGTCTAGTAGCTTGTTACAAATTTTTCTGAGAAGTGCGTGGGAGAATGTTGTATTTTTTTTATTTTTTAGTTCTTGAAACATTTAAATTATGGATCAATTTGAGAAAGATTTTTTTTTATGTCAGTTGAGCCTATGTTATTCGAATAAAAATGAATTATGCTGTCAAAATAAGAACAAAAAAAAAGAAGTTATCCAAAAAGAAAACCTAAAAGAAGACAAATGGCGCTGGTTGTGAAATTCAGATGACAATCTAAGGAAATTCCCCATACAAAGACCTTTTCTTTGATTGGAATGCAAGGGGAATAGCTTTAAACTGTCAATTTTTAAGTTATTCCCGTTGAAAGAATCTATCTATATTTTTTTTGTAATACAGTGTCTCTATCTGTGTTTGCTATCAAACCCTCCATTTAAAATATTATAAATATATTTTTTAATTGTTTTCTTGAGTTGATTATTTTCTCGGGAAAATGAAAATAAAGAAAGAACGAAAACTTTTATTTTCAAAAGTCGAATTAAAAATCCAATATTAAGGAAAATGAGGAAAATTAAGGAGAGAGAACAAAGAATAAGAATTAAGAAGACAGAAGATAACAATTGATATTGTATTTAAATTTTTGAAGATCAAAGGCAATAAAGCCACTAGGACGCAAGGGGTTACTGAATGTTAGAGAATATGAGAAAAACTACTATTAAGGAGAGAAGACAATAAAATAACAAGAATTAAGAAGACAGAAGATAACAATTGACATTACATTTAAATTTCTGAAGATCAAAAGCAATAAAGACACTAGGACACAATGGGTTACTGAGTGTTAGAGAATATGAGAAAAACTACTATTAAGGAGAGAAGACAATAAAAGAACAAGAATTAAGAAGACAGAAGATAACGATTAACATTGCATTTACATTTTTGAAGATCAATGGCAATAAAGCCACTAGGATGCAAGGGGTTACTGAGTGTTAGAGAATATGAGAAAAACTACTATTAAGGAGAGAAGACAATAAAAGAACAAGAATTAAGAAGACAGAAGATAACGATTAACATTGCATTTACATTTTTGAAGATCAATGGCAATAAAGCCACTAGGATGCAAGGGGTTACTGAGTGTTAGAGAATATGAGAAAAACTACTATTAAGGAGAGAAGACAATAAAAGAACAAGAATTAAGAAGACAGAAGATAATAATTGATATTGCATTTAAATTTTTGAAGATCAAAACTGACTGGGAAGCAAGAAGCCAGAAGTGATTTCTACAAGCAAGAAGTGTGATAGAAGAAACTGTTAACATAGAAATTACAGTTACATCTAACCATTTCAACTGTAAAATGATGAGACCTAACTACCAATCTAGTACTGCATTTGTATTCATAGTCTAGGTTACATAGAGGAAAGTGATGGTATTTATTTCTGTTGTTATACAGAAACTGGCACAAGGCCCAAAGGAGGGCTGTGCAAAGCTAGTCTTCACCTGTCTTGTATCTAAACTTAGCTAGCCTCAATCTTCTTTACACCTAAACAACACATTCTTATTTACCATTCTTATTACCATAGAAGAAAATTCATCCAAACAATTACCATTTATAGAAAAGGCACGGGGCAGCTACATTACGGCGATGGGAAAGGAGCTGAAGCCAAGATGCCAGGTCAGGAACAATAACATTGTGAATTCTTTGGGTTTTATCAAACATCTCTAAATACATAGCAGTAGCATCAAACCAGATGAGGTAGCAATATCCATTGCTTTTAAATTTTTCTTGAATTTTCATTTAACTTTTTGATTAAATTTTTTTTTTGGAAAATGTTTTTTTCTCAAATGGGATAAAAATTTTATTTTAACATTTACTTTGGTGTTTTCTAAATTTTTCAGTGTTAAAAATTGGTTTCATCAATGTAAGAATTTTTTGTGTTCTAATCTATATTATAATGGGAAATTGTTTGATAAATATCGTTCAGTTCACACTACTCCCAGGTCTTTTAAACAGGAGTAGAGGTTTATTCCTTGTTTCCTGTTTAGGATTGGGTTTCCGGTTCCGTCTAAAGTTTATTTCAACTTTATACTTCTAACATCTTTGCCTAAATCCTGATATTTTTTTTTCTACAATAGGAGTAGATATGTTCACCTATCATCCAGTTTACACTCCTTCAAGGCTTTTTGAACAGGAGTAGAAGTTTATACATTGATCCCTGTTTAGGATTAGGCCTCCTGTTCCTTCTAAACTTTTTTTTGTTTGCTTTCACTCTCAGTAGCCCCTGGTGTATTAGTGGTATTATTGCCATGCTTTGGGTGAATTGATTTTTAAAAAAATTTGTTGTATAATCGAGAATTATGTAGTTGAATGATAAAATGGGCAAATTTTGTACAACTTATCTTCTAGAAATGCTTTATAATAGGAGAGAGCTATACAAGAAAGATTTATTCTCCCATTACAGGCATTATTATATCTGTGATATAATAACACTGTAATTTATGGACGGAAGAAAATGGCTGAAAGAAAAAGGAATGACTTACTTTGTTATAAGAGAGAATTTTATACCACTAAGACATACACAAAACTATACATACATGTGTTTCACGCAGAGAAAAAATAGATATCTACACAGCATAGCAGAGTCTAAGGAGAATAAAAAAGGATGGGTGTTACATATAATATGGAAATTCTTCTGTGTTTCTGGAGAAGTGATGTTTAGTACTCCAGATTAAAATGGTCTGGATTCATCTACTATATCCCTGACCAGGACCTATCCCATGAAGCGAAAACAGCAAGTTTAAGGTTTTCCCAATAGGATACGGCACCATGGATTTGTGCATAGTAGGCAATTACAAAAAGTAAAAAATGTATATTAGACAATTAAAAAGAGTAAAAAAAAAATATTACACAAATAAAAAATGTTTATATTAGGCAAATAAATTGTAAAAAAATGTATATTAGACTATTAAAAAAGTAAAAAATATATATTAAACAATTAAAAAAAGTGAAAAACGTATATTAGACAATTAAAAAAAGTAAAAATATGTATTAGACAATTAAAAAAGTAAAAAATGTATATTAGACATATAAAAAAAGTGAAATATTGTATATTAGACAATTGAAAACAGTAAAAATGTATATTAGACAATTAAAAAAGTAAAAAATGTATATTAGACAATAAAAAAGGAAAAATGTATATCAGACAATTAAAAATATATATTAGACAATTAAAATATGTAACAAATGTATTTTAGACAATAAAAAAAGTAAAAAAATGTATATTATTCAATTAACAAAAGTAAAAACATTTATATTAGACAATTAAAAAAATATATATATATATATTAGACAATTAAAAAAAGTAAACAAATGTATATTAGACAATTCAAAAAGGAAAAAATGTATATAAGACAATTAAAAAAAGTAAAACATATATATTAGACAAATTAAAAAACGTAAAAATGTATATTAGACAATGAAAATGTAAAAAATTATATTAGACAATTAAAAAAATGTAAAAAATATATATTAGACAATTAAAATATGAAAAATGTACATTAGACAATTAAAAAAAGTGGAAAACGTATATTAGAGAATTAAAAAAAGTAAAAATATGTATTAGACAATTAAAAAAAGTAACAAATGTATATTAGACAATTAAAAAAGTAAAAAATATATATTAGGCAATTAAAAAAAGTAAAAAATGTATATTAGAAAATTGAAAAAAATAAAAATATATATTAGAAAATTAAAATATAAAAAATGTACTTTAGACAATTTAAAAAAGGGTAAAACGTATATTAGACAATTAAAAAAAGTAAAAATATGTATTAGACAATTAAAAAAAGTGAAAAATGTATATTAGACAATGAAAAAAGTAAAAATTGTATATTAGATAATTAAAAAAAGTAACAAATATATATTAGAAAATTAAAAATTTAAATGCAATATAAATCGCTACATACTGTCCTCCTGAGTAATCTTTCCTCTTCCCGCTCATTACTAATGTTTCTCTTCGTAATTCTTCCACACGCAGTAACCCCTTGTGCTTTAGTTGCTTTACTGCCTTACTTGTTGAACTCTCTTCCGGCTCCATGTTTTCCAGCCAACTTTAATCTTCAAATATTTAAATTCAATGTCAATCGCTAACTACTGTCCTCTTGATTAATCTTTCCTCTTCCCGCTGATTATTAATGTTTCTGTTCCTAATTCTTCCACACCCAGTCACCCCTTGTGTCTTAGTGGCTTTACTGCCTTTCTTGTGGAACACCCTTCCGGCTCCCTGCTATCCAGCCAACTTTAATCTTCAAATATTTAAATGCAATGTCAATCGCTACCTACTGTCCTCTTGATTAATCTTTCCTCTTCCCGCTCATTATTAATGTTTCTATTCCTAATTCTTCCACATCCAGTAACCCTTTGTGTCTTAGTGGCTTCACTGCCTTAGTTGTGGAACTTCCTTCCGGCTCCATGTTTTCCAGCCAACTTTAATCTTCAAATATTTAAATTCAATGTCAATCGCTAACTACTGTCCTCTTGATTAATCTTTCCTCTTCCCGCTGATTATTAATGTTTCTGTTCCTAATTCTTCCACACCCAGTCACCCCTTGTGTCTTAGTGGCTTTACTGCCTTTCTTGTGGAACACCCTTCCGGCTCCCTGCTATCCAGCCAACTTTAATCTTCAAATATTTAAATGCAATGTCAATCGCTAACTACTGTCCTCTTGATTAATCTTTCCTCTTCCCGCTCATTATTAATGTTTCTATTCCTAATTCTTCCACATCCAGTAACCCTTTGTGTCTTAGTGGCTTTACTGCCTTAGTTGTGGAACTTCCTTCCGGCTCCATGCTTTCCAGCCAACTTTAATCTTCAAATATTTAAATGCAATGTCAATCGCTACCGACTGTCCTCTTGAGTAATCTTATCTCTTCCCGCTCATTATTAATGTTTCTGTTCCTAATTCTTCCACACCCAGTAACCCCTTGTGTCTTAGTGGTTTTACTGACTTGCTTGTGGAACTCCTTTCCGGCTCCATGCTTTCCAGCCAACTTTAATCTTCAAATATTTATATGCAATGTCAATTGCTATCTATTGTCCTCCTGAGTAATCTTTCCTCTTCCCGCACATTATTAATGTTTCTCTTCCTAATAATTCCACAGCCAGTAACCCCTTGTGTCTTAGTGGCTTTACTGCCTTACTTGTTGAATTCCCTTCCGGCTCCATGCTTTCCAGCCAACTTTAATCTTCAAATATTTAAATGCAATATCAATTACTATCTGCTGTCCTCCTGATTAATCTTTGTTCATCCCGTCATCATTAATGTTTCTATTCCAAATTCTTCCACATCCTGTAACCGTTTGCGTCTTAGTGGCTTTACTGCCTTGGTTGTGGATCTCCTTTCCGTCACCATGGTTTCCAGCCTACTTTAATCTTCAAATATTTAAATTCAATGTCAATCGCTACCGACTGTCCTCTTGAGTAATCTTACCTCTTCCCGCTCAGTATTAATGTTTCTGTTCTTAATTCTTCCACACTCAGTAACCCCTTGTGTCTTAGTGGCTTTACTGCCTTGCTTGTGGAACTCCCTTCCAGCTCCATGCTTTCCAGCCAACTGTAATCTTCAAATATTTAAATGCAATATCAATTACTATCAGCTGTCCTCCTGATTACTATTTCTTCTTCCCGCACATTATTAAACAGAATAAAAAATCAAAATCGTTGTAAATTATAATAAATAACTTATTCCAGCAGCGAAGAAAGAGTCTAGGGGTCTGCTACAGATTCTCTACACTCTGATATGAGTCCAGAAAAATAAAATAACAATCGTACATTTTTAAATAATTTAGTTTGTTTTTTTGTAGTTGTTGTTATTGCTTATTTACTTGCTGCGTAGAAATTAAATTCTCTTTTCTTTTTCATGGGTGATTTCTCTTATTTTGGTTTTGGTGAATAAATATTTTCGGTCTTATAAAAAGAGACAACTTTTTTTTTACCAAACATTTGTTTGAAATTAAAAACTTACTTTTCTGTTTTGTTTGAGTCCTTTTTTTACAACCGTCTCAGTCATTTTCAAGAACATCCAGTCAATTTGGGGAATATTAATTTCAAATTTAAACACCCATGTATCATGTAAGTGGTGACAGCATGTGTACAAGTGTTTCACGGAGTTTGACAACACTGGAAACTGAGTACACAAATATTTCATCTTCTACGCAGTGTCCCTTCAGGACGTGGTTGAACATGACCGATAACTCGGACAGCTTTTTACCAAGAACCACTACTTTGTGTAACAGACTCCTGAGAGGGTACTTCCTTTAAATCAAGATTTAACCGTTACTTTTCCTACATATCCTCATAAACTGCACTTCTTACCTCCTTGTCTAACGTGAATCAACCTCAGTAACACTTGACTTTGAATTGGCTTTGGGTTTTGTGAACAATTAGTAAAATAATTATTTTAATTATCTAAGGAATGGTGATTGGCAGTGCACCTCCACACATATGAAGTGTGATCTATCTATTTCTTGAAACCACATGGCCATAACTATGAACAGGGCTATAATAACTGCAACATGTTAGTCATTGGCAAACTTCACATTGTCTAATATACATTTTTTTACATTTCTAATTGTCTAATATAAATATTTTAATTTTTTTAATTGTCTAATATACATTTTTTTACTTTTTAACTGTCTAATATAGTTTTGTAATTTTTTTAATTGTCTAATATACATTTTTAACATTTTAATTGCCTAATATACATTTTTTAATTTTTTTAATTGTCTAATATGTATTTTTTACATTTTAATTGTCTAATATACATTTTTAATTGTCTAATATATATTTTTACTTTTTTCATTTGTCTAATATACATCTTTTGCTTTTTTTAATTGTATAATATACACGTTTTACTTTTTAATAGTCTAATATACATTTATTACTTTTTTTAATTGACAGATATAAATTTTTTACTTTTTTTAATTGTCTCATATACATTTTTTATTTTTTTTATTGTCTCATATACATTTTTTTATGTTTTAATTGTCTAATATACATTTTTACTTTTTGAATTGTCTAATATATATTTTTAAAATTTTTTTAATTGTCTAATATATATTTTTACTTTTTTAATTGTCTAATAAACATATTTTTACTTTTTTTGATTGTCTAATATACATTTTTAATCTTTTTTAATTGTCTAATATACATTTTTATTTTTTTAATTGTCCAATATATATTTTTTAGATTTTAATTGTCTAATATACATTTTTGACTTTTCTAATTTTCTAATATATGTTTTTACTTTTTTATTTGTCTAATATACATTTTTTTGGTTTTTATCATTGTCTAAGATACACTTTTTACTTTTTTAATTGTCTAATATACATTTATTACTTTTTCCGCAAATTAGCTAACATAAGTCCCCATACCGTTGAATTTCGCCTCGACTCTATTCAACCTGTCGAAAAAACTTTTGTTTTTATGGATAAGGCATGAAATTCTCGAAAATTTCACACCAATATTTTGAGGATTCGATAAAAATGAAAAATTAGAAATGCATTCTTATTGTGCACACTGGAATTCGGAGGCTGTAAATTGTCAGACGACATACCGCGCACCTGGCGAAAGCGCTACTTTTTACTATCGGAGCAAAAGAAAAATCCCTGTATACATAGACAAATCAAATAATTGCACACAATTTGATACCCATTTTGAAAATATTTGTTTTACTGGAAAAAAGTTATAAACAAGTGGAATATGACTTATTTCCCAGTTTAGGGCCGCATGACATTTTCCGCAAATGAACTAACACAATTCCCCATACCGTTGAATTTCGACTCGACACTAATCAAAGTGTCGAAAAAACATTTGTAATTATGGATAAGGCAAGAAATTCCCTACAATGGGACAGCAATATTTTGTTGATTCTATAAAAAGGAAAAATTAGAAATTCAGTCTTATTGTGCACACTGGAATTCGGACGCTGTAAATTGTCAGACGACATACCGCGCACATGGTGTAAGCTGTACTTTTTACTATCTGACCGAATGAAAAATCCCTGTAAACATAGACAAATCAAATAATTGCACACAATTTGATAATCATTTTGAAAATATTTCTTTTGCTGGAAAAAAGTTATAAACAAGTGAAATATGACTGATTTCCCAGTTGAGGGACGCATGAAATTTCCGCAAATGAGCTAAAACAAGTCCCGATACCGTTGAATTTCGACTCGACTCTAATAAAAGTGTCGAAAAAACATTTGTAATTATGGATAAGGCAAGAAATTCCCTACAATTGGACAACAATATTTTGTGGATTCTATAAAAAGGAAAAATTAGAAATGCAGTCTTATTGTGCACACTGGAATTCGGACGCTGTAAGTTGTCAGACGACATACCGCGAATATGGTGAAAGCTGTACTTTTTACTATCTGACCAAATGAAAAATCCCTGTATACATAGACCAACCAAATAATTACACACAATTTGGTACCCATTTTGAAAATATTTCTTTTACTAGAAAAAAGTTATAAACAAGTGAAATATGACTGATTACCCAGTTTAGGGCCGCATGACAATTTCCGCAAATGAGCTAACACAAGTGCCCATACCGTTGAATTTCGACACGACTCTATTCAAGGTGTCGAAGAAGCTTTTGTAATTATGGATAAGGCAAGAAATTCTCGACAATTGGACAGCAATATTTTGTGGATTCTTTAAAAAGGAAAAATTCAAAATGAATATTTATTGTGCACACTGGAATTCGGACGCTGTAAATTGTCAGACGACATAATGCGGACCTGGTGAAAACTCTACTTTTTACTATCTGAGGAAATGAAAAATCCCAGTATACATAGACAAATCAAATAATTGCACACAATTTGATACCCATTTTGAAAATATTTCTTTTACTGGAAAACAGTTATAAACAAGTGAAATATGACTGATTTCCCAGTTTAGGACCGCATGATAATTTCTGCAAACGAGGTAACACAAGTCCCCATACCGTTGAATTTCGCCTCGACGCTATACAAGGTGTCGAGAAAACTTTTATAATTATGGATAAGGTAAGAAATTCCCGACAATTTCACACCAACAGATCAGAGGCCATGCTGCTGTACGTAGTCTGAAATCTTACATTAGCCGCTCAAATATGGACCGGAAACCAACAGATAAGATTTCATGCTGCTGGGCGTAGTTTTTCTTTTGAAATATGCACCAGAAACCAACAGATCAGAATCATGGCTGCTGGACGTAGTGTAACATCTTACACAAGAGGCTCAAATATGGACCGGAAGCCTACAGGTCAGAGGCCATGCTTCGGGACGTAGTATAAAATCTTACATTAGACGCTCAAATATGGACCGGAAAACAACAGATCAGATGCCATGCTGCTGGACGTAGTTTATCTTTTTACATTAGACGCTCAAATATGCACCAGAAACTTAGAGATCAGAAACAAGGCTGCTGGACGTAGTGTATCATCTTACACAAGACGCTCAAATATGGACCAGAAACCAACCGGTCAGAAGCCATGCTGCTGGTCGTACTCTAAAATCTTACATTAGACCCTCAAATATGGACTGGAAACAAACAGATCAGAGGCCATGCTCCTGGACGTAGTTTATCTTTTTACATTAGAGGCTCAAATATGCACCAGAAACCAACAGATCAGAAGCAGGGCTGCTGGTCGTAGTGTATCATCTTACACAAGACGCTCAAATATGGATCGGAAGCCAACAGGACAGAGGCCATGCTGCTGGATGTACTCTAATATTTTACATTAGACTCTCAAATATGGACGGGAAACCAACAGATCAGAGGCCATGCTGCTGGACGTAGTTTATCTTTTTAATTTAGAAGCTCAAATATGTACCAGAAACCAACAGATCAGAATCATGCCTGCTAGACGTAGTGTATCATCTTACACAAGACGCTCAAATATGGACCGGAAGCCAAGAGGTCAGAGGCCATGCTGCTGGACGTAGTCTAAAATCTTACATTAGACGCTCAAATATGGACCGGAAACCAACACATAAGAGGCCATGCTGCTGCACGTAGTTTATCTTTTTACATTCGAAATTCAAATATGTACCAGACACCAACAGATCAGAATCATGGCTGCTGGACGTAGTGTATCATCTTACACAAGACGCTCAAATATGGACCGGAAGCCAACAGGTCAGAGGCCATGTTGCTGGACGTAGTGTAAAATCTTACATTAGACGCTCAAATATGGACCGGTAACCAACTGATCAGAGGCCATGCTGCTGGACGTAGTTTATCTTTTTACAATATACGCTCAAATATGCACCAGAAACCAAGAGATCAGAAACAGGGCTGCTGGACGTAGTGTATCATCTTACACAAGACGCTCAAATATTGACCGGAAGCCAACAGGTCAGAGGCCGTGCTGCTGGACGTAGTCTAAAATCTTACATTAGATGCTCAAATATGGACCGGAAACCAACAGATCAGAGGTCATGCTGCTGGGCGTTGTTTATCTTTTTACATTAGACGCTCAAATATGAACCAGAAACCAAGAGATCAGAAACAGGGCTGCTGGACGTAGTGTATCATCTTACACAACACCTTACAATATGGACCGGAATCCAACAGGCCAGAGGCCATGCTGCTGGGCGTAGTCTAAAATCTTACATTAGACGCTAAAATATGGACGGGAAAGCAGCAGGTCAGAGGCCATGCTGCTGGACGTAGTTTATCTTTTTACATTAGACGCTCTAATATGCACCAGAGAAAAAACAGAACAGAATCATGGCTGCTGGACGTAGTGTATCATCTTACACAATACGCTCAAATATTGACCGGAAGCCAACAGATCAGCGGCCATGCTGCTGGACGTAGTTTATCTTTTTACATTAGACGCTCAAATATGCACCAGAATCCAAGAGATCAGAATCATGTCTGCTGGTCGTAGTGTATCATCTTACACATGAGGCTCAAATATGGAAGCGGAAGCCTACCGGTCAGAGGCCATGCTGCTGGACGTAGTCTAAAATCTTACATTAGACGCTCAAATATGGACCGGAAACCAACAGATCAGAGGCCATGCTGCTGGACGTAGTTTATCTTTTTACATTAGACGCTCAAATATGCACCAGAATCCAAGAGATCAGAATCATGGCTGCTGAACGTAGTGTATCATCTTACACAAGAGTCTCAAATATGGACCGGAAGCCTACAGGTCAGAGGCCATGCTGCTGGACGTAGTCTAAAATCTTACATTAGACGCTCAAATATGGACCGGAAAACAACATATCAGAGGCCATGCTGCTGGACGTAGTTTATCTTTTTACATTAGAAGCTCAAATATGTACCAGAAACCAACAGATCAGAATCATGGCTGCTGGACGTAGTGTATCATCTTACACAAGACGCTCAAATATTGACCGGAAACCAACAGATCAGAGGCCGTGCTGCTGGACGTAATTCATCTTTTTACATTAGACGCACAAATATGCACCAGAAACCAAGAGATCAGAAGCAGGGCTGCTGGACGTAGTGTATCATCTTACACAAGACGCTCCACTATGGACCGGAAGCCAACAGGTCAGAGGCCATTCTGCAGGACGTAGTCTAAAATCTTACATTAGATGCTCAAATATGGACCGGAAACAAACAGATCAGTGGCCATGCTGCTAGACGTAGTTTATCTTTTTATATCTTACACGAGACGCTCAAATATGGACCGGAAGCCAAGAGGTCAGAGGCCATGCTGCTGGACGTAATCTAAAATCTTACATTAGACGCACAAATATTGACCGGAAACCAACAGATCACAGGCCATGCTGCTGGGCGTAGTTTATCATTTTAGATTAGACGCTCATATATGCACCAGAAACCAAGATATCAGAAACAGGGCTGCTGGACGTAGTGCATCATCTTACACAAGACGCTCAAATATGGACCGGAAGCTAACAGGTCAGAGGCCATGCTGCTGGACGTAGTCTAAAATCTTACATTAGACGCTCAAATATGTACCAAAAACCAACAGATCAGAGGCCATGCTGCTGGTCGTAGTTTATCTTTTTACACTAGACGCTCAAATATGCACCACAAACAAACAGATTAGAATAATGGCTGCTGGACGTAGTGTATCATCTTCCACAAGACGCTCAAATATGGACCGGAAGCCAACAGGTCAGAGGCCATGCTGCTGGCCGTAGTCTAAAATCTTACATTAGACGCTCAAATATGGACCGGAAGCCAACAGATCAGAGGCCATGCTGCTGGACGTAGTTTATCTATTTATATTAGAAGCTCAAATATGTACCAGAAACCAACAGATCAGAAACATGGCTGCTGGACGTAGTGTATCATCTTATACAAGACGCTCAAATATTGACCGGAAGCCAACAGGTCAGAGGCCATGCTGCTGGACGTAGTGTAAAATCTTTCATTAGACTCTCAAATATGGACCGGAAACCAACAGATCAGAGGTCATGCTGCTGGACGTAGTTTATCTTTTTACATTAGACGCTCAAATATGCACCAGAATCCAAGTGATCCGAATCATGGCTGCTGGACGTAGTGTATCATCTTACACAAGACGCTCAAATATGGACCGGAAGCCAACAGGTCAGAGGCCATGCTGCTGGACGTAGTCAAATATCTTACATTAGACGCTAAAATATTGACCGGAAACCAACAGATCAGAGGCCGTGCTGCTGGACGTAATTTATCTTTTTACATTAGACGCACAAATATGCACCAGAAACCAAGAGATCAGAAACAGGGCTGCTGGACGTAGTGTATCATCTTACACAAGACGCTCCAATATGGACCTGAAGCCAACAGGTCAGAGGCCATTCTGCAGGACGTAATCTAAAAACTTACATTAGACGCTCAAATATGGACCGGAAACAAACAGATCAGTGACCATGCTGCTAGACGTAGTTTATCTTTTTACATTAGACGCACAAATATGCACCAGAAACCAAGAGATCTGAAACAGATCTGTTGGACGTAGTGTATCATCTTACACGAGACGCTCAAATATGGACCGGAAGCCAAGAGGTCAGAGGCCATGCTGCTGGACGTAATCTAAAATCTTACATTAGACGCACAAATATTGACCGGAAACCAACAGATCAGAGGCCATGCAGCTGGGCGTAGTTTATCATTTTACATTAGACATTCAAATATGCACCACAAAACAACAGATCAGAATTATGGCTGCTGGACGTAGTGTATCATATTACACAAGACGCTCAAATATGGACCGGAAGCCAACATGTCAGAGGCCATGCTGGTGGACGTAGTCTAAAATCTTACATTAGACGCTCAAATATTGACCGGAAACCAACAGATCAGAGGCCGTGCTGCTGGACGTAATTTATCTTTTTACATTAGACGCTCAAATATGCAGCAGAAACCAACAGATCAGAATCATATCTGCTGGACGTAGTGTATCCTCTGACAGAAGACGCTTAAATATGGACCGGAAGCCAACGGATTAGAGGCCATGCTGCTGGACGTAGTTTATCTTTTTGCATTAGACGCTCAAATATGCACCAGAAACCAAGACATCAGAAACAGGGCTGCTGGACGTAGTGTATCATCTTACATAAGACGCTCAAATATGGACCGGAAGCCAACAGGTCAGAGGCCATGCTGCTGGCCGTAGTCTAAAGTCTTACATTAGACGCTCAAATATGGACCGGAAACCAACAGGTCAGAGGCCATGCTTCAGGACCTAGTTTATCTTTTTGCATTAGACGCTCAAATATGCACCAGAAACCAAATGATCAGAATCATATCTGCTGGACGTAGTGTATCATCTTACAGAAGACGCTCAAATATAGACCGGAAGCCAACGGATTAGAGACCATGCTGCTGGACGTAGTTTATCTTTTGACATTAGACGCTCAAATATGCACCAGAATCCAAGAGTTCCGAATCATGGCTGCTTGACGTAGTGTATCATCTTACACAAGACGCTCAAATATGGACCGGAAGACAACAGGTCAGAGGCCATGCTGCTGGACGTAGTCTAAAATCTTACATTAGACGCTCAAATATTGACCGGAAACCAACAGATCAGAGGCCGTGCTGCTGGACGTAATTTATGTTTTTACATTAGACGCTCAAATATGCAGCAGAAACCAACAGATCAGAATCATGGCTGCTGGACGTAGTGTATCATCTTACACAAGACGCACAAATATGGACCTGAAGCCAACAGGACAGAGGCCATGCTGCTTGAGGTAGTCTAAAATCTTACATTAGACGCTCAAATATGGACCGGAAACCAATAGATCAGAGGCCATACTGCTAGACGTAGTTTATCTTTTTACATTAGACGCTCAAATATCCGCCAGAAACCAAAAGATCAGAATCATATCTGCTGGACGTAGTGTATCCTCTTAACAAAGACGCTTAAATATGGACCGGAAGCCAACGGATTAGAGGCCATGCTGCTGGACGTAGTTTATCTTTTTACATTAGACGCTCAAATATGCACCAGAAACCAAGACATCAGAAACAGAGCTGCTGGACGTAGTGTATCATCTTACATAAGACGCTCAAATATGGACCGGAAACCAACAGGTCAGAGGCCATGCTTCAGGACCTAGTTTATCTTTTTGCATTAGACGCTCAAATATGCACCAGAAACCAAATGATCAGAATCATATCTGCTGGACGTAGTGTATCATCTTACAGAAGACGCTCAAATATAGACCGGAAGCCAACGGATTAGAGACCATGCTGCTGGACGTAGTTTATCTTTTGACATTAGACGCTCAAATATGCACCAGAATCCAAGAGTTCCGAATCATGGCTGCTTGACGTAGTGTATCATCTTACACAAGACGCTCAAATATGGACCGGAAGACAACAGGTCAGAGGCCATGCTGCTGGACGTAGTCTAAAATCTTACATTAGACGCTCAAATATTGACCGGAAACCAACAGATCAGAGGCCGTGCTGCTGGACGTAATTTATGTTTTTACTTTAGACGCTCAAATATGCAGCAGAAACCAACAGATCAGAATCATGGCTGCTGGACGTAGTGTATCATCTTACACAAGACGCACAAATATGGACCTGAAGCCAACAGGACAGAGGCCATGCTGCTTGAGGTAGTCTAAAATCTTACATTAGACGCTCAAATATGGACCGGAAACCAATAGATCAGAGGCCATACTGCTAGACGTAGTTTATCTTTTTACATTAGACGCTCAAATATCCGCCAGAAACCAAAAGATCAGAATCATATCTGCTGGACGTAGTGTATCCTCTTAACAAAGACGCTTAAATATGGACCGGAAGCCAACGGATTAGAGGCCATGCTGCTGGACGTAGTTTATCTTTTTACATTAGACGCTCAAATATGCACCAGAAACCAAGACATCAGAAACAGAGCTGCTGGACGTAGTGTATCATCTTACATAAGACGCTCAAATATGGACCGGAAGCCAACAGGTCAGAGGCCATGCTGCTGGCCGTAGTCTAAAATCTTACATTAGACGCTCAAATATGGAACGGAAACCAACAGATCAGAGGCCATGCTTCAGGACGTAGTTTATCTTTTTGCATTAGACGCTCAAATATGCACCATAAACCAAGAGATCAGAAACAGGGCTGAAGGTCGTAATGTATCATCTTACACAAGACGCTGAAATATGGACGAGGAGCCAACAGGTCAGAGGCCATGCTGCTGGACGTAGTCTAAAATCTTACATTAGACTCTCAAATATCGACCGGAATCCAACAGATCAGTGGTCATGCTGCTGGACGTAGTTTATCTTTTTACATTAGACGCTCAAATATGCACCAGAATCCAAGAGTCCCGGCCATGCTGCTGGTCGTAGTCAAATATCTTACATTAGACGCTCAAATATTGACCGGAAACCAACAGATCAGAGGACGGGCTGCTTGACGTAATTTATCTTTTTACATTAGACGCACAAATATGCACCAGAAACCAAGAGATCAGAAACAGGGCTGCTGGACGTAGTGTATCATCTTACACAAGACTCACCAATATGGACCGGAAGACAACAGGTCAGAGGCCATTCTGCTGGACGTAGTCTAAAATCTTACATTAGACGCTCAAATATGGACCGGAAAGAAACAGATCAGAGGCCATGCTACTGGACGTAGTTTATCTTTGTACATTAGACGCTCAAATATTCACCAGAAACCAAGAGATCAGAAACAGGTCTGCTGGACGTAGTGTATCATCTTACACAAGACGCTCAAATATGGACCGGAATCCAACAGGTCAGAGGTCATGCTGCTGGCCGTAGTCTAAAATCTTACATTTGACGCTCAAATATGGACCGGAAACCAAAAGATCAGAGGACATGCTGCTAGACGTAGTTTATCTTTTTACATTAGAGCACAAATATGCACCAGAAACCAAGAGATCAGAAAGAGTTCTGCTGGACGTAATGTATCATTTTACACGAGACGCTCAAATATGGACCGGAAGCCAACAACTCAGAGGCCATGCTGCTGGACGTAGTCTAAAATCTTACATTAGACGCTCAAATATGGACCGGAAAACAACAGATCAGAGGCCATGCTTCTGGACGTAATTTATCTTTTTACATTAGACGCACAGATAGGCACCAGAAACCAAGAGATCAGAAACAGGGCTGCTGGACGTAGTATATAATCTTACACAAGACGCTCAAATATGGAACGGAAGCCAACAGGTCAGAGGCCATGCTGCTGGACGTAGACTAAAATCTTACATTAGACGCTCAAATATGGACCGGAAACCAACAGATCAGAGGGCATGCTGCTGGACGTAGTTTATCTTTTTACATTAGACGCTCAAATATGCACCAGAAACCAACAGATCAGAATCATGGCTGCTGGACGTAGTGTGTAATCTTACACAAGACGCTCAAATATGGACCGGAAGGCAACAGGTCAGAGGCCATGCTGCTGGTTGTAGTCTAAAATCTTACATTAGACGCTCAAATATGGACGGGAAACCAAGAGATCAGAGGCTATGCTGCTGGACGTAGTTTATCTATTTATATTAGAAGCTCAAATATGTACCAGAAACCAACAGATCAGAATCATGGCTGCTGGACGTAGTGTATCATCTTACACAAGACGCTCAAATATGGACCGGAAGCCAACAGGTCAGAAGCCATGCTGCTGGATGTAGTGTAAAATCTTTCATTAGACGCTCAAATATGGACCGGAAACCAACAGATCAGAGGTCATGCTGCTGGACGTAGTTTATCTTTTTACATTAGACATTCAAATATGCACCACAAAACAACAGATCAGAATCATGGCTGCTGGACGTAGTGTATCATCTTACACAAGACGCTCAAATATGGACCGCAAGCCAAAATTTTTAGAGGCCATGCTGGTGGACGTAATCTAAAATCTTACATTAGACGCTCAAATATAGACCGGAAACCAATAGATCAGAGGCCATACTGCTAGACGTAGTTTATCTTTTTGCATTAGACGCTCAAATATCCGCCAGAAACCAAAAGATCAGAATCATATCTGCTGGCCGTAGTGTATCCTCTTACAGAAGACGCTTAAATATGGACCGGAAGCCAACGGATTAGAGGCCATGCTGCTGGACGTAGTTTATCTTTTTACATTAGACGCTCAAATATGCATCAGAAACCAAGACATCAGAAACAGGGCTGCTGGACTTAGTGTATCATCTTACATAAGACGCTCAAATATGGACCGGAAGCCAACAGGTCAGAGGCCATGCTGCTGGCCGTAGTCTAAAATCTTACATTAGACGCTCAAATATGGACCGGAAACCAACAGATCAGAGGCCATGCTTCAGGACGTAGTTTATCTTTTTGCATTAGACGCTCAAATATGCACCATAAACCAAGAGATCAGAAACAGGGCTGTAGGTCGTAATGTATCATCTTACACAAGACGCTGAAATATGGACGAGGAGCCAACAGGTCAGAGGCCATGCTGCTGGACGTAGTCTAAAATCTTACATTAGACGCTCAAATATCGACCGGAATCCAACAAATCAGAAGCCATGCTGCTGGACGTAGTTTATCTTTCTACATTAGATGCTCAAATATGCACCAGAAACCAAGAGGTCAGAAACAGGGCTGCTGGACGTTGTGTATAATCTTGCACAAGACGCTCAAATATGGACCGGAAGCCAACAACTCAGAGGCCATGCTGCTGGACGTAGTCTAAAATCTTACATTAGACGCTCAAATATGGACCGGAAACCAACAGATCAGAGGCCATGCTTCTGGACGTAATTTATCTTTTTACATTAGACGCTCAAATATGCACCAGAAACCAAAAGATCAGAATCATATCTGCTGGACGTAGTGTATCATCTTACAGAAGACGCTCACATATGGACCGGAAGCCAACGGATTAGAGGCAATGCTGCTGGACGTAGTTTATCTTTTTACATTAGACGCTCAAATATGCACCAGAAACCAAGAGATCAGAAACAGGGCTGCTGGACGTAGTATATCATCTTACACAAGACGCTCAAATATGGAACGGAAGCCAACAGGTCAGAGGCCATGCTGCTGGTCGTAGACTAAAATCTTACATTAGACGCTCAAATATGGACCGGAAACCAACAGATCAGAGGGCATGCTGCTGGACGTAGTTTATCTTTTTACATTAGACGCTCAAATATGCACCAGAAACCAACAGATCAGAATCATGGCTGCTGGACGTAGTGTGTAATCTTACACAAGACGCTCAAATATGGACCGGAAGGCAACAGGTCAGAGGCCATGCTGCTGGTTGTAGTCTAAAATCTTACATTAGACGCTCAAATATGGACGGGAAACCAAGAGATCAGAGGCTATGCTGCTGGACGTAGTTTATCTATTTATATTAGAAGCTCAAATATGTACCAGAAACCAACAGATCAGAATCATGGCTGCTGGACGTAGTGTATCATCTTACACAAGACGCTCAAATATGGACCGGAAGCCAACAGGTCAGAAGCCATGCTGCTGGATGTAGTGTAAAATCTTTCATTAGACGCTCAAATATGGACCGGAAACCAACAGATCAGAGGTCATGCTGCTGGACGTAGTTTATCTTTTTACATTAGACATTCAAATATGCACCACAAAACAACAGATCAGAATCATGGCTGCTGGACGTAGTGTATCATCTTACACAAGACGCTCAAATATGGACCGCAAGCCAAAATTTTTAGAGGCCATGCTGGTGGACGTAATCTAAAATCTTACATTAGACGCTCAAATATAGACCGGAAACCAATAGATCAGAGGCCATACTGCTAGACGTAGTTTATCTTTTTGCATTAGACGCTCAAATATCCGCCAGAAACCAAAAGATCAGAATCATATCTGCTGGCCGTAGTATATCCTCTTACAGAAGACGCTTAAATATGGACCGGAAGCCAACGGATTAGAGGCCATGCTGCTGGACGTAGTTTATCTTTTTACATTAGACGCTCAAATATGCATCAGAAACCAAGACATCAGAAACAGGGCTGCTGGACTTAGTGTATCATCTTACATAAGACGCTCAAATATGGACCGGAAGCCAACAGGTCAGAGGCCATGCTGCTGGCCGTAGTCTAAAATCTTACATTATACGCTCAAATATGGACCGGAAACCAACAGATCAGAGGCCATGCTTCAGGACGTAGTTTATCTTTTTGCATTAGACGCTCAAATATGCACCATAAACCAAGAGATCAGAAACAGGGCTGTAGGTCGTAATGTATCATCTTACACAAGACGCTGAAATATGGACGAGGAGCCAACAGGTCAGAGGCCATGCTGCTGGACGTAGTCTAAAATCTTACATTAGACGCTCAAATATCGACCGGAATCCAACAAATCAGAAGCCATGCTGCTGGACGTAGTTTATCTTTCTACATTAGATGCTCAAATATGCACCAGAAACCAAGAGGTCAGAAACAGGGCTGCTGGACGTTGTGTATAATCTTGCACAAGACGCTCAAATATGGACCGGAAGCCAACAACTCAGAGGCCATGCTGCTGGACGTAGTCTAAAATCTTACATTAGACGCTCAAATATGGACCGGAAACCAACAGATCAGAGGCCATGCTTCTGGACGTAATTTATCTTTTTACATTAGACGCTCAAATATGCACCAGAAACCAAAAGATCAGAATCATATCTGCTGGACGTAGTGTATCATCTTACAGAAGACGCTCACATATGGACCGGAAGCCAACGGATTAGAGGCCATGCTGCTGGACGTAGTTTATCTTTTTACATTAGACGCTCAAATATGCATCAGAAACCAAGACATCAGAAACAGGGCTGCTGGACTTAGTGTATCATCTTACATAAGACGCTCAAATATGGAGCGGAAGCCAAAAGGTCAGAGGCCATGCTGCTGACCGTAGTCTAAAATCTTACATTAGACACTCAAATATGTACCAGAAACCAAAAGATCAGAATCATGGCTGCTGGACGTAGTGTATCATCTTACACAAGACGCTCAAATATGGACCGGAAGCCAACAGGTCAGAAGCCATGCTGCTGGACGTAGTGTAAAATCTTACATTAGACGCTCAAATATGGACCGGTAACCAACAGATCAGAGGCCATGCTGCTGGTCGTAGTTTATCTTTTTACATTAGACACTCAAATATGCACCAGAAACCAAGAGATCAGAAAGAGGGCTGCTGGACGTAGTGTATGATCTTACACAAGACGCTCAAATATGGACCGGAAGCCAACAGGTCAGAGGTCATGCTGCTGTACTTAATCAAAAATCTTAAATTAGACGCTCAAATATGAACCAGAAACCAACAGATCAGAGGCCATGCTGCTGGACGTAATTTATCTTTTTACATTAGACGCACAAGTATGCAACAGAAACCAAGAGATCAGAAACAGGGCTGCTGGACGCAGTGTATCATCTTACACAAGACGCTCCAATATGGACCGGAAGCCAACAGGTCAGAGGCCATTCTGCTGGACGTAGTCTAAAATCTTACATTAGACGCTCAAATATGGACCGGAAACAGACAGATCATAGGCCATGCTACTAGACGTAGTCTAAAATCTTACATTAGACGCTCAAATATGCACCAGAAACCAACAGATCAGAATCATGGCTGCTGGACGTAGTGTATCATCTTACACAAGACGCACAAATATGGACCGGAAGCCAACAGGTCAGAGGCCATGCTGCTGGTCGTAGACAACAATCTTACATTAGACGCTCAAATATGGACCGGAAACCAACAGATGAGAGGCCATGCTACTGGACGTAGTTTATCTTTTTAAATTAGACGCTCAAATATGCACCAGAAAGCAAGAGATCAGAAACAGGGCTGCTGGACGTAGTGTATCATCTTACACAAGACGCTCAAATATGGACCGGAAGCCAACAGGTCAGAGGCCATGCTGCTGAACGTAGTTTACTTTTTACATTAGAGGCTCAAATCTGCACCAGAATCCAACAGATCAGAATCATGGCTGCTGGACGTAGTGTATCATCTTACACAAGACGCTCAAATGTGGACCGGAAACCAACAGATCAGAGGCCATGCTGCTGGGCCTAGTTTATCATTTTACATTAGACGCTCAAATATGCACCAGAAACCAACAGATCAGTATCATGACGGCTGGACGTAGTGTATCATCTTACACAAGACGCTCATATATGGACCGGAAGCCAATAGGTCAGAGGCCATGCTGCTGGACGTAGTCAAAAATCCTACATTAGACGCACAAATATGGACTGGAAAACAACAAATCAGAGGCCATGCTGCTGGACGTAGATTATCTTTTTAGATTAGACGCTCAAATATGCACCAGAAACCAAGAGATCAGAAACAGGGCTGCTGGACGTAGTGTACCATCTGACACAAGTCGCTCAAATATGGACCGGAAGCCAACAGGTCAGAGGCCATGCTGCTGGACGTAGTCTAAATCTTAAATTAGACGCCCAAATATGGACCGGAAACCAACAGATCAGAGGCCATGCTGCTGGACGTAGTTTATCTTTTTCCATTAGACGCTCAAATATGCACCAGAAACAAAGAGATCAGAAACAGGGCTGCTGGACGTAGTGTATCTTCTTATTCAAAACGCTCAAATATGGACCGGAAGCCAACAGTTCAGAGGCCATGCAGCTGGACGTAGACAAGAATCTTACATTAGACGCTCAAATATGGACCGGAAACTAACAGATGAGAGGCCATGCTACTGGACGTAGTTTATCTTTTTACATTAGACGCTAAATATGCACCAGAAAGCAAGAGATCAGAAACAGGGCTGCTGGACGTAGTGTATCATCTTACACAAGACGCTCAAATATGGACCTGAAGCCAACAGGACAGAGGCCATGCTGTGGACGTAGACAAAAATCTTACATTAGACGCACAAATATGTACCGGAAACCTACACATCAGAGGCCATGCTGCTGAACGTAGTTTATCTTTTTACATTAGACGCTCAAATATGCACCAGAAACCAACAGATCAGAATCATGGCTGCTGGACGTAGTGTATCATCTTACACAAGACGCTCAAATATGGACCGGAAACCAACAGATCAGAGGCCATGCTGCTGGACGTAATTTATCTTTTACATTAGACGCTCAAATATGCACCAGAAACCAACAGATCAGAATCATGGCTGCTGGACGTAGTGTATCATCTTACACAAGACGCTCATATATGGACCGGAAGCCAATAGGTCAGAGGCCATGCTGCTGGACGTAGTCAAAAATCCTACATTAGACGCACAAATATGGACTGGAAAACAACAGATCAGAAGCCATGCTGCTGGACGTAGTTTATCTTTTTACATTAGACGCTCATATATGCACCAGAAACCAAGAGATCAGAAACAGGGCTGATGGACTTAGTGTACCATCTTACACAAGTCGCTCAAATATGGACCGGAAGCCAACAGGTCAGAGGACATGCTGCTGGACGTAGTCTAAAATCTTACATTAGACGCTCAAATATGGACCGGAAACCAACAGATCAGAGGCCATGCTGCTGGACGTAGTTTATCTTTTTCCATTAGACGCTCAAATATGCACCAGAAACCAAGAGATCAGAAACAGGGCTGCTGGACGTAGTGTATCTTCTTATTCAAAACGCTCAAATATGGACCGGAAGCCAACAGCTCACAGGCCATGCTGTTGGACGTAATCTAATAATCTTCAATTAGACGCTCAAATATGGACCGGAAACCAACAGATCATTGGCCATGCAGCTGGACGTAGTTTATCTTTTTACATTAGACACTCAAATATGCACCAGACACCAAGAGAGATAAATCAGGTTTGCTGGACGTAGTGTAGCATCTTACTCAAGACGCTCAAATATGGACCGGAAAACAACAGGTCAGAAGCCATGCTGCCGGACGTAGTCTAAAATCTTACATTAGACGCTCAAATATCGAACGGAAACCAACAAATCAGACGCCATACTGCTGGACGTAGTTTATCTTTCTACATTAAACGATCAAATATGCACCAGAAACCAAGAGATCAGAAACATGGCTGCTGGAAATAGTGTGTCATATTACACAAGACGCTCATATATGAAACGGAAGCCAACAGGTCAGAGGCCATACTGCTGGACGTAGTCTAAAATCTTATATTAGACGCTCAAATGTGGACCGTAAACCAACAGATCAGAGGCCATGCTAATGGACGTAGTTTATCTTTTTACATTAGACGCTCAAATATGCACCAGAAACCAAGAGACCAGAATCATGGCTGCTGGACGTAGTGTATCATCTTACACAAGACGCTCAAATATGGACCGGAAGCCAACAGGTCAGAGGCCATGCTGCTGGACGTAGTGTAAAATCTTACATAAGACGGTCAAATATGGACCGGTAACCAACAGATCAGAGGCCATGCTGCTGAACGTAGTTTAACTTTTTACATTAGACGCTCAAATATGCACCAGAAAGCAAGTGATCAGAAACAGGGCTGCTGGACGTTGTGTATCATCTTACACAAGACGCTCAAATATGGACCGGAAGCCAACAGGTCAGAGGCCATGCTGCTGGTTGTAGTCTAAAATCTTACATTAGACGCTCAAATATGGACTGGAAACCTACAGATCAGAGGCCATGCTGCTGAACGTAGTTTATCTTTTTACATTAGACGCTCAAATATGCAGCAGAAACCAACAGATCAGAATCATGGCTGCTGGACGTAGTGTATCATCTTACACAAGACGCTCAAATATGGACCGGAAGCCGACAGGTCAGAAGCCATGCTGCTGGATGTAGTGTAAAATCATTCATTAGACGCTCAAATATGGACCGGAAACCAACAGATCAGAGGTCATGCTGCTGGACGTAGTTTATCTTTTTACATTAGACATTCAAATATGCACCACAAAACAATAGATCAGAATCATGGCTGCTGGACGTAGTGTATTATCTTACACAAGACGCTCAAATATGGACCGGGAGCCAACATTTTAGAGGCCATGCTGGTGGACGTAGTCTAAAATCTTACATTAGAGGCTCAAATATAGACCGGAAACCAATAGATCAGAGGCCATACTGCTAGACGTAGTTTATCTTTTTGCATTTGACGCTCAAATATCCACCAGAAAACAAAAGATCAGAATCATATCTGCTGGAATTAGTGTATCCTCTTACAGAAGACGCTCAAATATGGTCCGGAAGCCAACGGATTAGAGGCCATGCTGCTGGACGTAGTTTATCTTTTTACATTAGACGCTCAAATATGCACCAGAAACCAACAGATCCGAATCATGGCTGCTGGACTTAGTGTATCATCTTATACAAGACGCTCAAATATGGACCGGGAGCCAACAGGTCAGAGGCCATGCTGCTGGACTTAATCTAAAATCTTACATTAGACGCACAAATATGGACCGGAAACAAACAGATCAGAGGCCATGCTGCTGGACGTAGTTTATCATTTTACATTAGACGCTCAAATATGCACCAGAAACCAACAGATCAGCATTAGGGCTGCTGGACGTAGTGTATCATCTTACACAAGACGCTCAAATATGGACCGGAAACCAATAGATCAGAGGCCATGCTGCTGGACGTAGTTTATCTTTTTACATTAGACGCTCAAATATGCACCAGAAACCGAGAGATCAGAAACAGGGCTGCTGGACGTAGTGTATCATCTTACACAAGACGCTCAAATATGGACCGGAAGCCAACAGGTCAGAGGCCATGCTGCTGTACGTAATCAAAAATCTTACATTAGACGCTCAAACAAGAACCAGAAACCAACAGATCATAGGCCATGCTGCTGGACGTAATTTATCTTTTTACATTAGACGCACAAGTATGCAACAGAAACCAAGAGATCAGAAACAGGGCTGCTGGACGTAGTGTATCATCTTACACAAGACGCTCCAATATGGACCGGAAACAAACAGATCATAGGCCATGCTACTGGACGTAGTCTAAAATCTTACATTAGACGCTCAAATATGGACCGAAAACCAACAGATCAGAGGTCATGCTGCTAGACGTAATTGATCTATTTACATTAGACGCTCAAATATGCACCAGAAAGGAAGAGATCAGAATCGTGGTTGCTGGACGTAGTGTATCATCTTAGACAAGACGCTCAAATATGCATCGGAAGCAAACATGTCAGAGGCCATGCTGCTGGACGTAGTCTAAAATCTTACATTAGAGGCTCAAATATGGACCGGAAACCAACAGATCAGAGGCCATGCTGCTGGACGTAGTTTATCTTTTTACATTAGACGGTCAAATATGCACCAGACACCAAGAGATAAAAATCAGGTTTGCTGGACGTAGTGTAGCATCTTACTCAAGACGCTCATATATGGACCGGAAAACAACAGGTCAGTGGCAATGCTGCCGGACGTAGTCTAAAATCTTACATTAGACGCTCAAATATCGAACGGAAACCAACAAATCAGAGGACATACTACTGGACGTAGTTTATCTTTCTACATTAAACTCTCAAATATGCACCAGAAACCAAGAGATCAGAAACAGCGCTGCTGGAAGTAGTGTGTCATATTACAGAAGACGCTCATATATGTAACAGAAGCCAACAGGTCAGAGGCCATGCTGCTGGACTTAGTCTAAAATCTTATATTAGACGCTCAAATGTGGACCGGAAACCAACAGATCAGAGGCCATGCTAATGGACGTAGTTTATCATTTTACATTAGACGCACAAATATGCACCAGAAACCAACAGGTCAGTATCATGACTGCTGGACGTAGTGTATCATCTTACATTAGACGCTCAAATATGCACCAGAAAGCAAGAGATCAGAAACAGGGCTGCTGGACGTAGTGTATCATCTTACACAAGACGCTCAAATATGGACCTGAAGCCAACAGGACAGAGGCCATGCTGCTGGACGTAGACAAATATCTTACATTAGACGCACAAATATGTACCGGAAACCTACAGATCAGAGGCCATGCTGCTGGACGTAATTTATCTTTTACATTAGACGCTCAAATATGCACCAGAAACCAACAGATCAGAATCATGGCTGCTGGACGTAGTGTATCATCTTACACAAGACGCTCATATATGGACCGGAAGCCAATAGGTCAGAGGCCATGCTGCTGGACGTAGTGTAAAATACTACATTAGATGCACAAATATGGACTGGAAAACAACAGATCAGAGGCCATGCTGCTGGACGTAGTTTATCTTTTTACATTAGACGCTCAAATATGCACCAGAAACCAAGAGATCAGAAACAGGGCTGCTGGACGTAGTGTACCATCTTACACAAGTCGCTCAAATAGGGACCGGAAGTCAACAGGTCAGAGGCCATGCTGCTGGGCGTAGTCTAAAATCTTACATTAGACGCCCAAATATGGACCGGAAACCAACAGATCAGAGGCCTGCTACTGGACGTAGATCATCTTTTTACATTAGACGCTCAAATATGCACCAGACACCAACAGGCCATTCTGCTGGACGTAATTTATCTATTTACATTAGACGCAAAGTATGCAACAGAAACCAAGAGATCAGAAACAGGGCTGCTGGACGTCGTGTATCTTCTTAATCAAAACGCTCAAATATGGACCGGAAGCCAACAGGTCAGAGGCCATGATGCTGGACGTAGTCTAATCATCTTCCATTAGACGCTCAAATATGGACCGGAAACCAACAGATCAGAGGCCATGCTGCTGGACGTAGTTTATCTTTTTACATTAGACACTCAAATATGCTCCAGACACCAAGAGATAAAAATCAGGTTTGCTGGACGTAGTGTAGCATCTTACTCAAGACGCTCAAATATGGACCGGAAAACAACAGGTCAGAGGCCATACTGCCGGACGTAGTCTAAAATCTTACATTAGAGGCTCAAATATCGAACGGAAACCATCAAATCAGAGGCCATACTGCTGGACGTAGTTTATCTTTCTACATTAAACGCTCAAATATGCACCAGAAACCAAGAGATCAGAAACAGGGCTACTGGAAGTAGTGTGTCATATTACACAAGACGCTCATATATGAAACGGAAGCCTACAGGTCAGAGGCCATGCTGCTGTACGTAATCAAAAATCTTACATTAAACGCTCAAACATGAACCAGAAATCAACAGATCAGAGGCCATTCTGCTGGACGTAAATTATCTTTTTACATTAGACGCAAATTACGCAACAGAAACCAAGAGATCAGAAAAAGGGCTGCTGGACGTAGTGTATCATCTTACACAAGACGCTCCAATATCGACCGGAAGCCAACAGGTCAGAGGCCATTCTGCTGGACGAATTCTAAAATCTTACATTAGACGCTCAAATATGGACCGGAAACAAACAGATCATAGGCCATGCTACTGGACGTAGTCTAAAATCTTACATTAGACGCTCAAATATGGACCGAAAACCAACAGATCAGTGGTCATGCTGCTAGACGTAGTTGATCTTTTTACATTAGACGCTCAAATATGCACCAGAAACGAAGAGATCAGAATCGTGGTTGCTGGACGTAGTGTATCATCTTAGACAAGACGCACAAATATGCATCGGAAGCAAACAGGTCAGAGGCCATGCAGCTGGACGTAGTCTAAAATCTTAAATTAGACGCTCAAATATGGACCGGAAACCAACTGATCAGAGGCCATGCTGCTGGACGTAGTTTATCTATTTACATTAGACGCTCAAATATGCACCAGAAACCAACAGATCAGAATCATGACTGCTGGACGTAGTGTATCATCTTACACAAGAAGGTCAAATATGGACCGGAAGCCAACAGGTGAGAGGCCATGCTGCTGGGCGTAGTCTAAAATCTTACATTAGACGCTCAAATATCGACCGGAAAACCACTGATCTGAGGCCATGCTGCTGGACGTAGTTTATCTTTTTACATTAGACGCTAAAATATGCACCAGAAACCAAGAGATCAGAGACAGGGCTGCTGGACGTAGTGTATCATCTTACACAAGACGCTCAAATATTGACCGGAAGCCAACAGGTCAGAGGCCATACTGCTGGACGTAGTCTAAAATATTACATCAGATTCCCAAATATGGACCGGAAAACAACAGTTCAGAGGCCATGTTGCTGGACGTAGTTTATCTTTTTACATTAGACGCTCAAATATGCACCAGAAACCACCAATTCAGAATCATGGCTGCAGGAGGTAGTGTATCATCTGACACAAGACGCTCAAATAGGGAACGGAAACCAACAGATCAGAGGCCATGCTGCTGGGAGTAGTTTATTTTTTTACATTAGACGCTCAAATATGCACCAGAAACCAAGAGATCAGAGACAGGTCTGCTGGAACTAGTGTATCATCTTACACAAGACGCTCAAGTATGGACCGGAAGACAACAGGTCAGAGGCCATGCTGCTGGATGTAGTTTATCTTTTTACATTAGACGCTCAAATATGCAACAGAAACCATGAGATCAGTAACAGGGCTGCTGGACGTAGTGTATCATCTTACACAAGACGCTAAATTATTGACTAGATGCCAACCCATTTTGAAAATATTTCTTTTACTGCAAAAAAGTTATAAACAAGTGAAATATGACTGATTTCCCAGTTTAGCGCCGCATGACAATTTCCGCAAATGAGCTAACACAAATCACCACACCGTTGAATTTCGCCTCGACTCTATTCAAGATGTCGAAAAAATCTTTTGCAATTAAGGATAAGGTAAGGAATTCCCGACAATTGGACACCAATATTGTGTGGATTCTATAAAAACGAAAAATTAGAAATGCAGACTTATTGTGCACACTGGAATACGGACGCTGTAAATTGTCAGACGACATACAGCGCACAGGCTGAAAGATGTACTTTTTACTATCTGACCAAATGAATAATCCCTGTAAACATAGATAAATCAAATAATTTCACACATTTTGATACCCATTTTGAAAATATTTCTTTTACTGGAAAAAATTTATAAAAAAGTGAAATATGACTGATTTCCGAGTTTAGGGCCGCATGACTATTACCGCAAATGAGCTAACACAAGTCCCCATACCGTTAAATTTCGCCTCGACTCAATTCAACGTGTCGAACAAACTTTTGTAATTATGGATAAGGCAAGAAATTCTCGACAATTTGACACCAATATTTTGTGGATTCTATAAAAAGGAAAAAGTAGAAATGCAGTCTTATTGTGCACACTGGAATTCGGACGCTGTAAATTGTCAGACGTCATGCCGCGCACATGGTGAAAGCTGTACTTTTTACTATCTGAGCAAATGAAAAATCCCTGTAAACATAGACAAATCAAATAATTGCACACAATTTGATACCCATTTTGAAAATATTTCTTATACTAGAAAAAAGTTATAAAGAAGTGAAATATGACTGATTTCCCAGTTTAGGGCCGCATGACAATTTCCACAAATGAGCTAACACAAGTCCACATACCGTTGAATTTCGACTCGACTCTATTCAAGGTGTCGAAAAAACTTTTGTAATTATGGATAAGGCAAGAAATTCGCGACAATTGGACAGCAATATTTTGTGGATTCTATAAAATGGAAAAATTAAAAAGCATTCTTATTGTGCACACTGGAATTCGGACGCTGTATATTTTCAGACGACATAACGCGCACATCGTGAAAGCTGTACTTTTTACTATCTGAGCAAAAGAAAAATCCCTGTATACATAGACAAATCAAATAATTGCAAACAATTTGATACCCATTTTGAAAATATATCTTTTACTGGAAAAAAGTTATAAAAACGTGAATTATGACTGATTACCCAGTTTAGGTCCGCAAGAAAATCCGCAAATGAGCTAATACTAGTCCCCATACCGTTGAATTTTGCCTCGACTCTATTCAAGGTGTCGAACAAACTTTTGTAATTATGGATAAGGCAAGAAATTCCCGATAATTTGAAACCAATATTTTGTGGATTCTATAAAAAGGAAAAATTACAAATGCAGTCTTATTGTGCACACTGGAATTCTGACGCTGTAAATTGTCAGACGACATACCGCGCACATAGTGAAAACTGTACTTTTTACTATCTGACCAAATGAAACATCCCTGTAAACATTGATAAATCAAATATTTTCAAACAATTTGATACCCATTTTGAAAATATTTCTTTTACTGGAAAAAAAGTTATAAACAAGTGAAATATCACTGATTTCCCAGTTTAGGGCCGCATGACAATTTCCGCAAATGAGATAACAGAAGTCCCCATACCGTTGAATTTTGCCTCGACTCTATTCAAGGTGTCGAAAAAACTTTTGTAATTATGGATAAGGCAAGAAATTCCCCACAATTTGACACCAATATTTTGTGGATTCTATAAAATGGAAAAAGTAGAAATGCAGTCATATTGTGCACACTGGAATTCGGTCGCTGTAAATTGTCAGACGTCATGCCGCGCACATGGTGAAAGCTGTACTTTTTACTATCTGAGCAAATGAAAAATCCCTGTAAACATAGACATATCAAATAATTGCACACAATTTGATACCCATTTTGAAAATATTTCTTCTACTGAAAAAAAGTTATAAACAAGTGAAATATTACTGATTTCCTAGTTTAGGGCCGCATGACAATTTCCACAAATGAGCTAACACAAGTCCCCATACCGTTGTATTTCGCCTCGACTCTATTCAAGGTGTCGAAAAAACTTTCGTAATTATGGATAAGGTAAGGAATTCCCGACAATTGGACAGCAATATTTTGTGGATTCTATAAAAATGAAAAATTACAAATGCAGTCTTATTGTGCACACTGGAATTTGGACGCTGTAGATTGTCAGACGACATACCGCGCACATGGTGAAAGCTGTACTTTTTACTATCTGAGCAAAAGACAAATCCCTGTATACATAGACAAATCCAATAATTGCACACAATTTGATACCCATTTTGAAAATATTTCTTTTACTGGAAAAAAGTTATAAAAAAGTGAATTATGACTGATTACCCAGTTTAGGTCCGCATGAAAATTTCCGCAAATGAGCTAACACTAGTCCCCATACCGTTGAATTTTGCCTCGACTCTATTCAACGTGTCGAAAAAACTTTTGTAATTATGGATAAGGCAAGAAATTCTCGACAATTTGACACCAATATTTAGTGGATTCTCTAAAAAGGAAAAGGTAGAAATGCATTCATATTGTGCACACTGGAATTCGGACGCTGTAAATTGTCAAACGACATACCGCGCACATGGTGAAAGCTGTACTTTTTACTATCTGAGCAAATAAAAAATCCCTGTAAACATAGACAAATCAAATAATTGCACACAATTTGATACCCATTTTGAAAATATTTCTTTTACTAGAAAAAAGTTATAAACAAGTGAAATATGACTGATTTCCCAGTTTAGGGCCGCATGACAATTTCCACAAATGAGCTAACACAAGTCCCCATACCGTTGAATTTCGACTCGACTCTATTCAAGGTGTCGAAAAAACTTTTGTAATTATGGATAAGGCAAGAAATTCGCGACAATTGGACAGCAATATTTTGTGGATTCTATAAAATGGAAAAATTACAAATGCATTCTTATTGTGCACACTGGAATTCGGACGCTGTATATTTTCAGACGACATACCGCGCACATAGTGAAAGCTGTACTTTTTACTATCTGAGCAAAAGAAAAATCCCTGTATACATAGACAAATCAAATAATTACAAACAATTTGATACCCATTTTGAAAATATATCTTTTACTGGAAAAAAGTTATAAAAACGTGAATTATGACTGATTACCCTGTTTAGGTCCGCATGAAAATCCGCAAATGTGCTAACACTAGTCCCCATACCGTTGAATTTTGCCTCGACTCTATTCAAGGTGTCGAACAAACTTTTGTAATTATCGATAAGGCAAGAAATTCCCGACAATTTGACACCAATATTTTGTGGATTCTATAATAAGGAAAAATTACAAATGCAGTCTTATTGTGCACACTGGAATTCTGACGCTGTAAATTGTCAGACGACATACCGCGCACATAGTGAAAGCTGTACTTTTTACTATCTGACCAAATGAAACATCCCTGTAAACATTGATAAATCAAATAATTTCACACAATTTGATACCCATTTTGAAAATATTTCTTTTACTGGAAAAAAGTTATAAACAAGTGAAATATCACTGATTTCCCAGTTTAGGGCCGCATGACAATTTCCGCAAATGAGATAACAGAAGTCCCCATACCGTTGAATTTTGCCTCGACTCTATTCAAGGTGTCGAAAAAACTTTTGTAATTATGGATAAGGCAAGAAATTCCCCACAATTTGACACCAATATTTTGTGGATTCTATAAAATGGAAAAAGTAGAAATGCAGTCATATTGTGCACACTGGAATTCGGACGCTGTAAATTGTCAGACGTCATGCCGCGCACATGGTGAAAGCTGTACTTTTTACTATCTGAGCAAATGAAAAATCCCTGTAAACATAGACATATCAAATAATTGCACACAATTTGATATCCATTTTGAAAATATTTCTTCTACTGGAAAAAAGTTATAAACAAGTGAAATATGACTGATTTCCTAGTTTAGGGCAGCATGACAATTTCCACAAATGAGCTAACACAAGTCCCCATACCGTTGTATTTCGAATCGACTCTATTCAAGGTGTCGAAAAAACTTTCGTAATTATGGATAAGGTAAGGAATTCCCGACAATTGGACAGCAATATTTTGTGGATTCTATAAAAAGGAAAAATTACAAATGCAGTCTTATTGTGCACACTGGAATTTGGAAGCTGTAGATTGTCAGACGATATACCGCGCACATGGTGAAAGCTGTACTTTTTACTATCTGAGCAAAAGACAAATCCCTGTATACATAGACAAATCAAATAATTGCACACAATTTGATACCTATTTTGAAAATATTTCTTTTACTGGAAAAAAGTTATAAAAAAGTGAATTATGACTGATTACCCAGTTTAGGTCCGCATGAAAATTTCCGCAAATGAGATAACACAAGTCCCCATACCGTTGAATTTTGCCTCGACTCTATTCAAGGTGTCGAACAAACATTTGTAATTATGGATAAGGCAAGAAATTCTAGACAATTTGACACCAATATTCTGTGGATTCTATAAAAAGGAAAAATTACAAATGCAGACTTATTGTGCACACTGGAATTCGGACGCTGTAAATTGTCAGACGACATACCGCGCACATAGTGAAAGCTGTACTTTTTACTATCTGACCAAATGAAACATGCCTGTAAACATAGATAAATCAAATAATTTCACACAATTTGATACCATTTTGAAAATATTTCATTTATTGGAAAAAAGTTATAAACAAGTGAAATATCACTGATTTCCCAGTTTAGGGCCGCAAGACAATTTCCGCAAATGAGCTAACAGAAGTCACCATACCGTCAAATTTCGCCTCGACTCTATTCAACGTGTCGAAAAAGCATTTGTAATTATGGATAAGGCAAGAAATTCTCGACAATTTGACACCAATATTTTGTGGATTCTATAAAAAGGAAAAAGTAGAAATGCAGTCTTATTGTGCACACTGGAATTCGGACACTGTAAATTGTCAGACGTCATGCCGCGCAGATGGTGAAAGCTGTACTTTTTACTATCTGAGCAAATGAAAAATCCCTGTAAACATAGACATATCAAATAATTGCACACAATTTGATACCCATTTTGAAAATATTTTTTTTACTGGAAAAAAGTTATAAACAAGTGAAATATGACTGATTTCCTTGTTTAGGGCCGCATGACAATTTCCACAAATGAGCTAACACAAGTCCCCATACCGTTGAATTTCGAATCGACTCTATTCAATGTGTCGAAAAAACTTTTGTAATTATGGATCAGGTAAGGAATTCCCGACTATTGGACACCAATATATTGTGGATTCGATAAAAAGGAAAAATTACAAATGCAGTCTTATTGTGCACACTGGAATACGGAGGCTGTAAATTGTCAGACGACATACCGCGCACATGGTGAAAGCTGTACTTTTTACTATCTGAGCAAATGAAAAATCCCTGTAACAATTTGATACCCATTTTGGAAATATTTCTTTTACAGGAAAAAAGTTATAAACAAGTGAAATATCACTGGTTTCCCAGTTTAGAGCCGCATGACAATTTCCGCAAATGAGCTAACACAAGTCCCCATACCGTTGAATTTCGACTCGACTCTAATCAAGGTGTCGAAAAAACTTTTGTAATTATGTATAAGGCAAGAAATTTGCGACAATTTGACACCAATATATTGTGGATTCGATAAAAAGGAAAAATTACAAATGCAGTCTTATTGTGCACACTGGAATTCGGACGCTGTATATTGTCTGACGACATACCGCGCACATGGTGAAAGCTGTACTTTTTACTATCTGAGCAAAAGAAAAATCCCCGTATACATAGATAAATCAAATAATTGCACACAATTTGATACCCATTTTGGAAATATTTCTTTTACAGGAAAAAAGTTATAAACAAGTGAAATATCACTGGTTTCCCAGTTTAGGGCCGCATGACAATTTCCACAAATGAGCTAACACAAGTCCCCATACCGTTGAATTTCGAATCGACTCTATTCAATGTGTCGAAAAAACTTTTGTAATTATGGATCAGGTAAGGAATTCCCGACAATTGGACAGCAATATTTTGTGGATTCTATAAAAAGGAAAAATTACAAATGCAGTCTTATTGTGCACACTGGAATTCGGAGGCTGTAAATTGTCAGACGACATACCGCGCACATGGTGAAAGCTGTACTTTTTACTATCTGAGCAAATGAAAAATCCCTCTAAACATAGACAAATCAAATAATTTCACACAATTTGATACCCATTTTGAAAATATTTCTTTTGCTGGAAAAGGGTTATAAAGAAGTGAAATATCACTGATTTCCCAGTTTAGGGCCGCATGACAATTTCCGCAAATGAGCTAACACTACTCCCATACCATTGAATTTTGCCTCGACTCTATTCAAGGTGTCGAACAAACTTTTGTAATTATAGATAAGGCAAGAAATTCTCGTCAATTGGACAGCAATATTTTGTGGATTCTATAAAATGGAAAAATTAAAAATGCATTCTTATTGTTCACACTGGAATTCAGACGACATACCGCGCACATGGTGAAAGCTGTACTTTTTACTATCTGAGCAAAAGAAAAATCCCTGTAAACATAGACAAATCAAATAATTGCACACAATTTGATACCCATTTTGAAAATATTTTCTTTACTTGAAAAACTTATAAACAAGTGAAATATGACTGATTTCCCAGTTTAGGGCCGCATGACATTTTCCGCAAATGAGCTAACACACGTCCCCATACCGTTGAATTTCCCCTCGACTCTATTCAAGGTGTCGAAATAACTTTTTTCATTATAGATAACGTGAGAAATTCGCGACAATTGGACACCAATATTTTGTGCATTCGATAAAAAGGAACAATTAGAAATGCAGTCTCATTGTGCACACTGGAATTCGGACGCTGTAAATTGTCAGACGACATACCGCGCACATGGTGAAAGCTGTACTTTTTACTATCAGACCAAATGAAAAATCCCTGTATACATACACAAACCAAATAATTGCACACAATTTGATACCCATTTTGAAAATATTTCTTCTACTGGAAAAAAGTTATAAAAAAGTGAATTATAACTGATTGCCCAGTTTAGGTTCTCATGCAAATTTCCGCAAATGAGCTAACACTAGTCCCCATACCTTTTATTTTGCCTCGACTCTATTCAAGGTGTCGGACAAACTTTTGTAATTATGGATAAGGCAAGAAATTCCCGACAATTGGACACCAATATATTGTGGATTCGATAAAAAGAAAAAATTACAAATGCAGTCTTATTGTGCACACTGGAATTCGGACCCTGTAAATTGTCAGACGACATACCGCGCACATGGTGAAAGCTGTACTTTTTACTATCTGAGCAAATGAAAAATCCCTGTAAACATAGACAAATCAAATAATTGCACACAATTTGATACCCATTTTGAAAATATTTCTTTTACTGGAAAAAAGTTATAAACAAGTGAAATATGACTGATTTCCCAGTTTAGGGCCGCATGACATTTTCCACAATGAGCTAACACAAGTCCCCATACCGTTGTATTTCGAATCGACTCTATTAAAGGTGTCGAAAAAACTTTCGTAATTATGGATAAGGTAAGGAATTCCCGACAATTGGACACCAATATATTGTGGATTCGATAAAAAGGAAAAATTACAAATGCAGTCTTATTGTGCACACTGGAATTCGGACGCTGTAAATTGTCAGACGACATACCGCGCACATGGTGAAAGCTGTACTTTTTACTATCTGAGCAAATGAAAAATCCCTGTAAACATAGACAAATCAAATAATTTCACACAATTTGATACCCATTTTGAAAATATTTCTTTTACTGGAAAGAAGTTATAAACAAGTGAAATATCACTGATTTCCCAGTTTAGGGCCGCATGACAATTTCCGCAAATGAGCTAACACAAGTCCCCATACCGTTGAATTTCGACTCGACTCAATCAAGGTGTCGAAAAAACTTTTGTAATTATGGATAAGGCAAGACATTCACGACGATTTGACACCAATATTTTGTGGATTCTCTAAAAAGGAAAAAGTAGAAATGCAGTCTTATTGTGCACACTGGAATTCGGACGCTGTAAATTGTCAGACGTCATGCCGCGCACATGGTGAAAGCTGTACTTTTTACTATCTGAGCAAAAGAAAAATCCCTGTAAACATAGACATATCAAATAATTGCACACAATTTGATACCCACTTTGAAAATATTTCTTTTACTGGAAAAAAGTTATAAACAAGTGAAATATGACTGATTTCCCAGTTTAGGGCCGCATGACATTTTCCACAAATGAGCTAACACAAGTCCCCATACCGTTGTATTTCGAATCGACTCTATTAAATGTGTCGAAAAAACTTTCGTAATTATGGATAAGGTAAGGAATTCCCGACAATTGGACACCAATATATTGTGGATTCGATAAAAAGGAAAAATTACAAATGCAGTCTTATTGTGCACACTGGAATTCGGACGCTGTAAATTGTCAGACGACATACCGCGCACATGGTGAAAGCTGTACTTTTTACTATCTGAGCAAATGAAAAATCCCTGTAAACATAGACAAATCAAATAATTTCACACAATTTGATACCCATTTTGAAAATATTTCTTTTACTGGAAAGAAGTTATAAACAAGTGAAATATCACTGATTTCCCAGTGTGGGCCGCATGACAATTTCCGCAAATGAGCTAACACAAGTCCCCATACCGTTGAATTTCGACTCGACTCAATCAAGGTGTCGAAAAAACTTTTGTAATTATGGATAAGGCAAGACATTCACGACGATTTGACACCAATATTTTGTGGATTCTCTAAAAAGGAAAAAGTAGAAATGCAGTCTTATTGTGCACACTGGAATTCGGACGCTGTAAATTGTCAGACGTCATGCCGCGCACATGGTGAAAGCTGTACTTTTTACTATCTGAGCAAAAGAAAAATCCCTGTAAACATAGACATATCAAATAATTGCACACAATTTGATACCCACTTTGAAAATATTTCTTTTACTGGAAAAAAGTTATAAACAAGTGAAATATGACTGATTTCCCAGTTTAGGGCCGCATGACAATTTCCACAAATGAGCTAACACAAGTCCCCATACCGTTGTATTTCGAATCGACTCTATTAAATGTGTCGAAAAAACTTTCGTAATTATGGATAAGGTAAGGAATTCCCGACAATTGGACACCAATATATTGTGGATTCGATAAAAAGGAAAAATTACAAATGCAGTCTTATTGTGCACACTGGAATTCGGACGCTGTAAATTGTCAGACGACATACCGCGCACATGGTGAAAGCTGTACTTTTTACTATCTGAGCAAATGAAAAATCCCTGTAAACATAGACAAATCAAATAATTTCACACAATTTGATACCCATTTTGAAAATATTTCTTTTACTGGAAAGAAGTTATAAACAAGTGAAATATCACTGATTTCCCAGTGTGGGCCGCATGACAATTTCCGCAAATGAGCTAACACAAGTCCCCATACCGTTGAATTTCGACTCGACTCAATCAAGGTGTCGAAAAAACTTTTGTAATTATGGATAAGGCAAGACATTCACGACGATTTGACACCAATATTTTGTGGATTCTCTAAAAAGGAAAAAGTAGAAATGCAGTCTTATTGTGCACACTGGAATTCGGACGCTGTAAATTGTCAGACGTCATGCCGCGCACATGGTGAAAGCTGTACTTTTTACTATCTGAGCAAAAGAAAAATCCCTGTAAACATAGACATATCAAATAATTGCACACAATTTGATACCCACTTTGAAAATATTTCTTTTACTGGAAAAAAGTTATAAACAAGTGAAATATGACTGATTTCCCAGTTTAGGGCCGCATGACAATTTCCACAAATGAGGTAACACAAGTCCCCATACCGTTGAATTTCGAATCGACTCTATTCAAGGTGTCGAAAAAACTTTCGTAATTATGGATAAGGTAAGGAATTCCCGACAATTGGACACCAATCTATTGTGGATTCGATAAAAAGGAAAAATTACAAATGCAGTCTTATTGTGCACACTGGAATTCGGACGCTGTAAATTGTCAGACAACATACCGCGCACATGGTGAAAGCTGTACTTTTTACTATCTGAGCAAATGAAAAATCCCTGTAAACATGGACAAATCAAATAATTTCACACAATTTGATACCCATTTTGAAAATATTTCTTTTACTGGAAAAAAGTTATAAACAAGTGAAATATCGCTGATTTCCCAGTTTAGGGCCGCATGACAATTTCCGCAAATTAGCTCACACAAGTCCCCATACCGTTGAATTTCGACTCGACTCTAATCAAGGTGTCGAAAAAACTTTTGATATTATGGATAAGGCAAGAAATTCGCGACAATTTGACACCAATATATTGTGGATTCGATAAAAAGGAAAAATTACAAATGCAGTCTTATTGTGCACACTGGAATTCGGACGCTGTAAATTGTCAGACGACATACCGCGCACATGGTGAAAGCTGTACTTTTTACTATCTGAGCAAAAGAAAAATCCCTGTATAAATAGACAAATCAAATAATTGCACACAATTTGATACCCATTTTGAAAATATTTCTTTTACTGGAAAAAAGTTATAAACAAGTGACATATGACTGATTTCCCAGTTTAGTGCCGCATGACAATTTCCACAATTGAGCTAACACAAGTCCCCATACCGTTGAATTTTGCCTCGACTCTACTCAAGGTGTCGAACAAACATTTGTAATTATGGATTAGGCAAGAAATTCCCGACAATTTGACACCAATATATTGTGGATTCGATAAAAAGGAAAAATTACAAATGCATTCTTATTGTGCACACAGGAATTCGGACGCTGTATATTGTCAGACGACATACCGCGCACATGGTGAATGCTGTACATTTTACTATCTGAGCAAAAGAAAAATCCCTGTATACATAGACAAATCAAATAATTGCACAGAATTTGATACCCATTTTGAAAATATTTCTTTTACTGGAAAAAAGTTATAAACAAGTGAAATATGACTGATTTCCCAGTTTAGGGCCGCATGACAATTCCGCAAATGAGCTAACACAAGTCCCCATACCGTTGAATTTCGACCCGACTCTAATCAAGTTGTCGAAAAAACTTTCGTAATTATGGATAAGGCAAGAAATTCCCGAGAATTGGACAGCAATATTTTTTGGATTCTATAAAAAGGAAAAATTACAAATGCATTCTTATTGTGCACACTGGAATTCGGACGTTGTATATTTTCAGACGACATAACGCGCACATCGTGAAAGCTGTACTTTTTACTATCTTTGCAAAAGAAAAATCGCTGTATACATAGAAAAATCAAATAATTGCAAACAATTTGATACCCATTTTGAGAATATTTCTTTTACTGGAAAAAAGTTATAAAAACGTGAATTATGACTGATTACCCAGTTTAGGTCCGCATGAAAATTTCCGCAAATGAGCTAACACTAGTCCCCATACCGTTCAATTTTGCCTCGGCTCTATTCAAGGTGTCGAACAAACTTTTGTAATTATGGATAAGGCAAGAAATTCACGACGATTTGACACCAATATTTTGTGGATTCTCTAAAAAGGAAAAAGTAGAAATGCAGTCTTATTGTGCACACTGGAATTCGGACGCTGTAAATTGTCAGACGTCATGCCGCGCACATGGTGAAAGCTGTACTTTTTACTATCTGAGCAAAAGAAAAATCCCTGTAAACATAGACATATCAAATAATTGCACACAATTTGATACCCACTTTGAAAATATTTCTTTTACTGGAAAAAAGTTATAAACAAGTGAAATATGACTGATTTCCTAGTTTAGGGCCGCATGACAATTTCCGCAAATTAGCTCACACAAGTCCCCATACCGTTGAATTTCGAATCGACTCTATTCAAGGTGTCGAAAAAACTTTCGTAATTATGGATAAGGTAAGGAATTCCCGACAATTGGACACCTATCTATTGTGGATTCGATAAAAAGGAAAAATTACAAATGCAGTCTTATTGTGCACACTGGAATTCGGACGCTGTAAATTGTCAGACGACATACCGCGCACATGGTGAAAGCTGTACTTTTTACTATCTGAGCAAATGAAAAATCCCTGTAAACATGGACAAATCAAATAATTTCACACAATTTGATACCCATTTTGAAAATATTTCTTTTACTGGAAAAAAGTTATAAACAAGTGAAATATCACTGATTTCCCAGTTTAGGGCCGCATGACAATTTCCGCAAATTAGCTCACACAAGTCCCCATACCGTTGGATTTCGACTCGACTCTAATCAAGGTGTCGAAAAAACTTTTGATATTATGGATAAGGCAAGAAATTCGCGACAATTTGACACCAATATATTGTGGATTCGATAAAAAGGAAACATTACAAATGCAGTCTTATTGTGCACACTGGAATTCGGACGCTGTAAATTGTCAGACGACATACCGCGCACATGGTGAAAGCTGTACTTTTTACTATCTGAGCAAAAGAAAAATCCCTGTATAAATAGACAAATCAAATAATTGCACACAATTTGATACCCATTTTGAAAATATTTCTTTTACTGGAAAAAAGTTATAAAAAAGTGAATTATGACAGATTCCCCAGTTTAGGTCCGCATGAAAATTTCCGCAAATGAGCTAACACTAGTCCCCATACCTTTTAATTTTGCCTCGACTCTATTCAAGGTGTCGAACAAACTTTTGTAATTATGGATAAGGCAAGAAATTCTCGAAAATTTGACACCAATATTTTGTGGATTCTATAAAAAGGAAAAAGTAGAAATGCAGTCTTATTGTGCACACTGGAATTCGGACGCTGTAAATTGTCAGACGTCATGCCGCGCACATGGTGAAAGCTTTACTTTTTACTATCTGAGCAAATGAAAAATCCCTGAAAACATAGACATATCAAATAATTGCACACACTTTGATACCCATTTTGAAAATATTTCTTTTACTGTAAAAAAGTTATAAACAAGTGAAATATGACTGATTTCCCAGTTTAGGGCCGCATGACAATTTCCACAAATGAGCTAACACAAGTCCCAATACCGTTGAATTTCGAATCGACTCTATTCAAGGTGTCGAAAAAACTTTCGTAATTATGGATAAGGTAAGGAATTCCCGACAATTGGACACCAATATATTGTGGATTCGATAAAAAAGAAAAATTACAAATGCAGTCTTATTGTGCACACTGGAATTCGGACGCTGTAAATTGTCAGACGACATACCGCGCACATGGTGAAAGCTGTACTTTTTACTATCTGAGCAAATGAAAAATCCCTCTAAACATAGACAAATCAAATAATTTCACACAATTTGATAACTATTTTGAAAATATTTCTTTTACTGGAAAAAAGTTATAAACAAGTGAAATATCAATGATTTCCCAGTTTAGGGCCGCATGACAATTTCCACAAATGAGCTAACACAAGTCCCCATACCGTTGAATTTCGACTCGACTCCAATCAAGGTGTCGAAAAAACTTTCGTAAGTATAGATAAGGTAAGGAATTCCCGACAATTGGACACCAATATGTTGTGGATTCGATAAAAAGGAAAAAGTAGAAATGAGGTCTTATTGTGCACACTGGAATTCGGACGCTGTAAATTGTCAAACGACATACCGCGCACATAGTGTGAACTGTACTTTTTACTATCTGAGCAAATGAAAAATCCCTGTAAACATATAAAAATCAAATAATTGCACACAATTTGATACCCATTTTGAAAATATTTCTTTTACTGGAAAAAAGTTATAAACATGTGAAATATCACTGATTACCCAGTTTAGGGCCGCATGACAATTTCCGCAAATGAGCTAACACAAGTCCCCATACCGTTGAATTTCGAATCGACTCTATTCAAGGTGTCGAAAAAACTTTTGTAATTATGGATAAGGCAAGAAATCCGCGAAGATTTGACACCAATATATTGTGGATTCTATAAAAAGGAAAAATTACAAATGCAGTCTTATTGTGCACACTGGAATTCGGACGCTGTAAATTGTCAGACGACATACAGCGCACATAGTGAAAGCTGTACTTTTTACTATCTGACCAAATGAAACATCCCTGTAAACATAGATAAATTAAATAATTTCACACAATTTGATACCCATTTTGAAAATATTTCTTTTACTGGAAAAAAGTTATAAACAAGTGAAATATGACTGATTTCCCAGTTTAGGGCCGCATGACAATTTCCGCAAATGAGCTAACACAAGTCCCCATACCGTTGAATTTCGAATCGACTCTATTCAAGGTGTCGAAAAAACTTTTGTAATTATGGATAAGGCAAGAAATTCGCGAAGATTTGACACCAATATATTGTGGATTCTATAAAAAGGAAAAATTACAAATGCAGTCTTATTGTGCACACTGTAATTCGGACGCTGTAAATTGTCAGACGACATACCGCGCACATGGTGAAAGCTGTACTTTTTACTATCTGAGCAAAAGAAAAATCCCTGTAAACATAGACAAATCAAATAATTGCACACAATTTGATACCCATTTTGAAAATATTTCTTTTACTGGAAAAAAGTTATAAAAAAGTGAATTATGACTGGTTACCCAGTTTAGGTCCGCATGAAAATTTCCGCAAATGAGCTAACACTAGTCCGCATACCGTTGAATTTTGCCTCGACTCTATTCAAGGTGTCGAACAAACTTTTGTAATTATGGATAAGGCAAGAAATTCTCGACAATTTGACACCAATATTTTGTGGATTCTATAAAAATGAAAAAGTAGAAATGCAGTCTTATTGTGCACACTGGAATTCGGACGCTGTAAATTATCAGACGTCATGCCGCGCACATTGTGAAAGCTGTACTTTTTACTATCTGAGCAAATGAAAAATCACTGTAAACATAGACATATCAAATAATTGCACACAATTTGATACCCATTTTGAAAATATTTCTTTTACTGGAAAAAAGTTATAAACAAGTGAAATATGACTGATTTCCCAGTTTAGGGCCGCATGACAATTTCCACAAATGAGCTAACACATGTCCCCATACCGTTGAATTTCGAATCGACTCTATTCAAGGTGTCGAAAAAACTTTCGTAATTATGGATAAGGTAAGGAATTCCCGACAATCGGACACCAATATATAGTGGATTCGATAAAAAGAAAAATTACAAATGCAGTCTTATTTTGTACACTGGAATTCGGACGCTGTAAATTGTCGGACGACATACCGCGCACATGGTGAAAGCTGTACTTTTTACTATCTGAGCAAATGAAAAATCCCTGTAAACATACACAAATCAAATAATTTCACACAATTTTATACCCATTTTGAAAACATTTCTTTTACTGGATAAAAGTTATAAACAAGTGAAATATGACTGATTTCCCAATTTAGGGCCGTATGACAATTTCCGCAAATGAGCTAACACATGTCCCCATACCGTTAAATTTCGCCTCGACTCTATTCAACGAATCGAAAAAACTTTTGTAATTATGGATAAGGCAATTAATTCTCGACAATTTGACACCAATATTTTGTGGATTCTCTAAAAAGGAAAAAGTAGAAATGAGGTCTTATTGTGCACACTGGAATTCGGACGCTGTAAATTGTCAAACGACATACCGCGCACATGGTGTAAATTGTACTTTTTACTATCTGAGCAAATGAAAAATCCCTGTAAACATATAAAAATCAAATAATTGCACACAATTTGATACCCATTTTGAAAATATTTCTTTTACTGGAAAAAAGTTATAAACATGTGAAATATCACTGATTCCCCAGTTTAGGGCCGCATGACAATTTCCGCAAATGAGCTAACACAAGTCCCCATACCGTTGAATTTCGAATCGACTCTAATCAAGGTGTCGAAAAAACTTTTGTAATTATGGATAAGGCAAGAAATTCGCAAAGATTTGACACCAATATATTGTGGATTCTATAAAAAGGAAAAATTACAAATGCAGTCTTATTGTGCACACTGGAATTCGGACGCTGTAAATTGTCAGACGACATACCGCGCACATAGTGAAAGCTGTACTTTTTACTATCTGACCAAATGAAACATCCCTGTAAACATAGATAAATCAAATAATTTCACACAATTTGATACCCATTTTGAAAATATTTCTTTTACTGGAAAAAAGTTATAAACAAGTGAAATATGACTGATTTCCCAGTTTAGGGCCGCATGACAATTTCCGCAAATGAGCTAACACAAGTCCCCATACCGTTGAATTTCGAATCGACTCTATTCAAGGTGTCGAAAAAACTTTTGTAATTATGGATAAGGCAAGAAATTCGCGAAGATTTGACACCAATATATTGTGGATTCTATAAAAAGGAAAAATTACAAATGCAGTCTTATTGTGCACACTGTAATTCGGACGCTGTAAATTGTCAGACGACATACCGCGCACATGGTGAAAGCTGTACTTTTTACTATCAGAGCAAAAGAAAAATCCCTGTAAACATAGACAAATCAAATAATTGCACACAATTTGATACCCATTTCGAAAATATTTCTTTTACTGGAAAAAAGTTATAAACAAGTGAAATATCACTGATTTCCCAGTTTAGGGCCGCATGACAATTTTCGCAAATGAGCTAACACAAGTCCCCATACCGTTGAATTTCGACTCGACTCTAATCAAGGAGTCGAAAAAACTTTTGTAATTATGGATAAGGCAAGAAATTCCCGACAATTTGACAACAATATATTGTGGATTCGATAAAAAGGAAAAATTACAAATGCGGTCTTATTGTGCACACTGGAATTCGGACGCTGTAAATTGTCAGACGACATACCGCGCACATGGTGAAAGCTGTACTTTTTACTATCTGAGCAAAAGAAAAATCCCTGTATACATAGACGAAAAAAATAATTTCACACAATTTGATACCCATTTTGAAAATATTTCTTTTACTGGAAAAAAGTTATAAAACAAGTGAAATATCACTGATTTCCCAGTTTAGGGCCGCATGACAATTTCCGCAAATGAGCTAAAACAAGTCCCCATACCGTTAAATTTTGCCTCGACTCTATTCAACGTGTCGAAAAAACTTTTGTAATTATGGATAAGGCAAGAAATTCCCGACAATTTGACACCAATATTTTGGGGATTCGATAAAAAGGAAATAGTAGAAATGCAGTCTTATTGTGCACACTGGAATTCGGACGCTGTAAATTGTCAGAAGTCATGCCGCGCACATGGTGAAAGCTGTACTTTTTACTATCTGAGCAAATGAAAAATCCCTGTAAACATAGACATATCAAATAATTGCACACAATTTGATAACGATTTTGAAAATATTTCTTTTACTGGAAAAATGTTATAAACAAGTGAAATATGACTGATTTCCCAATTTAGGGCCGCATGACAATTTCCACAAATGAGCTAACACAAATCCCCATACCGTTGAATTTCGAATCGACTCTATTCAAGGTGTCGAAAAAACTTTTGTAATTATGGATAAGTTAAGACATTCCCGACAATTGGAGAGACATATTTTGTGGATTCTATGAAAAGGAAAAATTACAAATGCAGTCTTATTGTGCACCCTAGAATCCGGACGCTGTAAATTGTCAGACGACATACCGCGCTCATTTTGAAAACTGTACTTTTTACTATCTGACCAAACGAAAAATCCCTGTAAATATAGTCAAATCAAATAATTGCACACAATTTGATACCCATTTTAAAAATATTTCTTATACTGGAAAAAAGTTATAAACAAGTGAAATATGACTGATTTCCCAGTTTAGGGCCGCATGACAATTTCCGCAAATGAGCTAACACATGTCCCCATACCGTTGAATTTCGCCTCGACTCTATTCAAGGTGTCGATAAAACTTTTGTAATTATGGATAAGTTAAGACATTCCCGAAAGTTGGAGAGACATATTTTGTGGATTCGATAAAAAGGAAAAATTAGAAATACAGTCTTATTGAGCACACTGGAATTCGGACGCTGAAAATTGTCAGACGACATACCGCGCACATGGTGAAAGCTGTACTTTTTACTATCTGAGCAAAAGAAAAATCCCTGTATACATAGACAAATCAAATAATTGCACACAATTTGATACCCATTTTGAAAATATTTCTTTTACTGGAAAAAAGTTATAAAAAAGTGAATTATGACTGATTACCCAGTTTAGGTTCGGATGACAATTTCCGCAAATGAGCTAACACTAGTCCCCATACCGTTGAATTTTGCGTCGACTCTATTCAAGGTGTCGAACAAATTTTTGTAATTATGGATAAGGCAAGAGATTACCGACAATTTGACACCAATATTTTGTGGATTCTATAAAAAGGAAAAAGTAGAAATGCAGTCTTATTGTGCACACTGGAATTCGGTCGCTGTAAATTGTCAGACGTCATGACGCGCACATGGTGAAAGCTGTACTTTTTACTATCTGAGCAAATGAAAAATCCCTGTAAACATAGACATATCAAATAATTGCACAGAATTTAATACCCATTTTGAACATATTTCTTTTACTGGAAAAAAGTTATAAAAAAGTGAATTATGACTGATTACCCAGTTTAGGTCCGCATGAAAATTTCCACAAATGAGCTAACACAATTCCCCATACCGTTGAATTTCGAATCAACTCTATTAAAGGTGTCGAAAAAATTTCGTAATTATGGATAAGGTAAGGAATTCCCGACAATTGGACACCAATATATTGTGGATTCAATAAAAAGGAAAAATTACAAATGCAGTCTTATTGTGCACACGGGAATTCGGACGCTGTAGATTGTCAGACGACATACCGCGCACATGGTGAAAGCTGTACTTTTTACCATCTGAGCAAATGAAAATTCCCTGTAAAGATAGACATATCAAATAATTGCACACAGTTTGATACCCATTTTGAAAATATTTCTTTTACTGGAAAAAAGTTATAAACATGTGAAATATCACTGATTTCCCAGTTTAGGGCCGCATGACAATTTCCGCAAATGAGCTAACACAAGTCCCCATACCGTTGAATTTAGACCCGACTCTAATCAAGGTGTCGAAAATCTTTTGTAATTATGGATAAGGCAAGAAATTCCCGACAATTGGACAGCAATATTTTGTGGATTCTATAAAAATGAAAAATTACAAATGCATTCTTTTTGTGCACACTGGAATTCGGACGCTGTAAATTGTCAGACGACATACCGCGCACATGGTGAAAGCTGTACTTTTTACTATCTGAGCAAATGAAAAATCCCTGTAAACATAGACAAATCAAATAATTGCACACAATTTGATACCCATTTTGAAAATATTTCTTTTACTGGAAAAAAGTTATAAACATGTGAAATATCACTGATTTCCCAGTTTAGGGCCGCATGACAATTTCCGCAAATGAGCTAACACTAGTCCCCATACCGTTGAATTTTGCCTCGACTCTATTCAAGGTGTCGAACAAACTTTTGTAATTATGGATAAGGCAAGAAATTCCCGACAATTAGACACCAATATATTGTGGATTTGATAAAAAGGTAAAATTACAAATGCAGTCTTATTGTGCACACTGGAATTCGGTCGCTGTAAATTGTCAGACGTCATGCCGCGCACATGGTGAAAGCTGTACTTTTTACTATCTGAGCCAATGAAAAATCCCTGTAAACATAGACATATCAAATAATTGCACACAATTTGATACCCATTGTGAAAATATTTCTTTTACTGGAAAAAAGTTATAAAAAAGTGAATTATGACTGAATACCCAGTTTAGGTCCGCATGAAAATTTCCGCAAATGAGCTAACACAAGTCCCCATACCGTTGAATTTTGTCTCGACTCTATTCAAAGTGTCGAAAAAACTTTTGTAATTATGGATAAGGCAAGAAATTCGCGACAATTGGACACCAATATTTTGTGGATTCTATAAAAGGGAAAAATTACAAATGCAGTCTTATTGTGCACACTGGAATTCGGACGCTGTAAAGTGTCAGACGACATACCGCGCACATGGTGAAAGCTGTACTTTTTACTATCTGAGCAAAAGAAAAATCCCTGTATAAATAGACAAATCAAATAATTGCACACAATTTGATACCCATTTTGAAAATATTTCTTTTACTGGAAAAAAGTCATAAAGAAGTGAAATATGACTGATTTCCTAGTTTAGGGCCGCATGACAATTTCCACAAATGAGCTAACACAAGTCCCCATACCGTTGAATTTCGACTCGACTCTAATCAAGGTGTCGAAAAAACATTTGTAATTATGGATAAGTCAAGAAATTCCCGACAATTTGACACCAATATATTGTGGATTAGATAAAAAGGAAAAATTACAAATGCAGTCTTATTGTGCACACTGGAATTCGGACGCTGTAGATTGTCAGACGACATACCGCGCACATGGTGAAAGCTGTACTTTTTACTATCTGAGCAAATGAAAATTCCCTGTAAACATAGACAAATCAAATAATTGCACACAGTTTGATACCCATTTTGAAAATATTTCTTTTACTGGAAAAAAGTTATAAACATGTGAAATATCACTGATTTCCCAGTTTAGGGCCGCATGACAATTTCCGCAAATGAGCTAACACAAGTCCCCATACCGTTGAATTTTGACCCGACTCTAATCAACGTGTCGAAAATCTTTTGTAATTATGGATAAGGCAAGAAATTCCCGACAATTGGACAGCAATATTTTGTGGATTCTATAAAAATGAAAAATTACAAATGCATTCTTTTTGTGCACACTGGAATTCGGACGCTGTAAATTGTCAGACGACATACCGCGCACATGGTGAAAGCTGTACTTTTTACTATCTGAACAAATGAAAAATCCCTGTAAACATAGACAAATCAAATAATTGCACACAATTTGATACCCATTTTGAAAATATTTCTTTTACTGGAAAAAAGTTATAGACATGTGAAATATCACTGATTTCCCAGTTTATGCCGCATGACAATTTCCGCAAATGAGCTAACACTAGTCCCCATACCGTTGAATTTTGCCTCGACTCTATTCAAGGTGTCGAACAAACTTTTGTAATTATGGATAAGGCAAGAAATTCTCGACAATTTGACACCAATATTTTGTGGATTCTATAAAAAGGAAAAAGTAGAAATGCAGTCTTATTGTGCACACTGGAATTCGGTCGCTGTAAATTGTCAGACGTCATGCCGCGCACATGGTGAAAGCTGTACTTTTTACTATCTGAGCCAATGAAAAATCCCTGTAAACATAGACATATCAAATAATTGCACACAATTTGATACCCATTTTGAAAATATTTCTTTTACTGGAAAGAAGTTATAAACAAGTGAATTATCACTGATTTCCCAGTTTAGGGCCGCATGACAATTTCCACAAATGACCTAACACAAGTCCCCATACCGTTGTATTTCGAATCGACTCTATTAAAGGTGTCGAAAAAACTTTCGTAATTATGCATAAGGTAAGGAATTCCCGACAATTGGACACCAATATATTGTGGATTCGATAAAACGGAAAAATTACAAATGCAGTCTTATTGTGCACACTGGAATTCGGACGCTGTATATTGTCAGACGACATACCGCGCACATGGTGAAAGCTGTACTTTTTACTATCTGAGCAAATGAAAAATCCCTGTAAACATAGACAAATCAAATAATTTCACATAATTTGATACCCATTTTGAAAATATTTCTTTTACTGGAAAAAAGTTATAAACAAGTGAATTATCACTGAATTCCCAGTTTAGGGCCGCATGACAATTTCCGCAAATGAGCTAACACTAGTCCCCATACCGTTGAATTTCGACTCGACTCTAATCAAGGTGTCGAAAAAACATTTGTCATTATGGATAAGGCAAGAAATTCCCGACAATTTGACACCAATATATTGTGGATTTGATAAAAAGGTAAAATTACAAATGCAGTCTTATTGTGCACACTGGAATTCGGACGCTGTAAAATGTCAGACGACATACCGCGCACATGGTGAAAGCTGTACTTTTTACTATCTGAGCAAATGAAAAATCCCTGTAAACATAGACAAATCAAATAATTTCACACAATTTGATACCCATTTTAAAAATATTTCTTTTACTGGAAAAAAGTTATAAACAAGTGAATTATCACTGATTTTCCAGTTTAGGGCCGCATGACAATTTCCGCAAATGAGCTAACACTAGTCCCCATACCGTTGAATTTTGCCTCGACTCTATTCAAGGTGTCGAACAAATTTTTGTAATTTTGGATAAGGCAAGAGATTCCCGACAATTTGACACCAATATATTGTGGATTCGATAAAAAGGAAAAATTACAAATGCAGTCTTATTGTGCACACTGGAATTCGGACGCTGTAAATTGTCAGACGTCATGCCGCGCGCATGGTGAAAGCTGTACTTTTTACTATCTGAGCAAATGAAAAATCCCTGTAAACATAGACAAATCAAATAATTTCACACAATTTGATACCCATTTTGAAAATATTTCTTTTACTGGAAAAAAGTTATAAAAAAGTGAATTATGACAGATTACCCAGTTTAGGTCCGCATGAAAATTTCCGCAAATGCGCTAACACTAGTCCCCATACCGTTGAATTTTGCCTCGACTCTATTCAAGGTGTCGAACAAATTTTTGTAATTATGGATAAGGCAAGAGATTCCCGACAATTTGACACCAATATATTGTGGATTCGATAAAAAGGAAAAATTACAAATGCAGTCTTATTGTGCACACTGGAATTCGGACGCTGTAAATTGTCAGACGACATACCGCGCACATGGTGAAAGCTGTACTTTTTACTATCTGAGCAAATAAAAAATCCCTGTAAACATGGACATATCAAATAATTGCACACAATTTGATACCCATTTTGAAGATATTTCTTTTACTGGAAAAAAGTTATAAACAAGTGAAATATCACTGATTTCCCAGTTTAGGGCCGCATGACAATTTACACAAATGAGCTAACACAAGTCCCCATACCGTTGTATTTCCAATCGACTCTATTCAAGTTGTCGAAAAAACTTTCGTAATTATGGATAAGGTAAGGAATTCCCGACAATTGGACACCAATATATTGTGGATTCGATAAAAAGGAAAAATTACAAATGCAGTCTTATTGTGTACACTGGAATTCGGACGCTGTAAATTGCCAGACGACATACCGTGCACATGGTGAAAGCTGTACTTTTTACTATCTGAGCAAAAGAAAAATCCCTGTATACATAGACAAATCAAATAATTTCACACAATTTGATACCCATTTTGAAAATATTTCTTTTACTGGAAAAAAGTTATAAACAAGTGAAATATCACTGATTTCCCAGTTTAGGGCCGCATGACAATTTCCGCAAATGAGCAAACACAAGTCCCCATACCGTTGAATTTAGACCCGACTCTAATCAAGGTGTCGAAAATCTTTTGTAATTATGGATAAGGCAAGAAATTCCCGACAGTTGGACAGCAATATTTTGTGGATTCTATAAAAATGAAAAAGTAGAAATGCAGTCTTATTGTGCACACTGGAATTCGGTCGCTGTAAATTGTCAGACGTCATGCCGCGCACATGGTGAAAGCTGTTCTTTTTACTATCTGAGCCAATGAAAAATCCCTGTAAACATAGACATATCAAATAATTGCACACAATTTGATACCCATTTTGAAAATATTCCTTTACTGGAAAAAAGTTATAAACAAGTGAATTATCACTGATTTCCCAGTTTAGGGCCGCATGACAATTTCCACAAATGACCTAACACAAGTCCCCATACCGTTGTATTTCGAATCGACTCTATTAAAGGTGTCGAAAAAACTTTCGTTATTAGGCATAAGGTAAGGAATTCGGGACAATTGGACACCAATATTTTGTGGATTCTATAAAAATGAAAAAGTACAAATGCAGTCTTATTGTGCACACTGGAATTCGGACGCTGTAAATTGTCAGACGACATACCGCGCACATGGTGAAAGCTGTACTTTTTACTATCTGAGCAAATGAAAAATCCCTGTAAACATAGACAAATTAAATAATTGCACACAATTTGATACACATTTTGAAAATATTTCTTTTACTGGAAAAAAGTTATAAACATGTGAAATATCACTGATTTCCCAGTTTAGGGCCGCATGACAATTTCCGCAAATGAGCTAACACTAGTCCCCATACCGTTGAATTTTGCCTCGACTCTATTCAAGGTGTCGAACAAACTTTTGTAATTATGGATAAGGCAAGAAATTCTCGACATTTTGACACCAATATTTTGTGGATTCTATAAAAAGGAAAAAGTAGAAATGCAGTCTTATTGTGCACACTGGAATTCGCTCGCTGTAAATTGTCAGACGTCATGCCGCGCACATGGTGAAAGCTGTACTTTTTACTATCTGAGCCAATGAAAAATCCCTGTAAACATAGACATATCAAATAATTGCACACAATTTGATACCCATTTTGAAAATATTTCTTTTACTGGAAAAAAGTTATAAACAAGTGAATTATCACTGATTTCCCAGTTTAGGGCCGCATGACAATTTCCACAAATGACCTAACACAAGTCCCCATACCGTTGTATTTCGAATCGACTCTATTAAAGGAGTCGAAAAAACTTTCGTAATTATGCATAAGGTAAGGAATTCCCGACAATTGGACACCAATATATTGTGGATTCGATAAAAAGGAAAAATTACAAATGCAGTCTTATTGTGCACACTGGAATTCGGACGCTGTAAAATGTCAGACGACATACCGCGCACATGGTGAAAGCTGTACTTTTTACTATCTGAGCAAATGAAAAATCCCTGTAAACATAGACAAATCAAATAATTTCACATAATTTGATACCCATTTTGAAAATATTTCTTTTACTGGAAAAAAGTTATAAACAAGTGAATTATCACTGATTTCCCAGTTTAGGGCCGCATGACAATTTCCGCAAATGAGCTAACACTAGTCCCCATACCGTTGAATTTCGACTCGACTATAATCAAGGTGTCGAAAAAACATTTGTAATTATGGATAAGGCAAGAAATTCCCGACAATTTGACACCAATATATTGTGGATTTGATAAAAAGGTAAAATTACAAATGCAGTCTTATTGTGCACACTGGAATTCGGATGCTGTAAAATGTCAGACGACATACCGCGCACATGGTGAAAGCTGTACTTTTTACTATCTGAGCAAATGAAAAATCCCTGTAAACATAGACAAATCAAATAATTTCACACAATTTGATACCCATTTTAAAAATATTTCTTTTACTGGAAAAAAGTTATAAACAAGTGAATTATCACTGATTTTCCAGTTTAGGGCCGCATGACAATTTCCGCAAATGAGCTAACACTAGTCCCCATACCGTTGAATTTCGACTCGACTCTAATCAATGTGTCGAAAAAACATTTGTAATTATGGATAAGGCAAGAAATTCCCGACAATTTGACACCAATATATTGTGGATTTGATAAAAAGGTAAAATTACAAATGCAGTCTTATTGTGCACATTGGAATTCGGTCGCTGTAAATTGTCAGACGTCATGCCGCGCGCATGGTGAAAGCTGTACTTTTTACTATCTCAGCAAATGAAAATTCCCTGTAAACATAGACATATCAAATAATTGCACACAATTTGATAGCCATTTTGAAAATATTTCTTTTACTGCAAAAAAGTTATAAAAAAGTGAATTATGACTGATTACCCAGTTTAGGTCCGCATGAAAATTTCCGCAAATGAGCTAACACTAGTCCCCATACCGTTGAATTTTGCCACGACTCTATTCAAGGTGTCGAACAAATTTTTGTAATTTTGGATAAGGCAAGAGATTCCCGACAATTAGACACCAATATTTTGTGGATTCGATAAAAAGGATAAATTACAAATGCAGTCTTATTGTGCACACTGGAATTCGGACGCTGTAAATTGTCAGACGACATACCGCGCACATGGTGAAAGCTGTACTTTTTACTATCTGAGCAAATGGAAAATCCCTGTAAACATAGACAAATCAAATAATTTCACACAATTTGATACCCATTTTGAAAATATTTCTTTTACTGGAAAAAAGTTATAAAAAAGTGAATTATGACAGATTACCCAGTTTAGGTCCGCATGAAAATTTCCGCAAATGCGCTAACACTAGTCCCCATACCGTTGAATTTTGCCTCGACTCTATTCAAGATGTCGAACAAATTTTTGTAATTATGGATAAGGCAAGAGATTCCCGACAATTTGACACCAATATATTGTGGATTCGATAAATAGGAAAAATTACAAATGCAGTCTTATTGTGCACACTGGAATTCGGACGCTGTAAATTGTCAGACGACATACCGCGCACATGGTGAAAGCTGTACTTTTTACTATCTGAGCAAATGAAAAATCCCTGTAAACATAGACATATCAAATAATTGCACACAATTTGATACGCATTTTTAAAATATTTCTTTTACTGGAAAAAAGTTATAAACAAGTGAAATAACACTGATTTCCCAGTTTAGGGCCGCCTGACAATTTACACAAATGTGCTAACACAAGTCCCCATACCGTTGTATTTCCAATCGACTCTATTCAAGTTGTCGAAAAAACTTTCGTAATGATGGATAAGGTAAGGAATTCCCGACAATTGGACACCAATATATTGTGGATTCGATAAAAAGGAAAAATTACAAATGCAGTCTTATTGTGTACACTGGAATTCGGACGCTGTAAATTGCCAGACGACATACCGTGCACATGGTGAAAGCTGTACTTTTTACTATCTGAGCAAAAGAAAAATCCCTGTAGACATAGACAAATCAAATAATTTCACAAAATTTGATACCCATTTTCAAAATATTTCTTGTACTGGAAAAAAGTTATAAACAAGTGAAATATCACTGATTTCCCAGTTTTGGGCCGCATGACAATTTCCGCAAATGAGCTAACACAAGTCCCCATACCGTTGAATTTCGACTCGACTCTAATCAAGGTGTCGAAAAAACTTTTCTAATTATGGTTAAGGCAAGAAATTCCCGATAATTTGACACCAATATTTTGTGGATTCTATAAAAAGGAAAAAGTAGAAATGCTGTCTTATTGTGCACACTGGAATTCGGTCGCTGTAAATTGTCAGACGTCATGCCGCGCATATGGTGAAAGCTGTACTTTTTACTATCTGAGCAAATGAAAAATCCCTGTAAACATAAACATATAAAATAATAGCACACAATTTGATACCCATTTTGAAAATATTTCTTTTACTGGAAAAAAGTTATAAACAAGTGAAATATGACTGATTACCCAGTTTAGGTCCGCATGAAAACTTCCGCAAATGAGCTAACACTAGTCCCCATACCTTTGAATTTTGCCTCGACTCTATTCAAGGTGTCGAACAAACTTTTGTAATTATGGATAAGACAAGAAATTCACGAAAATTTGACACCAATATTTTGTGGATTCTATAAAAAGGAAAATGTACAAATGCAGTCTTATTGTGCACACTGGAATTCGGACGCTGTAAATTGTCAGACGTCATGCCGCGCACATGGTGAAAGCTGTACTTTTTACTATCTGAGCAAATTAAAAATCCCTGTAAACATAGACATATCAGATAATTGCACACAATTTGATACCCATTTTGAAAATATTTCTTTTACTGGAAAAAAGTTATAAACAAGTGAAATATCACTGATTTCCCAGTTTAGGGCCGCATGACAATTTCCGCAAATAAGCTAACACAAGTCCCCATACCGTTGAATTTCGACTCGACTATAATCAAGGTGTCGAAAAAACTTTTGTAATTATGGATAAGGCAAGAAATTCTCGACAATTTGACACCAATATATTATGGATACGATAAAAAGGAAAAATTACAAATGCAGTCTTATTGTGCACACTGGAATTCCGACGCTGTAAAGTGCCAGACGACATACCGCGCACATGGTGAATGCTGTACTTTTTACTATCTGAGCAATAGAAAAATCCCTGTATACATAGACAAATCAAATAATTGCAAACAACTTGATACCAATTTTGAAAATATTTCTTTTACTGAAAAAAAGTTATAAAAACGTGAATTATGACTGACTACCCAGTTTAGGTCCGCATGAAAATTTCCGCAAATGAGCTAACACTAGTCCCCATACCGTTGAATTTTGCCTCGACTCTATTCAAGGTGTCGAACAAACTTTTGTAATTATGGATAAGGCAAGACATTCCCGACAATTTGACACCAATATTTTTTGAATTCTATAAAAAGGAAAAATTACAAATGCAGTCTTATTGTGCACACTGGAATTCGGACGCTGTAAATTGTCAGACGACATACCGCGCACATGGTGAAAGCTGTACTTTTTACTATCTGAGCAAATGAAATATCCCTGTAAACATAGACAAATCAAATAATAGCACACAATTTGATACCCATTTTGAAAATATTTCTTTTACTGGAAAAAAGTTATAAAAAAGTGAATTATGTCTGATTACCCAGTTTAGGGCCGCATGATTATTTCCACAAATGAGCTAATACAAGTCCACATACCGTTGAATTTCGAATCGACTCTATTCAAGGTGTCGAAAAAACTTTTGTAATTATGGATAAGGTAAGGAATTCCCGACAATTGGAGAGCAATATTTTGTGGATTCTATAAAAAGGAAAAATTACAAATGCATTCTTATTGTTCACACTGGAATTCGGACGCTGTATATTGTCAGACGACATACCGCGCACATAGTGAAAGCTGTACTTTTTACTATCTGAGCAAATGAAAAATCCCTGTATACATAGACGAATCAAATAATTGCACACAATTTGATACCCATTTTGAAAATATATCTTTTACTGGAAAAGAGTTATAAAAAAGTGAATTATGATTGATTACCCAGTTTAGGTCCGCATGAAAATTCCGCAAATGAGCTAACACTAGTCCCGATACCGTTGAATTTTGCCTCGACTCTATTCAAGGTGCCGAACAAACTTTTGTCATTATGGATAAGGCAAGAAATTCCCGACAATTGGACAGCAATATTTTGTGGATTCTATAAAAAGGAAAAATTACAAATGCCTTCTTATTGTGCAGACTGCAATTCGGACGCTGTAAATTCTCAAACGACATACCGCGCACATGGTGAAAGCTGTACTTTTTACTATCTGAGCAAATGAAAAATCCCTGTAAACATATACAAATCAAATAATTGCACACAATTTGATACGCATTTTTAAAATATTTCTTTTACTGGAAAAAAGTTATAAACAAGTGAATTATGACTGATTTCACAGGTTAGGGCCGCATGACAATTTCCACAAATGAGCTAACACAAGTCCCCATACCGTTGAATTTCGAATCGACTCTAATCAAGGTGTCGAAAAAACTTTTGTAATTATGGATAAGGTAAGGAATTCCCGACAATTGGACACCAATATATTGTGGATTCGATAAAAAGGAAAAATTACAAATGCAGTCTTATTGTGCACACTGGAATTCGGACGCTGTAAATTGTCAGACGACATACCGCGCACATGGTGAAAGCTGTACTTTTTACTATCTGAGCAAATGAAAAATCCCTGTAAACATAGACATATCAAATAATTTCACACAATTTGATACCCATTTTGAAAATATTTCTTTTACTGGAAAAAAGTTATAAGCAAGTGAAATATGACTGATTTCCCAGTTTAGGGCCGCATGACAATTTCCGCAAATGAGCTAACACAAGTCCCCATACCGTTGAATTTCGACTCGACTCTAATCAAGGTGTCGGAAAAACGTTTGTAATTATGGATAAGGCAAGAAATTCCCGACAATTGGACACCAATATATTGTGGATTCCATAAAAAGGAAAAATTACAAATGCAGTCTTATTGTGAACACTGGAATTTGGACGCTGTAGATTGTCAGACGACATACCGCGCACATGGTGAAAGCTGTACTTTTTACTATCTGAGCAAAAGAAAAATACCTTTATACATAGACAAATCAAATAATAGCACACAATTTGATACCCATTTTGAAAATATTTCTTTTACTGGAAAAAAGTTATAAAAAAGTGAATTATGTCTGATTACCCAGTTTAGGTCCGCATGAAAATTTCCGCAAATGAGCTAACACTAGTCCCCATACCGTTGAATTTTGACCCGACTCTAATCAAGGTGTCGAAAAAACTTTTGTAATTATGGATAAGGCAAGAAATTCCCGACAATTGGACGGCAATATTTTGTTGATTCTATAAAAAGGAAAAATTACAAATGCATTCTTATTGTGCACACTGGAATTCGGACGCTGTATATTGTCAGACGACATACCGCGCACATGGTGAAAGCTGTACTTTTTACTATCTGAGCAAAAGAAAAATCCCTGTATACATAGACAAATCAAATAATTGCAAACAATTTGATACCCATTTTGAAAATATTTCTTTTACTGGAAAAAAGTTATAAAAACGTGAATTATGACTGATTACCCAGTTTAGGTCCGCATGAAAATTTCGGCAAATGAGCTAACACTAGTCCCCATACCGTTGAATTTTGCCTCGACTCTATTCAAGGTGTCGAACAAACTTTTGTAATTATGGATAAGGCAAGAAATTTCCAACAATTTGACACCAATATTTTGTGGATTCTATAAAAAGTAAAAATTACAAATGCAGTCTTATTGTGCACACTGGAATTCGGACGCTGTAAATTGTCAGACGTCATGCCACGCACATGGTGAAAGCTGTACTTTTTACTATCTGAGCAAATGAAAAATCCCTGTAAACATAGACATATCAAATAATTGCACACAATTTGATACCCATTTTGAAAATATTTGTTTTACTGGAAAAAAAGTTATAAACAAGTGAAATATGACTGATTTCCCAGTTTAGGGCCGCATGACAATTTCCACAAAGGAGCTAACACATGTCCCCATACCGTTGAATTCCGAATCGACTCTATTCAAGGTGTCGAAAAAACTTTCGTAGTTATGGATAAGGTAAGGAATTCCCGACAATTGGACACCAATATATTGTGGATTCGATAAAAAGGAAAAATTACAAATGCAGTCTTATTGGGCACACACGAATTCGGACGCTGTAAATTGTCAGACGACATACCGCGCACATGGTGAAAGCTGTACTTTTTACTATCTGAGCAAATGAAAAATCCCTGTAAACATAGACAAATCAAATAATTTCACACAATTTGATACCCATTTTGAAAATATTTCTTTTACTGGAAAAAAGTTATAGACAAGTGAAATATCACTGATTTCCCAGTTTAGGGCCGCATGAAAATTTCCGCAAATGAGATAACACAAGTCCCCATACCGTTGAATTTCGACCCGACTCTAATCAAGGTGTCGAAAAAACTTTTGTAATTATGGATAAGGCAAGAAATTCCTGACAATTGGACAGCAATATTTTGTGGATTCTCTAAAAAGGAAAAAGTAGAAATGCCTTCTTATTGTGCACACTGGAATTCGGACGCTGTAGATTGTCAGACGACATACCACGCACATGGTGAAAGCTGTACTTTTTACTCTCTGAGCAAAAGAAAAATCCCTGTATACATAGACAAATCAAATAATAGCACACAATTTGATACCCATTTTGAAAATATTTCTTTTACTGGAAAAAAGTTATAAAAAAGTGAATTATGACTGATTACCCAGTTTAGGTCCGCATGAAAATTTCGGCAAATGAGCTAACACTAGTCCCCATACCGTTGAATTTTGCCTCGACTCTATTCAAGGTGTCGAACAAACTTTCGTAATTATGCATAAGGCAAGAAATTCCCGACAATTTGACACCAATATTTTGTGGATTCTATAAAATGGAAAAAGTAGAAATGCAGTCTTATTGTGCACACTGGAATTCGGACGCTGTAAATTGTCAGACGTCATGCCGCGCACATGGTGAAAGCTGTACTTTTTACTATCTGAGCAAATGAAAAATCCCTGTAAACATAGACATATCAAATAATTGCACACAATTTGATACCCATTTTGAAAATATTTCTTTTACTGGAAAAAAGTTATAAACAAGTGAAATATCACTGATTTCCCAGTTTAGGGGCGCATGACAAGTTCCACAAATGAGCTAACACAAGTCCCCATACCGTTGAATTTCGAATCGACTCTATTCAAGGTGTCGAACAAACTTTTGTAATTATGGATAAGGCAAGAAATTCCCGACAATTGGACACCAATATATGGTGGATTCGATAAAAAGGAAAAATTACAAATGCAGTCTTATTGTGCACACTGGAATTTGGACGCTGTAGATTGTCAGACGACATACCGCGCACATGGTGAAAGTTGTACTTTTTACTATCTGTGCCAATGAAAACTCCCTGTATACATAGACAAATCAAATAATAGCACACAATTTGATACCCATTTTGAAAATATTTCTTTTACTAGAAAAAAGTTATAAAAAAGTGAATTATGACTGATTACCCAGTTTAGTTCCGCATGAAAATTTCCGCAAATGAGCTAACACTATTCCCCATACCGTTGAATTTTGCCTCGACTCTATTCAAGGTGTCGAACAAACTTTTGTAATTATGGATAAGGCAAGAAATTCCCGACAATTTGACAGCAATATTTTGTGGATTCTATAAAAAGGAAAAATTACAAATGCATTCTTATTGTTCACACTGGAATTCGGACGCTGTATATTGTCAGACGACCTACCGCGCACATGGTGAAAGCTGTACTTTTTACTATCTGAGCAAAAGAAAAATCCCTGTATACATAGACAAATCAAATAATTGCACACAATTTCATACCCATTTTGAAAATATTTCTTTCACTGGAAAAAAGTTATAAAAAAGTGAATTATGACTGATTACCCAGTTGAGGTCCGCATGAAAATTTCCGCAAATGAGCTAACACTAGTCCCCATACCGTTGAATTTTGCCTCGACTCTATTCAATGTGTCGAACAAACTTTCGTAATTATGGATAAGGTAAGGAATTCCCGACAATTGGACACCAATATATTGTGGATTCGATAAAAAGGAAAAATTACAAATGCAGTTTTATTGTGCATACTGGAATTCGGACGCTGTAAATTGTCAGACGACATACCGCGCACATGTTGAAAGCTGTACTTTTTACTATCTGAGCAAATGAAAAATCCCTGTAAACATAGACAAATCAAATAATTTCACACAATTTGATACCCATTTTGAAAATATTTCTTTTACTGGAAAAAAGTTATAAAAAAGTGAATTATGACTGATTACCCAGTTTAGGTCCGCATGAAAATTTCCGCAAATGAGCTAACACTAGTTCCCATACCGTTGAATTTTGCCTCGACTCTATTCAAGGTGTCGAACAAACTTTTGTAATTATGGATAAGGTAAGGAATTCCCGACAATTGGACACCAATATATTGTGGATTTGATAAAACGGAAAAATTACAAATGCAGTCTTATTGTGCACACTGGAATTCGGACGCTGTATATTGTCAGACGTCATGCCGCGAACATGGTGAAAGCTGTACTTTTTACTATCTGAGCAAATGAAAAATCCCTGTAAACATAGACATATCAAATAATTGCACACAATTTGATACCCATTTTGAAAATATTTGTTTTACTGGAAAAAAAGATATAAACAAGTGAAATATGACTGATTTCCCAGTTTAGGGCCGCATGACAATTTCCACAAAGAGCTAACACATGTCCCCATACCGTTGAATTCCGAATCGACTCTATTCAAGGTGTCGAAAAAACTTTCGTAGTTATGGATAAGGTAAGGAATTCCCGACAATTGGACACCAATATATTGTGGATTCGATAAAAAGGAAAAATTACAAATGCAGTCTTATTGGGCACACACGAATTCGGACGCTGTAAATTGTCAGACGACATACCGCGCACATGGTGAAAGCTGTACTTTTTACTATCTGAGCAAATGAAAAATCCCTGTAAACATAGACAAATCAAATAATTTCACACAATTTGATACCCATTTTGAAAATATTTCTTTTACTGGAAAAAAGTTATAGACAAGTGAAATATCACTGATTTCCCAGTTTAGGGCCGCATGAAAATTTCCGCAAATGAGATAACACAAGTCCCCATACCGTTGAATTTCGACCCGACTCTAATCAAGGTGTCGAAAAAACTTTTGTAATTATGGATAAGGCAAGAAATTCCTGACAATTGGACAGCAATATTTTGTGGATTCTCTAAAAAGGAAAAAGTAGAAATGCATTCTTATTGTGCACACTGGAATTCGGTCGCTGTAAATTGTCAGACGTCATGTCGGGCACATGGTGAAAGCTGTACTTTTTACTATCTGAGCAAATGAAAAATCCCTGTAAACATAGACAAATCAAATAATTTCACAGAAATTTGGTACCCATTTTGAAAATATTTCTTTTACTGAAAAAAATTTATAAAATTGAATTATGACTGATTACCCAGTTTAGGTCCGCATGAATATTTCCGCAAATGAGCTAACACTAGTCCCCATACCTTTGAATTTTGTCTCGACTCTATTCAAGGTGTCGAACAAACTTTTGTAATTATGGATAAGGCAAGAAATTCACGAAAATTTGACACCAATATTTTGTGGATTCTATAAAAAGGAAAAAGTAGAAATGCAGTCTTATTGTGCACACTGGAATTCGGACGCGGTAAATTGTCAGACGTCATGCCGCGCACATGGTGAAAGCTGTACTTTTTACTATCTGAGCAAATGAAAAATCCCTGTAAACATAGACAAATCAAATAATTGCACACAATTTGATACCCAGTTTGAAAATATTTCTTTTACTGGAAAAAAGTTATAAACATGTGAAATATCACTGATTTCCCAGATAAGGGCCGCATGACAATTTCCGCAAATGAGCTAACACAAGTCCCCATACCGTTGAATCTCGACTCGACTCTAATCAAGGTGTCGAAAAAACTTTCGTAATTATGGATATGGTAAGGAATTCCCGACAATTGGACACCAATATATTGTGGATTCGATCAAAAGGAAAAATTACAAATGCAGTCTTATTGTGCACACTGGAATTCGGACGCTGTAGATTGTCAGACGACATACCACGCACATGGTGAAAGCTGTACTTTTTACTCTCTGAGCAAAAGAAAAATCCCTGTATACATAGACAAATCAAATAATAGCACACAATTTGATACCCATTTTGAAAATATTTCTTTTACTGGAAAAAAGTTATAAAAAAGTGAATTATGACTGATTACCCAGTTTAGGTCCGCATGAAAATTTCGGCAAATGAGCTAACACTAGTCCCCATACCGTTGAATTTTGCCTCGACTCTATTCAAGGTGTCGAACAAACTTTCGTAATTATGGATAAGGCAAGAAATTCCCGACAATTTGACACCAATATTTTGTGGATTCTATAAAATGGAAAAAGTAGAAATGCAGTCTTATTGTGCACACTGGAATTCGGACGCTGTAAATTGTCAGACGTCATGCCGCGCACATGGTGAAAGCTGTACTTTTTACTATCTGAGCAAATGAAAAATCCCTGTAAACATAGACATATCAAATAATTGCACACAATTTGATACCCATTTTGAAAATATTTCTTTTACTGGAAAAAAGTTATAAACAAGTGAAATATCACTGATTTCCCAGTTTAGGGGCGCATGACAAGTTCCACAAATGAGCTAACACAAGTCCCCATACCGTTGAATTTCGAATCGACTCTATTCAAGGTGTCGAACAAACTTTTGTAATTATGGATAAGGCAAGAAATTCCCGACAATTGGACACCAATATATGGTGGATTCGATAAAAAGGAAAAATTACAAATGCAGTCTTATTGTGCACACTGGAATTTGGACGCTGTAGATTGTCAGACGACATACCGCGCACATGGTGAAAGCTGTACTTTTTACTATCTGTGCAAATGAAAACTCCCTGTATACATAGACAAATCAAATAATAGCACACAATTTGATACCCATTTTGAAAATATTTCTTTTACTAGAAAAAAGTTATAAAAAAGTGAATTATGACTGATTACCCAGTTTAGTTCCGCATGAAAATTTCCGCAAATGAGCTAACACTATTCCCCATACCGTTGAATTTTGCCTCGACTCTATTCAAGGTGTCGAACAAACTTTTGTAATTATGGATAAGGCAAGAAATTCCCGACAATTTGACAGCAATATTTTGTGGATTCTATAAAAAGGAAAAATTACAAATGCATTCTTATTGTTCACACTGGAATTCGGACGCTGTATATTGTCAGACGACCTACCGCGCACATGGTGAAAGCTGTACTTTTTACTATCTGAGCAAAAGAAAAATCCCTGTATACATAGACAAATCAAATAATTGCACACAATTTCATACCCATTTTGAAAATATTTCTTTCACTGGAAAAAAGTTATAAAAAAGTGAATTATGACTGATTACCCAGTTGAGGTCCGCATGAAAATTTCCGCAAATGAGCTAACACTAGTCCCCATACCGTTGAATTTTGCCTCGACTCTATTCAATGTGTCGAACAAACTTTCGTAATTATGGATAAGGTAAGGAATTCCCGACAATTGGACACCAATATATTGTGGATTCGATAAAAAGGAAAAATTACAAATGCAGTTTTATTGTGCATACTGGAATTCGGACGCTGTAAATTGTCAGACGACATACCGCGCACATGTTGAAAGCTGTACTTTTTACTATCTGAGCAAATGAAAAATCCCTGTAAACATAGACAAATCAAATAATTTCACACAATTTGATACCCATTTTGAAAATATTTCTTTTACTGGAAAAAAGTTATAAAAAAGTGAATTATGACTGATTACCCAGTTTAGGTCCGCATGAAAATTTCCGCAAATGAGCTAACACTAGTTCCCATACCGTTGAATTTTGCCTCGACTCTATTCAAGGTGTCGAACAAACTTTTGTAATTATGGATAAGGTAAGGAATTCCCGACAATTGGACACCAATATATTGTGGATTTGATAAAACGGAAAAATTACAAATGCAGTCTTATTGTGCACACTGGAATTCGGACGCTGTATATTGTCAGACGTCATGCCGCGAACATGGTGAAAGCTGTACTTTTTACTATCTGAGCAAATGAAAAATCCCTGTAAACATAGACATATCAAATAATTGCACACAATTTGATACGCATTTTGAAAATATTTGTTTTACTGGAAAAAATTTATAAACAAGTGAAATATGACAGATTTCCCAGTTTAGGGCCACATGACAATTTCCACAAAGGAGCTAACACATGTCCCCATACCGTTGAATTCCGAATCGACTCTATTCAAGGTGTCGAAAAAACTTTCGTAGTTATGGATAAGGTAAGGAATTCCCGACAATTGGACACCAATATATTGTGGATTCGATAAAAACGAAAAATTACAAATGCAGTCTTATTGTGCACACTGGAATTCGGACGCTGTAAATTGTCAGACGACATACCGCGCACATGGTGAAAGCTGTACTTTTTACTATCTGTGCAAATGAAAACTCCCTGTATACATAGACAAATCAAATAATAGCACACAATTTGATACCCATTTTGAAAATATTTCTTTTACTAGAAAAAAGTTATAAAAAAGTGAATTATGACTGATTACCCAGTTTAGTTCCGCATGAAAATTTCCGCAAATGAGCTAACACTATTCCCCATACCGTTGAATTTTGCCTCGACTCTATTCAAGGTGTCGAACAAACTTTTGTAATTATGGATAAGGCAAGAAATTCCCGACAATTTGACAGCAATATTTTGTGGATTCTATAAAAAGGAAAAATTACAAATGCATTCTTATTGTTCACACTGGAATTCGGACGCTGTATATTGTCAGACGACCTACCGCGCACATGGTGAAAGCTGTACTTTTTACTATCTGAGCAAAAGAAAAATCCCTGTATACATAGACAAATCATATAATTGCACACAATTTCATACCCATTTTGAAAATATTTCTTTCACTGGAAAAAAGTTATAAAAAAGTGAATTATGACTGATTACCCAGTTGAGGTCCGCATGAAAATTTCCGCAAATGAGCTAACACTAGTCCCCATACCGTTGAATTTTGCCTCGACTCTATTCAATGTGTCGAACAAACTTTCGTAATTATGGATAAGGTAAGGAATTCCCGACAATTGGACACCAATATATTGTGGATTCGATAAAAAGGAAAAATTACAAATGCAGTTTTATTGTGCATACTGGAATTCGGACGCTGTAAATTGTCAGACGACATACCGCGCACATGTTGAAAGCTGTACTTTTTACTATCTGAGCAAATGAAAAATCCCTGTAAACATAGACAAATCAAATAATTTCACACAATTTGATACCCATTTTGAAAATATTTCTTTTACTGGAAAAAAGTTATAAAAAAGTGAATTATGACTGATTACCCAGTTTAGGTCCGCATGAAAATTTCCGCAAATGAGCTAACACTAGTTCCCATACCGTTGAATTTTGCCTCGACTCTATTCAAGGTGTCGAACAAACTTTTGTAATTATGGATAAGGTAAGGAATTCCCGACAATTGGACACCAATATATTGTGGATTTGATAAAACGGAAAAATTACAAATGCAGTCTTATTGTGCACACTGGAATTCGGACGCTGTATATTGTCAGACGTCATGCCGCGAACATGGTGAAAGCTGTACTTTTTACTATCTGAGCAAATGAAAAATCCCTGTAAACATAGACATATCAAATAATTGCACACAATTTGATACCCATTTTGAAAATATTTGTTTTACTGGAAAAAATTTATAAACAAGTGAAATATGACAGATTTCCCAGTTTAGGGCCGCATGACAATTTCCACAAAGGAGCTAACACATGTCCCCATACCGTTGAATTCCGAATCGACTCTATTCAAGGTGTCGAAAAAACTTTCGTAGTTATGGATAAGGTAAGGAATTCCCGACAATTGGACACCAATATATTGTGGATTCGATAAAAACGAAAAATTACAAATGCAGTCTTATTGTGCACACTGGAATTCGGACGCTGTAAATTGTCAGACGACATACCGCGCACATGGTGAAAGCTGTACTTTTTACTATCTGAGCAAATGAAAAATCCCTGTAAACATAGACAAATCAAATAATTTCACACAATTTGATACCCATTTTGAAAATATTTCTTTTACTGGAAAAAAGTCATAGACAAGTGAAATATCACTGATTTCCCAGTTTAGGGCCGCATGACAATTTCCACAAATGAGCTAACACAAGTCCCCATACCGTTGAATTTCGAATCGACTCTATTCAAGGTGTCGAACAAACTTTTGTAATTATGGATAAGGCAAGACATTCTCGACAATTTGACACCAATATTTTGTGGATTCTATAAAAAGGAAAAATTACAAATGCAGTCTTATGGTGCACACTGGAATTCGGACGCTGTAAATTGTCAGACGTCATGCCGCGCACATGGTGAAAGCTGTACTTTTTGCTATCTGAGCAAATGAAAAATCCCTGTAAACATATACATATCAAATAATTGCACACAATTTGATACCCATTTTGAAAATATTTCTTTTACTGGAAAAAAGTTATAAACAAGTGAAATATGACTGATTTCCCAGTTTAGGGCCGCATGACAATTTCCACAAATGAGCTAACACATGTCCCCATACCGTTGAATTTCAAATCGACTCTATTCAAGGTGTCGAAATAACTTTTTTCATTATAGATAACGTGAGAAATTCCCGACAATTGGACACCAATATTTTGTGCATTCGATAAGAAGGAACAATTAGAAATGCAGTCTTATTGTGCACAGTGGAATTCGGACGCTGTAAATTGTCAAACGACATACCGCGCACATGGTGAAAGCTGTACTTTTTACTATCTGAGCAAATGAAATATCCCTGTAAACAAAGACAAATCAAATAATTGCACACAATTTGATACCCATTTTGAAGTTATATTACTTTTACTGGAAAAAAGTTATTAACATGTGAAATATCACTGATTTCCCAGTTTAGGGCCGCATGACAATTTCAGCAAATGAGCTAACACAAGTCCCCATACCGTTGAATTTCGACTCGACTCTAATCAAGGTGTCGAAAAAACATTTGTAATTATGGATAAGGCAAGAAATTCCCGACAATTGGATCGCAATATTTTGTGGATTCTATAAAAAGGAAAAATTACAAATGCTTTCTTATTGTGCACACTGGAATTCGGACGCTGTATATTGTCAGACGACATACCGCGCACAGGGTGAAAGCTGTACATTTTACTATCTGAGCAAAAGAAAAAACCCTGTATACATAGACAAATCAAATAATTGCACACAATTTGATCCCCATTTTGAAAATATTTCTTTTACTGGAAAAAAGTTATAAACAAGTGAAATATGACTGATTTCCCAGTTTAGGGCCGCATGAAAATTTCCGCAAATGAGCTAACACAAGTCCCCATACCGTTCAATTTCGACTCGACTATAATCAAGTTGTCGAAAAAACTTTTGTAATTATGGATAAGGCAAGATATTCACGACAATTTGACACCAATATTTTGTGGATTCTATAAAAAGGAAAAATTACAAATGCAGTCTGATTGTGCACACTGGAATTCGGACGTTGTAAATTGTCAGACGTCATGCCGCGCACATGGTGAAAGCTGTACTTTTTACTATCTGAGCAAATGAAAAATCCCTGTAAACATAGACATATCAAATAATTGCACACAATTTGATACCCATTTTGAAAATATTTCTTTTACTGGAAAAAAGTTATAAACAAGTGAAATATGACTGATTTCCCAGTTTAGTGCCGCATGATAATTTCCACAAATGAGCTAACACAAGTCACCATACCGTTGAATTTCGAATCGACTCTATTCAAGGTGTCGAAAAAACTTTTATAATTATGGATAAGGTAAGGAATTCCCGACAATTGGACACCAATATATTATGGATTCGATAAAATGGAAAAATTACAAATGCAGTCTTATTGTGCACATTGGAATTCGGACGCTGTAAATTGTCAGACGACATACCGCGCACATGGTGAAGCTGTTCTTTTTACTATCTGAGCAAATGAAAAATCCCTGTAAACATAGACAAATCAAATAATTGCACTCAAATTGATACCCATTTTGAAAATATTTCTTTTACTGGAAAAAAGTTATAAACAAGTGAAATATCACTGATTTCCCATTTTTGGGCCGCATGACAATTTCCACAAATGAGCTAACACAATTCCCCATACCGTTGAATTTCGAATCGACTCTATTCAAGGTGTCGAAAAAACTTTTGTAATTATGGATAACGCAAGAAATTCGCGAAGATTTGACACCAATATTTTGTGGATTCTATAAAAAAAAAAAGTAGAAATGCAGTCTTATTGTGCACACTGGAGTTCGGACGCTGTAAATTGTCAGACGACATACTGCGCACATAGTGAAAGCTGTACTTTTTACTATCTGACCAAATGAAACATCCCTGTAAACATAGATAAATCAAATAATTTCACACAATTTGATACCCATTTTGAAAATATTTCTTTTACTGGAAAAAAGTTATAAACAAGTGAAATATCACTGAATTCCCAGTTTAGGGCCGCATGACAATTTCCGCAAAAGAGCTAACACAAGTCCCCATACCGTTGAATTTCGACTCGACTCTAATCAAGGTGTCGAAAAAACTTTTGTAATTATGGACAAGGCAAGAAATTCACGACAATTTGACACCAATATATTGTGGATTCGATAAAAAGAAAAATTACAAATGCAGTCTTATTGTGCACACTGGAATTCGGACGCTGGAAACAGTCAGACGTCATGCCGCGCACATGGCGAAAGCTGTACTTTTTACTATCTGAGCAAATGAAAAATCCCTGTAAACATAGACATATCAAATAATTGCACAAAATTTGATACCCATTTTGAAAATATTTCTTTTACTGGAAAACAGTTATAAAGAAGTGAATTATGACTGATTTCCCAGTTTAGGGCCGTATGACAATTTCCACAAATGAGCTAACACAAGTCCCCATACCGTGGAATTTCGAATAGACTCTATTCAAGGTGTCGAAAAAACTTTTGTAATTATGGATAAGGTAAGGAATTCCCGACAATTGGACACCAATATATTGTGGATTCGATAAAAAGGAAAAATTACAAATGCAGTCTTATTGTGCACACTGGAATTCGGAGGCTGTAAATTGTCAGACGACATACCACGCACATGGTGAAAGCTGTACTTTTTACTATCTGAGCAAATGAAAAATCCCTGTATACATAGACAAATCACATAATTGCACACAATTTCATACCCATTTTGAAAATATTTCTTTTACTGGAAAAAAGTTATAAAAACGTGAATTATGACTGATTACCCATTTTAGGTCAGCATGAAAATTTCCGCAAATGAGCTAACACTAGTCCCCATACCGTTGAATTTTGCCTCGACTCTATTCAAGGTGTCGAACAAACTTTGGTAATTATGGATAAGGCAAGAAATTCCCGACAATTTGACACCAATATTTTGTGGATTCTATAAAAAGGAAAAATTACAAATGCAGTCTTATTGTGCACACTGGAATTCGGATGTTGTAAATTGTCAGACGACATACCGGGCACATAGTGAAAGCTGTACTTTTTACTATCTGACCAAATGAAACATCCCTGTAAAAATAGATAAATCAAATAATTTCACACAATTTGATACCCATTTTGAAAATATTTCTTTTACTGGAAAAAAGTTATAAACAAGTGAAATATCACTGATTTCCCAGTTTAAGGCCGCATGACAATTTCCGCAAATGAGCTAACACTAGTCCCCATACCGTTGAATTTTGCCTCGACTCTATTCAACGTGTCGAAAAAACTTTCGTAATTATAGATAAGGCAAGAAATTCTCGGCAATTTGACACCAATATTTTGTGGATTCTATAAAAAGGAAAAATTACAAATGCAGTCTTATTGTGCACACTGGAATTCGGACGCTGGAAACAGTCAGACGTCATGCCGCGCACATGGCGAAAGCTGTACTTTTTACTATCTGAGCAAATGAAAAATCCCTGTAAACATAGACATATCAAATAATTGCACAAAATTTGATACCCATTTTGAAAATATTTCTTTTACTGGAAAACAGTTATAAAGAAGTGAATTATGACTGATTTCCCAGTTTAGGGCCGTATGACAATTTCCACAAATGAGCTAACACAAGTCCCCATACCGTTGAATTTCGAATAGACTCTATTCAAGGTGTCGAAAAAACTTTTGTAATTATGGATAAGGTAAGGAATTCCCGACAATTGGACAACAATATATTGTGGATTCGATAAAAAGGAAAAATTACAAATGCAGTCTTATTGTGCACACTGGAATTCGGAGGCTGTAAATTGTCAGACGACATACCGCGCACATGGTGAAAGCTGTACTTTTTACTATCTGAGCAAACGAAAAATCCCTGTAAACATAGACATATCAAATAATTGCACACAATTTGATACCCATTTTGAAAATATTTCTTTTACTGGAAAAAAGTTATAAACAAGTGAAATATGACTGATTTCCCAGTTTAGGGCCGCATGACAATTTCCACAAATGAGCTAACACAAGTCCCCATACCGTTGAATTTCGAATCGACTCTATTCAAGGTGTCGAAAAAACATTTGTAATTATGGATAAGGTAAGAAATTCCCGACAATTGGACGACAATATATTGTGGATTCGATAAAAAGGAAAAATTACAAATGCAGTCTTATTGTGCACACTGGAATTCGGACGCTGTAAATTGTCAGACGACATACCGCGCACATGGTGAAAGCTGTACTTTTTACTATCTGAGCAAATGAAAAATCCCTGTAAACATAGACAAATCAAATAATTTCACACAATTTGATACCCATTTTGAAAATATTTCTTTTACTGGAAAAATTTATAAACAAGTGAAATATCACTGATTTCCCAGTTTAGGGCCGCATGACAATTTCCGCAAATGAGCTAACACAAGTCCCCATACCGTTGAATTTCGACTCGACTCTAATCAAGGTGTCGAAAAAACTTTTGTAGTTATGGATAAGGCAAGAAATTCCCGACAATTTGACACGAATATATTGTGGATTCGATAAAAAGGAAAAATTACAAATGCGGTCTTATTGTGCACACTGGAATTCGGACGCTGTAAATTGTCAGACGACATACCGCGCACATAGTGAAAGCTGTACTTTTTACTATCTGAGCAAAAGAAAAATCCCTGTATACATAGACGAATCAAATAATTGCAAACAATTTGATACCCATTTTGAAAATATTTCTTTTACTGGAAAAAAGTTATAAAAAAGTGAATTATTACTGATTACCCAGTTTAGGTCCGCATGAAAATTTCCGCAAATTAGCTAACAATAGTCCCCATACCGTTGAATTTTGCCTCGACTCTATTCAAGGTGTCGAACAAACTTTTGTAATCATGGATAAGGCAAGAAATATTCGACAATTTGACACCAATATTTTGTGGATTCTAAAAAAAGGACAAATTACAAATGCAGTCTTATTGTGCACACTGGAATTCGGACGCTGTAAATTGTCAGACGACATACCGCGCACATGGTGAAAGCTGTACTTTTTACTATCTGAGCAAAAGAAAAATCCCTGTATACATAGACGAATCAAATAATTGCACACAATTTGATACTCATTTTGAAAATATTTCTTTTACTGGAAAAAAGTTATAAAAAACTGAATTATGACTGATTACCCAGTTTAGGTCCGCATGAAAATTTCTGCAAATGAGCTAACACTAGTCCCCATACCGTTGAATTTTGCCTCGGCTCTATTTAAGGTGTCGAAAAAACTTTTGTAATTATGGATAAGGTAAGGAATTCCCGACAATTGGACACCAATATATTGTGGATTCGATAAAAAGGAAAAATTACAAATGCAGTCTTATTGTGCACACTGGAATTCGGACGCTGTAAATTGTCACACGACATACCGCGCACATGGTGAAAGCTGTACTTTTTACTATCTAAGCAAAAGAAAAATCCCTGTAGACATTAACAAATCAAATAATTGCACAGAATTTGATACCCATTTTGAAAATATTTCTTTTACTGGAAAAAAGTTATAAAAAAGTGAATTATAACTGATTACCCAGTTTTGGTCCGCATGAAAATTTCCGCAAATGAGCTAACACTAGTCCCCATACCGTTGAATTTCTACCAAACTCTAATCAAGTTTTCGAAAAAACTTTTGTAATTATGGATAAGGCAAGAAATTCCTGACAATTGGACAGCAATATTTTGTGGATTCTCTAAAAAGGAAAAAGTAGAAATGCATTCTTATTGTGCACACTGGAATTCGGTCGCTGTAAATTGTCAGACGTCATGCCGGGCACATGGTGAAAGCTGTACTTTTTACTATCAGAGCAAATGAAAAATCCCTGTAAACATAGACAAATCAAATAATTTCACACAATGTGATACCCATTTTGAAAATATTTCTTTTACTGGAAAAAAGTTATAAAAAAGTGAATTATGACTGATTACCCAGTTTAGGTCCGCATGAAAATTTCCGCAAATGAGCTAACACTAGTCCCCATACATTTGAATTTTGCCTCGACTCTATTCAAGGTGTCGAACAAACTTTTGTAATTATTGATAAGGCAAGAAATTCACGAAAATTTGAAACCAATATTTGGTGGATTCTATAAAAAGGAAAAAGTAGAAATGCAGTCATATTGTGCACACTGGAATTCGGACGCTGTAAATTGTCAGACGTCATGCCGCGCACATGGTGAAAGCTGTACTTTTTACTATCTGAGCAAATGAAAAATCCCTGTAAACATAGACAAATCAAATAATTTCACACAATTTGATACCCATTTTGAAAATATTTCTTTTACTGGAAAAAAGTTATGAACGAGTGAAATATCACTGATTTCCCAGTTTAGGGCCGCATGACAATTTCCGCAAATGAGCTAACACAAGTCCCCATACCGTTGAATTTCGACTCGACTCTAATCAAGGTGTCGGAAAAACTTTTGTAATTATGGATAAGGCAAGAAATTCTCGACAATTGGACACCAATATATTGTGGATTCGATAAAAAGGAAAATTACAAATGCAGTCTTATTGTGCACACTGGAATTCGGACGCAGTAAATTGTCAGACGTCATGCCGCGCACATGGTGAAGCTGTACTTTTTACTATCTGAGCAAATGAAAAATCCCTGTAAACATAGACATATCAAATAATTGGGCACTATTTAATACCCATTTTGAAAATATTTCTTTTACTGGAAAAAAGTTATAAAAACGTGAATTATGACTGATTACCCAGTTTAGGGCCGCATGACAATTTCCGCAAATGAGCTAACACTATTCCCCATACCGTTGAATTTTGCCTCGACTCTATTCAACGTGTCGAACAAACTTTTGTAATTATGGATAAGGCAAGAAATAACCGAAAATTTGACACCAATATTTTGTGGATTCTATAAAAAGGAAAAATTACAAATGCAGTCTTATTGTGCACACTGGAATTCGGACGTTGTAAATTGTCAGACGACATACCGCGCACATGGTGAAAGCTGTACTTTTTACGATCTGAGCAAATGAAAAATCCCTGTAAACATAGACAAATCAAATAATTGCACACAATTTGATACCCATTTTGAAAATATTTCTTTTACTGGAAAAAGTTATAAACAAGTGAAATATCCCTGATTTCCCAGTTTAGGGCCGCATGACAATTTCCGCAAATGAGCTAACACAAATCCCCATACCGTTGAATTTCGACTCGACTCTAATCAAGGTGTCGAAAAGCTTTTGTAATTATGGATAAGGCAAGAAATTCCCGACAATTTGACACCAATATATTGTGGATTCGATAAAAAGGAAAAATTACAAATGCGGTCTTATTGTGCACACTGGAATTCGGACGCTGTAAATTGTCAGACGACATACCGCGCACATGGTGAAAGCTGTACTTTTTACTATCTGAGCAAAAGAAAAATCCCTGTATACATCGACGAATCAAATAATTGCACACAATTTGATACCCATTTTGAAAATATTTCTTTTACTGGAAAAAAGTTATAAAAAATGAATTATGACTGATTACCCAGTTTAGGTCCGCATGACAATTTCCGCAAATGAGCTAACACTACTCCCCATACCGTTGAATTTTGCCTCGACTCTATTCAAGGAGTCGAACAAACTTTTCTAATTATGGATCAGGCAAGAAATTCCCGACAATTTGACACCAATATTGTGTGGATTCTATAAAATGGAAAAATTACAAATGCAGTCTTATGGGGCACACTGGAATTCGGACGCTGTAAATTGTCAGACGTCATGCCGCGCACTTGGTGAAAGCTGTACTTTTTACTATCTGAGCAAATGAAAAATCCCTGTAAACATAGACATATCAAATAATTGCACACAATTTGATACCCATTTTGAAAATATTTCTTTTACTGGAAAAAAGTTATAAAAACGTGAATTATGACTGATTACCCAGTTTAGGGCCGCATGACAATATCCGCAAATGAGCTAACACTAGTCCCCATACCGTTGAATTTTGCCTCGACTCTATTCAACGTGTCGAACAAACTTTTGTAATTATGGATAAGGCAAGAAATTCCCGAAAATTTGACACCAATATTTTGTGGATTCTATAAAAAGGAAAAAGTAGAAATGAATTCTTATTGTGCACACTGGTATTCGGACGCTGTAAATTGTCAAACGACATACCGCGCACATGGTGAAAGGTGTACTTTTTACTATCTGAGCAAATGAAAAATCCCTGTAAACATATACAAATCAAATAATTGCACACAATTTGATACCCATTTTGAAAATATTTCTTTTACTGGAAAAAAGTTATAAACATGTGAATTATCACTGATTTCCCAGTTTAGGGCCGCATGACAATTTCCCGAATGAGCTAACACTAGTCCCCATACCGTTGAATTTTGCCTCGACTGTATTCAAGGTGTCGAACAAACTTTTGTAATTATGGAAAAGGCAAGAAATTCCCGACAATTTGACACCAATATTTTGTGGATTCTATAAAAAGGAAAAAGTAGAAATGCAGTCTTATTGTGCACACTGGAATTCGGACGCTGTAAATTGTCAGACGACATACCGCGCACATGGTGAAAGCTGTACTTTTTACTATCTGAGCAAAAGAAAAATCCCTGTATACATAGACAAATCAAATAATTGCACACAATTTGATAACCATTTTTAAAATATTTCTTATACTGGAAAAAAGTTATAAAATTGAATTATGACTGATTACCCAGTTTAGGTCCGCATGAAATTTCCGCAAATGAGCTAACACTAGTCCACATACCGTTGAATTTTGCCTCGACTCTATTCAAGGTGTCGAAAACCTTTTGTAATTATGGATAAGGCAAGAGATTCCCAACAATTGGACAGCAATGTTTTGTGGATTCTATAAAAAGGAAAAATTACAAATGCATTCTTATTGTTCACACTGGAATTCGGACGCTGTATATTGTCAGACGACATACCGCGAACATGCTGAAAGCTGTACTTTTTACTATCTGAGCAAAAGAAAAATCCCTGTATATATAGACAAATCAATTTATTGCACACAATTTGATACCCATTTTGAAAATATTTCTTTTACTGGAAAAAAGTTATAAAAAAGTGAAATATCACTGATTACCCAGTTTAGGTCCGCATGAAAATTGCCGCAAATGAGCTAACACTAGTCCCCATACCGTTGAATTTTGCCTCGACTCTATTCAAGGTGTCGAAAAAACTTTTGTAATTATGGATAAGGTAAGGAATTCCCGACAATTGGACACCAATATATTGTGGATTCGATAAAAAGGAAAAATTACAAATGCAGTCTTATTGTGCACACTGGAATTCGGACGCTGTATATTGTCAGACGACATATCGCGCACATGGTGAAAGCTGTACTTTTTACTATCTGAGCAAATGAAAGATCCCTGTAAACATAGACATATCAAATAATTGCGCACAATTTGATACCCATTTTGAAAATATTTCTGTTACTGGAAAAAAGTTATAAACAAGTGAAATATGACTGATTTCCCAGTTTAGGGCCGCATGACAATTTCCACAAATGAGCTAACACAAGTCCCCATACCGTCGAATTTCGAATCGACTCTATTCAAGGTGTCGAAAAAACTTTCGTAATTAAGGATAAGGTAAGGAATTCCCGACAATTGGACACCAATATATTGTGGATTCGATAAAAAGGAAAAATTACAAATGCAGTCTTATTGTACACACTGGTTTTCGGACGCTGTAAATTGTCAGACGACATACCGCGCAGATGGTGAAAGCTGTACTTTTTACTATCTGAGCAAATGAAAAATCCCTGTAAACATAGACAAATCAAATAATTGCACACAATTTGATACCCATTTTGAAAATATTTCTTTTACTGGAAAAAAGTTATAAAAAATTGAATTATGACAGATTACCCAGTTTAGGTCCGCATGAATATTTCCGCAAATGAGCTAACACTAGTCCCCATACCGTTGAATTTTCCCTCGACTCAATTCAAGGTGTCGTACAAATTTTTGTAATTATGGATAAGGCAAGAGATTCCCTATAATTTGACACCAATATTTTGTGGATTCTATAAAAAGGAAAAAGTAGAAATGCAGTCTTATTGTGCACACTGGAATTCGGTCGCTGTAAATTGTCAGACGTCATGACGCGCACATGGTGAAAGCTGTACTTTTTACTATCTGAGCAAATGAAAAATCCCTGTAAACATAGACATATCAAATAATTGCACACAATTTGATACCCATTTTGAACATATTTCTTTTACTGGAAAAAAGTTATAAAAAAGTGAATTATGACTGATTACCCAGTTTAGGTCCGCATGAAAATTTCCGCAAATGAGCTAACACTATTCCCCATACCGTTGAATTTTGCCTCGACTCTATTCAAGGTGTCGAAAAACCTTTTGTAATTATGGATAAGGTAAGGAATTCCCGACAATTGGAAACCAATATATTGTGGATTCGATAAAAAGGAAAAATTACAAATGCAGTCTTATTGTGAACACTGGAATTCGGACGCTGTATATTGTCAGACGACATATCGCGCACATGGTGAAAGCTGTACTTTTTACTATCTGAGCAAATGAAAAATCCCTGTAAACATAGACAAATCAAATAATTGCACACAATTTGATACCCATTTTGAAAATATTTCTTTTACTGGAAAAAAGTTATAAAAAAGTGAATTATGACTGATTACCCAGTTTAGGTCCGCATGAAAATTTCCGCAAATGAGCTGACACTAGTCCCCATACCGTTGAATTTTGCCTCGACTCTATTCAAGGTGTCGAACAAACTTTTGTAATTATGGATAAGGCAAGAAATTGTCGAAAATTTGACACCAATATTTTGTGGATTCTATAAAAAGGAAAAAGTAGAAATGCAGTGTTATTGTGCACACTGGAATTCGGACGCTGTAAATTGTCAGACGTCATGCCGCGCACATGGTGAAAGCTGTACTTTTTTACTATCTGGGCAAAAGAAAAATCCCTGTATACATAGAAAAATCAAATAATTGCACACAATTTGATACCCATTTTGAAAATATTTCTTTTACTGGAAAAAAGTTATAAAAAAGTGAATTATGACTGATTACCCAGTTTAGGTCCGCATGAAAATTTCCGCAAATGAGCTAACACTAGTCCCCATACCGTTGAAGTTTGCCTCGACTCTATTCAAGGTGTCGAAAAAACTTTTGTAATTATGGATAAGGCAAGAAATTCCCGACAATTGGATAGCAATATTTTATGGATTCTATAAAAAGGAAAAATTACAAATGCATTCATATTGTTCACACTGGAATTAGGACGCTGTATATTGTCAGACGACATACCGCGCACATGGTGAAAGCTGTACTTTTTACTATCTGAGCTAAAGAAAAATCCCTGTATACATAGACAAATCAAATAATTGCACACAATTTGATAACCATTTTGAAAATATTTCTATTACTGGAAAAAAGTTATAAAAAAGTGAATTATGACTGATTACCCAGTTTAGGTCCGCATGAAAATTTCCGCAAATGAGCTAACACTAGTCCCCATACCGTTGAATTTTGCCTCGACTCTATTCAAGGTGTCGAAAAAACTTTTGTAATTATGGATAAGGTAAGGAATTCCCGACAATTGGACACCAATATATTGTGGATTCGATAAAAAGGAAAAATTACAAATGCAGTCTTATTGTGCACACTGGTTTTCGGACGCTGTAAATTGTCAGACGACATACCGCGCACATGGTGAAAGCTGTACTTTTTACTATCTGAGCAAATGAAAAATCCCTGTAAACATAGACAAATCAAATAATTGCACACAATTTGATACCCATTTTGAAAATATTTCTTTTACTGGAAAAAAGTTATAAAAAAGTGAATTATGACAGATTACCCAGTTTAGGTCCGCATGAAAATTTCCGCAAATGAGCTAACACTAGTCCCCATACCGTTGAATTTTCCCTCGACTCTATTCAAGGTGTCGTACAAATTTTTGTAATTATGGATAAGGCAAGAGATTCCCGATAATTTGACACCAATATTTTGTGGATTCTATAAAAAGGAAAAAAGTAGAAATGCAGTCTTATTGTGCACACTGGAATTCGGTCGCTGTAAATTGTCAGACGTCATGACGCGCACATGGTGAAAGCTGTACTTTTTACTATCTGAGCAAATGAAAAATCCCTGTAAACATGGACATATCAAATAATTGCACACAATTTGATACCCATTTTGAACATATTTCTTTTACTGGAAAAAAGTTATAAACAAGTGAAATATGACTGATTTCCCAGTTTAGGGCCGCATGACAATTTCCACAAATGAGCTAACACAAGTCCCCATACCGTTGTATTTCGAATCGTCTATATTCAATGTGTCGAAAAAACTTTCGTAATTATGGATAAGGTAAGGAATTCCCGACAATTGGACACCAATATATTGTGGATTCGATAAAAAGGAAAAATTACAAATGCAGTCTTATTGTGCACACTGGAATTCGGACGCTGTAAATTGTCAGACGACATACCGCGCATATAGTGAAAGCTGTACTTTTTACTATCTGACCAAATGAAACATCCCTGTAAACATAGATAAAACAAATAATTTCACACAATTTGATACCCATTTTGAAAATATTTCTTTTACTGGAAAAAAGTTATAAACAAGTGAAATATCAATGATTTCCCAGTTTAGGGCCGCATGACAATTTCCGCAAATGAGCTAACACAGGTCCCCATACCGTTGAATTTCGACTCGAGTCTAATCAATGTGTCGAAAAAACTTTTGTATTTATGGATAAGGCAAGAAATTCTCGACAATTTGACACCAATATATTGTGGATTCTATAAAAAGGAAAAATTACAAATGCAGTCTTATTGTGCACACTGTAATTCGGACGCTGTAAATTGTCAGACGACATACCGCGCACATGGTGAAAGCTGTACTTTTTACTATCTGAGCAAAAGAAAAATCCCTGTAAACATAGACATATCAAATAATTGCACACAATTTGATACCCATCTTGAAAATATTTCTTTTACTGGAAAAAAGTTATAAAAAGTGAATTATGACTGGTTACCCAGTTTAGGTCCGCATGAAAATTTCCGCAAATGAGCTAACACTAGTCCGCATACCGTTGAATTTTGCCTCGACTCTATTCAAGGTGTCGAACAAACTTTTGTAATTATGGATAAGGCAAGAAATTCCCGACAATTTGACACCAATATTTTGTGGATTCTATAAAAATGAAAAAGTAGAAATGCAGTCTTATTGTGCACACTGGAATTCGGACGCTGTAAATTATCAGACGTCATGCCGCGCACATGGTGAAAGCTGTACTTTTTACTATCTGAGCAAATGAAAAATCCCTGTAAACATAGACATATCAAATAATTGCACACAATTTGATACCCATTTTGAAAATATTTCTTTTACTGGAAAAAAGTTATAAACAAGTGAAATATGACTGATTTCCCAGTTTAGGGCCGCATGACAATTTCCACAAATGAGCTAACACATGTCCCCATACCGTTGAATTTCGAATCGACTCTATTCAAGGTGTCGAAAAAACTTTCGTAATTATGGATAAGGTAAGGAATTCCAGACAATCGGACACCAATATATAGTGGATTCGATAAAAAGAAAAATTACAAATGCAGTCTTATTTTGTACACTGGAATTCGGACGCTGTAAATTGTCAGACGACATACCGCGCACATGGTGAAAGCTGTACTTTTTACTATCTGAGCAAATGAAAAATCCCTGTAAACATAGACAAATCAAATAATTTCACACAATTTTATACCCATTTTGAAAACATTTCTTTTACTGGATAAAAGTTATAAACAAGTTAAATATGACTGATTTGCCAATTTAGGGCCGTATGACAATTTCCGCAAATGAGCTAACACATGTCCCCATACCGTTAAATTTCGCCTCGACTCTATTCAACGAATCGAAAAAACTTTTGTAATTATGGATAAGGCAATTAATTCTCGACAATTTGACACCAATATTTTGTGGATTCTCTAAAAAGGAAAAAGTAGAAATGAGGTCTTATTGTGCACACTGGAATTCGGACGCTGTAAATTGTCAAACGACATACCGCGCACATGGTGTAAATTGTACTTTTTACTATCTGAGCAAATGAAAAATCCCTGTAAACATATAAAAATCAAATAATTGCACACAATTTGATACCCATTTTGAAAATATTTCTTTTACTGGTAAAAAGTTATAAACATGTGAAATATCACTGATTCCCCAGTTTAGGGCCGCATGACAATTTCCGCAAATGAGCTAACACAAGTCCCCATACCGTTGAATTTCGAATCGACTCTAATCAAGGTGTCGAAAAAACTTTTGTAATTATGGATAAGGCAAGAAATTCGCGAAGATTTGACACCAATATATTGTGGATTCTATAAAAAGGAAAAATTACAAATGCAGTCTTATTGTGCACACTGGAATTCGGACGCTGTAAATTGTCAGACGACATACCGCGCACATAGTGAAAGCTGTACTTTTTACTATCTGACCAAATGAAAAATCCCTGTATACATAGACAAATCAAATAATTGCACACAATTTGATACCCATTTCGAAAATATTTCTTTTACTGGAAAAAAGTTATAAACAAGTGAAATATCACTGATTTCCCAGTTTAGGGCCGCATGACAATTTTCGCAAATGAGCTAACACAAGTCCCGATACCGTTGAATTTCGACTCGACTCTAATCTAGGAGTCGAAAAAACTTTTGTAATTATGGATAAGGCAAGAAATTCGCGACAATTTGACAACAATATATTGTGGATTCGATAAAAAGGAAAAATTACAAATGCGGTCTTATTGTGCACTCTGGAATTCGGACGCTGTAAATTGTCAGACGACATACCGCGCACATGGTGAAAGCTGTACTTTTTACTATCTGAGCAAAAGAAAAATCCCTGTATACATAGACGAAAAAAATAATTTCACACAATTTGATACCCATTTTCAAAATATTTCTTTTACTGGAAAAATGTTATAAAACAAGTGAAATATCACTGATTTCCCAGTTTAGGGCCGCATGACAATTTCCGCAAATGAGCTAAAACAAGTCCCCATACCGTTAAATTTTGCCTCGACTCTATTCAACGTGTCGAAAAAACTTTTGTAATTATGGATAAGGCAAGAAATTCCCGACAATTTGACACCAATATTTTGTGGATTCTATAAAAAGGAAATAGTAGAAATGCAGTGTTATTGTGCACACTGGAATTCGGACGCTGTAAATTGTCAGACGTCATGCCGCGCACATGGTGAAAGCTGTACTTTTTACTATCTGAGCAAATGAAAAATCCCTGTAAACATAGACATATCAAATAATTGCACACAATTTGATAACGATTTTGAAAATATTTCTTTTACTGGAAAAATGTTATAAACAAGTGAAATATGACTGATTTCCCAGTTTAGGGCCGCATGACAATTTCCACAAATGAGCTAACACAAATCCCCATACCGTTGAATTTCGAATCGACTCTATTCAAGGTGTCGAAAAAACTTTTGTAATTATGGATAAGGTAAGGAATTCCCGACAATTGGACAACAATATATTGTGGATATAAGACATTCCCGACAATTGGAGAGACATATTTTGTGGATTCTATGAAAAGGAAAAATTACAAATGCAGTCATATTGTGCACCCTAGAATCCGGACGCTGTAAATTGTCAGACGACATACCGCGCTCATGTTGAAAACTGTACTTTTTACTATCTGACCAAACGAAAAATCCCTCTAAATATAGTCAAATCAAATAATTGCACACAATTTGATACCCATTTTAAAATATTTCTTATACTGGAAAAAAGTTATAAACAAGTGAAATATGACTGAATTCCCAGTTTAGGGCCGCATGACATTTTCCGCAAATGAGCTAACACATGTCCCCATACCGTTGAATTTCGCCTCGACTCTATTCAAAGTGTCGATAAAACTTTTGTAATTATGGATAAGTTAAGACATTCCCGAAAGTTGGAGAGACATATTTTGTGGATTCGATAAAAAGGAAAAAGTAGAAATGCAGTCTTATTGTGCACACTGGAATTCGGTCGCTGTAAATTGTCAGACGCCAAGACGCGCACATGGTGAAAGCTGTACTTTTTACTATCGGAGCAAATGAAAAATCCCTGTAAACATAGACATATCAAATAATTTCACAGAATTTAATACCCATTTTGAACATATTTTTTACTGGAAAAAAGTTATAAAAAAGTGAATTATGACTGATTACCCAGTTTAGGTCCGCATGAAAATTTCCGCAAATGAGCTAACACTAGTCCCCATACCGTTGAATTTTGCCTCGACTCTATTCAAGGTGTCGAACAAACTTTTGTAATTATGGATAAGGCAAGAAATTCCCGACAATTGTTCAGCAATATTTTGTGGATTCTATAAAAAGGAAAAATTACAAATGCATTCTTATTGTTCACACTGGAATTCGGACGCTGTATATTGTCAGACGACATACCGCGCACATGGTGAAAGCTGTACTTTTTACTATCTGAGCAAAAGAAAAATCCCTGTATACATAGACAAATCAAATAATTGCAAACAATTTGATACCCATTTTGAAAATATTTCTGTTACTGGATAAAAGTTTTAAAAACGTGAATTATGACTGATTACCCAGTTTAGGTCCGCATGAAAATTTCCGCAAATGAGCTAACACTAGTCCCCATACCGTTGAATTTTGCCTCGACTCTATTCAAGGTGTCGAACAAACTTTTGTAATTATGGATAAGGCAAGAAATTCACGACAATTTGACACCAATATTTTGTGGATTCTATAAAAAGGAAAAATTACAAATGCAATCTTATTGTGCACACTGGAATTCGGACGCTGTAAATTGTCAGACGACATACCGCGCTCATGTTGAAAGCTGTACTTTTTACTATCTGACCAAATGAAAAATCCCTGTAAATATAGTCAAATCAAATAATTACACACAATTTGATACCCATTTTGAAAATATTTCTTATACTGGAAAAAAGTTATAAACAATTGAAATATGACTGATTTCCTAGTTTAGGGCCGCATGACAATTTCCGCAAATGAGCTAACACAAGTCCCCATAACGTTGAATTTCGCCTCGACTCTATTCAATGTGTCGAAAAATCTTTTGTAATTATGGATAAGGCAAGAAATTCCCGACAATTGGACACCAATATTTTGTGGATTCTATAAAAAGGAAAAAGTAGAAATGCAGTCTTATTGTGCAAACTGGAATTCGAACGCTGTAAATTGTCAGACGTCATGCCGCGCACATGGTGAAAGCTGTACTTTTTACTATCTGAGCAAATGAAAAATCCCTGTAAACATAGACATGTCACATAATTGCACACAATTTGATACCCATTTTGAAAATATTTCTTTTACTGGAAAAAAGTAATAAACATCTGAAATATCACTGATTTCCCAGTTTAGGGCCGCATGACAATTTCCGCAAATGAGCTAACACAAGTCCCCATACCGTTGAATTTCGACTCGACTCTAATCAAGGTGTCGAGAAAACTTTTATAATTATGGATAAGGCAAGAAATTCCCGACAATTGGCCTGCAATATTTTGTGGATTCTATAAAAAGGAAAAATTACAAATGCTTTCTTAGTGTGCACACTTGAATTCGGACGCTGTAAATTGCCAGACGACATACCCCGCACATGGTGAAAGCTGTACATTTTACTATCTGAGCAAAAGAAAAATCCCTGTATACATAGACAAATCAAATAATTGCACACAATTTGATACCCATTTTGAAAATATTTCTATTACTGGAAAAAATTATAAAAAAGTGAATTATGACTGATTACCCAGTTTAGGTCCGCATGAAAATTCCCGCAAATGAGCTAACACTAGTCCCCATACCGTTGAATTTTGCCTCGACTCTATTCTAGGTGTCGAACAAACTTTTGTAATTATGGATAAGGCAAGAAATTCCCGACAATTGGACAGCAATATTTTATGGATTCTATAAAAAGGAAAAATTACAAATGCATTCTTATTGTGCACACTGGAATTCGGAAGCTGTAAATTGTCATACGACATAACGCGCACATGGTGAAAGCTGTACTTTTTACTATCTGACCAAATGAAACATCCCTGTAAACATAGATAAATCAAATAATTGCACACAATTTGATACCCATTTTGAAAATATTTCTTTTACTGGAAAAAAGTTATAAACAAGTGAAATATCACTGATTTCCCAGTTTAGGGCCGCATGACATTTTCCGCAAATGAGCTAACACAAGTCCCCATACCGTTAAATTTCGCCTCGACTCTATTCAACGTGTCGAAAAAAATTTTGTAATTATGGATAAGGCAAGAAATTCACGACAATTTGATACCAATATTTTGTGGATTCTATAAAAAGTAAAAAGTAGAAATGCAGTCTTATTGTGCAAACTGGAATTCGGACGCTGTATATTGTCTGACGACATACCGCGCACATGGTGAAAGCTGTACTTTTTACTATCTGAGCAAATCAAAAAACCCTGTAAACATAGACATATGAAATAATTGCACACAATTTGATTCCCATTTTGAAAATATTTCTTTTACTGGAAAACAGTTATAAACAAGTGAAATATGACTGATTACCCAGTTCAGGTCCGCATGAAAATTTCCGCAAATGAGCTAACACTAGTCCCCATACCGTTGAATTTTGCCTCGACTCTATTCAAGGTGTCGAACAAACTTTTGTAATTATGGATAAGGCAAGAAATTCCCGCCAAATTGACACCAATATTTTGTGGATTCTATAAAAAGGAAAAATTACAAATGCAGTCTTATTGTGCACACTGGAATTCGGACGCTGTAAATTGTCAGACGACATACCGCGCACATGGTGAAAGCTGTACTTCTTACTATCTGAGCAAATGAAAAATCCCTGTAAACATAGATAAATCAAATCATTTCACACAATTTGATACCCATTTTGAAAATATTTCTTTTACTGGAAAAAAGTTATAAACAAGTGAAATATCACTGATTTCCCAGTTTAGGGCCGCATGACAATTTCCGCAAATGCGCTAACACAAGTCCCCATACCGTTAAATTTCGCCTCGACTCTATTCAACGTGTCGAAAAAACTTTTGTAATTATGGATAAGGCAAGAAATTCCCGACAATTTGACACCAATATTTTGTGGATTCTCTAAAAAGGAAAAAGTAGAAATGCATTCTTATTGTGCACACTGGAATTCGGCACTGTAAGTTGTCAGACGTCATGCCGCGCACATGGTGAAATCTGTACTTTTTACTGTCTGAGCAAATGAAAAATCCCTCTAAACATAGACATATCAAATAATTGCACACAATTTGATACCCATTTTGAAAATATTTCTTTTACTGGAAAAAAGTTATAAAAACGTGAATTATGACTGATTACCCAGTTTAGGTCCGCATGAAAATTTCCGCAAATGAGCTAACACTAGTCCCCATACCGTTGAATTTTGCCTCGACTCTATTCAAGGTGTCGAACAAACTTTTGTAATTATGGATAAGGCACGAAATTCCCGACAATTTGACACCAATATTTTGTGGATTTTATAAAAAGGAAAAATTACAAATGCAGTCTTATTGTGCATACTGGAATTCGGCACTGTAAGTTGTCAGACGTCATGCCGCGCACATGGTGAAAGCTGTACTTTTTATTATCTGAGCAAATGAAAAATTCCTGTAAACATAGACATATCAAATAATTGCACACAATTTGTTACCCATTTTGAAAATATTTCTTTTACTGGAAAAAAGTTATAAACAAGTGAAATATGACTGATTTCCCAGTTTAGGGCTGCTTGAAAATTTCCACAAATGAGCTAACACAAGTCCCCATACCGTTGAATTTCGAATCGAGTCTATTCAAGGTGTCGAACAAACTTTTGTAATTATGGATAAGGCAAGAAATTCCCGACATTTGGACAGCAATATTTTGTGGATTCTATAAAAAGGAAAAATTACAAATGCATTCTTATTGTTGACACTGGAATTCGGACGCTGTATATTGTCAGACGACATACCGCGGACATGGTGAAAGCTGTAATTTTTTACTATCTGAGCAAAAGAAAAATCCCTGTATACATAGACAAATCAAATAATTGCACAGAATTTGATGCCCATTTTGAAAATATTTCTTTTACTGGAAAAAAGTTATAAAAAAGTGAATTATGACTGATTGCCCAGTTTAGGTCCGCATGAAAATTTCGCAAATGAGCTAACACTAGTCCCCATACCGTTGAATTTTGCCTCGACTCTATTCAATGTGTCGAACAAACTTTTGTAATTATGGATAAGGCACGAAATTCGCGACAATTTGACACCAATATTTTGTGGATTCTATAAAAAGGAAAAATTACAAATGCAGTCTTATTGTGCACACTGGAATTGGGACGCTGTAAATTGTCAGACGACATACCGCGCACATATTGAAAGCTGTACTTTTTACTATCTGACAAAATGAAACATCCCTGTAAACATAGATAAATCAAATCATTTCACACAATTTGATACCCATTTTGAAAATATTTCTTTTACTGGAAAAATTTATAAACAAGTGAAATATGACTGATTTCCCAGTTTAGGGCCGCATGACAATTTCCACAAATGAGCTGACACAAGTCCCCATACCGTTGAATTTCGAATCGACTCTATTCAAGGTGTCGAAAAAACTTTTGTAATTATGGATAAGTTAAGGAATTCCCGTCAATTGGACACCAATATATTGTGGATTCGATAAAAAGGAAAAATTACAAATGCATTCTTATTGTTCACACTGGAATTCGGACGCTGTAAATTGTCAGACGACATACCGCGCACATGGTGAAAGCTGTACTTTTTACTATCTGAGCAAATGAAAAATCCCTGTAAACATAGACAAATCAAATAATTGCACACAATTTGATACCCATTTGGAAAATATTTCTGTTACTGGAAAAAAGTTATAAACAAGTGAAATATCACTGATTTCCCAGTTTAGGGCCGCATGACAATTTCCGCAAATGAGCTAACACAAGTCCCCATACCGTTGAATTTCGACTCGACTCTAATCAAGGTGTCGAAAAAACTTTTGTAATTATGGATAAGGCAAGAAATTCTCGACAATTTGAAACCAATATATTGTGGATTCGATAAAAAGGAAAAATTACAAATGCGGTCTTATTATGCACACTGGAATTCGGACGCTGTAAATTGTCAGACGACATACCGCGCACATGGTGAAAGCTGTACTTTTTACTATCTGAGCAAAAGAAAAATCCCTGTATACATAGACAAATCAAATAATTGCACACAATTTGATACCCATTTTCAAAATATTTCTTTTACTGGAAAAAAAGTTATAAAAAAGTGAATTATGACTGATTAGCCAGTTTAGGTCCGCATGAATATTTCCGCAAATGAGCTAACACTAGTCCCCATACCATTGAATTTTGCCTCAACTCTATTCAAGGTGTCGAACAAACTTTTGTAATTATGGATAAGGCACGAAATTCTCGACAATTGGACACCAATATTTTGTGGATTCTATAAAAAGGAAAAAGTAGAAATGCAGTTTATTGTGCACACTGGAATTCGGACGCTGTAAATTGTCAGACGTCATGCCGCGCACATGGTGAAAGCTGTACTTTTGACTATCTGAGCAAATGAAAAATCCCTGTAAACATAGACATATCAAATAATTGCTCACAATTTGATACCCATTTTAAAAATATTTCTTTTACTGGAAAAAAGTTATAAACATGTGAAATATCACTGAATTCCCAGTTTAGGGCCGCATGACAATTTCCACAAATGAGCTAACACAAGTCCCCATACCGTTGAATTTCGACTCGACTCTAATCAAGGTGTCGAAAAAACTTTTGTAATTATGTATAAGGCAAGAAATTCCCGACAATTGGACCGCAATATTTTTGGATTCTATAAAAAGGAAAAATTACAAATGCATTCTTATTGTGCACACTGGAATTCGGACGCTGTATATTGTCAGACGACATACCGCGCACATAGTGAAAGCTGTACTTTTTACTATCTGACCAAATGAAACATCCCTGCAAACATAGATAAATCAAATAATTTCACAGAATTTGATACCCATTTTGAAAATATTTCCTTTACTGGAAAATAGTTATAAACAAGTGAATTATCACTGATTTCCCAGTTTAGGGCCGCATGACAATTTCCGCAAATCAGCTAACACTAGTCCCCATACCGTTAAATTTCGCCTCGACTCTATTCAACGTGTCGAAAAAACCTTTGTAATTATGGATAAGGCAAGAAATCCGCGACAATTGACACCAATATTTTGTGGATTCTATAAAAAGGAAAAAGTAGAAATGCAGTCTTATTGTGCACACTGGAATGCGGACGCTGTAAATTGTCAGACGTCATGCCGCGCACATGGTGAAAGCTGTACTATCTGAGCAAATGAAAAATCCCTGTAAACATAGACATATCAAATAATTGCACACAATTTGATACCCATTTTGAAAATATTTCTTTTACTGCAAAAAAGTTATAAACTAGTGAAATATGACTGATTTCCCAGTTTAGGGCCGCATGACAATTTCCACAAATGAGCTAACACAAGTCCCCATACCGTTGAATTTCGAATCGACTCTATTCAAGGTGTCGAAAAAACTTTTGTAATTATGGATAAGGTAAGGAATTCCCGACAATTGGACAGCAATATTTTGTGGATTCTATAAAAAGGAAAAATTACAAATGGATTCTTATTGTTTACACTGGAATTCGGACGCTGTATATTGTCAGACGACATACCGCGCACATGGTGAAAGCTGTACTTTTTACTATCTGAGGAAATGAAAAAATCCCTGTAAACATAGACATATCAAATAATTGTACACAATTTGATACCCATTTTGAAAATATTTCTTTTACTGGAAAAAAGTTATAAAAAAGTGAATTATGACTGATTGCCCAGTTTAGGTCCGCATGAAAATTTCCGCAAGTGAGCTAACGCTAGTCCCCATACCGTTGAATTTTTCCTCGACTCTATTCAAGGTGTCGAACAAACTTTTGTAATTATGGTTAAGGCAAGAAATTCTCGACAATTTGACACCAATATTTTGTGGATTCTATAAAAAGGAAAAATTACAAATGCAGTCTTATTGTGCACACTGGAATTCGGACGCTGTAAATTGTCAGACGACATACCGCGCACATAGTGAAAGCTGTCCTTTTTACTATCTGACCAAACGAAACATCCCTGTAAACATAGATAAATCAAATAATTTCACACAATTTGATACCCATTTTGAAAATATTTCTTTTACTGGAAAAAAGTTATAAACAGGTGAATTATCACTGATTTCCAAGTTTAGGGCCGCATGACAATTTCCACAAATGAGCTAACACAAGTCCCCATACCGTTAAATTTCGACCCGACTCTAATCAAGGTGTCGAAAAAACTTTTGTAATTATGGATAAGGTAAGAAATTCGCGACAATTGGACAGCAATATTTTGTGGATTCTATAAAAAGGAAAAATTACAAAGGCATTCTTATTGTTCACACTGGAATGCGGACGCTGTATATTGTCAGACGACATACCGCGCACATGGTGAAAGCTGTACTTTTTACTATCTGAGCAAAGAAAAATCCCTGTATACATAGACAAATCAAATAATTGCACACAATTTGATACCCATTTTGAAAATATTTCTTTTACTGGAAAAAAGTTATAAACATGTGAAATATGACTGATTTCCCAGTTTAGGGCCGCATGACAATTTCCACAAATGAGCTAACACAAGTCCCCATACCGTTGAATTTCGAATCAACTCTATTCAAGGTGTCGAAAAAATTTCGTAATTATGGATAAGGTAAGGAATTCCCGACAATTGGACACCAATATATTGTGGATTCAATAAAAAGGAAAAATTACAAATGCAGTCTTATTGTGCACACGGGAATTCGGACGCTGTAGATTGTCAGACGACATACCGCGCACATGGTGAAAGCTGTACTTTTTACCATCTGAGCAAATGAAAATTCCCTGTAAACATAGACATATCTAATAATTGCACACAGTTTGATACCCATTTTGAAAATAATTCTTTTACTGGAAAAAAGTTATAAACATGTGAAATATCACTGATTTCCCAGTTTAGGGCCGCATGACAATTTCCGCAAATGAGCTAACACAAGTCCCCATACCGTTGAATTTAGACCCGACTCTAATCAAGGTGTCGAAAATCTTTTGTAATTATGGATAAGGCAAGAAATTCCCGACAATTGGACAGCAATATTTTGTGGATTCTATAAAAATGAAAAATTACAAATGCATTCTTTTTGTGCACACTGGAATTCGGACGCTGTAAATTGTCAGACGACATACCGCGCACATGGTGAAAGCTGTACTTTTTACTATCTGAGCAAATGAAAAATCCCTGTAAACATAGACAAATCAAATAATTGCACACAATTTGATACCCATTTTGAAAATATTTCTTTTACTGGAAAAAAGTTATAAACATGTGAAATATCACTGATTTTCCAGTTTATGGCCGCATGACAATTTCCGCAAATGAGCTAACACTAGTCCCCATACCGTTGAATTTTGCCTCGACTCTATTCAAGGTGTCGAACAATCTTTTGTAATTATGGATAAGGCAAGAAATTCCCGACAATTAGACACCAATATATTGTGGATTTGATAAAAAGGTAAAATTACAAATGCAGTCTTATTGTGCACACTGGAATTCGGTCGCTGTAAATTGTCAGACGTCATGCCGCGCACATGGTGAAAGCTGTACTTTTTACTATCTGAGCAAATGAAAATTCCCTGTAAACATAGACATATCAAATAATTGCACACAATTTGATACCCATTGTGAAAATATTTCTATTACTGGAAAAAAGTTATAAAAAAGTGAATTATGACTGAATACCCAGTTTAGGTCCGCATGAAAATTTCCGCAAATGAGCTAACACAAGTCCCCATACCGTTGAATTTTGTCTCGACTCTATTCAAAGTGTCGAAAAAACTTTTGTAATTATGGATAAGGCAAGAAATTCCCGACAATTGGACACCAATATTTTGTGGATTCTATAAAAGGGAAAAATTACAAATGCAGTCTTATTGTGCACACTGGAATTCGGACGCTGTAAAGTGTCAGACGACATACCGCGCACATGGTGAAAGCTGTACTTTTTACTATATGAGCAAAAGAAAAATCCCTATATAAATAGACAAATCAAATAATTGCACACAATTTGATACCCATTTTGAAAATATTTCTTTTACTGGAAAAAAGTCATAAAGAATTGAAATATGACTGATTTCCTAGTTTAGGGCCGCATGACAATTTCCACAAATGAGCTAACACAAGTCCCCATACCGTTGAATTTCGACTCGACTCTAATCAAGGTGTCGAAAAAACATTTGTAATTATGGATAAGGCAAGAAATTCCCGACAATTTAACACCAATATATTGTGGATTAGATAAAAAGGAAAAATTACAAATGCAGTCTTATTGTGCACACTGGAATTCGGACGCTGTAGATTGTCAGACGACATACCGCGCACATGGTGAAAGCTGTACTTTTTACTATCTGAGCAAAGAAAAATCCCTGTATACATAGACAAATCAAATAATTGCACACAATTTGATACCCATTTTGAAAATATTTCTTTTACTGGAAAAAAGTTATAAACATGTGAAATATGACTGATTTCCCAGTTTAGGGCCGCATGACAATTTCCACAAATGAGCTAACACAAGTCCCCATACCGTTGAATTTCGAATCAACTCTATTCAAGGTGTCGAAAAAATTTCGTAATTATGGATAAGGTAAGGAATTCCCGACAATTGGACACCAATATATTGTGGATTCAATAAAAAGGAAAAATTACAAATGCAGTCTTATTGTGCACACGGGAATTCGGACGCTGTAGATTGTCAGACGACATACCGCGCACATGGTGAAAGCTGTACTTTTTACCATCTGAGCAAATGAAAATTCCCTGTAAACATAGACATATCTAATAATTGCACACAGTTTGATACCCATTTTGAAAATAATTCTTTTACTGGAAAAAAGTTATAAACATGTGAAATATCACTGATTTCCCAGTTTAGGGCCGCATGACAATTTCCGCAAATGAGCTAACACAAGTCCCCATACCGTTGAATTTAGACCCGACTCTAATCAAGGTGTCGAAAATCTTTTGTAATTATGGATAAGGCAAGAAATTCCCGACAATTGGACAGCAATATTTTGTGGATTCTATAAAAATGAAAAATTACAAATGCATTCTTTTTGTGCACACTGGAATTCGGACGCTGTAAATTGTCAGACGACATACCGCGCACATGGTGAAAGCTGTACTTTTTACTATCTGAGCAAATGAAAAATCCCTGTAAACATAGACAAATCAAATAATTGCACACAATTTGATACCCATTTTGAAAATATTTCTTTTACTGGAAAAAAGTTATAAACATGTGAAATATCACTGATTTTCCAGTTTATGGCCGCATGACAATTTCCGCAAATGAGCTAACACTAGTCCCCATACCGTTGAATTTTGCCTCGACTCTATTCAAGGTGTCGAACAATCTTTTGTAATTATGGATAAGGCAAGAAATTCCCGACAATTAGACACCAATATATTGTGGATTTGATAAAAAGGTAAAATTACAAATGCAGTCTTATTGTGCACACTGGAATTCGGTCGCTGTAAATTGTCAGACGTCATGCCGCGCACATGGTGAAAGCTGTACTTTTTACTATCTGAGCAAATGAAAATTCCCTGTAAACATAGACATATCAAATAATTGCACACAATTTGATACCCATTGTGAAAATATTTCTATTACTGGAAAAAAGTTATAAAAAAGTGAATTATGACTGAATACCCAGTTTAGGTCCGCATGAAAATTTCCGCAAATGAGCTAACACAAGTCCCCATACCGTTGAATTTTGTCTCGACTCTATTCAAAGTGTCGAAAAAACTTTTGTAATTATGGATAAGGCAAGAAATTCCCGACAATTGGACACCAATATTTTGTGGATTCTATAAAAGGGAAAAATTACAAATGCAGTCTTATTGTGCACACTGGAATTCGGACGCTGTAAAGTGTCAGACGACATACCGCGCACATGGTGAAATCTGTACTTTTTACTATATGAGCAAAAGAAAAATCCCTATATAAATAGACAAATCAAATAATTGCACACAATTTGATACCCATTTTGAAAATATTTCTTTTACTGGAAAAAAGTCATAAAGAATTGAAATATGACTGATTTCCTAGTTTAGGGCCGCATGACAATTTCCACAAATGAGCTAACACAAGTCCCCATACCGTTGAATTTCGACTCGACTCTAATCAAGGTGTCGAAAAAACATTTGTAATTATGGATAAGGCAAGAAATTCCCGACAATTTAACACCAATATATTGTGGATTAGATAAAAAGGAAAAATTACAAATGCAGTCTTATTGTGCACACTGGAATTCGGACGCTGTAGATTGTCAGACGACATACCGCGCACATGGTGAAAGCTGTACTTTTTACTATCTGAGCAAATGAAAATTCCCTGTAAACATAGACATATCAAATAATTGCACACAGTTTGATACCCATTTTGAAAATATTTCTTTTACTGGAAAAAAGTTATAAACATGTGAAATATCACTGATTTCCCAGTTTAGGGCCGCATGACAATTTCCGCAAATGAGCTAACACAAGTCCCCATACCGTTGAATTTTGACCCGACTCTAATCAACGTGTCGAAAATCTTTTGTAATTATGGATAAGGCAAGAAATTCCCGACAATTGGACAGCAATATTTTGTGGATTCTATAAAAATGAAAAATTACAAATGCATTCTTTTTGTGCACACTGGAATTCGGACGCTGTAAATTGTCAGACGAAATACCGCGCACATGGTGAAAGATGTACTTTTTACTATCTGAACAAATGAAAAATCCCTGTAAACATAGACAAATCAAATAATTGCACACAATTTGATACCCATTTTGAAAATATTTTTTTACTGGAAAAAAGTTATAAACATGTGAAATATCACTGATTTCCCAGTTTAGGGCCGCATGACAATTTCAGCAAATGAGCTAACACTAGTCCCCATACCGTTGAATTTTGCCTCGACTCTATTCAAGGTGTCGAACAAACTTTTGTAATTATGGATAAGGCAAGAAATTCTCGACAATTTGACACCAATATTTTGTGGATTCTATAAAAAGGAAAAAGTAGAAATGCAGTCTTATTGTGCACACTGGAATTCGGTCGCTGTAAATTGTCAGATGTCATGCCGCGCACATGGTGAAAGCTGTACTTTTTACTATCTGAGCCAATGAAAAATCCCTGTAAACATAGACATATCAAATAATTGCACACAATTTGATCCCCATTTTGAAAATATTTCTTTTACTGGAAAAAAGTTATAAACAAGTGAATTATCACTGATTTCCCAGTTTAGGGCCGCATGACAATTTCCACAAATGACCTAACACAAGTCCCCATACCGTTGTATTTCGAATCGACTCTATTAAATGTGTCGAAAAAACTTTCGTAATTATGCATAAGGTAAGGAATTCCCGACAATTGGACACCAATATATTGTGGATTCGATAAAAAGGAAATATTACAAATGCAGTCTTATTGTGCACACTGGAATTCGGACGCTGTAAAATGTCAGACGACATACCGCGCACATGGTGAAAGCTGTACTTTTTACTATCTGAGCAAATGAAAATTCCCTGTAAACATAGACATATCAAATAATTGCACACAATTTGATACCCATTGTGAAAATATTTCTTTTACTGGAAAAAAGTTATAAAAAAGTGAATTATGACTGAATACCCAGTTTAGGTCCGCATGAAAATTTCCGCAAATGAGCTAACACAAGTCCCCATACCGTTGAATTTTGTCTCGACTCTATTCAAAGTGTCGAAAAAACTTTTGTAATTATGGATAAGGCAAGAAATTCCCGACAATTGGACACCAATATTTTGTGGATTCTATAAAAGGGGAAAATTACAAATGCAGTCTTATTGTGCACACTGGAATTCGGACGCTGTAAAGTGTCAGACGACATACCGCGCACATGGTGAAAGCTGTACTTTTTACTATCTGAGTAAAAGAAAAATCCCTGTATAAATAGACAAATCAAATAATTGCACACAATTTGATACCCATTTTGAAAATATTTCTTTTACTGGAAAAAAGTCATAAAGAAGTGAAATATGACTGATTTCCTAGTTTAGGGCCGCATGACAATTTCCACAAATGAGCTAACAGAAGTCCCCATACCGTTGAATTTCGACTCGACTCTAATCAAGGTGTCGAAAAAACATTTGTAATTATGGATAAGGCAAGAAATTCTCGACAATTTGACACCAATATATTGTGGATTAGATAAAAAGGAAAAATTACAAATGCAGTCTTATTGTGCACGATGGAATTCGGACGCTGTAGATTGTCAGACGACATACCGCGAACATGGTGAAAGCTGTACTTTTTACTATCTGAGCAAATGAAAATTCCCTGTAAACATAGACATATCAAATAATTGCACACAGTTTGATACCCATTTTGAAAATATTTCTTTTACTGGAAAAAAGTTATAAACATGTGAAATATCACTGATTTCCCAGTTTAGGGCCGCATGACAATTTCCGCAAATGAGCTAACACAAGTCCCCATACCGTTGAATTTTGACCCGACTCTAATCAACGTGTCGAAAATCTTTTGTAATTATGGATAAGGCAAGAAATTCCCGACAATTGTACAGCAATATTTTGTGGATTCTATAAAAATGAAAAATTACAAATGCATTCTTTTTGTGCACACTGGAATTCGGACGCTGTAAATTGTCAGACGACATACCGCGCACATGGTGAGAGCTGTACTTTTTACTATCTGAACAAATGAAAAATCCCTGTAAACATAGACAAATCAAATAATTGCACACAATTTGATACCCATTTTGAAAATATTTCTTTTACTGGAAAAAAGTTATAAACATGTGAAATATCACTGATTTCCCAGTTTAGGGCCGCATGACAATTTCCGCAAATGAGCTAACACTAGTCCCCATACCGTTGAATTTTGCCTCGACTCTATTCAAGGTGTCGAACAAACTTTTGTAATTATGGATAAGGCAAGAAATTCCCGACAATTAGACACCAATATATTGTGGATTTGATAAAAAGGTAAAATTACAAATGCAGTCTTATTGTGCACACTGGAATTCGGTCGCTGTAAATTGTGAGACATCATGCCGCGCACATGGTGAAAGCTGTACTTTTTACTATCTGAGCAAATGAAAATTCCCTGTAAACATAGACATATCAAATAATTGCACACAATTTGATACCCATTGTGAAAATATTTCTTTTACTGGAAAAAAGTTATAAAAAAGTGAATTATGACTGAATACCCAGTTTAGGTCCGCATGAAAATTTCCGCAAATGAGCTAACACTAGTCCCCATACCGTTGAATTTTGTCTCGACTCTATTCAAAGTGTCGAAAAAACTTTTGTAATTATGGATAAGGCAAGAAATTCCCGACAATTGGACACCAATATTTTGTGGATTCTATAAAAGGGAAAAATTACAAATGCAGTCTTATTGTGCACACTGGAATTCGGACGCTGTAAAGTGTCAGACGACATATCGCGCACATGGTGAAAGCTGTACTTTTACTATCTGAGCAAAAGAAAAATCCCTGTATAAATAGACAAATCAAATAATTGCACACAATTTGATACCCATTTTGAAAATATTTCTTTTACTGGAAAAAAGTCATAATGAAGTGAAATATGACTGATTTCCTAGTTTAGGGCCGCATGACAATTTCCACAAATGAGCTAACACAAGTCCCCATACCGTTGAATTTCGACTCGACTCTAATCAATGTGTCGAAAAAACATTTGTAATTATGGATAAGGCAAGAAATTCCCGACAATTTGACACCAATATATTGTGGATTAGATAAAAAGGAAATTTACAAATGCAGTCTTATTGTGCACACTGGAATTCGGACGCTGTAGATTGTCAGACGACATACCGCGCACATGGTGAAAGCTGTACTTTTTACTATCTGAGCAAATGAAAATTCCCTGTAAACATAGACATATCAAATAATTGCACACAGTTTGATACCCATTTTGAAAATATTTCTTTTACTGGAAAAAAGTTATAAACATGTGAAATATCACTGATTTCCCAGTTTAGGGCCGCATGACAATTTCCGCAAATGAGCTAACACAAGTCCCCATACCGTTGAATTTCGAATCGACTCTATTCAAGGTGTCGAAAAAACTTTTGTAATTATGGATAAGGCAAGAAATTCCCGAAGATTTGACACCAATATATTGTGGATTCTATGAAAAGGAAAAATTACAAATGCAGTCTTATTGTGCACACTGTAATTCGGACGCTGTAAATTGTCAGACGACATACCGCGCACATGGTGAAAGCTGTACTTTTTACTATCTGAGCAAAAGAAAAATCCCTGTAAACATAGACAAATCAAATAATTGCACACAATTTGACACCCATTTTGAAAATATTTCTTTTACTGGAAAAAAGTTATAAACAAGTGAAATATGACTCATTTCCCAATTTAGGGCCGTATGACAATTTCCGCAAATGAGCTAACACATGTCCCCATACCGTTAAATTTCGCCTCGACTGTATTCAACGTATCGAAAAAACTTTTGTAATTATGGATAAGGCAATTAATTCTCGACAATTTGACACCAATATTTTGTGGATTCTCTAAAAAGGAAAAAGTAGAAATGAGGTCTTATTGTGCACACTGGAATTCGGACGCTGTAAATTGTCAAACGACATACCGCGCACATGGTGTAAACTGTACTTTTTACTATCTGAGCAAATGAAAAATCCCTGTAAACATATAAAAATCAAATAATTGCACACAATTTGATACCCATTTTGAAAATATTTCTTTTACTGGAAAAAAGTTATAAACATGTGAAATATCACTGATTACCCAGTTTAGGGCCGCATGACAATTTCCGCAAATGAGCTAACACAAGTCCCCATACCGTTGAATTTCGAATCGACTCTATTCAAGGTGTCGAAAAAACTTTTGTAATTATGGATAAGGCAAGAAATTCGCGAAGATTTGACACCAATATTTTGTGGATTATATAAAAATGAAAAAGTAGAAATGCAGTCTTATTGTGCACACTGGAATTCGGACGCTGTAAATTATCAGACGTCATGCCGCGCACATGGTGAAAGCTGTACTTTTTACTATCTGAGCAAATGAAAAATCACTGTAAACATAGACATATCAAATAATTGCACACAATTTGATACCCATTTTGAAAATATTTCTTTTACTGGAAAAAAGTTATAAACAAGTGAAATATGACTGATTTCCCAGTTTAGGGCCGCATGACAATTTCCACAAATGAGCTAACACATGTCCCCATACCGTTGAATTTCGAATCGACTCTATTCAAGGTGTCGAAAAAACTTTCGTAATTATGGATAAGGTAAGGAATTCCCGACAATCGGACACCAATATATAGTGGATTCGATAAAAAGAAAAATTACAAATGCAGTCTTATTTTGTACACTGGAATTCGGACGCTGTAAATTGTCAGACGACATACCGCGCACATGGTGAAAGCTGTACTTTTTACTATCTGAGCAAATGAAAAATCCCTGTAAACATAGACAAATCAAATAATTTCACACAATTTTATACCCATTTTGAAAACATTTCTTTTACTGGATAAAAGTTATAAACAAGTGAAATATGACTGATTTCCCAATTTAGGCCCGTATGACAATTTCCGCAAATGAGCTAACACATGTCCCCATACCGTTAAATTTCGCCTCGACTCTATTCAACGAATCGAAAAAACTTTTGTAATTATGGATAAGGCAATTAATTCTCGACAATTTGACACCAATATTTTGTGGATTCTCTAAAAAGGAAAAAGTAGAAATGAGGTCTTATTGTGCACACTGGAATTCGGACGCTGTAAATTGTCAAACGACATACCGCGCACATGGTGTAAATTGTACTTTTTACTATCTGAGCAAATGAAAAATCCCTGTAAACATATAAAAATCAAATAATTGCACACAATTTGATACCCATTTTGAAAATATTTCTTTTACTGGAAAAAAGTTATAAACATGTGAAATATCACTGATTCCCCAGTTTAGGGCCGCATGACAATTTCCGCAAATGAGCTAACACAAGTCCCCATACCGTTGAATTTCGAATCGACTCTATTCAAGGTGTCGAAAAAACTTTTGTAATTATGGATAAGGCAAGAAATTCGCGAAGATTTGACACCAATATATTGTGGATTCTATAAAAAGGAAAAATTACAAATGCAGTCTTATTGTGCACACTGTAATTCGGACGCTGTAAATTGTCAGACGACATACCGCGCACATGGTGAAAGCTGTACTTTTTACTATCAGAGCAAAAGAAAAATCCCTGTAAACATAGACAAATCAAATAATTGCACACAATTTGATACACATTTCGAAAATATTTCTTTTACTGGAAAAAAGTTATAAACAAGTGAAATATCACTGATTTCCCAGTTTAGGGCCGCATGACAATTTTCGCAAATCAGCTAACACAAGTCCCCATACCGTTGAATTTCGACTCGACTCTAATCAAAGAGTCGAAAAAACTTTTGTAATTATGGATAAGGCAAGAAATTCGCGACAATTTGACAACAATATATTGTGGATTCGATAAAAAGGAAAAATTACAAATGCGGTCTTATTGTGCACACTGGAATTCGGACGCTGTAAATTGTCAGACGACATACCGCGCACATGGTGAAAGCTGTACTTTTTACTATCTGAGCAAAAGAAAAATCCCTGTATACATAGACGAAAAAAATAATTTCACACAATTTGATACCCATTTTGAAAATATTTCTTTTACTGGAAAAAAGTTATAAAACAAGTGAAATATCACTGATTTCCCAGTTTAGGGCCGCATGACAATTTCTGCAAATGAGCTAAAACAAGTCCCCATACCGTTAAATTTTGCCTCGACTCTATTCAACGTGTCGAAAAAACTTTTGTAATTATGGATAAGGCAAGAAATTCCCGACAATTTGACACCAATATTTTGGGGATTCGATAAAAAGGAAATAGTAGAAATGCAGTCTTATTGTGCACACTGGAATTCGGACGCTGTAAATTGTCAGAAGTCATGCCGCGCACATGGTGAAAGCTGTACTTTTTACTATCTGAGCAAATGAAAAATCCCTGTAAACATAGACATATCAAATAATTGCACACAATTTGATAACGATTTTGAAAATATTTCTTTTACTGGAAAAATGTTATAAACAAGTGAAATATGACTGATTTCCCAGTTTAGGGCCGCATGACAATTTCCACAAATGAGCTAACACAAATCCCCATACCGTTGAATTTCGAATCGACTCTATTCAAGGTGTCGAAAAGACTTTTGTAATTATGGATAAGTTAAGACATTCCCGACAATTGGAGAGACATATTTTGTGGATTCTATGAAAAGGAAAAATTACAAATGCAGTCTTATTGTGCACCCTAGAATCCGGATGCTGTAAATTGTCAGACGACATACCGCGCTCATTTTGAAAACTGTACTTTTTACTATCTGACCAAACGAAAAATCCCTGTAAATATAGTCAAATCAAATAATTGCACACAATTTGATACCCATTTTAAAAATATTTCTTATACTGGAAAAAAGTTATAAACAAGTGAAATATGACTGATTTCCCAGTTTAGGGCCGCATGACAATTTCCGCAAATGAGCTAACACATGTCCCCATACCGTTGAATTTCGCCTCGACTCTATTCAAGGTGTCGATAAAACTTTTGTAATTATGGATAAGTTAAGACATTCCCGAAAGTTGGAGAGACATATTTTGTGGATTCGATAAAAAGGAAAAATTAGAAATACAGTCTTATTGAGCACACTGGAATTCGGACGCTGAAAATTGTCAGACGACATACCGCGCACATGGTGAAAGCTGTACTTTTTACTATCTGAGCAAAAGAAAAATCCCTGTATACATAGACAAATCAAATAATTGCACACAATTTGATAACCATTTTGAAAATATTTCTTTTACTGGAAAAAAGTTATAAAAAAGTGAATTATGACTGATTACCCAGTTTAGGTCCGGATGACAATTTCCGCAAATGAGCTAACACTAGTCCCCATACCGTTGAATTTTGCGTCGACTCTATTCAAGGTGTCGAACAAATTTTTGTAATTATGGATAAGGCAAGAGATTACCGACAATTTGACACCAATATTTTGTGGATTCTATAAAAAGGAAAAAGTAGAAATGCAGTCTTATTGTGCACACTGGAATTCGGTCGCTGTAAATTGTCAGAAGTCATGACGGGCACATGGTGAAAGCTGTACTTTTTACTATCTGAGATGATGAAAAATCCCTGTAAACATAGACATATCAAATAATTGCACAGAATTTAATACCCATTTTGAACATATTTCTTTTACTGGAAAAAAGTTATAAAAAAGTGAATTATGACTGATTACCCAGTTTGGGTCCGCATGAAAATTTGCGCAAATGATCTAACACTAGTCCCCATACCGTTGAATTTTACCTCGACTCTATTCAAGGTGTCGAACAAACTTTTGTAATTATGGATAAGGCAAGAAATTCCCGACAATTGTTCAGCAATATTTTGTGGATTCTATAAAAAGGAAAAATTACAAATGCATTCTTATTGTTCACACTGGAATTCGGACGCTGTATATTGTCAGACGACATACCGCGCACATGGTGAAAGCTGTACTTTTTACTATCTGAGCAAAAGAAAAATCCCTGTATACATAGACAAATCAAATAATTGCAAACAATTTGATACCCATTTTGAAAATATTTCTGTTACTGGAAAAAAGTTATAAAAACGTGAATTATGACTTATTACCCAGTTTAGGTCCGCATGAAAATTTTCGCAAATGAGCTAACACTAGTCCCCATACCGTTGAATTTTGCCTCGACTCTATTCAAGGTGTCGAACAAACTTTTGTAATTATGGATAAGGCAAGAAATTCACGACAATTTGACACCAATATTTTGTGGATTCTATAAAAAGGATAAATTACAAATGCAATCTTATTGTGCACACTGGAATTCGGACGCTGTAAATTGTCAGACGACATACCGCGCTCATGTTGAAAGCTGTACTTTTTACTATCTGACCAAATGAAAAATCCCTGTAAATATAGTCAAATCAAATAATTACACACAATTTGATACCCATTTTGAAAATATTTCTTATACTGGAAAAAAGTTATAAACAATTGAATTATGACTGATTTCCTAGTTTAGGGCCGCATGACAATTTCCGCAAATGAGCTAACACAAGTCCCCATAACGTTGAATTTCGCCTCGACTCTATTCAAGGTGTCGATAAAACTTTTGTAATTATGGATAAGTTAAGACATTCCCGACAATTGGACAGCAATATTTTGTGGATTCGATAAAAAGGAAAAATTAGAAATACGTTCTTATTGTGCACACTGGAATTCGGACGCTGAAAATTGTCAGACGACATACTGCGCACATGGTGAAAGCTGTACTTTTTACTATCTGACCAAATGAAAAATCCCTGTAGACATAGACCAAACAAATAATTGTACACAATTTGATACCCATTTTGAAAATATTTCTTTTACTGGAAAAAAGTTATAAACAAGTGAAATATCACTGATTACCCAGTTTAGGTCCGCATGACAATTTCCGCAAATGAGCTAACACAAGTCCCAATACCGTTAAATTTCGCCTCGAGTCTATTCAATGAGTCGAAAAATCTGTTGTAATTATGGATAAGGCAAGAAATTCCCGACAATTGGACACCAATATTTTGTGGATTCTATAAAAAGGAAAAAGTAGAAATGCAGTCTTATTGTGCACACTGGAATTCGAACGCTGTAAATTGTCAGACGTCATGCCGCGCACATGGTGAAAGCTGTACTTTTTACTATCTGAGCAAATGAAAAATCCCTGTAAACATAGACATGTCAAATAATTGCACACAATTTGATACCCATTTTGAAAATATTTCTTTTACTGGAAAAATTTATAAACAAGTGAAATATGACTGATTTCCCAGTTTAGGGCCGCATGACAATTTCCACAAATGAGCTAACACAAGTCCCCATACCGTTGAATTTCGTCTCGACTCTATTCAAGGTGTCGAAAAAACTTTTTTAATTATGGATAAGGTAAGGAATTCCCAACAATTGGACACGAATATATTGTGGATTCGATAAAAAGGAAAAATTAGAAATACAGTCTTATTGAGCACACTGGAATTCGGACGCTGAAAATTGTCAGACGACATACCGCGCACATGGTGAAAGCTGTACTTTTTACTATCTGAGCAAAAGAAAAATCCCTGTATACATAGACAAATCAAATAATTGCACACAATTTGATAACCATTTTGAAAATATTTCTTTTACTGGAAAAAAGTTATAAAAAAGTGAATTATGACTGATTACCCAGTTTAGGTCCGGATGACAATTTCCGCAAATGAGCTAACACTAGTCCCCATACCGTTGAATTTTGCGTCGACTCTATTCAAGGTGTCGAACAAATTTTTGTAATTATGGATAAGGCAAGAGATTACCGACAATTTGACACCAATATTTTGTGGATTCTATAAAAAGGAAAAAGTAGAAATGCAGTCTTATTGTGCACACTGGAATTCGGTCGCTGTAAATTGTCAGACGTCATGACGGGCACATGGTGAAAGCTGTACTTTTTACTATCTGAGATGATGAAAAATCCCTGTAAACATAGACATATCAAATAATTGCACAGAATTTAATACCCATTTTGAACATATTTCTTTTACTGGAAAAAAGTTATAAAAAAGTGAATTATGACTGATTACCCAGTTTGGGTCCGCATGAAAATTTGCGCAAATGATCTAACACTAGTCCCCATACCGTTGAATTTTACCTCGACTCTATTCAAGGTGTCGAACAAACTTTTGTAATTATGGATAAGGCAAGAAATTCCCGACAATTGTTCAGCAATATTTTGTGGATTCTATAAAAAGGAAAAATTACAAATGCATTCTTATTGTTCACACTGGAATTCGGACGCTGTATATTGTCAGACGACATACCGCGCACATGGTGAAAGCTGTACTTTTTACTATCTGAGCAAAAGAAAAATCCCTGTATACATAGACAAATCAAATAATTGCAAACAATTTGATACCCATTTTGAAAATATTTCTGTTACTGGAAAAAAGTTATAAAAACGTGAATTATGACTTATTACCCAGTTTAGGTCCGCATGAAAATTTTCGCAAATGAGCTAACACTAGTCCCCATACCGTTGAATTTTGCCTCGACTCTATTCAAGGTGTCGAACAAACTTTTGTAATTATGGATAAGGCAAGAAATTCACGACAATTTGACACCAATATTTTGTGGATTCTATAAAAAGGATAAATTACAAATGCAATCTTATTGTGCACACTGGAATTCGGACGCTGTAAATTGTCAGACGACATACCGCGCTCATGTTGAAAGCTGTACTTTTTACTATCTGACCAAATGAAAAATCCCTGTAAATATAGTCAAATCAAATAATTACACACAATTTGATACCCATTTTGAAAATATTTCTTATACTGGAAAAAAGTTATAAACAATTGAATTATGACTGATTTCCTAGTTTAGGGCCGCATGACAATTTCCGCAAATGAGCTAACACAAGTCCCCATAACGTTGAATTTCGCCTCGACTCTATTCAAGGTGTCGATAAAACTTTTGTAATTATGGATAAGTTAAGACATTCCCGACAATTGGACAGCAATATTTTGTGGATTCGATAAAAAGGAAAAATTAGAAATACGTTCTTATTGTGCACACTGGAATTCGGACGCTGAAAATTGTCAGACGACATACTGCGCACATGGTGAAAGCTGTACTTTTTACTATCTGACCAAATGAAAAATCCCTGTAGACATAGACCAAACAAATAATTGTACACAATTTGATACCCATTTTGAAAATATTTCTTTTACTGGAAAAAAGTTATAAACAAGTGAAATATCACTGATTACCCAGTTTAGGTCCGCATGACAATTTCCGCAAATGAGCTAACACAAGTCCCAATACCGTTAAATTTCGCCTCGAGTCTATTCAATGAGTCGAAAAATCTGTTGTAATTATGGATAAGGCAAGAAATTCCCGACAATTGGACACCAATATTTTGTGGATTCTATAAAAAGGAAAAAGTAGAAATGCAGTCTTATTGTGCACACTGGAATTCGAACGCTGTAAATTGTCAGACGTCATGCCGCGCACATGGTGAAAGCTGTACTTTTTACTATCTGAGCAAATGAAAAATCCCTGTAAACATAGACATGTCAAATAATTGCACACAATTTGATACCCATTTTGAAAATATTTCTTTTACTGGAAAAATTTATAAACAAGTGAAATATGACTGATTTCCCAGTTTAGGGCCGCATGACAATTTCCACAAATGAGCTAACACAAGTCCCCATACCGTTGAATTTCGTCTCGACTCTATTCAAGGTGTCGAAAAAACTTTTTTAATTATGGATAAGGTAAGGAATTCCCAACAATTGGACACGAATATATTGTGGATTCGATTAAAAGGAAAAATTACAAATGCAGTCATATTGTGCACACTGGAATTCGGACGATGTAAATTGTCAGACGACATAACGCGCACATGGTGAAAGCTGTACTTTTTACTATCTGAGCAAATGAAAAATCCCTGTAAACATAGACAAATCAAATAATTGCACACAATTTGATACCTGTTTTGAAAATATTTCTTTTACTGGAAAAAAGTAATAAACATCTGAAATATCACTGATTTCCCAGTTTAGGGCCGCATGACAATTTCCGCAAATGAGCTAACACAAGTCCCCATACCGTTGAATTTTGACCCGACTCTAATCAACGTGTCGAAAATCTTTTGTAACTATGGATAAGGCAAGAAATTCCCGACAATTGGACAGCAATATTTTGTGGATTCTATAAAAATGAAAAATTACAAATGCATTCTTTTTGTGCACACTGGAATTCGGACGCTGTAAATTGTCAGACGACATACCGCGCACATGGTGAAAGCTGTACATTTTACTATCTGAACAAATGAAAAATCCCTGTAAACATAGACAAATCAAATAATTGCACACAATTTGATACCCATTTTGAAAATATTTCTTTTACTGGAAAAAAGTTATAGACATGTGAAATATCACTGATTTCCCAGTTTAGGGCCGCATGACAATTTCCGCAAATGAGCTAACACTAGTCCCCATACCGTTGAATTTTGCCTCGACTCTATTCAAGGTGTCGAACAAACTTTTGTAATTATGGATAAGGCAAGCAATTCTCGGCAATTTGACACCAATATTTTGTGGATTCTATAAAAAGGAAAAAGTAGAAATGCACTCTTATTGTGCACACTGGAATTCGGTCGCTGTAAATTGTCAGACGTCATGCCGCGCACATGGTGAAAGCTGTACTTTTTACTATCTGAGCCAATGAAAAATCCCTGTAAACATAGACATATCAAATAATTGCACACAATTTGATACCCATTTTGAAAATATTTCTTTTACTGGAAAGAAGTTATAAACAAGTGAATTATCACTGATTTCCCAGTTTAGGGCCGCATGACAATTTCCACAAATGACCTAACACAAGTCCCCATACCGTTGTATTTCGAATCGACTCTATTAAAGGTGTCGAAAAAACTTTCGTAATTATGCATAAGGTAAGGAATTCCCGACAATTGGACACCAATATATTGTGGATTCGATAAAAAGGAAAAATTACAAATGCAGTCTTATTGTGCACATTGGAATTCGGTCGCTGTAAATTGTCAGACGTCATGCCGCGCGCATGGTGAAAGCTGTACTTTTTACTATCTGAGCAAATGAAAATTCCCTGTAAACATAGACATATCAAATAATTGCACACAATTTGATAGCCATTTTGAAAATATTTCTTTTACTGGAAAAAAGTTATAAAAAAGTGAATTATGACTGATTACCCAGTTTAGGTCCGCATGAAAATTTCCGCAAATGAGCTAACACTAGTCCCCATACCGTTGAATTTTGCCTCGACTCTATTCAAGGTGTCGAACAAATTTTTGTAATTTTGGATAAGGCAAGAGATTCCCGACAATTTGACACCAATATATTGTGGATTCGATAAAAAGGAAAAATTACAAATGCAGTCTTATTGTGCACACTGGAATTCGGACGCTGTAAATTGTCAGACGACATACCGCGCACATGGTGAAAGCTGTACTTTTTACTATCTGAGCAAATGAAAAATCCCTGTAAACATAGACAAATCAAATAATTGCACACAATTTGATACCCATTTTGAAAATATTTCTTTTACTGGAAAAAAGTTATAAACATGTGAAATATCACTGATTTCCCAGTTTAGGGCCGCATGACAATTTCCGCAAATGAGCTAACACTAGTCCCCATACCGTTGAATTTTGCCTCGACTCTATTCAAGGTGTCGAACAAACTTTTGTAATTATGGATAAGGCAAGAAATTCTCGACAATTTGACACCAATATTTTGTGGATTCTATAAAAAGGAAAAAGTAGAAATGCAGTCTTATTGTGCACACTGGAATTCGGTCGCTGTAAATTGTCAGACGTCATGCCGCGCACATGGTGAAAGCTGTACTTTTTACTATCTGAGCCAATGAAAAATCCCTGTAAACATAGACATATCAAATAATTGCACACAATTTGATACCCATTTTGAAAATATTTCTTTTACTGGAAAAAAGTTATAAACAAGTGAATTATCACTGATTTCCCAGTTTAGGGCCGCATGACAATTTCCACAAATGACCTAACACAAGTCCCCATACCGTTGTATTTCGAATCGACTCTATTAAAGGTGTCGAAAAAACTTTCGTAATTATGCATAAGGTAAGGAATTCCCGACAATTGGACACCAATATATTGTGGATTCGATAAAAAGGAAAAATTACAAATGCAGTCTTATTGTGCACACTGGAATTCGGACGCTGTAAAATGTCAGACGACATACCGCGCACATGGTGAAAGCTGTACTTTTTACTATCTGAGCAAATGAAAAATCCCTGTAAACATAGACAAATCAAATAATTTCACATAATTTGATACCCATTTTGAAAATATTTCTTTTACTGGAAAAAAGTTATAAACAAGTGAAATATCACTGATTTCCCAGTTTAGGGCCGCATGACAATTTCCGCAAATGAGCAAACACAAGTCCCCATACCGTTGAATTTAGACCCGACTCTAATCAAGGTGTCGAAAATCTTTTGTAATTATGGATAAGGCAAGAAATTCCCGACAATTGGACAGCAATATTTTGTGGATTCTATAAAAATGAAAAATTACAAATGCATTCTTTTTGTGCACACTGGAATTCGGACGCTGTAAATTGTCAGACGACATACCGCGCACATGGTGAAAGCTGTACTTTTTACTATCTGAGCAAATGAAAAATCCCTGTAAACATAGACAAATCAAATAATTGCACACAATTTGATACCCATTTTGAAAATATTTCTTTTACTGGAAAAAAGTTATAAACATGTGAAATATCACTGATTTCCCAGTTTAGGGCCGCATGACAATTTCCGCAAATGAGCTAACACTAGTCCCCATACCGTTGAATTTTGCCTCGACTCTATTCAAGGTGTCGAACAAACTTTTGTAATTATGGATAAGGCAAGAAATTCTCGACAATTTGACACCAATATTTTGTGGATTCTATAAAAAGGAAAAAGTAGAAATGCAGTCTTATTGTGCACACTGGAATTCGGTCGCTGTAAATTGTCAGACGTCATGCCGCGCACATGGTGAAAGCTGTTCTTTTTACTATCTGAGCCAATGAAAAATCCCTGTAAACATAGACATATCAAATAATTGCACACAATTTGATAACCATTTTGAAAATATTCCTTTACTGGAAAAAAGTTATAAACAAGTGAATTATCACTGATTTCCCAGTTTAGGGCCGCATGACAATTTCCACAAATGACCTAACACAAGTCCCCATACCGTTGTATTTCGAATCGACTCTATTAAAGGTGTCGAAAAAACTTTCGTTATTATGCATAAGCTAAGGAATTCCCGACAATTGGACACCAATATTTTGTGGATTCTATAAAAATGAAAAATTACAAATGCAGTCTTATTGTGCACACTGGAATTCGGACGCTGTAAATTGTCAGACGACATACCGCGCACATGGTGAAAGCTGTACTTTTTACTATCTGAGCAAATGAAAAATCCCTGTAAACATAGACAAATCAAATAATTGCACACAATTTGATACACATTTTGAAAATATTTCTTTTACTGGAAAAAAGTTATAAACATGTGAAATATCACAGATTTCCCAGTTTAGGGCCGCATGACAATTTCCGCAAATGAGCTAACACTAGTCCCCATACCGTTGAATTTTGCCTCGACTCTATTCAAGGTGTCGAACAAACTTTTGTAATTATGGATAAGGCAAGAAATTCTCGACATTTTGACACCAATATTTTGTGGATTCTATAAAAAGGAAAAAGTAGAAATGCAGTCTTATTGTGCACACTGGAATTCGGTCGCTGTAAATTGTCAGACGTCATGCCGCGCACATGGTGAAAGCTGTACTTTTTACTATCTGAGCCAATGAAAAATCCCTGTAAACATAGACATATCAAATAATTGCACACAATTTGATACCCATTTTGAAAATATTTCTTTTACTGGAAAAAAGTTATAAACAAGTGAATTATCACTGATTTCCCAGTTTAGGGCCGCATGACAATTTCCACAAATGACCTAACACAAGTCCCCATACCGTTGTATTTCGAATCGACTCTATTAAAGGTGTCGACAAAACTTTCGTAATTATGCATAAGGTAAGGAATTCCCGACAATTGGACACCAATATATTGTGGATTCGATAAAAAGGAAAAATTACAAATGCAGTCTTATTGTGCACACTGGAATTCGGACGCTGTAAAATGTCAGACGACATACCGCGCACATGGTGAAAGCTGTACTTTTTACTATCTGAGCAAATGAAAAATCCCTGTAAACATAGACAAATCAAATAATTTCACATAATTTGATACCCATTTTGAAAATATTTCTTTTACTGGAAAAAAGTTATAAACAAGTGAATTATCACTGATTTCCCAGTTTAGGGCCGCATGACAATTTCCGCAAATGAGCTAACACTAGTCCCCATACCGTTGAATTTCGACTCGACTCTAATCAAGGTGTCGAAAAAACATTTGTAATTATGGATAAGGCAAGAAATTCCCGACAATTTGACACCAATATATTGTGGATTTGATAAAAATGTAAAATTACAAATGCAGTCTTATTGTGCACACTGGAATTCGGATGCTGTAAAATGTCAGACGACATACCGCGCATATGGTGAAAGCTGTACTTTTTACTATCTGAGCAAATGAAAAATCCCTGTAAACATAGACAAATCAAATAATTTCACACAATTTGATACCCATTTTAAAAATATTTCTTTTACTGGAAAAAAGTTATAAACAAGTGAATTATCACTGATTTTCCAGTTTAGGGCCGCATGACAATTTCCGCAAATGAGCTAACACTAGTCCCCATACCGTTGAATTTCGACTCGACTCTAATCAATGTGTCGAAAAAACATTTGTAATTATGGATAAGGCAAGAAATTCCCGACAATTTGACACCAATATATTGTGGATTTGATAAAAAGGTAAAATTACAAATGCAGTCTTATTGTGAACATTGGAATTCGGTCGCTGTAAATTGTCAGACGTCATGCCGCGCGCATGGTGAAAGCTGTACTTTTTACTATCTGAGCAAATGAAAATTCCCTGTAAACATAGACATATCAAATAACTGCACACAATTTGATAGCCATTTTGAAAATATTTCTTTTACTGCAAAAAAGTTATAAAAAAGTGAATTATGACTGATTACCCAGTTTAGGTCCGCATGAAAATTTCCGCAAATGAGCTAACACTAGTCCCCATACCGTTGAATTTTGCCACGACTCTATTCAAGGTGTCGAACAAATGTTTGTAATTTTGGATAAGGCAAGAGATTCCCGACAATTAGACACCAATATTTTGTGGATTCGATAAAAAGGATAAATTACAAATGCACTCTTATTGTGCACACTGGAATTCGGACGCTGTAAATTGTCAGACGACATACCGCGCACATGGTGAAAGCTGTACTTTTTACTATCTGAGCAAATGGAAAATCCCTGTAAACATAGACAAATCAAATAATTTCACAAAATTTGATACCCATTTTGAAAATATTTCTTTTACTGGAAAAAAGTTATAAAAAAGTGAATTATGACAGATTACCCAGTTTAGGTCCGCATGAAAATTTCCGCAAATGCGCTAACACTAGTCCCCATACCGTTGAATTTTGCCTCGACTCTATTCAAGATGTCGAACAAATTTTTGTAATTATGGATAAGGCAAGAGATTCCCGACAATTTGACACCAATATATTGTGGATTCGATAAATAGGAAAAATTACAAATGCAGTCTTATTGTGCACACTGGAATTCGGACGCTGTAAATTGTCAGACGACATACCGCGCACATGGTGAAAGCTGTACTTTTTACTATCTGAGCAAATGAAAAATCCCTGTAAACATAGACATATCAAATAATTGCACACAATTTGATACGCATTTTTAAAATATTTCTTTTACTGGAAAAAAGTTATAAACAAGTGAAATATCACTGATTTCCCAGTTTAGGGCCGCATGACAATTTACACAAATGAGCTAACACAAGTCCCCATACCGTTGTATTTCCAATCGACTCTATTCAAGTTGTCGAAAAAACTTTCGTAATGATGGATAAGGTAAGGAATTCCCGACAATTGGACACCAATATATTGTGGATTCGATAAAAAGGAAAAATTACAAATGCAGTCTTATTGTGTACACTGGAATTCGGACGCTGTAAATTGCCAGACGACATACCGTGCACATGGTGAAAGCTGTACTTTTTACTATCTGAGCAAAAGAAAAATCCCTGTAGACATAGACAAATCAAATAATTTCACAAAATTTGATACCCATTTTCAAAATATTTCTTGTACTGGAAAAAAGTTATAAACAAGTGAAATATCACTGATTTCCCAGTTTTGGGCCGCATGACAATTTCCGCAAATGAGCTAACACAAGTCCCCATACCGTTGAATTTCGACTCGACTCTATTCAAGGTGTCGAACAAACTTTTGTAATTATGGTTAAGGCAAGAAATTCCCGATAATTTGACACCAATATTTTGTGGATTCTATAAAAAGGAAAAAGTAGAAATGCTGTCTTATTGTGCACACTGGAATTCGGTCGCTGTAAATTGTCAGACGTCATGCCGCGCATATGGTGAAAGCTGTACTTTTTACTATCTGAGCAAATGAAAAATCCCTGTAAACATAAACATATAAAATAATAGCACACAATTTGATACCCATTTTGAAAATATTTCTTTTACTGGAAAAAAGTTATAAACAAGTGAAATATGACTGATTTCCCAGTTTAGGGCCGCTTGACAATTTCAACAAATGAGCTAACACAAGTCCCCATACCGTTGTATTTCGAATCGACTCTATTCAAGGTGTCGAAAAAACTTTCGTAATTATGGATAAGGTAAGGAATTCCCGACAATTGGACACCAATATATTGTGGATTCGATAAAAAGGAAAAATTACAAATGCGGTCTTATTGTGCACACTGGAATTCGGACGCTGTAAATTGTCAGACGACATACCGCGCACATGGTGAAAGCTGTACTTTTTACTATCTGAGCAAATGAAAAATCCCTGTAAACATAGACAAATCAAATAATTTCACACAATTTGATACCCATTCTGAAAATATTTCTTTTACTGGAAAAAAGTTATAAAAAAGTGAATTATGACTGATTACCCAGTTTAGGTCCGCATGAAAACTTCCGCAAATGAGCTAACACTAGTCCCCATACCTTTGAATTTTGCCTCGACTCTATTCAATGTGTCGAACAAACTTTTGTAATTATGGATAAGACAAGAAATTCACGAAAATTTGACACCAATATTTTGTGGATTCTATAAAAAGGAAAATGTACAAATGCAGTCTTATTGTGCACACTGGAATTCGGACGCTGTAAATTGTCAGACGTCATGCCGCGCACATGGTGAAAGCTGTACTTTTTACTATCTGAGCAAATTAAAAATCCCTGTAAACATAGACATATCAGATAATTGCACACAATTTGATACCCATTTTGAAAATATTTCTTTTACTGGAAAAAAGTTATAAACAAGTGAAATATCACTGATTTCCCAGTTTAGGGCCGCATGACAATTTCCGCAAATGAGCTAACACAAGTCCCCATACCGTTGAATTTCGACTCGACTATAATCAAGGTGTCGAAAAAACTTTTGTAATTATGGATAAGGCAAGAAATTCTCGACAATTTGACACCAATATATTATGGATACGATAAAAAGGAAAAATTACAAATGCAGTCTTATTGTGCACACTGGAATTCCGACGCTGTAAATTGCCAGACGACATACCGCGCACATGGTGAATGCTGTACTTTTTACTATCTGAGCAAAAGAAAAATCCCTGTATACATAGACAAATCAAATAATTGCAAGCAACTTGATACCAATTTTGAAAATATTTCTTTTACTGAAAAAAAGTTATAAAAACGTGAATTATGACTGACTACCCAGTTTAGGTCCGCATGAAAATTTCCGCAAATGAGCTAACACTAGTCCCCATACCGTTGAATTTTGCCTCGACTCTATTCAAGGTGTCGAACAAACTTTTGTAATTATGGATAAGGCAAGACATTCCCGACAATTTGACACCAATATTTTTTGGATTCTATAAAAAGGAAAAATTACAAATGCAGTCTTATTGTGCACACTGGAATTCGGACGCTGTAAATTCTCAGACGACATACCGCGCACATGGTGAAAGCTGTACTTTTTACTATCTGAGCAAATGAAATATCCCTGTAAACATAGACATATCAAATAATTGCACACAATTTGATACCCATTTTGAAAATATTTCTTTTACTGGAAAAAGGTTACAAAAAAGTGTATTATGACAGATTACCCAGTTTATGTCCGCATGAAAATTTCCGCAAATGAGCTAACACTAATCCCCATACCGTTGAATTTTGCCTCGACTCTCTTCAAGGTGTCGAACAAATTTTTGTAATTATGGATAAGGCAAGAGATTCCCGACAATTTGACACCAATATTGTGGATTCGATAAAAAGGAAAAATTACAAATGCAGTCTTATTGTGCACACTGGAATTCGGACGCTGTAAATTGTCAGACGACATACCGCGCACATGGTGAAAGCTGTACTTTTTACTATCTGAGCAAATAAAAAATCCCTGTAAACATAGACATATCAAATAATTGCACACAATTTGATACCCATTTTGAAAATATTTCTTTTACTGGAAAAAAGTTATAAACAAGTGAAATATGACTGATTTCCCAGTTTAGGGCCGCATGACTATTTCCACAAATGAGCTAATACAAGTCCCCATACCGTTGAATTTCGAATCGACTCTATTCAAGGTGTCGAAAAAACTTTTGTAATTATGGATAAGGTAAGGAATTCCCGACAATTGGAGAGCAATATTTTGTGGATTCTATAAAAAGGAAAAAATTACAAATGCCTTCTTATTGTGCAGACTGCAATTCGGACGCTGTAAATTCTCAAACGACATACCGCGCACATGGTGAAAGCTGTACTTTTTACTATCTGAGCAAATGAAAAATCCCTGTAAACATATACAAATCAAATAATTGCACACAATTTGATACGCATTTTTAAAATATTTCTTTTACTGGAAAAAAGTTATAAACAAGTGAATTATGACTGATTTCACAGGTTAGGGCCGCATGACAATTTCCACAAATGAGCTAACACAAGTCCCCATACCGTTGAATTTCGACCCGACTCTAATCAAGGTGTCGAAAAAACTTTTGTAATTATGGATAAGGCAAGAAATTCCTGACAATTGGACAGCAATATTTTGTGGATTCTCTAAAAAGGAAAAAGTAGAAATGCATTCTTATTGTGCACACTGGAATTCGGACGCTGTAAATTGTCAGACGACATACCGCGCACATGGTGAAAGCTGTACTTTTTACTATCTGAGCAAATGAAAAATCCCTGTAAACATAGACAAATCAAATAATTTCACACAATTTGATACCCATTTTGAAAATATTTCTTTTACTGGAAAAAAGTTATAAGCAAGTGAAATATCACTGATTTCCCAGTTTAGGGCCGCATGACAATTTCCGCAAATGAGCTAACACAAGTCCCCATACCGTTGAATTTTGACTCGACTCTAATCAAGGTGTCGGAAAAACGTTTGTAATTATGGATAAGGCAAGAAATTCCCGACAATTGGACACCAATATATTGTGGATTCCATAAAAAGGAAAAATTACAAATGCAGTCTTATTGTGAACACTGGAATTTGGACGCTGTAGATTGTCAGACGACATACCGCGCACATGGTGAAAGCTGTACTTTTTACTATCTGAGCGAAAGAAAAATACCTTTATACATAGACAAATCAAATAATAGCACACAATTTGATACCCATTTTGAAAATATTTCTTTTACTGGAAAAAAGTTATAAAAAAGTGAATTATGTCTGATTACCCAGTTTAGGTCCGCATGAAAATTTCCGCAAATGAGCTAACACTAGTCCCCATACCGTTGAATTTTGACCCGACTCTAATCAAGGTGTCGAAAAAACTTTTGTAATTATGGATAAGGCAAGAAATTCCCGACAATTGGACGGCAATATTTTGTTGATTCTATAAAAAGGAAAAATTACAAATGCATTCTTATTGTGCACACTGGAATTCGGACGCTGTATATTGTCAGACGACATACCGCGCACATGGTGAAAGCTGTACTTTTTACTATCTGAGCAAAAGAAAAATCCCTGTATACATAGACAAATCAAATAATTGCAAACAATTTGATACCCATTTTGAAAATATTTCTTTTACTGGAAAAAAGTTATAAAAACGTGAATTATGACTGATTACCCAGTTTAGGTCCGCATGAAAATTTCGGCAAATGAGCTAACACTAGTCCCCATACCGTTGAATTTTGCCTCGACTCTATTCAAGGTGTCGAACAAACTTTTGTAATTATGGATAAGGCAAGAAATTTCCAACAATTTGACACCAATATTTTGTGGATTCTATAAAAAGTAAAAATTACAAATGCAGTCTTATTGTGCACACTGGAATTCGGACGCTGTAAATTGTCAGACGTCATGCCACGCACATGGTGAAAGCTGTACTTTTTACTATCTGAGCAAATGAAAAATCCCTGTAAACATAGACATATCAAATAATTGCACACAATTTGATACCCATTTTGAAAATATTTGTTTTACTGGAAAAAAAGTTATAAACAAGTGAAATATGACTGATTTCCCAGTTTAGGGCCGCATGACAATTTCCACAAAGGAGCTAACACATGTCCCCATACCGTTGAATTCCGAATCGACTCTATTCAAGGTGTCGAAAAAACTTTCGTAGTTATGGATAAGGTAAGGAATTCCCGACAATTGGACACCAATATATTGTGGATTCGATAAAAAGGAAAAATTACAAATGCAGTCTTATTGTGCACACTGGAATTCGGACGCTGTAAATTGTCAGACGACATACCGCGCACATGGTGAAAGCTGTACTTTTTACTATCTGAGCAAATGAAAAATCCCTGTAAACATAGACAAATCAAATAATTTCACACAATTTGATACCCATTTTGAAAATATTTCTTTTACTGGAAAAAAGTTATAGACAAGTGAAATATCACTGATTTCCCAGTTTAGGGCCGCATGAAAATTTCCGCAAATGAGATAACACAAGTCCCCATACCGTTGAATTTCGACCCGACTCTAATCAAGGTGTCGAAAAAACTTTTGTAATTATGGATAAGGCAAGAAATTCCTGACAATTGGACAGCAATATTTTGTGGATTCTCTAAAAAGGAAAAAGTAGAAATGCATTCTTATTGTGCACACTGGAATTCGGTCGCTGTAAATTGTCAGACGTCATGCCGGGCACATGGTGAAAGCTGTACTTTTTACTATCTGAGCAAATGAAAAATCCCTGTAAACATAGACAAATCAAATAATTTCACAGAAATTTGGTACCCATTTTGAAAATATTTCTTTTACTGGAAAAAATTTATAAAAAAGTGAATTATGACTGATTACCCAGTTTAGGTCCGCATGAATATTTCCGCAAATGAGCTAACACTAGTCCCCATACCTTTGAATTTTGTCTCGACTCTATTCAAGGTGTCGAACAAACTTTTGTAATTATGGATAAGGCAAGAAATTCACGAAAATTTGACACCAATATTTTGTGGATTCTATAAAAAGGAAAAAGTAGAAATGCAGTCTTATTGTGCACACTGGAATTCGGACGCGGTAAATTGTCAGACGTCATGCCGCGCACATGGTGAAAGCTGTACTTTTTACTATCTGAGCAAATGAAAAATCCCTGTAAACATAGACATATCAAATTATTGCACACAATTTGATACCCCTTTTGAAAATATTTCTTTTACTGGAAAAAAGTTATAAACAAGTGAAATATCACTGATTTCCCAGTTTAGGGGCGCATGTCAAGTTCCACAAATGAGCTAACACAAGTCCCCATACCGTTGAATTTCGAATCGACTCTATTCAAGCTGTCGAAAAAACTTTCGTAATTATGGATATGGTAAGGAATTCCCGACAATTGGACACCAATATATTGTGGATTCGATCAAAAGGAAAAATTACAAATGCAGTCTTATTGTGCACACTGGAATTCGGACGCTGTAAATTGTCAGACGACATACCGCGCACATGGTGAAAGCTGTACTTTTTACTATCTGAGCAAAAGAAAAATCCCTGTATACATAGACAAATCAAATAATAGCACACAATTTTATACCCATTTTGAAAATATTTCTTTTACTGGAAAAAAGTTATAAAAAAGTGAATTATGACTGATTACCCAGTTTAGGTCCGCATTAAAATTTCCGCAATTGAGCTAACACTAGTCCCCATACCGTTGAATTTTGCCTCGACTCTATTCAAGGTGTCGAACAAACTTTTGTAATTATGGATAAGGCAAGAAATTCCCGACAATTGGACAGCAATATTTTGTGGATTCTATAAAAAGGAAAAATTACAAATGCATTCTTATTGTTCACACTGGAATTCGGACGCTGTATATTGTCAGACGACATACAGCGCACATGGTGAAAGCTGTACTTTTTACTATCTGAGCAAAAGAAAAATCCCTGTATACATAGACAAATCAAATAATTGCACACAATTTGATACCCATTTTGAAAATATTTCTTTTACTGGAAAAAAGTTATAAAAAAGTGAATTATGACTGATTACCCAGTTTAGGTCCGCATGAACATTTCCGCAAATGAGCTAACACTAGTCCCCATACCGTTGAATTTTGCCTCGACTCTATTCAAGGTGTCGAACAAACTTTTGTAATTATGGATAAGGTAAGGAATTCCCGACAATTGGACACCAATATATTGTGGATTCGATAAAATGGAAAAATTACAAATGCAGTTTTATTGTGCACACTGGAATTCGGACGCTGTAAATTGTCAGACGACATAACGCGCACATGGTGAAAGCTGTACTTTTTACTATTTGAGCAAATGAAAAATCCCTGTAAACATAGACAAATCAAATAATTGCACACAATTAGATACCCATTTTGAAAATATTTCTTTTACTGGAAAAAAGTTATAAACAAGTGAAATATCACTGATTTCCCAGATAAGGGCCGCATGACAATTTCCGCAAATGAGCTAACACAAGTCCCCATACAGTTGAATTTCGACTCGACTCTATTCAAGGTGTCGAACAAACTTTTGTAATTATGGATAAGGCAAGAAATTCCCGACAATTGGACACCAATATATTGTGGATTCGATAAAAAGGAAAAATTACAAATGCAGTCTTATTGTGCACACTGGAATTTGGACGCTGTAGATTGTCAGACGACATACCGCGCACATGGTGAAAGCTGTACTTTTTACTATCTGTGCAAAAGAAAACTCCCTGTATACATAGACAAATCAAATAATAGCACACAATTTGTTACCCATTTTGAAAATATTTCTTTTACTGGAAAAAAGTTATAAAAAAGTGAATTATGACTGATTACCCAGTTTAGGTCCGCATGAAAATTTCCGCAAATGAGCTAACACTATTCCCCATACCGTTGAATTTTCCCTCGACTCTATTCAAGGTGTCGAACAAACTTTTGTAATTATGGATAAGGCAAGAAATTCCCGACAATTTGACAGCAATATTTTGTGGATTCTATAAAAAGGAAAAATTACAAATGCATTCTTATTGTTCACACTGGAATTCGGACGCTGTATATTGTCAGACGACCTACCGCGCACATGGTGAAAGCTGTACTTTTTACTATCTGAGCAAAAGAAAAATCCCTGTATACATAGACAAATCAAATAATTGCACACAATTTGATAGCCATTTTGAAAATATTTCTTTTCCTGGAAAAAAGTTATAAAAAAGTGAATTATGACTGATTACCCAGTTTAGGTCCGCATGAAAATTTCCGCAAATGAGCTAACACTAGTCCCCATACCGTTGAATTTTGCCTCGACTCTATTCAATGTGTCGAACAAACTTTCGTAATTATGGATAAGATAAGGAATTCCCGACAATTGGACACCAATATATTGTGGATTCGATAAAAAGGAAAAATTACAAATGCAGTTTTATTGTGCATACTGGAATACGGACGCTGTAAATTGTCAGACGACATACCGCGCACATGGTGAAAGCTGTACTTTTTACTATCTGAGCAAATGAAAAATCCCTGTAAACATAGACAAATCAAATAATTTCACACAATTTGATACCCATTTTGAAAATATTTCTTTTACTGGAAAAAAGTTATAAAAAAGTGAATTATGACTGATTACCCAGTTTAGGTCCGCATGAAAATTTCCGCAAATGAGCTAACACTAGTTCCCATACCGTTGAATTTTGCCTCGACTCTATTCAAGGTGTCGAACAAACTTTTGTAATTATGGATAAGGTAAGGAATTCCCGACAATTGGACACCAATATATTGTGGATTTGATAAAATGGAAAAATTACAAATGCAGTCTTATTGTGCACACTGGAATTCGGACGCTGTATATTGTCAGACGTCATGCCGCGCACATGGAGTAAGCTGTACTTTTTACTATCTGAGCAAATGAAAAATCCCTGTAAACATAGACATATCAAATAATTGCACACAATTTGATACCCCTTTTGAAAATATTTCTTTTACTGGAAAAAAGTTATAAAAAAGTGAATTATGACTGATTACCCAGTTTAGGTCCGCATGAACATTTCCGCAAATGAGCTGACACTTGTCCCCATACCGTTGAATTTTGCCTCGACTCTATTCAAGGTGTCGAACAAACTTTTGTAATTATGGATAAGGTAAGGAATTCCCGACAATTGGACACCAATATATTGTGGATTCGATAAAATGGAAAAATTACAAATGCAGTCTTATTGTGCACACTGGAATTTGGACGCTGTAAATTGTCAGACGACATAACGCGCTCATGGTGAAAGCTGTACTTTTTACTATTTGAGCAAATGAAAAATCCCTGTAAACATAGACAAATCAAATAATTGCACACAATTTGATACCCATTTTGAAAATATTTCTTTTACTGGAAAAAAGTTATAAACATGTGAAATATCACTGATTTCCCAGATAAGGGCCGCATGACAATTTCCGCAAATGAGCTAACACTAGTCCCCATACCGTTGAATTTTGCCTCGACTCTATTCAAGGTGTCGAACAAACTTTTGTAATTATGGATAAGGCAAGAAATTCCCGACAATTTGACACCAATATTTTGTGGATTCTATAAAAAGGAAAAAGTAGAAATGCAGTCTTATTGTGCACACTGGAATTCGGACGCTGTAAATTGTCAGACGTCATGCCGCGCACATGGTGAAAGCTGTACTTTTTACTATCTGAGCAAATGAAAAATCCCTGTAAACATAGACATATCAAATAATTGCACACAATTTGATACCCATTTTGAAAATATTTCTTTTACTGGAAAAAAGTTATAAACAAGTGAAATATCACTGATTTCCCAGTTTAGGGGCGCATGACAAGTTCCACAAATGAGCTAACACAAGTCCCCATACCGTTGAATTTCGAATCGACTCTATTCAAGGTGTCGAACAAACTTTTGTAATTATGGATAAGGCAAGAAATTCCCGACAATTGGACACCAATATATGGTGGATTCGATAAAAAGGAAAAATTACAAATGCAGTCTTATTGTGCACACTGGAATTTGGACGCTGTAGATTGTCAGACGACATATCGCGCACATGGTTAAAGCTGTACTATTTACTATCTGTGCAAATGAAAACTCCCTGTATACATAGACAAATCAAATAATAGCACACAATTTGATACCCATTTTGAAAATATTTCTTTTACTAGAAAAAAGTTATAAAAAAGTGAATTATGACTGATTACCCAGTTTAGTTCCGCATGAAAATTTCCGCAAATGAGCTAACACTATTCCCCATACCGTTGAATTTTGCCTCGACTCTATTCAAGGTGTCGAACAACCTTTTGTAATTATGGATAAGGCAAGAAATTCCCGACAATTTGACAGCAATATTTTGTGGATTCTATAAAAAGGAAAAATTACAAATGCATTCTTATTGTTCACACTGGAATTCGGACGCTGTATATTGTCAGACGACCTACCGCGCACATGGTGAAAGCTGTACTTTTTACTATCTGAGCAAAAGAAAAATCCCTGTATACATAGACAAATCAAATAATTGCACACAATTTCATACCCATTTTGAAAATATTTCTTTCACTGGAAAAAAGTTATAAAAAAGTGAATTATGACTGATTACCCAGTTGAGGTCCCCATGAAAATTTCCGCAAATGAGCTAACACTAGTCCCCATACCGTTGAATTTTGCCTCGACTCTATTCAATGTGTCGAACAAACTTTCGTAATTATGGATAAGGTAAGGAATTCCCGACAATTGGACACCAATATATTGTGGATTCGATAAAAAGGAAAAATTACAAATGCAGTTTTATTGTGCATACTGGAATTCGGACGCTGTAAATTGTCAGACGACATACCGCGCACATGTTGAAAGCTGTACTTTTTACTATCTGAGCAAATGAAAAATCCCTGTAAACATAGACAAATCAAATAATTTCACACAATTTGATACCCATTTTGAAAATATTTCTTTTACTGGAAAAAAGTTATAAAAAAGTGAATTATGACTGATTACCCAGTTTAGGTCCGCATGAAAATTTCCGCAAATGAGCTAACACTAGTTCCCATACCGTTGAATTTTGCCTCGACTCTATTCAAGGTGTCGAACAAACTTTTGTAATTATGGATAAGGTAAGGAATTCCCGACAATTGGACACCAATATATTGTGGATTTGATAAAACGGAAAAATTACAAATGCAGTCTTATTGTGCACACTGGAATTCGGACGCTGTATATTGTCAGACGTCATGCCGCGAACATGGTGAAAGCTGTACTTTTTACTATCTGAGCAAATGAAAAATCCCTGTAAACATAGACAAATCAAATAATTGCACACAATTTGATACCCATTTTGAAGTTATATTACTTTTACTGGAAAAAAGTTATTAACATGTGAAATATCACTGATTTCCCAGTTTAGGGCCGCATGACAATTTCAGCAAATGAGCTAACACAAGTCCCCATACCGTTGAATTTCGACTCGACTCTAATCAAGGTGTCGAAAAAACATTTGTAATTATGGATAAGGCAAGAAATTCCCGACAATTGGATCGCAATATTTTGTGGATTCTATAAAAAGGAAAAATTACAAATGCTTTCTTATTGTGCACACTGGAATTCGGACGCTGTATATTGTCAGACGACATACCGCGCACAGGGTGAAAGCTGTACATTTTACTATCTGAGCAAAAGAAAAAACCCTGTATACATAGACAAATCAAATAATTGCACACAATTTGATACCCATTTTGAAAATATTTCTTTTACTGGCAAAAAGTTATAAACAAGTGAAATATGACTGATTTCCCAGTTTAGGGCCGCATGAAAATTTCCGCAAATGAGCTAACACAAGTCCCCATACCGTTGAATTTCGACTCGACTATAATCAAGTTGTCGAAAAAACTTTTGTAATTATGGATAAGGCAAGATATTCACGACAATTTGACACCAATATTTTGTGGATTCTATAAAAAGGAAAAATTACAAATGCAGTCTGATTGTGCACACTGGAATTCGGACGCTGTAAATTGTCAGACGACATACCGCACACATAGTGAAAGCTGTACTTTTTACTATCTGACCAAATGAAACATCCCTGTAAACATAGATAAATCAAATAATTTCACACAATTTGATACCCATTTTGAAAATATTTCTTTTACTGGAAAAATTTATAAAGAAGTGAAATATCACTGATTTCCCAGTTTAAGGCCGGATGAAAATTTCCGCAAATGAGCGAACATTAGTCCCCATACCGTTGAATTTTGCCTCGACTCTATTCAACGTGTCGAAAAAACTTTTGTAATTATGGATAAGGCAAGAAATTCTCGGCAATTTGACACCAATATTTTGTGGATTCTATAAAAAGGAAAAAGTAGAAATGCAGTCTTATTGTGCACACTGGAATTCGGACGTTGTAAATTGTCAGACGTCATGCCGCGCACATGGTGAAAGCTGTACTTTTTACTATCTGAGCAAATGAAAAATCCCTGTAAACATAGACATATCAAATAATTGCACACAATTTGATACCCATTTTGAAAATATTTCTTTTACTGGAAAAAAGTTATAAACAAGTGAAATATGACTGATTTCCCAGTTTAGTGCCGCATGATAATTTCCACAAATGAGCTAACACAAGTCACCATACCGTTGAATTTCGAATCGACTCTATTCAAGGTGTCGAAAAAACTTTTATAATTATGGATAAGGTAAGGAATTCCCGACAATTGGACACCAATATATTATGGATTCGATAAAATGGAAAAATTACAAATGCAGTCTTATTGTGCACATTGGAATTCGGACGCTGTAAATTGTCAGACGACATACCGCGCACATGGTGAAGCTGTTCTTTTTACTATCTGAGGAAATGAAAAATCCCTGTAAACATAGACAAATCAAATAATTGCACTCAAATTGATACCCATTTTGAAAATATTTCTTTTACTGGAAAAAAGTTATAAACAAGTGAAATATCACTGATTTCCCAGTTTAGGGCCGCATGACAATTTCCACAAATGAGCTAACACAATTCCCCATACCGTTGAATTTCGAATCGACTCTATTCAAGGTGTCGAAAAAACTTTTGTAATTATGGATAACGCAAGAAATTCGCGAAGATTTGACACCAATATTTTGTGGATTCTATAAAAAAAAAAAGTAGAAATGCAGTCTTATTGTGCAGACTGGAGTTCGGACGCTGTAAATTGTCAGACGACATACCGCGCACATAGTGAAAGCTGTACTTTTTACTATCTGACCAAATGAAACATCCCTGTAAACATAGATAAATCAAATAATTTCACACAATTTGATACCCATTTTGAAAATATTTCTTTTACTGGAAAAAAGTTATAAACAATGAATTATCACTGAATTCCCAGTTTAGGGCCGCATGACAATTTCCGCAAATGAGCTAACACAAGTCCCCATACCGTTGAATTTCGACTCGACTCTAATCAAGGTGTCGAAAAAACTTTTGTAATTATGGACAAGGCAAGAAATTCACGACAATTTGACACCAATATATTGTGGATTCGATAAAAAGAAAAATTACAAATGCGGCCTTATTGTGCACACTGGAATTAGGACGCTGTAAAATGTCAGACGACATACTGCGCACATCGTGAAAGCTGTACTTTTTACTATCTGAGCAAAAGAAAAATCCCTGTATACATAGACAAATCACATAATTGCACACAATTTCATACCCATTTTGAAAATATTTCTTTTACTGGAAAAAAGTTATAAAAACATGAATTATGACTGATTACCCATTTTAGGTCCGCATGAAAATTTTCGCAAATGAGCTAACACTAGTCCCCATACCGTTGAATTTTGCCTCGACTCTATTCAAGGTGTCGAACAAACTTTGGTAATTATGGATAAGGCAAGAAATTCCCGACAATTTGACACCAATATTTTGTGGATTCTATAAAAAGGAAAAATTACAAATGCAGTCTTATTGTGCACACTGGAATTCGGATGTTGTAAATTGTCAGACGACATACCGGGCACATAGTGAAAGCTGTACTTTTTACTATCTGACCAAATGAAACATCCCTGTAAAAATAGATAAATCAAATAATTTCACACAATTTGATACCCATTTTGAAAATATTTCTTTTACTGGAAAAAAGTTATAAACAAGTGAAATATCACTGATTTCCCAGTTTAAGGCCGCATGACAATTTCCGCAAATGAGCTAACACTAGTCCCCATACCGTTGAATTTTGCCTCGACTCTATTCAACGTGTCGAAAAAACTTTCGTAATTATAGATAAGGCAAGAAATTCTCGGCAATTTGACACCAATATTTTGTGGATTCTATAAAAAGGAAAAATTACAAATGCAGTCTTATTGTGCACACTGGAATTCGGACGCTGGAAACAGTCAGACGTCATGCCGCGCACATGGCGAAAGCTGTACTTTTTACTATCTGAGCAAATGAAAAATCCCTGTAAACATAGACATATCAAATAATTGCACAAAATTTGATACCCATTTTGAAAATATTTCTTTTACTGGAAAACAGTTATAAAGAAGTGAATTATGACTGATTTCCCAGTTTAGGGCCGTATGACAATTTCCACAAATGAGCTAACACAAGTCCCCATACCGTTGAATTTCTACCAAACTCTAATCAAGTTTTCGAAAAAACTTTTGTAATTATGGATAAGGCAAGAAATTCCTGACAATTGCACAGCAATATTTTGTGGATTCTCTAAAAAGGAAAAAGTAGAAATGCATTCTTATTGTGCACACTGGAATTCGGTCGCTGTAAATTGTCAGACGTCATGCCGGGCACATGGTGAAAGCTGTACTTTTTACTATCAGAGCAAATGAAAAATCCCTGTAAACATAGACAAATCAAATAATTTCACACAATGTGATACCCATTTTGAAAATATTTCTTTTACTGGAAAAAAGTTATAAAAAAGTGAATTATGACTGATTACCCAGTTTAGGTCCGCATGAAAATTTCCGCAAATGAGCTAACACTAGTCCCCACACATTTGAATTTTGCCTCGACTCTATTCAAGGTGTCGAACAAACTTTTGTAATTATTGATAAGGCAAGAAATTCACGAAAATTTGAAACCAATATTTGGTGGATTCTATAAAAAGGAAAAAGTAGAAATGCAGTCTTATTGTGCACACTGGAATTCGGACGCTGTAAATTGTCAGACGTCATGCCGCGCACATGGTGAAAGCTGTACTTTTTACTATCTGAGCAAATGAAAAATCCCTGTAAACATAGACAAATCAAATAATTTCACACAATTTGATACCCATTTTGAAAATATTTCTTTTACTGGAAAAAAGTTATGAACGAGTGAAATATCACTGATTTCCCAGTTTACGGCCGCATGACAATTTCCGCAAATGAGCTAACACAAGTCCCCATACCGTTGAATTTGGACTCGACTCTAATCAAGGTGTCGGAAAAACTTTTGTAATTATGGATAAGGCAAGAAATTCCCGACAATTGGACACCAATATATTGTGGATTCGATAAAAAGGAAAAATTACAAATGCAGTCTTATTGTGCACACTGGAATTCGGACGCAGTAAATTGTCAGACGTCATGCCGCGCACATGGTGAAGCTGTACTTTTTACTATCTGAGCAAATGAAAAATCCCTGTAAACATAGACATATCAAATAATTGGACACAATTTAATACCCATTTTGAAAATATTTCTTTTACTGGAAAAAAGTTATAAAAACGTGAATTATGACTGATTACCCAGTTTAGGGCCGCATGACAATTTCCGCAAATGAGCTAACACTAGTCCCCATACCGTTGAATTTTGCCTCGACTCTATTCAACGTGTCGAACAAACTTTTGTAATTATGGATAAGGCAAGAAATTCCCGAAAATTTGACACCAATATTTTGTGGATTCTATAAAAACGAAAAATTACAAATGCAGTCTTATTGTGCACACTGGAATTCGGACGTTGAAAATTGTCAGACGACATACCGCGCATATGGTGAAAGCTGTACTTTTTACGATCTGAGCAAATGAAAAATCCCTGTAAACATAGACAAATCAAATAATTGCACACAATTTGATACCCATTTTGAAAATATTACTTTTACTGGAAAAAGTTATAAACAAGTGAAATATCCCTGATTTCCCAGTTTAGGGCCGCATGACAATTTCCGCAAATGAGCTAACACAAATCCCCATACCGTTGAATTTCGACTCGACTCTAATCAAGGTGTCGAAAAGCTTTTGTAATTATGGATAAGGCAAGAAATTCCCGACAATTTGACACCAATATATTGTGGATTCGATAAAAAGGAAAAAATACAAATGCGGTCTTATTGTGCACACTGGAATTCGGACGCTGTAAATTGTCAGACGACATACCGCGCACATGGTGAAAGCTGTACTTTTTACTATCTGAGCAAAAGAAAAATCCCTGTATACATCGACGAATCAAATAATTGCACACAATTTGATACCCATTTTGAAAATATTTCTTTTACTGGAAAAAAGTTATAAAAAATGAATTATGACTGATTACCCAGTTTAGGTCCGCATGACAATTTCCGCAAATGAGCTAACACTACTCCCCATACCGTTGAATTTTGCCTCGACTCTATTCAAGGAGTCGAACAAACTTTTCTAATTATGGATCAGGCAAGAAATTCCCGACAATTTGACACCAATATTGTGTGGATTCTATAAAATGGAAAAATTACAAATGCAGTCTTATGGTGCACACTGGAATTCGGACGCTGTAAATTGTCAGACGTGATGCCGCGCACATGGTGAAAGCTGTACTTTTTACTATCTGAGCATATGAAAAATCCCTGTAAACATAGACATATCAAATAATTGCACACAATTTGATACCCATTTTGAAAATATTTCTTTTACTGGAAAAAAGTTATAAAAACGTGAATTATGACTGATTACCCAGTTTAGGGCCGCATGACAATATCCGCAAATGAGCTAACACTAGTCCCCATACCGTTGAATTTTGCCTCGACTCTATTCAACGTGTCGAACAAACTTTTGTAATTATGGATAAGGCAAGAAATTCCCGAAAATTTGACACCAATATTTTGTGGATTCTATAAAAAGGAAAAAGTAGAAATGAATTCTTATTGTGCACACTGGTATTCGGACGCTGTAAATTGTCAAACGACATACCGCGCACATGGTGAAAGGTGTACTTTTTACTATCTGAGCAAATGAAAAATCCCTGTAAACATATACAAATCAAATAATTGCACACAATTTGATACCCATTTTGAAAATATTTCTTTTACTGGAAAAAAGTTATGAACGAGTGAAATATCACTGATTTCCCAGTTTACGGCCGCATGACAATTTCCGCAAATGAGCTAACACAAGTCCCCATACCGTTGAATTTGGACTCGACTGTATTCAAGGTGTCGAACAAACTTTTGTAATTATGGAAAAGGCAAGAAATTCCCGACAATTTGACACCAATATTTTGTGGATTCTATAAAAAGGAAAAAGTAGAAATGCAGTCTTATTGTGCACACTGGAATTCGGACGCTGTAAATTGTCAGACGACATACCGCGCACATGGTGAAAGCTGTACTTTTTACTATCTGAGCAAAAGAAAAATCCCTGTATACATAGACAAATCAAATAATTGTACACAATTTGATAACCATTTTTAAAATATTTCTTTTACTGGAAAAAAGTTATAAAATTGAATTATGACTGATTACCCAGTTTAGGTCCGCATGAAAATTTCCGCAAATGAGCTAACACTAGTCCACATACCGTTGAATTTTGCCTCGACTCTATTCAAGGTGTCGAAAAAACTTTTGTAATTATGGATAAGGCAAGAGATTCCCAACAATTGGACAGCAATGTTTTGTGGATTCTATAAAAAGGAAAAATTACAAATGCATTCTTATTGTTCACACTGGAATTCGGACGCTGTATATTGTCAGACGACATACCGCGCACATGCTGAAAGCTGTACTTTTTACTATCTGAGCAAAAGAAAAATCCCTGTATATATAGACAAATCAAATTATTGCACACAATTTGATACCCATTTTGAAAATATTTCTTTTACTGGAGAAAAGTTATAAAAAAGTGAAATATCACTGATTACCCAGTTTAGGTCCGCATGAAAATTGCCGCAAATGAGCTAACACTAGTCCCCATACCGTTGAATTTTGCCTCGACTCTATTCAAGGTGTCGAACAAACTTTTGTAATTATGGAAAAGGCAAGAAATTCCCGACAATTTGACACCAATATTTTGTGGATTCTATAAAAAGGAAAAATAGAAATGCAGTCTTATTGTGCATACTGGAATTCGGACGCTGTAAATTGTCAGACGTCATGCCGCGCACATGATGAAAGCTGTACTTTTTACAATCTGAGCAAATGAAAAATCCCTGCAAACATAGACAAATCAAATAATTTCACACAATTTGATACCCATTTTGAAAATATTTCTTTTACTGGAAAAAAGTTATAAACAAGTGAAATATCACTGATTTCCCAGTTTAGGGCCGCATGACAATTTCCGCAAATGAGCTAACACAAGTCCCCATACCGTTGAATTTCGACTCGACTCTAATCAAGGTGTCGAAAAAACTTTTGTAATTATGGATAAGGCAAGAAATTCCTGACAATTTGACACCAATATTGTGTGGATTCTATAAAATGTAAAAATTACAAATGCAGTCTTATGGTGCACACTGGAATTCGGACGCTGTAAATTGTCAGACGTGATGCCGCGCACATGGTGAAAGCTGTACTTTTTACTATCTGAGCAAATGAAAAATCCCTGTAAACATAGACATATCAAATAATTGCACACAATTTGATACCCATTTTGAAAATATTTCTTTTACTGGAAAAAAGTTATAAAAACGTGAATTATGACTGATTACCCAGTTTAGGGCCGCATGACAATATCCGCAAATGAGCTAACACTAGTCCCCATACCGTTGAATTTTGCCTCGACTCTATTCAACGTGTCGAACAAACTTTTGTAATTATGGATAAGGCAAGAGATTCCCTATAATTTGACACCAATATTTTGTGGATTCTATAAAAAGGAAAAAGTAGAAATGCAGTCTTATTGTGCACACTGGAATTCGGTCGCTGTAAATTGTCAAACGACATACCGCGCACATGGTGAAAGGTGTACTTTTTACTATCTGAGCAAATGAAAAATCCCTGTAAACATATACAAATCAAATAATTGCACACAATTTGATACCCATTTTGAAAATATTTCTTTTACTGGAAAAAAGTTATAAACAAGTGAAATATCACTGATTTCCCAGTTTAGGGCCGCATGACAATTTCCCGAATGAGCTAACACTAGTCCCCATACCGTTGAATTTTGCCTCGACTGTATTCAAGGTGTCGAACAAACTTTTGTAATTATGGAAAAGGCAAGAAATTCCCGACAATTTGACACCAATATTTTGTGGATTCTATAAAAAGGAAAAAGTAGAAATGCAGTCTTATTGTGCACACTGGAATTCGGACGCTGTAAATTGTCAGACGACATACCGCGCACATGGTGAAAGCTGTACTTTTTACTATCTGAGCAAAAGAAAAATCCCTGTAAACATAGACAAATCAAATAATTGCACACAATTTGATAACCATTTTGAAAATATTTCTTTTACAGGAAAAAAGTTATAAAAAAGTGAATTATGACTGATTACCCAGTTTAGGTCCGCATGAAAATTTCCGCAAATGAGCTAACACTAGTCCCCATACCGTTGAATTTTGCCTCGACTCTATTCAAGGTGTCGAAAAAACTTTTGTAATTATGGATAAGGTAAGGAATTCCCGACAATTGGAAACCAATATATTGTGGATTCGATAAAAAGGAAAAATTACAAATGCAGTCTTATTGTGAACACTGGAATTCGGACGCTGTATATTGTCAGACGACATATCGCGCACATGGTGAAAGCTGTACTTTTTACTATCTGTGCAAATGAAAAATCCCTGTAAACATAGACAAATCAAATAATTGCACACAATTTGATACCCATTTTGAAAATATTTCTTTTACTGGAAAAAAGTTATAAAAAAGTGAATTATGACTGATTACCCAGTTTAGGTCCGCATGAAAATTTCCGCAAATGAGCTGGCACTAGTCCCCATACCGTTGAATTTTGCCTCGACTCTATTCAAGGTGTCGAACAAACTTTTGTAATTATGGATAAGGCAAGAAATTGTCGAAAATTTGACACCAATATTTTGTGGATTCTATAAAAAGGAAAAAGTAGAAATGCAGTGTTATTGTGCACACTGGAATTCGGACGCTGTAAATTGTCAGACGTCATGCCGCGCACATGGTGAAAGCTGTACTTTTTTACTATCTGGGCAAAAGAAAAATCCCTGTATACATAGAAAAATCAAATAATTGCACACAATTTGATACCCATTTTGAAAATATTTCTTTTACTGGAAAAAAGTTATAAAAAAGTGAATTATGACTGATTACCCAGTTTAGATCCGCATGAAAATTTCCGCAAATTAGCTAACACTAGTCCCCATACCGTTGAAGTTTGCCTCGACTCTATTCAAGGTGTCGAAAAAACTTTTGTAATTATGGATAAGGCAAGAAATTCCCGACAATTGGATAGCAATATTTTATGGATTCTATAAAAAGGAAAAATTACAAATGCATTCATATTGTTCACACTGGAATTAGGACGCTGTATATTGTCAGACGACATACCGCGCACATGGTGAAAGCTGTACTTTTTACTATCTGAGCAAAAGAAAAATCCCTGTATACATAGTCAAATCAAATAATTGCACACAATTTGATACCCATTTTGAAAATATTTCTATTACTGGAAAAAAGTTATAAAAAAGTGAATTATGACTGATTACCCAGTTTAGGTCCGCATGAAAATTTCCGCAAATGAGCTAACACTAGTCCCCACACCGTTGAAGTTTGCCTCGAATCTATTCAAGGTGTCGAAAAAAACTTTTGTAATTATGGATAAGGTAAGGAATTCCCGACAATTGGACACCAATATTTTGTGGATTCTCTAAAAAGGAAAAAGTAGAAATGCATTCTTATTGTGCACACTGGAATTCGGACGCTGTAAATTGTCAGACGACATACCGCGCACATGGTGAAAGCTGTACTTTTTACTATCTGAGCAAATGAAAAATCTTTGTAAACATAGACAAATCAAATAATTGCACGCAATTTGATATCCATTTTGAAAATATTTCTTTTACTGTAAAAAAGTTATGAGCAAATGAAATATGACTGATTTCCCAGTATAGGGCCGCATGACAATTTACGCAAATGAGTTAACACAAGTCACCATATCGTTGAAATTCGCCTTGACTCTATTCAATGTGTAGGAAAAAGTTTTGTAATTATGGATAAGGCAAGAAATTCCGGACAATTGGACACCAATATTTTGTGGATTCGATAAAAAGGAAAAATTAGAAATGCAGTCTTATTGTGCACACTGGAATTCGGATGATGTAAATTGTCAGACGACATACCGCGCACATGGTGAAAGCTGTACTTTTTACTATCTGACCAAATGAAAAATCCCTTTAAACGTTGACAAATCAAATAATTGCACACAATTTGATACCCATTTTGAAAATATTTCTTTTACTTGAAAAAAATTATAAGTAAGTTAAATATGACTGATTTTCCAGTTCATGGCCGCATGAAGATTTTTGCAAATGAGCTAACACAAGTCGCCATATCGTTTAATTTCCCCTCGACTCTAGTCAATGTGTTGAAAAAACTCTTGTAATTATGGATAAGGCAAGAAATTTACGACAATTGGACACCAACATTTTGTGGATTCGATGAAAACGAATAATTAGAAATGTAGTCTTATTGTGCACACTGGAATTCGGCCGGTGTAAATTGTCAGACGACATACCGCGCACATGGTGAAAGCTGTACTTTTTACTATCTGACCAAATGAAATATTCGTATAAACATAGACAAATCACATAATTGCACACAATTTGATACATATTGTGAAAAAAAAATTTTTACTGGAAAAAAGTTATAAACAAGTGAATTACGACTGATTTCCCAATTTAGGGCCGCATGTATATTTCCGCAAATGAGCTAACACAAGTCCCCATATCGTTGAATTTCGCCTCTACTCTAATGAATGTGTAGGAAAAACTTTTGCAAGTATGGATAAGGCGAGAAATTCTCGACAATTTGACACGAATATTTTGTGGATTCGACAAAAAGGAGAAATTAAAAATGCAGTCTTATTGTGCATATTGGAATTCGGACGCTGTAAATTGCCAGACGACATACCGCGCACATGGTGAAAGCTGTACTTTTTACTATCCGACCAAATGAAATATCCCTGTAAACAAAGTCAAATCAAATTATTGCACGCAATTTGATACCCATTTTGAAAATATTTCTTTTACTGGAAAAAAGTTATAAACCCGTGAAATATCACTGATTTCCCAGTTTAGGGCCGCATGGCAATTTCCGCAAATGAGCTAACACAAGTCCCCATATCGTTGAATTTAGCCTCGACACTAATCAATATGTAGAAAAAACTTTTGTAATTATGGATAAGGCAAGAAATTCGCGACAATTGGACACCAATATTTTGTGGATTCGATAAAATGGAGAAATTAGAAATGCAGTCTTATTGTGCACTTTGGAATTCGGACGCTGTAAATTGTCAGACGACATACCGCGCACATGGTGAATGCTGTACTTTTTACTATCTGACCAAATAAAAAATAAATGTAAACATAGACAAATCAAATAATTGCACACAATTTGATACCCATTTTGAAAATATTTCTTTCACTGGAAAAAAGTTATAAACAATTGAATTATTACTGATTTCTCAGTTTAGGGCCGCTTGAAAATATTCCGCAAATGAGCTAACACTAGTCGACTTTAATCAAGGTGTAAAATAAACTTTGTTAATTATGGATAAGGCAAGAAATTACCGACCATTGGACACCAATATTTTGTGGATTCGATAAAAATTGTCTAATATACATTTTTTACCTTTTAATTGTTTATTATCCATTTTTATCTTTTTTATTGACTAATAAACATTTTTTACATATTTCATTGTCTAATATACATTTTTTATTTTTTAATTGACTAATATACATTTTTAACATTTTTAATTGTCTAATATATATTTATTACTATTTTAATTGTCTACTACACATTTTTTTTACTTTTTTTAATTGTCTACTGAATATTTTTTACTTTTTTTAATTGTCTAATTTTCATTGTCAATTATACATTCATTCTTTTTCAGTTATACATTTTTTCAATTATACATTTTTAGTTTTTCATAATACATTTTCATTTTAATTGTCTATTTTACATTTTTTTACTTTTTTTGATTTTCTAATATATATTTTTTATTTTTTTAATTGTCTGATATACATTTTTACTTTTATTAATTGCCTAATATATATTTTTTTACTTTTTTTAATTGTCTAATATACATTTTTTACATTTTTCATTGTCTAATATACATTTTTACCTTTTTTCTTTGTGTAATATATATTTTTTACTTTTTTTAATTGTCGTATATACTTATTTTACGTTTTTAATTTGTCTAATATATATTTTTTACTTTTTTTAATTGTCTAATATACATTTTTAAAATTTTTCAATAGTCTAATATATATTTTTACCTTTTTTATTGTCTAATATACATTTTTTAATTTTTTACCTAATATACATTTTTTTCTTTTTTAATTTTTCTAATATACATTTTTACTTTTTTAATTGTCTATTATATATTTTTTTATTTTTTTAATTGTGTAATATACATTTTTTACTTTTTTACTTGTCTAATATACATTTTTAACTTTTTTCATTGTTTAATATACATTTTTTCCTTTTTTTAATTGTCCAATATACATTTTTTGAATTTTATTTAATTTCTTTGTCTGATATAATTTTTTTAATTTTCTAATTTTCTAATATACATTTTTACTTTTTTAATTGTCTTATATATAACTTTTTTAACTAATATATATTTTTTACTTTTTTTAATTGTCTAATATACATTATTTAATTTTAATTGTTTAAATATACATTACGTTTACTTTTATTTGTCTAATACACATTTTTTTTACTTTTTTTAATTGTCTCTTATACATTCTTTCTTTTTTTAATTTTCTAATATACATTTTTTACTTTATTTAATTGTCTAATATATATTTTTTACTTTTGAAATTGTTTAATATACGTTTTCTTACTTTAGTTACTTGTCTAATATACATTTTTTACTTTTTCAATTGTCTAATATATATTTTTTACTTTTTTTAATTGTCCAATATACATTTATTACTTTTTTTAATTGTCTAATATATTTTTTACTTTTTTAATTATCTAATATATATTTTTTACTTTTTTAAATTGTCTGATATCTATTTTTACTTTTTTTAATTGTCTAATATACATGGTTTTATTTTTTCAATTGTCTAATATACATTTTTTACTTTTTTAATTGTCTAATATACATTTTTGACATTTTTAATATTCTAACATACATCTTTTGCTTTTTTTAATTGTCTAATGTATATTTTTGGCTTTTTTTAATTGTGTAATATATATTTGCCTTTTTTAATTGGCTATTATACATTTTTTACTTCTTTAATTATCTAATATACTTTTTTGTCTTTTTTAATTGTCCAATATCCATTTTTTACTTTCTTTTAATTGTCTAATGTATATTTTTTACTTTTTTATTGTCCAATATACATTTTTACTTTTTTAATTGTTATATAATACTTTTTACTTTTTTTTAATTGTCTAAAATACATTCTTTACTTTTTTTTAATTATCTGATATATATTTTCACATTTTGTAATTGTCTAATATATATTTTTTACTTTTTTAATTGCCCAATATACATTTTTTACTTTTTTTAATTGTCTAATAAATATTTTTTACTTTTTTTAATTGTCTAATATACATGGTTTTATTTTTTCAATTGTCTAATATACATTTTTTACTTTTTTAATTGTCTAATATACAATTTTTACATTTTTTAATTGTCTAAGATACATTTTTCCTTTTTTTAATTGTCTACTATATATTTTTTCCTTCTTTAATTGTCTAATATATTTTTTTGCATTTTAATTGTCTAATATACAATTTTTACTTTTTTAATGTCTAATATACATTTTTACTTTTTTTAATTGTCTAATAAACATTTTTCACTTTTTTTAATTGTCTAATATATATTTTTACTTTTTTTAATTTGCTAATATATATTCTTTTACTTTTTTAATTGTCTAATATATATTTCTACTTTTTTAATCGTCTAATATGCATTCTTTTACTTTTTTTAATTGTCTAATATATATTTTTATGTTTTGTAATTGTGTAATATGTATTTTTACTTTTTTAATTGCCTAATATACATTTTTTTACTTTTTTTAATTGTCTAATAAACATTTTTTAATTTTTTTTATTGTCTAATATACATCTTTTACTTTTTTTACTTGTATAATATACATTTTTACTTTTTGTAATTTTTGTAATATACATTTTTTGCCTTTTTCAATTGTCTAATATACATTTTTTACTTTTTTAATTGTCTAAAATATATTTTTTACTTTTTTTAATAGTCCAATATATATTTTTTACTTTCTTTTAATCGTCTAATATACATTTTTTACTTTTTTTATTGCCTCATATACATTTTTACATTTTAATTGTCTAATATACATTTTTACTTTTTGTAATTGTGTAATATACATGTTTTACCTTTTTCAATTGTCTAATATACATTTTTTACTTTTTCAATTGTCTAATATACATTTTTTACTTTTTTTAATTGTCCAATATAAATTTTTACTTTTTTAATTGTCCAATATACATTTGTATATTTTAATTGTTTAATATACATTTTTTACTTTTTTTAATTGTCTAATATACATTTTTTACTTTTTCCATTCTCGAATATATTTTTTACTTTTTTAATTGTCTAATATACATTTTTTATTTTTTAATTGTCTAATACACATTTTTTACTTTGTAATTGTCTAATATACATTTTTTACTTTTTTTAATTTTCTAATACATATTTTTTCATTTTTTTAATTGTATAATTTACATTTTTTACTTTTTTAAATGTCTAATATAAAATTTTTACTTTTTTCAATTGTCTAATATACATTTTTTACGTTTTTTAGTTGTCTAATATACATTATTTTACTTTTATTAATAGCGTAATATATATGTTTTACTTTTTCAATTGTCTAATATACATTTTCTATTTTTTAATTTGTCTAATATACATTTTTACTTTTTTTAATTGTCTAATATATACTTTTTTACCTTTTTTAATTGTCTAATATATATTTTTACTTTTTTTAATTATCTTTTACTTGTCAAATATACATTTTTTACTTTTTTAATTTGTGTAATATACATTATTTTACTTTTTTTAATTGTCTAATATACATTTTTTAGAGTCTGTCTATATTTCTGAGATGAGGTATTATGTACAGTATTTACATTAGTCGGACTATTGTCCTCACCTTTGTCGCCATATTTGTCACAACGTTTCGGCCGTTGTACGCTCCAGCCTTCTTCAGGTGGTTGGAATTTCAAACCGAACCCTTTATTTCGATCATTGGGGTAGACTGTTCTAGTTCCACGAACCATGTTTGATGGATGTCAGTTATCAGTTATCTTCTGCTAATTTTCCCTCTGAAAGTTCTCCACTGCCTGAACCGGTTATTGAACTCACACTCTTTGGGTCTGTCACTGGATCTAACCAACGCCTTTATCCACTGTGCCATATGTCCTTGAGGACATCTGAGTATGAATTTTTGGCTATTATAAACTAAATTTTTTTCAGTAATTTACCTATCACACCCTGTAGAGAGATAGATAGATAGATAGATAGATAGATAGATAGATAGATAGATAGATAGATATTTGCTAATGAGATATCCCAGCATGGAGCCGATTTTGTTGTTAAAAAAAACGATAAATAGAAAGAGCAAACAAATTTTCGTCACATTTTGAGACTCGCACATGCAAAGATACACACGGGAATTATGTGTCAAAATTGCCGCCAAAGAAACAAACTTTCTTTATGAGAGATTAGAAAAATTTCCACAACAAACTTTTTCACTTAATATCTTTCACAGAAAAATCTTTTGTCTAAGTTAAATTCAACCTTTCAATCAAAGGCAGACGAACATTGAACATTTCTCAAACAGCAAAGAACTTTTTCTCTATACCTTTGCATAGATCATTACAAACAAAGAAATTGTAAATTGTGTATATAAAATTTAATCTGTTGTTTCAAACATGGATTTTTTGTCGTGATTAAATATCGTTACTATTTGGCCATTTCTTATAATTTATGTTTGTGGATATTGCATATTTTATTTGCAGCACAATTTTAAATATTCACGCATCCTTCTTAGATCCAGTATAGATAGATAGATAGATAGATAGATAGATAGATAGATAGATAGATAGATGCTAATGAGATATCCCAGCATGCATCTGTAGGATTTGATTTTTTTTTTAATTCAGGCATGGTGCATTCCTAGTAGCTATTCTTATGGATTGGAACAAACAAACACAAAGAAAAAATGAACATGGAGATCCATGATTTTCTCCATTCTGAAGGGACATCTTTTTTCCTTTGAGTTTAATATTTAACCAGGTAGTAAGTTAAGTTTTCATGATTAGTCATATAGCTGCCTGAATATCTCTAACGACTAACTTCAAGTTATTTCTGGTTTTAGTCATAATATTTCTGGGAATTACAAAGAGATTTTTGTAAACTGAAAATAAAATTAATTTATCTGAATTTTTGAAACCTACAAATTCCTTAATATTGGCTTTTTAATTCGATTTTTAAAAATAAAAGTTTTCGTTCTTTCTTAATTATTATTTTCCCGAGATATAATCCCGGAAAATAATCAACACAAGAAAACAATTAAAAAATATATTTATAATATTTTAAATGGGGCGTTTGATAGCAAACACAGATATACCACAACGTAAAACCTGAAGGGAGAATTTACTCTATAGCAGGTAATGATTGCCACAAGGAATATATAGGAGTAACCACTAGAAATTTGAATAAAATATTATATGAACACAAAACGGATCTCTTATAATACAATACAATCAATGCGTCACTCACCATGAGTGTGAACATAACATATTACCTGCATAAAATGTGACAGCCCCCAATTATTCAAGTTAAAATGTAGTTTTGGGGCTATATTTACCATACAAGACAATGCCCCACGAATAGTATTTCAAAATGTATTGTGTTAAATTTATTAAATTCAGAAAGCATATAGTTTCTTTTAACTCCAATTCTAATGAAAAATCAGAGGGTAGAGTAGATATTGCCAGCAAACTATCACAATCTACAATACCCCATGAGTAGGTGAATGTGTTTCCAGTAGCCTATTACTTTAGCCTGAATGACTTTCCCCTGCTAACCACCCACTCATTCCACTGTTCTCAAATGCAATTTTGTTAATGGCTTGTTGAGACACATATCCAATTGAGAATGTAAATAAATCTAAAAGACATGCCTGTGTAGCTAATTAGTATTTCATTGATTGATTCATTTTCTACAGCTTATCAACCCTTTGCAGGTTATTTAAAGCCAGAAAATATTTTTAGATTGTAAGAAATTATATTTGGGCGGGGGGTGGAGATAATGGTTTAGTGATACAAGTCTTACTAATTAACCTATAGCTAGTGGGGAGAAGAGTTGGACTCATAGTTATTTACGCATAAGTGAATATAATATCTCCAACAAGAAATAGAACTCAGATTTTCAATTCCAAGCCAATATCCATTATCCATTGCATCACCTGCAAATCAATGCTTACAACACCTGGAATTCCCAAGCGGTCACCTATCCTGGTACTCTTCAGGATCAATGTTGCAGAACTCTGATGATAGTACAGGAACCAATGTTTTCAATATATGTAATATTGTAAGATATGTGAGATATTTAACAGAAGTAAAAACAAAAAAATAAACCTCTACTCCTGTTTAAAAGACCTGGGAGGAGTGTGAACTGAACGATATTTATCAAACAATTTGCCATTATAATATGGATTAGAACACACAAAAATTCTTACATTGGTGAAACTATTTTTTTAACAATGAAAAATTTAGAAAACACCAAAGTAAATGTTAAAATAAAATTTTTATCCCATTTGAGAATAGTAGTTTTTCTCATATTCTCTAACACTCAGCAACCCCTTGCGTCCTAGTGGCTTTATTGCCTTTCATCTTCAAAAGTTTAAATGCAATGTCAATCGTTATCTTCTGTCTTCTTAATTCTTGTTCTTTTATTGTCTTCTCTCCTTAATAGTAGTTTTTCGCATATTCTCTAACATTCAGTGACCCCTTGCGTCCTAGTGGCTTTATTGCCTTTGATCTTCAAAAATTGAAATGCTATGTCAATTGTTATCTTCAGTCTTCTTAGTTCTTGTTCTTTTATTTTCTTCTCTCCTTAATAGTAGTTTTTCTCATATTCTCTAACATTCAGTGACCCCTTAAGTCCTAGTGGCTTTATTGCTTTTGATCTTATTTACGCATAAGTGAATATAATGTCCCCAACAAGAAATAGAACTCACTTCGCAAGTCACATGATGTCACTTCATAAATCACATGATGTCACTTCATAAATCACATGATGTCACTTCACAAGTCACATGATGTCACTTCACATGTCACATGATATCATTTCATAAATCACATGATGTCACTTTATAAATCACATGATGTCACTTCATAAGTCACATGATGTCACTTCATACGGTCATGGTCATTCAGTTTGTTTACTGCAGTCAATCTGAGCAGTTGCATTTTTAGCCTGGGCCAAGTAGCCTGGGCCAAGTAGCCTGGGCCAAGTAGCCTGGGCCAAGTAGCCTGGGCCAAGTAGCCTGGGCCAAGTAGTCAGAACTGAGTCTAAATGTATCTCCTCCAGCAAATGCTCAGTCAGTTATGTGCTATGCGTGATACACACTTAGGCAATCATGTATCTTTCGATACATGACTCACAAGGCAGATTTTTTCCCTCGCAGTAGGTTGCCATTTCTTTCTTCAGTAGGCCAGTTGCCATCGAAAGCTAGAGAACCTGGTCTGTCCTGCTATTTACCCATAGTTGGGGGGAGAAGAAAAAATTAATAACTTTCCCAAAGGTATTAGCACGTAAGTGAATGTAATGGATTTGACTGGAATTCAAACACAGCTTTCCAGGACTACTTATCATGAATGGATCAGTCCATTCAAGATAATAAGGAGGGTAACAGGCTCTTACTACAACAGTGCCAATATCACTTATTGCATTGTGATCATTTAGGTGATCATGACTAACGAGGCAGATTTTTTCCGCATAGTTGGTTGCTATTTCATTCTGCGGTAGATCAGTTGCCATCAAAGGCTATAGAACCCAGTCTGTCCTGCTATTTACCCATAACTGGGGGAGGGGGAGAAGAAGAAGATTCATACCTTCCCCAAGAGTATTAGCATGTAAATGAATGTAATGGATTGAAATGGAATTCAAACTCGGATCTCTAATACCTCAATCCGAGCCGCTATCCATGACTCCAGCAAATAGAATATATAGACAGATCCTGAAGAATGCTGGAGTGTACAACAGCCAAAACGTTGTGAATATGGCAACAAAGATGAGGGTAACAGTCCAAATAGGGTAAATAGTTACAATACCTCATTTCAAAAATATAAACAGATAAATGAAGCTTTTAGGCATTTTTAAAACATTGGCACATTCACAATGTTTTAAAAAATGCCTAAAAGCTTCATTTATCTGTTTATATTTTTGAAATGAGGTATTGTAACTATTTACAATCAAGAAACAACGCGTGACATACCTGGCAGATATAAGCAAGTGGATGAAAGAATGTGGCCTCGGGAGTGAAGCAGAGGGAAGGAATTTGTTGAGAGCTGCAAGGGATAGAGAGTTAGCATTTGGAATTTTCATGTAAGAAATTTTTTATTGCCTTTTATTTCGATAAAGGAAATTTATTAAATGCTAAAATCTGACACTACACTGTCTTTGATTTTTTTTTCTTTTTTGTTTCTTCCATTGCACTATGATTTGTCTGTCATGTAACAGTTGCACATGCATGTCAGATGTAATGCACAACACACCATGAGATGCACAGGCGCCTTGTGCGGCAATAGGAGCGTTATAGTTATTTCCAATTGGTTTATTTCAGCAATTTTTTAACCATCATGCATGCAAAAACAAAAAATGGTTATTTCTTTGACCCTGATATTATCTACCATATACACTTTTGATTCCTTTGGCAATGTTTACCTATCTATATATAAAATTTTGTTAATCTGTCTGCCACACCCTCTAAAATAGCCATACATTGACTGATTGGGTAAACAGGTAAGGGGGTACAAAGTACAGTTGGTTTTACTAAAGTGCATAGCTTAGTACAACAGATTTTTATTAATCTTTTTGGGGGAAAAAAAATTTTATTAATGTATTTACTCTATTTTTAAAAAAACAATTTAATGATTAACATAAGAAATACGTATTTAATAAAAATGCAGTATTGTTTTTGCATATCTAAGTTTTTTATTTCATCGATTGGTTTATGAAATTGAATAAGACAGAGTTTGTAAATCTTGACAAAAAATGTTAGCAATAACTTCAACAATACAAAATACTGTGAAGATTTCAACATGTGTTAGTTGCAAAACAAATTCTAGTTTTTAAAAAGTGATGATGATAATTTTAATAAAACTGAAACACATGAAAGTGGATTTATACATTTTCTTTAATCTTGAGAACTGACAACAAAGATGTTAAACACCATTTATTTATTGGATTGTTTATCTACAAGAATAATTTTACATTTACAAGATTATAAAAATATGTGGACCATCTATAATGAAATATATATTTTTCACCATTTTCTAAAGAAAGAAAGAAATATGAAAAAAATTTTTCTTTTTTTTTTTAATCCATAAATTTATAAAAACGTCTGAACAAAAAAATTTAAATAAACATAGACTGATGAGTACCCAATTATAAATTTTTCAAAAATGTATTTTCTGTACATTTTTTTCATTTGCTCACATCATTTTAAATTCACTAACTTTAGGTTGAGAGCATTTCTTTGGAACCAAACATTCTTTTAATTTTAAATTTTAGATAAGACCCCAAACACTCAATATTTTGTGTTGTGTATCTCCCTCTTTGGGTGGACAAGGTTTTCACGGTGGATAATTACAGAATATATGTAATTTTTACCAGCCCTTACATTAAAATAAAACATGTTTTCACAGTTATAAAATAATAAATATTGTGTTATAGTTGGTTTACATATTTTATAAATTTTTAAATAAACAATTTTCACATTTATTTCTTAATGTACGTAGGTCCTTACTTTCTGTACAAAAGAATTATTTTTATTTCATGGGTGACTTTTGCTGGATTTTGCAATTAATTTTGATTATTCTCAAATTTATTTCCAACTTATAAAAATTATTGTACAAAAAAATTGGCACAAAAAAATAATGTAAAAAATTGCTGAAAACAATGGCAGTAATAAAAACTTTGGAATCTAAAATTTCGGGATTGCCAGTCTGCATCTAACCTGGAATGTTTTTAATTTGCTCATGGAGTCGACCTCATTCCAAAATGGTATCATATGTTGGGCTACAGTCTCTCGGAGTGAAGTTAAAAACACGGAAATTTTATTTTGAAACACTGTAATTTGAGGACAATAATTATTTAATTTGAACACGAGTTAGAAAGTCATGTCCCTTTAATTGCTTTTATCAGCGAAGATGGCTGAATCCGGAAACAATTGCAGTAATGAAAACTTGGGAATCCAAAATTCCAGGATTGTGGGTCCAGATCCAGCCCGGAATGTTTTTAATTTTCTCACGGAGTCGGCCTGATTCCAAAATGGTATATGTTGGGCTGCAGCCTCTAGGATTAAAGTTAAATTTCATTATTTTTTTCTTGAGTTTTAATGGGTTTTTTTGTTTTTTTTGTTGTTAAATTTATTTTCCAAAATTGTGAATAATGTTAAGACTATAGAATTTTTGCATTCTATCTTGGCTGTTTTGAAAGGTTTTACCAAGCCAAAAAAATGGTTTTCCCATAATCCACGTGTATTTCCATCTATTAAAGTTTTACTTTTGTAATATCAGGCGATTCAAAATACAAGAAGAATTTTGGAGCTGCTTGTCTGAATCAAATTTAATTATTTCATTGACATTTCTTTTTTCATGGATCATGTAAAAGTTCTTGGCATTGAAAGTAGAAATAAGCAGGAAGGAGTTACTATTGTATTTGTGATTTACAAAGTCTCTCATCTGATGGAGTAGATTGCAGATGAACCTGTGTCGTCTTCCACCAGCTAATAGGATAGTCTGGGTCATCTGGCCTTGGGTAGCAACCACCCCAGAAGAAGGATAACCCTGAATTCAAGTGGGTAATGAACTTGGAAAAAATATTGATCCATTTTTTCTTCCCATCCTTGCTGCTGGTTAAATAGCAAGATGGACTGGGCCTTCTGTCTACGAGATGGAACACTAAATTTCAAACCATGATGTAGGCAATGGAGAAGCACTCTACTATCTTTCCCTGAAGGTCAAGGCATTTATCAGATAAAGGGAATGTGTGGAGAGCCATGATTACCTACTTCCTGAAGGGATGTAACTCTTTTGTATTATCTTCATATTTTATATTTTTATAACCACATTTTGGCCAGTATCATTCTGTAGTGGCCAAAGTTCAATTCCAGTCTTTTATTCTGATTTTTTAATGTTTTTGGGCAATATACTTTTTGGTCTTTCTCCTATGACTCCTGTCTGAGAAAAGCCAAAGAATATATTGGCTGAATTCACTCAGTATCTGAAATTAAGAAAATATTTTGATCAGTGAATGTTAAAAACCTGTCTGCTTTTTTTTTCAGTTAGTGGAATTCTTAAAGGTCATGATCCTCTTCTGAATCTTGTGTTGGATGGTACCATTGAATATCTCAGAAGTAAGCAAGTCTTTGGAATCACTATACCTTTTTATTTTTCTCTCTCTCTAGAGAACAGTATGCTCAAAAGTTTTTTTAAATCAAAAGTAGTCATTTGTCATTCAGCAACTCAAGAAAGCTGAATTTAGCTGGTGGGCTTTTTTTCCACTCAGGAATTTGTAGTTGGTCTTTAAAAAAAAAAAAAGAAAAAAAAGTGGAATTTTTAAAGCAAAGATCAGCAGTCAGTGCACAATGACAAATTACTCCCTATTTACATAACTTATCCGGCCATTATTTATAAATATTAGTTCTGATTTGTTATAAAACTTATCACAATCATGGCTGATGAAGTAGATTGCAGATGGATCAAGAATTCTTCTCTGTTAGCGTCTTCCTAATGGCCAGTGCATTTCTGGGAGTGGGGGTTGGTTGGCTTGGTTGAAACCCAAAGATGCCCAAATATTTACAAATCTTAGTTAGGCATAAGACCACAGATATGGGGCACCCTATGAGGATTAAACTCACTGCTCATTAGTAGTGGGAAGCCAGATTAGCTCATTAACCTTACTTGAAGGAGTCCAATATGTGCCTGTTGTCATTTCAATTTTGGGAGCTGTTGAGAAAAGTTCATTGAAAATTGCATAAACCTTGCATTTTACAAGCGAATAATGACAAAATGTACTGATTAACTTTTGTGAACCTGCTTTACAAGACCCCATCCCACTTTTTTGAAGCAGCCTTTAGAGACCACATAAGTTCAATAATATTTTTTTTTCTCTCATTATTTTTCAGACCCAGATGATCCATACAAATTAACAGAAGACACCCGCACATTGGGTTTGGTTGTGTGTCGAGGAACATCAGTTGTGTCAGTCTGTCCTGCTGAAGGGATGGAAGCAATTCCAAATCCATTTATCCAACAAGACAGCTGATTACTTCACTGGTCTCATTCTGCCTCAAAGACTTCAGATTCCAATTATTGGATTTGCCAAGAATTGTGGCATAAAATAAAAGTGGGTTTAAGAGTAAAAAAAAAAAAGAAAACGTCACACACACACTCAGAGAAGAGATCTCTTGATTCTGACTTCAAACTCAGGCTCTGGCCATTGAGGATATTTTTAAAGAGCTTTTCTTTTTCAGTTTATTTGTTTCATGCATCTTCAGGCATAAACTACCTTTAGGAAACCTAACTTGAAAGAAATTCTTAGGAAAGGCCAATTTATTTAAACGTTTTTAATTTAGTTTGGATTTTTTTAAAATTAACCATTAGATTTTTCTGGCCAATTGAAACAAACAAAAGAGATGTCAATGTTCTACTATTTTTCAATCAGGGCAAAATTCTATTTTCTTCAGTTGAGATCTGGAAACGTCCAGCGTACAAATGTTTTCTCGTACAAATGTTGTTTATCTATTTCTTGCATTTACTTTTTCAGCTTTTGACACAATAATGCCAAACTGTTTTTTTTTGTTTTTTTTATTAACCAGCATCCCATGCTGCCACAGATCTCTTAATGATTGTGAAATGGTAGCTGGTGGTGAGTTCTTCAAAAGGAAATTGTTTGGTGAACTGAAAGATTTGTAAAATGAAGAAAAAAGATTTAAACTCTGTTTGAATTTCTGGGACGTTGAGTTTTCGTTATTTACATTTGGACTATAGTTCGTAAACAACAACAAAGATGAGGAAAATAGTCTGAATGTAAATAGTGTCAATGAAGATTTCAACATTCGACGCATTACACAGAAATAAATAAAAAATTGTACGGAAAAAATTTAGGAAAAGACTGAGTTTTGTTTCTTCACCACTCCCCCCAATGTTTAATGGCAGTGTTTTTTATAATTTGGATAGAAACTGTCAAAAATAGAAAGAATTCCCCTGACCCATTTTCTTTTTTCTTTTTTTTTATAATGAAATGGTTTTCACAAAAGTTGTCATGAGCATTCTAGCTAGTGCATGTCATAGTCATCTGTATTTATTTAGAAGCAAACTCTTTATTCAATTCTCAGAATCAGATGTTTCCCATACTATTGTTTGGAAATATCGAGTATCAGTCAATCAATCCTTGTTACATTGCTTGGATATGATGTTTTTTTACATTACTGTCATAGAGGAATAAAGTGTCACTGCTGACATTTGGGTTTGAACACGAATCACCAGAGAGCAAGCGCAGTTAACCTCATCTTGAAATAATTAGATCACATGACAGGTAAAGTAAATTTTATATATATATATATATATATATATATATATATATATATATATATATATATATATATATATATATATATATATAAAGTCTCTCCTACAAAGAGGCATTACGAAAATGGCGAACAGTATTTGTTGAACTTAAAATAAAATCTACGTATCCTACATGTCATAATAGGATTTTCAGTAATATTTTCCATTTCACCAAAAAAGATGTCATATTTGCAGGACTACAGAGCAATAACCAGGCGAAGTTATTCAAAAATTAATCTAAAAATATACAGCAAAGTACAGCAAAATGGCAGAACTAAAAGCTATCCGGATTCAAATGCTGGTGCTACAAAAGCAGCAACAAGAACAACAATTGCAGCAACAAAAACAACATGAACAGCAATTACAACAACAGAAGTTTTTTGAATTATTTACTAAAACTACGGGAGAAAAGACTTCAGATTCATTTACTCCAGATGTTGCTAATTCAATCAGTGAATTTGTATACACTCCAGATGAAGGGATAACTTTTCCAGCTTATTATAGAAGACATGAAGGGATCTTCAAAAGGGATTGTTTGCATTGGAATGATGAAAAGTTCATTTATTATTAGGGAACATAAAAAATATGTGAATTATATTTTGCCAAAAAAAAAAGGTGAGATAAATTTAGATGAAACTTGTAATACTATCAAAACTTTTTGGTGATAGGAGTTCATTATTTAATGCATAATAACAATGTCTTACTTAGTAAAGTGCGACAATGAAGATTTTGTCACTTATGCAGGAGTCATGAAGCAAGAACGTAAGAAGTTCATGTTAAATTTCTGGATTTAATTAAATTCCCAATCTTCATCCAGGGTTTAACTTCTAATAAGGACGCGGAAATAAGATTCAGGATAATTGCTAAATTAGAAATGGATTCCAAATGAACACGCCAGAAAATAGCGGAAGAGTGTCAACATATTGTAAATCTAAAACTCAACGCTGCAAGGATTGAGGAAAACACATTTCACAAGTTCATAGCATCTGACCATCTAAGAGAAAAAGACTAGACGTTTTTCAACTCCTAACAGAAAAGTAAAAAAAGATGATAAACCGCCCTCAATACCAAATACTTGCCACAGTTTTGAAGGTAAGCATTTCAAAAGTAATTGTTTTTTTTTAACAACAAAAAATGCTACGAATGTGGGAGAGTAGGACACAAAAGTACTTGTTGCAGATACAAAAAATGGAGGAAAAACAAAACGTGTGTGAAGATGATAAATACACAGAGTAAAGATAAACATAAAAGGAAAATTTTAAGAAGATTTCGAATGTGTTTTTAACTGAGAAACATTTCAAAAGAGGAAATTTGTTTTTGTGGAGTTGATTCTAGATAGGAAATATTTTTTCCCACATACTTGCTACAAAGCAAAAAGGATTTAACAGTTAAAATTAAATCATTTCAGCCCAAGCAAGGCAATAAAACGTGTAAGAATAATGAGGAAAATTAAGGAGAGAGAACAAAGAATGAGAATTAAGAATACAGAAGTTAACAATTGATATTGCATTGAAATTTTTGAAGATCAAAGGCAATAAAGCCACTAGGACACAAAGGGTTACCGAATGTTAGAGAATATGAGAAAAATTACTATTAAGGAGAGAAGACAATAAAAGAACAAGAATTAAGAAGACAGAAGATAACGGCTGAGACTGCATTTAAATTTTTGAAGATCAAAGGCAATAAAGGCACTAGGACGCAAGGGGTTACTGAATGATAGAGAATATGTGAAAAACCACTATTAAGGAGAGAAGACAATAAAAGAACAAGAATTAAGAAGACAGAAAATAACAATTGACATTGCATTTAAATTTTTGAAGATAAAATGCAATAAAGCCACTAGGACGCAAGGGGTTACTGAGTGTTAGAGAATATGAGAAAAACTACTATTAAGGAGAGAATACAATAAAAGAACAAGAATTAAGAAGACAGAAGATAACGGCTGAGACTGCATTTAAATTTTTGAAGATCAAAGGCAATAAAGACACTAGGACGCAAGGGGTTACTGAATGTTAGAGAATATGAGAAAAACCACTATTAAGGAGAGAAGACAATAAAAGAACAAGAATTAAGAAGACAGAAAATAACAATTGACATTACATTTAAATTTCTGAAGATCAAAAGCAATAAAGACACTAGGACACAATGGGTTACTGAGTGTTAGAGAATATGAGAAAAACTACTATTAAGGAGAGAAGACAATAAAAGAACAAGAATTAAGAAGACAGAAGATAACGATTAACATTGCATTTACATTTTTGAAGATCAATGGCAATAAAGCCACTAGGATGCAAGGGGTTACTGAGTGTTAGAGAATATGAGAAAAACTACTATTAAGGAGAGAAGACTATAAAAGAACAAGAATTAAGAAGACAGAAGATAATAATTGATATTGCATTTAAATTTTTGAAGATCAAAACTGACTGGGAAGCAAGAAGCCAGAAGTGATTTCTACAAGCAAGAAGTGTGATAGAAGAAACTGTTAACATAGAAATTACAGTTACATCTAACCATTTCAACTGTAAAATGATGAGACCTAACTACCAATCTAGTACTGCATTTGTATTCATAGTCTAGGTTACATAGAGGAAAGTGATGGTATTTATTTCTGTTGTTATACAGAAACTGGCACAAGGCCCAAAGGAGGGCTGTGCAAAGCTAGTCTTCACCTGTCTTGTATCTAAACTTAGCTAGCCTCAATCTTCTTTACACCTAAACAACACATTCTTATTTACCATTCTTATTACCATAGAAGAAAATTCATCCAAACAATTACCATTTATAGAAAAGGCACAGGGCAGCTACATTACGGCGATGGGAAAGGAGCTGAAGCCAAGATGCCAGGTCAGGAACAATAACATTGTGAATTCTTTGGGTTTTATCAAACATCTCTAAATACATAGCAGTAGCATCAAACCAGATGAGGTAGCAATATCCATTGCTTTTAAATTTTTCTTGAATTTTCATTTAACTTTTTGATTAAATTTTTTTTTTGGAAAATGTTTTTTTCTCAAATGGGATAAAAATTTTATTTTAACATTTACTTTGGTGTTTTCTAAATTTTTCAGTGTTAAAAATTGGTTTCATCAATGTAAGAATTTTTTGTGTTCTAATCTATATTATAATGGGAAATTGTTTGATAAATATCGTTCAGTTCACACTACTCCCAGGTCTTTTAAACAGGAGTAGAGGTTTATTCCTTGTTTCCTGTTTAGGATTGGGTTTCCGGTTCCGTCTAAAGTTTATTTCAACTTTATACTTCTAACATCTTTGCCTAAATCCTGATATTTTTTTTTCTGCAATAGGAGTAGATATGTTCACCTATCATCCAGTTTACACTCCTTCAAGGCTTTTTGAACAGGAGTAGAAGTTTATACATTGATCCCTGTTTAGGATTAGGCCTCCTGTTCCTTCTAAACTTTTTTTTGTTTGCTTTCACTCTCAGTAGCCCCTGGTGTATTAGTGGTATTATTGCCATGCTTTGGGTGAATTGATTTTTAAAAAAATTTGTTGTATAATCGAGAATTATGTAGTTGAATGATAAAATGGGCAAATTTTGTACAACTTATCTTCTAGAAATGCTTTATAATAGGAGAGAGCTATACAAGAAAGATTTATTCTCCCATTACAGGCATTATTATATCTGTGATATAATAACACTGTAATTTATGGACGGAAGAAAATGGCTGAAAGAAAAAGGAATGACTTGCTTTGTTATAAGAGAGAATTTTATACCACTAAGACATACACAAAACTATACATACATGTGTTTCACGCAGAGAAAAAATAGATATCTACACAGCATAGCAGAGTCTAAGGAGAATAAAAAAGGATGGGTGTTACATATAATATGGAAATTCTTCTGTGTTTCTGGAGAAGTGATGTTTAGTACTCCAGATTAAAATGGTCTGGATTCATCTACTATATCCCTGACCAGGACCTATCCCATGAAGCGAAAACAGCAAGTTTAAGGTTTTCCCAATAGGATACGGCACCATGGATTTGTGCATAGTAGGCAATTACAAAAAGTAAAAAAAGTATATTAGACAATTAAAAAAAGTAAAAAAAAAATATTACACAAATAAAAAATGTTTATATTAGGCAAATATATTGTAAAAAAATGTATATTAGACTATTAAAAAAGTAAAAAATATATATTAAACAATTAAAAAAAGTGAAAAACGTATATTAGACAATTAAAAAAAGTAAAAATATGTATTAGACAATTAAAAAAGTAAAAAATGTATATTAGACATATAAAAAAAGTGAAATATTGTATATTAGACAATTGAAAACAGTAAAAATGTATATTAGACAATTAAAAAAGTAAAAAATGTATATTAGACAATAAAAAAGGAAAAATGTATATCAGACAATTAAAAATATATATTAGACAATTAAAATATGTAACAAATGTATATTAGACAATAAAAAAAAGTAAAAAAATGTATATTATTCAATTAACAAAAGTAAAAACATTTATATTAGACAATTAAAAAAATATATATATATATATATTAGACAATTAAAAAAAGTAAACAAATGTATATTAGAAAATTCAAAAAGGAAAAAATGTATATAAGACAATTAAAAAAAGTAAAACATATATATTAGACAAATTAAAAAACGTAAAAATGTATATTAGACAATGAAAATGTAAAAAATTATATTAGACAATTAAAAAAATGTAAAAAATATATATTAGACAATTAAAATATGAAAAATGTACATTAGACAATTAAAAAAAGTGGAAAACGTATATTAGAGAATTAAAAAAAGTAAAAATATGTATTAGACAATTAAAAAAAGTAACAAATGTATATTAGACAATTAAAAAAGTAAAAAATATATATTAGGCAATTAAAGAAAGTAAAAAATGTATATTAGAAAATTGAAAAAAATAAAAATATATATTAGAAAATTAAAATATAAAAAATGTACTTTAGACAATTTAAAAAAGGGTAAAACGTATATGTGTGTGTGTGTGTGTGTATATATATATATATATATATATATATATATATATATATATATATATATATATGAGATGAATTACAAATAATGCACTGGCCGTTCTGCTGTTTTAAATTCATAAACAAAGATATTTGTGTGAAAGAAAAACATTGTTGTCTTGAGAATGCATACAGCTAGAATTTTATAAGTATTTTATATTTTACGAATATAAATAACTTCAAGGTTTTTATACGAATGAAAATGAATTATGTTGTCCAAATAAGAACAAAAAAAAGAAGTTATCCAAAAAAAACCTAAAAGAAGACAAATGGCGCTGGTTGTGAAATTCAACTGACATTCTAATGAAATTCCCCACAAAAACGACCTTTTCTTTGATCGGAATGCAAGGGGAATAACTCTAAATTTTTAATTCTTAAGTTATTCCCCTTGAATTTATTTATCTATTTTTTTTTTTTTTTTAATACACTGTCTCTATCTGTTTGCTATCAAATGCCCCATTTAAAATATTATAAATATATTTTTTAATTGTTTTCTTGTGTTGATTATTTTCCGGGATTATATATCGGGAAAATGAAAATAAAGAAAGAACGAAAATTTTTATTTTTAAAAATCGAATTAAAAAACCAATATTAAGGAATTTGTAGGTTTCAAAAATTCAGATAAATTAATTTTATTTTATTTTCAGTTTACAAAAATCTCTTTGTAATTCCCAGAAATATTATGACTAAAACCAGAAATAAATTGAAGTTAGTCGTTAGAGATATTCAGACATCTATATGACTAATCATGAAAATTTAACTTACTACCTGGTTAAATATTAAACTTAAAGGAAAAAAGATGTCCCTTCAGAATGGAGAAAATCATGGTTCTCCACGTTTATTTTTTTTTTCTGTTTGTTTGTTCCAATCCATAGGAATAGCTACTAGGAATGCACCATGCCTGAATTAACCCCCGCCCACCCAAAATCCTACAGATTCATTCTGGGATATCTCATTAGCCAATATCTATCTATCTATCTATCTATCTATCTATCTATCTATCTATCTATCTATCTATCTCAATCCGTTCATTATCTATCTATCTATCTATCTATCTATCTATCTATCTATCTATCTGTAGTGGATCTAAGAAGGATGCATGAATATTTAAAATTGTGCTGCAAATAAAATATGCAATATCCACAAACATAAATTAAGAAATGGCCAAATGGTAACGATATTCAATCACAACAAAAAATACATCTTTGAAACAACAGATTAAATTGTATATGCACAATTTACAATTTCTTTGTTTGTAATGATCTGTGCAAAGGTATATTTAAGAAAAAAAGTTCTTTGCACTTTCAGAAATGTTCAATGTTTAAAAAGTCGTCTGCCATTGATTGAAAGGTCGAATTTAACTTAGACAAAGATTTTTCTGTGAAAGATATTAAGTGAAAAAGTTTGTTGTGGAAATTTTTCTAATCTCTCATAAAGAAATTTTGTTTCTTTGGCGGCAATTTTGACACATAATTCCCGTGTGTATCTTTGCGTGTGTGTGATTCAAAATGCGACGAAAATTCATTTGCTGTTACTAATTATATATATATTTTTAACGACAAAATCGGTTCCAGCTGTCTAGTAGCTTGTTACAAATTTTTCTGAGAAGTGCGTGGGAGAATGTTGTATTTTTTTTATTTTTTAGTTCTTGAAACATTTAAATTATGGATCAATTTGAGAAAGATTTTTTTTTATGTCAGTTGAGCCTATGTTATTCAAATAAAAATGAATTATGCTGTCAAAATAAGAACAAAAAAAAAGAAGTTATCCAAAAAGAAAACCTAAAAGAAGACAAATGGCGCTGGTTGTGAAATTCAGATGACAATCTAAGGAAATTCCCCATACAAAGACCTTTTCTTTGATTGGAATGCAAGGGGAATAGCTTTAAACTGTCAATTTTTAAGTTATTCCCGTTGAAAGAATCTATCTATATTTTTTTTGTAATACAGTGTCTCTATCTGTGTTTGCTATCAAACCCTCCATTTAAAATATTATAAATATATTTTTTAATTGTTTTCTTGAGTTGATTATTTTCTCGGGAAAATGAAAATAAAGAAAGAACGAAAACTTTTATTTTCAAAAGTCGAATTAAAAATCCAATATTACGGAAAATGAGGAAAATTAAGGAGAGAGAACAAAGAATAAGAATTAAGAAGACAGAAGATAACAATTGATATTGTATTTAAATTTTTGAAGATCAAAGGCAATAAAGCCACTAGGACGCAAGGGGTTACTGAATGTTAGAGAATATGAGAAAAACTACTATTAAGGAGAGAAGACAATAAAATAACAAGAATTAAGAAGACAGAAGATAACAATTGACATTACATTTAAATTTCTGAAGATCAAAAGCAATAAAGACACTAGGACACAATGGGTTACTGAGTGTTAGAGAATATGAGAAAAACTACTATTAAGGAGAGAAGACAATAAAAGAACAAGAATTAAGAAGACAGAAGATAACGATTAACATTGCATTTACATTTTTGAAGATCAATGGCAATAAAGCCACTAGGATGCAAGGGGTTACTGAGTGTTAGAGAATATGAGAAAAACTACTATTAAGGAGAGAAGACAATAAAAGAACAAGAATTAAGAAGACAGAAGATAACGATTAACATTGCATTTACATTTTTGAAGATCAATGGCAATAAAGCCACTAGGATGCAAGGGGTTACTGAGTGTTAGAGAATATGAGAAAAACTACTATTAAGGAGAGAAGACAATAAAAGAACAAGAATTAAGAAGACAGAAGATAATAATTGATATTGCATTTAAATTTTTGAAGATCAAAACTGACTGGGAAGCAAGAAGCCAGAAGTGATTTCTACAAGCAAGAAGTGTGATAGAAGAAACTGTTAACATAGAAATTACAGTTACATCTAACCATTTCAACTGTAAAATGATGAGACCTAACTACCAATCTAGTACTGCATTTGTATTCATAGTCTAGGTTACATAGAGGAAAGTGATGGTATTTATTTCTGTTGTTATACAGAAACTGGCACAAGGCCCAAAGGAGGGCTGTGCAAAGCTAGTCTTCACCTGTCTTGTATCTAAACTTAGCTAGCCTCAATCTTCTTTACACCTAAACAACACATTCTTATTTACCATTCTTATTACCATAGAAGAAAATTCATCCAAACAATTACCATTTATAGAAAAGGCACAGGGCAGCTACATTACGGCGATGGGAAAGGAGCTGAAGCCAAGATGCCAGGTCAGGAACAATAACATTGTGAATTCTTTGGGTTTTATCAAACATCTCTAAATACATAGCAGTAGCATCAAACCAGATGAGGTAGCAATATCCATTGCTTTTAAATTTTTCTTGAATTTTCATTTAACTTTTTGATTAAATTTTTTTTTTGGAAAATGTTTTTTTCTCAAATGGGATAAAAATTTTATTTTAACATTTACTTTGGTGTTTTCTAAATTTTTCAGTGTTAAAAATTGGTTTCATCAATGTAAGAATTTTTTGTGTTCTAATCTATATTATAATGGGAAATTGTTTGATAAATATCGTTCAGTTCAAACTACTCCCAGGTCTTTTAAACAGGAGTAGAAGTTTATTCCTTGTTTCCTGTTTAGGATTGGGTTTCCGGTTCCGTCTAAAGTTTATTTCAACTTTATACTTCTAACATCTTTGCCTAAATCCTGATATTTTTTTTTCTACAATAGGAGTAGATATGTTCACCTATCATCCAGTTTACACTCCTTCAAGGCTTTTTGAACAGGAGTAGAAGTTTATACATTGATCCCTGTTTAGGATTAGGCCTCCTGTTCCTTCTAAACTTTTTTTTGTTTGCTTTCACTCTCAGTAGCCCCTGGTGTATTAGTGGTATTATTGCCATGCTTTGGGTGAATTGATTTTAAAAAAAATTTGTTGTATAATCGAGAATTATGTAGTTGAATGATAAAATGGGCAAATTTTGTACAACTTATCTTCTAGAAATGCTTTATAATAGGAGAGAGCTATACAAGAAAGATTTATTCTCCCATTACAGGCATTATTATATCTGTGATATAATAACACTGTAATTTATGGACGGAAGAAAATGGCTGAAAGAAAAAGGAATGACTTACTTTGTTATAAGAGAGAATTTTATACCACTAAGACATACACAAAACTATACATACATGTGTTTCACGCAGAGAAAAAATAGATATCTACACAGCATAGCAGAGTCTAAGGAGAATAAAAAAGGATGGGTGTTACATATAATATGGAAATTCTTCTGTGTTTCTGGAGAAGTGATGTTTAGTACTCCAGATTAAAATGGTCTGGATTCATCTACTATATCCCTGACCAGGACCTATCCCATGAAGCGAAAACAGCAAGTTTAAGGTTTTCCCAATAGGATACGGCACCATGGATTTGTGCATAGTAGGCAATTACAAAAAGTAAAAAATGTATATTAGACAATTAAAAAGAGTAAAAAAAAAATATTACACAAATAAAAAATGTTTATATTAGGCAAATAAATTGTAAAAAAATGTATATTAGACTATTAAAAAAGTAAAAAATATATATTAAACAATTAAAAAAAGTGAAAAACGTATATTAGACAATTAAAAAAAGTAAAAATATGTATTAGACAATTAAAAAAGTAAAAAATGTATATTAGACATATAAAAAAAGTGAAATATTGTATATTAGACAATTGAAAACAGTAAAAATGTATATTAGACAATTAAAAAAGTAAAAAATGTATATTAGACAATAAAAAAGGAAAAATGTATATCAGACAATTAAAAATATATATTAGACAATTAAAATATGTAACAAATGTATTTTAGACAATAAAAAAAGTAAAAAAATGTATATTATTCAATTAACAAAAGTAAAAACATTTATATTAGACAATTAAAAAAATATATATATATATATTAGACAATTAAAAAAAGTAAACAAATGTATATTAGACAATTCAAAAAGGAAAAAATGTATATAAGACAATTAAAAAAAGTAAAACATATATATTAGACAAATTAAAAAACGTAAAAATGTATATTAGACAATGAAAATGTAAAAAATTATATTAGACAATTAAAAAAATGTAAAAAATATATATTAGACAATTAAAATATGAAAAATGTACATTAGACAATTAAAAAAAGTGGAAAACGTATATTAGAGAATTAAAAAAAGTAAAAATATGTATTAGACAATTAAAAAAAGTAACAAATGTATATTAGACAATTAAAAAAGTAAAAAATATATATTAGGCAATTAAAAAAAGTAAAAAATGTATATTAGAAAATTGAAAAAAATAAAAATATATATTAGAAAATTAAAATATAAAAAATGTACTTTAGACAATTTAAAAAAGGGTAAAACGTATATTAGACAATTAAAAAAAGTAAAAATATGTATTAGACAATTAAAAAAAGTGAAAAATGTATATTAGACAATGAAAAAAGTAAAAATTGTATATTAGATAATTAAAAAAAGTAACAAATATATATTAGAAAATTAAAAATTTAAATGCAATATAAATCGCTACATACTGTCCTCCTGAGTAATCTTTCCTCTTCCCGCTCATTACTAATGTTTCTCTTCGTAATTCTTCCACACGCAGTAACCCCTTGTGCTTTAGTTGCTTTACTGCCTTACTTGTTGAACTCTCTTCCGGCTCCATGTTTTCCAGCCAACTTTAATCTTCAAATATTTAAATTCAATGTCAATCGCTAACTACTGTCCTCTTGATTAATCTTTCCTCTTCCCGCTGATTATTAATGTTTCTGTTCCTAATTCTTCCACACCCAGTCACCCCTTGTGTCTTAGTGGCTTTACTGCCTTTCTTGTGGAACACCCTTCCGGCTCCCTGCTATCCAGCCAACTTTAATCTTCAAATATTTAAATGCAATGTCAATCGCTACCTACTGTCCTCTTGATTAATCTTTCCTCTTCCCGCTCATTATTAATGTTTCTATTCCTAATTCTTCCACATCCAGTAACCCTTTGTGTCTTAGTGGCTTCACTGCCTTAGTTGTGGAACTTCCTTCCGGCTCCATGTTTTCCAGCCAACTTTAATCTTCAAATATTTAAATTCAATGTCAATCGCTAACTACTGTCCTCTTGATTAATCTTTCCTCTTCCCGCTGATTATTAATGTTTCTGTTCCTAATTCTTCCACACCCAGTCACCCCTTGTGTCTTAGTGGCTTTACTGCCTTTCTTGTGGAACACCCTTCCGGCTCCCTGCTATCCAGCCAACTTTAATCTTCAAATATTTAAATGCAATGTCAATCGCTAACTACTGTCCTCTTGATTAATCTTTCCTCTTCCCGCTCATTATTAATGTTTCTATTCCTAATTCTTCCACATCCAGTAACCCTTTGTGTCTTAGTGGCTTTACTGCCTTAGTTGTGGAACTTCCTTCCGGCTCCATGCTTTCCAGCCAACTTTAATCTTCAAATATTTAAATGCAATGTCAATCGCTACCGACTGTCCTCTTGAGTAATCTTATCTCTTCCCGCTCATTATTAATGTTTCTGTTCCTAATTCTTCCACACCCAGTAACCCCTTGTGTCTTAGTGGTTTTACTGACTTGCTTGTGGAACTCCTTTCCGGCTCCATGCTTTCCAGCCAACTTTAATCTTCAAATATTTATATGCAATGTCAATTGCTATCTATTGTCCTCCTGAGTAATCTTTCCTCTTCCCGCACATTATTAATGTTTCTCTTCCTAATAATTCCACAGCCAGTAACCCCTTGTGTCTTAGTGGCTTTACTGCCTTACTTGTTGAATTCCCTTCCGGCTCCATGCTTTCCAGCCAACTTTAATCTTCAAATATTTAAATGCAATATCAATTACTATCTGCTGTCCTCCTGATTAATCTTTGTTCATCCCGTCATCATTAATGTTTCTATTCCAAATTCTTCCACATCCTGTAACCGTTTGCGTCTTAGTGGCTTTACTGCCTTGGTTGTGGATCTCCTTTCCGTCACCATGGTTTCCAGCCTACTTTAATCTTCAAATATTTAAATTCAATGTCAATCGCTACCGACTGTCCTCTTGAGTAATCTTACCTCTTCCCGCTCAGTATTAATGTTTCTGTTCTTAATTCTTCCACACTCAGTAACCCCTTGTGTCTTAGTGGCTTTACTGCCTTGCTTGTGGAACTCCCTTCCAGCTCCATGCTTTCCAGCCAACTGTAATCTTCAAATATTTAAATGCAATATCAATTACTATCAGCTGTCCTCCTGATTACTATTTCTTCTTCCCGCACATTATTAAACAGAATAAAAAATCAAAATCGTTGTAAATTATAATAAATAACTTATTCCAGCAGCGAAGAAAGAGTCTAGGGGTCTGCTACAGATTCTCTACACTCTGATATGAGTCCAGAAAAATAAAATAACAATCGTACATTTTTAAATAATTTAGTTTGTTTTTTTGTAGTTGTTGTTATTGCTTATTTACTTGCTGCGTAGAAATTAAATTCTCTTTTCTTTTTCATGGGTGATTTCTCTTATTTTGGTTTTGGTGAATAAATATTTTCGGTCTTATAAAAAGAGACAACTTTTTTTTTACCAAACATTTGTTTGAAATTAAAAACTTACTTTTCTGTTTTGTTTGAGTCCTTTTTTTACAACCGTCTCAGTCATTTTCAAGAACATCCAGTCAATTTGGGGAATATTAATTTCAAATTTAAACACCCATGTATCATGTAAGTGGTGACAGCATGTGTACAAGTGTTTCACGGAGTTTGACAACACTGGAAACTGAGTACACAAATATTTCATCTTCTACGCAGTGTCCCTTCAGGACGTGGTTGAACATGACCGATAACTCGGACAGCTTTTTACCAAGAACCACTACTTTGTGTAACAGACTCCTGAGAGGGTACTTCCTTTAAATCAAGATTTAACCGTTACTTTTCCTACATATCCTCATAAACTGCACTTCTTACCTCCTTGTCTAACGTGAATCAACCTCAGTAACACTTGACTTTGAATTGGCTTTGGGTTTTGTGAACAATTAGTAAAATAATTATTTTAATTATCTAAGGAATGGTGATTGGCAGTGCACCTCCACACATATGAAGTGTGATCTATCTATTTCTTGAAACCACATGGCCATAACTATGAACAGGGCTATAATAACTGCAACATGTTAGTCATTGGCAAACTTCACATTGTCTAATATACATTTTTTTACATTTCTAATTGTCTAATATAAATATTTTAATTTTTTTAATTGTCTAATATACATTTTTTTACTTTTTAACTGTCTAATATAGTTTTGTAATTTTTTTAATTGTCTAATATACATTTTTAACATTTTAATTGCCTAATATACATTTTTTAATTTTTTTAATTGTCTAATATGTATTTTTTACATTTTAATTGTCTAATATACATTTTTAATTGTCTAATATATATTTTTACTTTTTTCATTTGTCTAATATACATCTTTTGCTTTTTTTAATTGTATAATATACACGTTTTACTTTTTAATAGTCTAATATACATTTATTACTTTTTTTAATTGACAGATATAAATTTTTTACTTTTTTTAATTGTCTCATATACATTTTTTATTTTTTTTATTGTCTCATATACATTTTTTTATGTTTTAATTGTCTAATATACATTTTTACTTTTTGAATTGTCTAATATATATTTTTAAAATTTTTTTAATTGTCTAATATATATTTTTACTTTTTTAATTGTCTAATAAACATATTTTTACTTTTTTTGATTGTCTAATATACATTTTTAATCTTTTTTAATTGTCTAATATACATTTTTATTTTTTTAATTGTCCAATATATATTTTTTAGATTTTAATTGTCTAATATACATTTTTGACTTTTCTAATTTTCTAATATATGTTTTTACTTTTTTATTTGTCTAATATACATTTTTTTGGTTTTTATCATTGTCTAAGATACACTTTTTACTTTTTTAATTGTCTAATATACATTTATTACTTTTTCCGCAAATTAGCTAACATAAGTCCCCATACCGTTGAATTTCGCCTCGACTCTATTCAACCTGTCGAAAAAACTTTTGTTTTTATGGATAAGGCATGAAATTCTCGAAAATTTCACACCAATATTTTGAGGATTCGATAAAAATGAAAAATTAGAAATGCATTCTTATTGTGCACACTGGAATTCGGAGGCTGTAAATTGTCAGACGACATACCGCGCACCTGGCGAAAGCGCTACTTTTTACTATCGGAGCAAAAGAAAAATCCCTGTATACATAGACAAATCAAATAATTGCACACAATTTGATACCCATTTTGAAAATATTTGTTTTACTGGAAAAAAGTTATAAACAAGTGGAATATGACTTATTTCCCAGTTTAGGGCCGCATGACATTTTCCGCAAATGAACTAACACAATTCCCCATACCGTTGAATTTCGACTCGACACTAATCAAAGTGTCGAAAAAACATTTGTAATTATGGATAAGGCAAGAAATTCCCTACAATGGGACAGCAATATTTTGTTGATTCTATAAAAAGGAAAAATTAGAAATTCAGTCTTATTGTGCACACTGGAATTCGGACGCTGTAAATTGTCAGACGACATACCGCGCACATGGTGTAAGCAGTACTTTTTACTATCTGACCGAATGAAAAATCCCTGTAAACATAGACAAATCAAATAATTGCACACAATTTGATAATCATTTTGAAAATATTTCTTTTGCTGGAAAAAAGTTATAAACAAGTGAAATATGACTGATTTCCCAGTTGAGGGACGCATGAAATTTCCGCAAATGAGCTAAAACAAGTCCCGATACCGTTGAATTTCGACTCGACTCTAATAAAAGTGTCGAAAAAACATTTGTAATTATGGATAAGGCAAGAAATTCCCTACAATTGGACAACAATATTTTGTGGATTCTATAAAAAGGAAAAATTAGAAATGCAGTCTTATTGTGCACACTGGAATTCGGACGCTGTAAGTTGTCAGACGACATACCGCGAATATGGTGAAAGCTGTACTTTTTACTATCTGACCAAATGAAAAATCCCTGTATACATAGACCAACCAAATAATTACACACAATTTGGTACCCATTTTGAAAATATTTCTTTTACTAGAAAAAAGTTATAAACAAGTGAAATATGACTGATTACCCAGTTTAGGGCCGCATGACAATTTCCGCAAATGAGCTAACACAAGTGCCCATACCGTTGAATTTCGACACGACTCTATTCAAGGTGTCGAAGAAGCTTTTGTAATTATGGATAAGGCAAGAAATTCTCGACAATTGGACAGCAATATTTTGTGGATTCTTTAAAAAGGAAAAATTCAAAATGAATATTTATTGTGCACACTGGAATTCGGACGCTGTAAATTGTCAGACGACATAATGCGGACCTGGTGAAAACTCTACTTTTTACTATCTGAGGAAATGAAAAATCCCAGTATACATAGACAAATCAAATAATTGCACACAATTTGATACCCATTTTGAAAATATTTCTTTTACTGCAAAACAGTTATAAACAAGTGAAATATGACTGATTTCCCAGTTTAGGACCGCATGATAATTTCTGCAAACGAGGTAACACAAGTCCCCATACCGTTGAATTTCTTTTATAATTATGGATAAGGTAAGAAATTCCCGACAATTTCACACCAACAGATCAGAGGCCATGCTGCTGTACGTAGTCTGAAATCTTACATTAGCCGCTCAAATATGGACCGGAAACCAACAGATAAGATTCCATGCTGCTGGACGTAGTTTTTCTTTTGAAATATGCACCAGAAACCAACAGATCAGAATCATGGCTGCTGGACGTAGTGTAACATCTTACACAAGAGGCTCAAATATGGACCGGAAGCCTACAGGTCAGAGGCCATGCTTCGGGACGTAGTATAAAATCTTACATTAGACGCTCAAATATGGACCGGAAAACAACAGATCAGAGGCCATGCTGCTGGACGTAGTTTATCTTTTTACAATATACGCTCAAATATGCACCAGAAACCAAGAGATCAGAAACAGGGCTGCTGGACGTAGTGTATCATCTTACACAAGACGCTCAAATATTGACCGGAAGCCAACAGGTCAGAGGCCGTGCTGCTGGACGTAGTCTAAAATCTTACATTAGATGCTCAAATATGGACCGGAAACCAACAGATCAGAGGTCATGCTGCTGGGCGTTGTTTATCTTTTTACATTAGACGCTCAAATATGAACCAGAAACCAAGAGATCAGAAACAGGGCTGCTGGACGTAGTGTATCATCTTACACAACACCTTACAATATGGACCGGAATCCAACAGGCCAGAGGCCATGCTGCTGGGCGTAGTCTAAAATCTTACATTAGACGCTAAAATATGGACGGGAAAGCAGCAGGTCAGAGGCCATGCTGCTGGGCGTAGTTTATCTTTTTACATTAGACGCTCTAATATGCACCAGAGAAAAAACAGAACAGAATCATGGCTGCTGGACGTAGTGTATCATCTTACACAATACGCTCAAATATTGACCGGAAGCCAACAGATCAGCGGCCATGCTGCTGGACGTAGTTTATCTTTTTACATTAGACGCTCAAATATGCACCAGAATCCAAGAGATCAGAATCATGTCTGCTGGTCGTAGTGTATCATCTTACACATGAGGCTCAAATATGGAAGCGGAAGCCTACCGGTCAGAGGCCATGCTGCTGGACGTAGTCTAAAATCTTACATTAGACGCTCAAATATGGACCGGAAAACAACACATCAGAGGCCATGCTGCTAGACGTATTTTATCTTTTTACATTAGAAGCTCAAATATGTACCAGAAACCAACAGATTAGAAACATGGCTGCTGGACCTAGTGTATCATCTTACACAAGACGCTCAAATATGGACCGGAAGCCAACAGGTCAGAGGCCATGCTGCTGGACGTAGTCTAAAATCTTACATTAGACGCTCAAATATGGACCGGAAACCAACAGATCAGAGGCCATGCTGCTGGACGTAGTTTATCTTTTTACATTAGACGCTCAAATATGCACCAGAATCCAAGAGATCAGAATCATGGCTGCTGAACGTAGTGTATCATCTTACACAAGAGTCTCAAATATGGACCGGAAGCCTACAGGTCAGAGGCCATGCTGCTGGACGTAGTCTAAAATCTTACATTAGACGCTCAAATATGGACCGGAAAACAACATATCAGAGGCCATGCTGCTGGACGTAGTTTATCTTTTTACATTAGAAGCTCAAATATGTACCAGAAACCAACAGATCAGAATCATGGCTGCTGGACGTAGTGTATCATCTTACACAAGACGCTCAAATATTGACCGGAAACCAACAGATCAGAGGCCGTGCTGCTGGACGTAATTCATCTTTTTACATTAGACGCACAAATATGCACCAGAAACCAAGAGATCAGAAGCAGGGCTGCTGGACGTAGTGTATCATCTTACACAAGACGCTCCACTATGGACCGGAAGCCAACAGGTCAGAGGCCATTCTGCAGGACGTAGTCTAAAATCTTACATTAGATGCTCAAATATGGACCGGAAACAAACAGATCAGTGGCCATGCTGCTAGACGTAGTTTATCTTTTTATATCTTACACGAGACGCTCAAATATGGACCGGAAGCCAAGAGGTCAGAGGCCATGCTGCTGGACGTAATCTAAAATCTTACATTAGACGCACAAATATTGACCGGAAACCAACAGATCACAGGCCATGCTGCTGGGCGTAGTTTATCATTTTAGATTAGACGCTCATATATGCACCAGAAACCAAGATATCAGAAACAGGGCTGCTGGACGTAGTGCATCATCTTACACAAGACGCTCAAATATGGACCGGAAGCTAACAGGTCAGAGGCCATGCTGCTGGACGTAGTCTAAAATCTTACATTAGACGCTCAAATATGTACCAAAAACCAACAGATCAGAGGCCATGCTGCTGGTCGTAGTTTATCTTTTTACACTAGACGCTCAAATATGCACCACAAACAAACAGATTAGAATAATGGCTGCTGGACGTAGTGTATCATCTTCCACAAGACGCTCAAATATGGACCGGAAGCCAACAGGTCAGAGGCCATGCTGCTGGCCGTAGTCTAAAATCTTACATTAGACGCTCAAATATGGACCGGAAGCCAACAGATCAGAGGCCATGCTGCTGGACGTAGTTTATCTATTTATATTAGAAGCTCAAATATGTACCAGAAACCAACAGATCAGAAACATGGCTGCTGGACGTAGTGTATCATCTTATACAAGACGCTCAAATATTGACCGGAAGCCAACAGGTCAGAGGCCATGCTGCTGGACGTAGTGTAAAATCTTTCATTAGACTCTCAAATATGGACCGGAAACCAACAGATCAGAGGTCATGCTGCTGGACGTAGTTTATCTTTTTACATTAGACGCTCAAATATGCACCAGAATCCAAGTGATCCGAATCATGGCTGCTGGACGTAGTGTATCATCTTACACAAGACGCTCAAATATGGACCGGAAGCCAACAGGTCAGAGGCCATGCTGCTGGACGTAGTCAAATATCTTACATTAGACGCTAAAATATTGACCGGAAACCAACAGATCAGAGGCCGTGCTGCTGGACGTAATTTATCTTTTTACATTAGACGCACAAATATGCACCAGAAACCAAGAGATCAGAAACAGGGCTGCTGGACGTAGTGTATCATCTTACACAAGACGCTCCAATATGGACCTGAAGCCAACAGGTCAGAGGCCATTCTGCAGGACGTAATCTAAAAACTTACATTAGACGCTCAAATATGGACCGGAAACAAACAGATCAGTGACGATGCTGCTAGACGTAGTTTATCTTTTTACATTAGACGCACAAATATGCACCAGAAACCAAGAGATCTGAAACAGATCTGTTGGACGTAGTGTATCATCTTACACGAGACGCTCAAATATGGACCGGAAGCCAAGAGGTCAGAGGCCATGCTGCTGGACGTAATCTAAAATCTTACATTAGACGCACAAATATTGACCGGAAACCAACAGATCAGAGGCCATGCAGCTGGGCGTAGTTTATCATTTTACATTAGACGCTCATATATGCACCAGAAACCAAGATATCAGAATCATGGCTGCTGGACGTAGTGCATCATCTTACACAAGACGCTCAAATATAGACCGGAAACCAATAGATCAGAGGCCATGCTGCTGGACGTAGTCTAAAATCTTACATTAGACATTCAAATATGCACCACAAAACAACAGATCAGAATTATGGCTGCTGGACGTAGTGTATCATATTACACAAGACGCTCAAATATGGACCGGAAGCCAACATGTCAGAGGCCATGCTGGTGGACGTAGTCTAAAATCTTACATTAGACGCTCAAATATTGACCGGAAACCAACAGATCAGAGGCCGTGCTGCTGGACGTAATTTATCTTTTTACATTAGACGCTCAAATATGCAGCAGAAACCAACAGATCAGAATCATATCTGCTGGACGTAGTGTATCCTCTGACAGAAGACGCTTAAATATGGACCGGAAGCCAACGGATTAGAGGCCATGCTGCTGGACGTAGTTTATCTTTTTGCATTAGACGCTCAAATATGCACCAGAAACCAAGACATCAGAAACAGGGCTGCTGGACGTAGTGTATCATCTTACATAAGACGCTCAAATATGGACCGGAAGCCAACAGGTCAGAGGCCATGCTGCTGGCCGTAGTCTAAAGTCTTACATTAGACGCTCAAATATGGACCGGAAACCAACAGGTCAGAGGCCATGCTTCAGGACCTAGTTTATCTTTTTGCATTAGACGCTCAAATATGCACCAGAAACCAAATGATCAGAATCATATCTGCTGGACGTAGTGTATCATCTTACAGAAGACGCTCAAATATAGACCGGAAGCCAACGGATTAGAGACCATGCTGCTGGACGTAGTTTATCTTTTGACATTAGACGCTCAAATATGCACCAGAATCCAAGAGTTCCGAATCATGGCTGCTTGACGTAGTGTATCATCTTACACAAGACGCTCAAATATGGACCGGAAGACAACAGGTCAGAGGCCATGCTGCTGGACGTAGTCTAAAATCTTACATTAGACGCTCAAATATTGACCGGAAACCAACAGATCAGAGGCCGTGCTGCTGGACGTAATTTATGTTTTTACATTAGACGCTCAAATATGCAGCAGAAACCAACAGATCAGAATCATGGCTGCTGGACGTAGTGTATCATCTTACACAAGACGCACAAATATGGACCTGAAGCCAACAGTACAGAGGCCATGCTGCTTGAGGTAGTCTAAAATCTTACATTAGACGCTCAAATATGGACCGGAAACCAATAGATCAGAGGCCATACTGCTAGACGTAGTTTATCTTTTTACATTAGACGCTCAAATATCCGCCAGAAACCAAAAGATCAGAATCATATCTGCTGGACGTAGTGTATCCTCTTAACAAAGACGCTTAAATATGGACCGGAAGCCAACGGATTAGAGGCCATGCTGCTGGACGTAGTTTATCTTTTTACATTAGACGCTCAAATATGCACCAGAAACCAAGACATCAGAAACAGAGCTGCTGGACGTAGTGTATCATCTTACATAAGACGCTCAAATATGGACCGGAAGCCAACAGGTCAGAGGCCATGCTCCTGGCCGTAGTCTAAAATCTTACATTAGACGCTCAAATATGGAACGGAAACCAACAGATCAGAGGCCATGCTTCAGGACGTAGTTTATCTTTTTGCATTAGACGCTCAAATATGCACCATAAACCAAGAGATCAGAAACAGGGCTGAAGGTCGTAATGTATCATCTTACACAAGACGCTGAAATATGGACGAGGAGCCAACAGGTCAGAGGCCATGCTGCTGGACGTAGTCTAAAATCTTACATTAGACGCTCAAATATCGACCGGAATCCAACAGATCAGTGGTCATGCTGCTGGACGTAGTTTATCTTTTTACATTAGACGCTCAAATATGCACCAGAATCCAAGAGTCCCGGCCATGCTGCTGGTCGTAGTCAAATATCTTACATTAGACGCTCAAATATTGACCGGAAACCAACAGATCAGAGGACGGGCTGCTTGACGTAATTTATCTTTTTACATTAGACGCACAAATATGCACCAGAAACCAAGAGATCAGAAACAGGGCTGCTGGACGTAGTGTATCATCTTACACAAGACTCACCAATATGGACCGGAAGACAACAGGTCAGAGGCCATTCTGCTGGACGTAGTCTAAAATCTTACATTAGACGCTCAAATATGGACCGGAAAGAAACAGATCAGAGGCCATGCTACTGGACGTAGTTTATCTTTGTACATTAGACGCTCAAATATTCACCAGAAACCAAGAGATCAGAAACAGGTCTGCTGGACGTAGTGTATCATCTTACACAAGACGCTCAAATATGGACCGGAATCCAACAGGTCAGAGGTCATGCTGCTGGCCGTAGTCTAAAATCTTACATTTGACGCTCAAATATGGACCGGAAACCAAAAGATCAGAGGACATGCTGCTAGACGTAGTTTATCTTTTTACATTAGAGCACAAATATGCACCAGAAACCAAGAGATCAGAAAGAGTTCTGCTGGACGTAATGTATCATTTTACACGAGACGCTCAAATATGGACCGGAAGCCAACAACTCAGAGGCCATGCTGCTGGACGTAGTCTAAAATCTTACATTAGACGCTCAAATATGGACCGGAAAACAACAGATCAGAGGCCATGCTTCTGGACGTAATTTATCTTTTTACATTAGACGCACAGATAGGCACCAGAAACCAAGAGATCAGAAACAGGGCTGCTGGACGTAGTATATAATCTTACACAAGACGCTCAAATATGGAACGGAAGCCAACAGGTCAGAGGCCATGCTGCTGGACGTAGACTAAAATCTTACATTAGACGCTCAAATATGGACCGGAAACCAACAGATCAGAGGGCATGCTGCTGGACGTAGTTTATCTTTTTACATTAGACGCTCAAATATGCACCAGAAACCAACAGATCAGAATCATGGCTGCTGGACGTAGTGTGTAATCTTACACAAGACGCTCAAATATGGACCGGAAGGCAACAGGTCAGAGGCCATGCTGCTGGTTGTAGTCTAAAATCTTACATTAGACGCTCAAATATGGACGGGAAACCAAGAGATCAGAGGCTATGCTGCTGGACGTAGTTTATCTATTTATATTAGAAGCTCAAATATGTACCAGAAACCAACAGATCAGAATCATGGCTGCTGGACGTAGTGTATCATCTTACACAAGACGCTCAAATATGGACCGGAAGCCAACAGGTCAGAAGCCATGCTGCTGGATGTAGTGTAAAATCTTTCATTAGACGCTCAAATATGGACCGGAAACCAACAGATCAGAGGTCATGCTGCTGGACGTAGTTTATCTTTTTACATTAGACATTCAAATATGCACCACAAAACAACAGATCAGAATCATGGCTGCTGGACGTAGTGTATCATCTTACACAAGACGCTCAAATATGGACCGCAAGCCAAAATTTTTAGAGGCCATGCTGGTGGACGTAATCTAAAATCTTACATTAGACGCTCAAATATAGACCGGAAACCAATAGATCAGAGGCCATACTGCTAGACGTAGTTTATCTTTTTGCATTAGACGCTCAAATATCCGCCAGAAACCAAAAGATCAGAATCATATCTGCTGGCCGTAGTGTATCCTCTTACAGAAGACGCTTAAATATGGACCGGAAGCCAACGGATTAGAGGCCATGCTGCTGGACGTAGTTTATCTTTTTACATTAGACGCTCAAATATGCATCAGACACCAAGACATCAGAAACAGGGCTGCTGGACTTAGTGTATCATCTTACATAAGACGCTCAAATATGGACCGGTAGCCAACAGGTCAGAGGCCATGCTGCTGGCCGTAGTCTAAAATCTTACATTAGACGCTCAAATATGGACCGGAAACCAACAGATCAGAGGCCATGCTTCAGGACGTAGTTTATCTTTTTGCATTAGACGCTCAAATATGCACCATAAACCAAGAGATCAGAAACAGGGCTGTAGGTCGTAATGTATCATCTTACACAAGACGCTGAAATATGGACGAGGAGCCAACAGGTCAGAGGCCATGCTGCTGGACGTAGTCTAAAATCTTACATTAGACGCTCAAATATCGACCGGAATCCAACAAATCAGAAGCCATGCTGCTGGACGTAGTTTATCTTTCTACATTAGATGCTCAAATATGCACCAGAAACCAAGAGGTCAGAAACAGGGCTGCTGGACGTTGTGTATAATCTTGCACAAGACGCTCAAATATGGACCGGAAGCCAACAACTCAGAGGCCATGCTGCTGGACGTAGTCTAAAATCTTACATTAGACGCTCAAATATGGACCGGAAACCAACAGATCAGAGGCCATGCTTCTGGACGTAATTTATCTTTTTACATTAGACGCTCAAATATGCACCAGAAACCAAAAGATCAGAATCATGGCTGCTGGACGTAGTGTGTAATCTTACACAAGACGCTCAAATATGGACCGGTAGCCAACAGGTCAGAGGCCATGCTGCTGGCCGTAGTCTAAAATCTTACATTAGACGCTCAAATATGGACCGGAAACCAACAGATCAGAGGCCATGCTTCAGGACGTAGTTTATCTTTTTGCATTAGACGCTCAAATATGCACCAGAAACCAAGAGGTCAGAAACAGGGCTGCTGGACGTTGTGTATAATCTTGCACAAGACGCTCAAATATGGACCGGAAGCCAACAACTCAGAGGCCATGCTGCTGGACGTAGTGTATCATCTTACAGAAGACGCTCACATATGGACCGGAAGCCAACGGATTAGAGGCAATGCTGCTGGACGTAGTTTATCTTTTTACATTAGACGCTCAAATATGCACCAGAAACCAAGAGATCAGAAACAGGGCTGCTGGACGTAGTATATCATCTTACACAAGACGCTCAAATATGGAACGGAAGCCAACAGGTCAGAGGCCATGCTGCTGGTCGTAGACTAAAATCTTACATTAGACGCTCAAATATGGACCGGAAACCAACAGATCAGAGGGCATGCTGCTGGACGTAGTTTATCTTTTTACATTAGACGCTCAAATATGCACCAGAAACCAACAGATCAGAATCCTGGCTGCTGGACGTAGTGTGTAATCTTACACAAGACGCTCAAATATGGACCGGAAGGCAACAGGTCAGAGGCCATGCTGCTGGTTGTAGTCTAAAATCTTACATTAGACGCTCAAATATGGACGGGAAACCAAGAGATCAGAGGCTATGCTGCTGGACGTAGTTTATCTATTTATATTAGAAGCTCAAATATGTACCAGAAACCAACAGATCAGAATCATGGCTGCTGGACGTAGTGTATCATCTTACACAAGACGCTCAAATATGGACCGGAAGCCAACAGGTCAGAAGCCATGCTGCTGGATGTAGTGTAAAATCTTTCATTAGACGCTCAAATATGGACCGGAAACCAACAGATCAGAGGTCATGCTGCTGGACGTAGTTTATCTTTTTACATTAGACATTCAAATATGCACCACAAAACAACAGATCAGAATCATGGCTGCTGGACGTAGTGTATCATCTTACACAAGACGCTCAAATATGGACCGCAAGCCAAAATTTTTAGAGGCCATGCTGGTGGACGTAATCTAAAATCTTACATTAGACGCTCAAATATAGACCGGAAACCAATAGATCAGAGGCCATACTGCTAGACGTAGTTTATCTTTTTGCATTAGACGCTCAAATATCCGCCAGAAACCAAAAGATCAGAATCATATCTGCTGGCCGTAGTATATCCTCTTACAGAAGACGCTTAAATATGGACCGGAAGCCAACGGATTAGAGGCCATGCTGCTGGACGTAGTTTATCTTTTTACATTAGACGCTCAAATATGCATCAGAAACCAAGACATCAGAAACAGGGCTGCTGGACTTAGTGTATCATCTTACATAAGACGCTCAAATATGGACCGGAAGCCAACAGGTCAGAGGCCATGCTGCTGGCCGTAGTCTAAAATCTTACATTAGACGCTCAAATATGGACCGGAAACCAACAGATCAGAGGCCATGCTTCAGGACGTAGTTTATCTTTTTGCATTAGACGCTCAAATATGCACCATAAACCAAGAGATCAGAAACAGGGCTGTAGGTCGTAATGTATCATCTTACACAAGACGCTGAAATATGGACGAGGAGCCAACAGGTCAGAGGCCATGCTGCTGGACGTAGTCTAAAATCTTACATTAGACGCTCAAATATCGACCGGAATCCAACAAATCAGAAGCCATGCTGCTGGACGTAGTTTATCTTTCTACATTAGATGCTCAAATATGCACCAGAAACCAAGAGGTCAGAAACAGGGCTGCTGGACGTTGTGTATAATCTTGCACAAGACGCTCAAATATGGACCGGAAGCCAACAACTCAGAGGCCATGCTGCTGGACGTAGTCTAAAATCTTACATTAGACGCTCAAATATGGACCGGAAACCAACAGATCAGAGGCCATGCTTCTGGACGTAATTTATCTTTTTACATTAGACGCTCAAATATGCACCAGAAACCAAAAGATCAGAATCATATCTGCTGGACGTAGTGTATCATCTTACAGAAGACGCTCACATATGGACCGGAAGCCAACGGATTAGAGGCCATGCTGCTGGACGTAGTTTATCTTTTTACATTAGACGCTCAAATATGCATCAGAAACCAAGACATCAGAAACAGGGCTGCTGGACTTAGTGTATCATCTTACATAAGACGCTGAAATATGGAGCGGAAGCCAAAAGGTCAGAGGCCATGCTGCTGACCGTAGTCTAAAATCTTACATTAGACACTCAAATATGTACCAGAAACCAAAAGATCAGAATCATGGCTGCTGGACGTAGTGTATCATCTTACACAAGACGCTCAAATATGGACCGGAAGCCAACAGGTCAGAAGCCATGCTGCTGGACGTAGTGTAAAATCTTACATTAGACGCTCAAATATGGACCGGTAACCAACAGATCAGAGGCCATGCTGCTGGTCGTAGTTTATCTTTTTACATTAGACACTCAAATATGCACCAGAAACCAAGAGATCAGAAAGAGGGCTGCTGGACGTAGTGTATGATCTTACACAAGACGCTCAAATATGGACCGGAAGCCAACAGGTCAGAGGTCATGCTGCTGTACTTAATCAAAAATCTTAAATTAGACGCTCAAATATGAACCAGAAACCAACAGATCAGAGGCCATGCTGCTGGACGTAATTTATCTTTTTACATTAGACGCACAAGTATGCAACAGAAACCAAGAGATCAGAAACAGGGCTGCTGGACGCAGTGTATCATCTTACACAAGACGCTCCAATATGGACCGGAAGCCAACAGGTCAGAGGCCATTCTGCTGGACGTAGTCTAAAATCTTACATTAGACGCTCAAATATGGACCGGAAACAGACAGATCATAGGCCATGCTACTAGACGTAGTCTAAAATCTTACATTAGACGCTCAAATATGCACCAGAAACCAACAGATCAGAATCATGGCTGCTGGACGTAGTGTATCATCTTACACAAGACGCACAAATATGTACCGGAAACCAACAGATCAGAGGCCATGCTGCTGGGCGTAGTTTATCATTTTACATTAGACGCTCAAATATGCACCAGAAACCAACAGATCAGTATCATGACGGCTGGACGTAGTGTATCATCTTACACAAGACGCTCAAATATGGACCGGAAGCCAACAGGTCAGAGGCCATGCTGCTGGTCGTAGACAACAATCTTACATTAGACGCTCAAATATGGACCGGAAACCAACAGATGAGAGGCCATGCTACTGGACGTAGTTTATCTTTTTAAATTAGACGCTCAAATATGCACCAGAAAGCAAGAGATCAGAAACAGGGCTGCTGGACGTAGTGTATCATCTTACACAAGACGCTCAAATATGGACGTGAAGCCAACAGGACAGAGGCCATGCTGTGGACGTAGACAAAAATCTTACATTAGACGCACAAATATGTACCGGAAACCTACACATCAGAGGCCATGCTGCTGAACGTAGTTTACTTTTTACATTAGAGGCTCAAATCTGCACCAGAATCCAACAGATCAGAATCATGGCTGCTGGACGTAGTGTATCATCTTACACAAGACGCTCAAATGTGGACCGGAAACCAACAGATCAGAGGCCATGCTGCTGGGCCTAGTTTATCATTTTACATTAGACGCTCAAATATGCACCAGAAACCAACAGATCAGTATCATGACGGCTGGACGTAGTGTATCATCTTACACAAGACGCTCATATATGGACCGGAAGCCAATAGGTCAGAGGCCATGCTGCTGGACGTAGTCAAAAATCCTACATTAGACGCACAAATATGGACTGGAAAACAACAAATCAGAGGCCATGCTGCTGGACGTAGATTATCTTTTTAGATTAGACGCTCAAATATGCACCAGAAACCAAGAGATCAGAAACAGGGCTGCTGGACGTAGTGTACCATCTGACACAAGTCGCTCAAATATGGACCGGAAGCCAACAGGTCAGAGGCCATGCTGCTGGACGTAGTCTAAATCTTAAATTAGACGCCCAAATATGGACCGGAAACCAACAGATCAGAGGCCATGCTGCTGGACGTAGTTTATCTTTTTCCATTAGACGCTCAAATATGCACCAGAAACAAAGAGATCAGAAACAGGGCTGCTGGACGTAGTGTATCTTCTTATTCAAAACGCTCAAATATGGACCGGAAGCCAACAGTTCAGAGGCCATGCAGCTGGACGTAGACAAGAATCTTACATTAGACGCTCAAATATGGACCGGAAACTAACAGATGAGAGGCCATGCTACTGGACGTAGTTTATCTTTTTACATTAGACGCTAAATATGCACCAGAAAGCAAGAGATCAGAAACAGGGCTGCTGGACGTAGTGTATCATCTTACACAAGACGCTCAAATATGGACCTGAAGCCAACAGGACAGAGGCCATGCTGTGGACGTAGACAAAAATCTTACATTAGACGCACAAATATGTACCGGAAACCTACACATCAGAGGCCATGCTGCTGAACGTAGTTTATCTTTTTACATTAGACGCTCAAATATGCACCAGAAACCAACAGATCAGAATCATGGCTGCTGGACGTAGTGTATCATCTTACACAAGACGCTCAAATATGGACCGGAAACCAACAGATCAGAGGCCATGCTGCTGGACGTAATTTATCTTTTACATTAGACGCTCAAATATGCACCAGAAACCAACAGATCAGAATCATGGCTGCTGGACGTAGTGTATCATCTTACACAAGACGCTCATATATGGACCGGAAGCCAATAGGTCAGAGGCCATGCTACTGGACGTAGTCAAAAATCCTACATTAGACGCACAAATATGGACTGGAAAACAACAGATCAGAAGCCATGCTGCTGGACGTAGTTTATCTTTTTACATTAGACGCTCATATATGCACCAGAAACCAAGAGATCAGAAACAGGGCTGATGGACTTAGTGTACCATCTTACACAAGTCGCTCAAATATGGACCGGAAGCCAACAGGTCAGAGGCCATGCTGCTGGACGTAGTCTAAAATCTTACATTAGACGCTCAAATATGGACCGGAAACCAACAGATCAGAGGCCATGCTGCTGGACGTAGTTTATCTTTTTCCATTAGACGCTCAAATATGCACCAGAAACCAAGAGATCAGAAACAGGGCTGCTGGACGTAGTGTATCTTCTTATTCAAAACGCTCAAATATGGACCGGAAGCCAACAGCTCAGAGGCCATGCTGCTGGACGTAGTCTAATAATCTTCAATTAGACGCACAAATATGGACCGGAAACCAACAGATCATTGGCCATGCAGCTGGACGTAGTTTATCTTTTTACATTAGACACTCAAATATGCACCAGACACCAAGAGAGATAAATCAGGTTTGCTGGACGTAGTGTAGCATCTTACTCAAGACGCTCAAATATGGACCGGAAAACAACAGGTCAGAAGCCATGCTGCCGGACGTAGTCTAAAATCTTACATTAGACGCTCAAATATCGAACGGAAACCAACAAATCAGACGCCATACTGCTGGACGTAGTTTATCTTTCTACATTAAACGATCAAATATGCACCAGAAACCAAGAGATCAGAAACAGGGCTGCTGGAAGTAGTGTGTCATATTACACAAGACGCTCATATATGAAACGGAAGCCAACAGGTCAGAGGCCATACTGCTGGACGTAGTCTAAAATCTTATATTAGACGCTCAAATGTGGACCGTAAACCAACAGATCAGAGGCCATGCTAATGGACGTAGTTTATCTTTTTACATTAGACGCTCAAATATGCACCAGAAACCAAGAGACCAGAATCATGGCTGCTGGACGTAGTGTATCATCTTACACAAGACGCTCAAATATGGACCGGAAGCCAACAGGTCAGAGGCCATGCTGCTGGACGTAGTGTAAAATCTTACATAAGACGGTCAAATATGGACCGGTAACCAACAGATCAGAGGCCATGCTGCTGAACGTAGTTTAACTTTTTACATTAGACGCTCAAATATGCACCAGAAAGCAAGTGATCAGAAACAGGGCTGCTGGACGTTGTGTATCATCTTACACAAGACGCTCAAATATGGACCGGAAGCCGACAGGTCAGAAGCCATGCTGCTGGATGTAGTGTAAAATCATTCATTAGACGCTCAAATATGGACCGGAAACCAACAGATCAGAGGTCATGCTGCTGGACGTAGTTTATCTTTTTACATTAGACATTCAAATATGCACCACAAAACAATAGATCAGAATCATGGCTGCTGGACGTAGTGTATTATCTTACACAAGACGCTCAAATATGGACCGGGAGCCAACATTTTAGAGGCCATGCTGGTGGACGTAGTCTAAAATCTTACATTAGACGCTCAAATATAGACCGGAAACCAATAGATCAGAGGCCATACTGCTAGACGTAGTTTATCTTTTTGCATTTGACGCTCAAATATCCACCAGAAAACAAAAGATCAGAATCATATCTGCTGGAATTAGTGTATCCTCTTACAGAAGACGCTCAAATATGGTCCGGAAGCCAACGGATTAGAGGCCATGCTGCTGGACGTAGTTTATCTTTTTACATTAGACGCTCAAATATGCACCAGAAACCAAGACATCAGAAACAGGGCTGCTGGACGTAGTGTATCATCTTACATAAGACGCTGAAATATGGACCGGAAGCCAACAGGTCAGAGGCCATGCTGCTGGCCGTAGTCTTAAATCTTATATTAGACGCTCAAATATGAACCGGAAACCAACAGATCAGAGGCCATGCTGCTGGACGTAGTTTATCTTTTTACATTAGACGCTCAAATATGCAGCAGAAACCAACAGATCCGAATCATGGCTGCTGGACGTAGTGTATCATCTTATACAAGACGCTCAAATATGGACCGGGAGCCAACAGGTCAGAGGCCATGCTGCTGGACTTAATCTAAAATCTTACATTAGACGCACAAATATGGACCGGAAACAAACAGATCAGAGGCCATGCTGCTGGACGTAGTTTATCATTTTACATTAGACGCTCAAATATGCACCAGAAACCAACAGATCAGCATTAGGGCTGCTGGACGTAGTGTATCATCTTACACAAGACGCTCAAATATGGACCGGAAACCAACAGATCAGAGGCCATGCTGCTGGACGTAGTTTATCTTTTTACATTAGACGCTCAAATATGCACCAGAAACCGAGAGATCAGAAACAGGGCTGCTGGACGTAGTGTATCATCTTACACAAGACGCTCAAATATGGACCGGAAGCCAACAGGTCAGAGGCCATGCTGCTGTACGTAATCAAAAATCTTACATTAGACGCTCAAACATGAACCAGAAATCAACAGATCATAGGCCATGCTGCTGGACGTAATTTATCTTTTTACATTAGACGCACAAGTATGCAACAGAAACCAAGAGATCAGAAACAGGGCTGCTGGACGTAGTGTATCATCTTACACAAGACGCTCCAATATGGACCGGAAACAAACAGATCATAGGCCATGCTACTGGACGTAGTCTAAAATCTTACATTAGACGCTCAAATATGGACCGAAAACCAACAGATCAGAGGTCATGCTGCTAGACGTAATTGATCTATTTACATTAGACGCTCAAATATGCACCAGAAAGGAAGAGATCAGAATCGTGGTTGCTGGACGTAGTGTATCATCTTAGACAAGACGCTCAAATATGCATCGGAAGCAAACATGTCAGAGGCCATGCTGCTGGACGTAGTCTAAAATCTTACATTAGAGGCTCAAATATGGACCGGAAACCAACAGATCAGAGGCCATGCTGCTGGACGTAGTTTATCTTTTTACATTAGACGGTCAAATATGCACCAGACACCAAGAGATAAAAATCAGGTTTGCTGGACGTAGTGTAGCATCTTACTCAAGACGCTCATATATGGACCGGAAAACAACAGGTCAGTGGCAATGCTGCCGGACGTAGTCTAAAATCTTACATTAGACGCTCAAATATCGAACGGAAACCAACAAATCAGAGGACATACTACTGGACGTAGTTTATCTTTCTACATTAAACTCTCAAATATGCACCAGAAACCAAGAGATCAGAAACAGCGCTGCTGGAAGTAGTGTGTCATATTACAGAAGACGCTCATATATGTAACAGAAGCCAACAGGTCAGAGGCCATGCTGCTGGACTTAGTCTAAAATCTTATATTAGACGCTCAAATGTGGACCGGAAACCAACAGATCAGAGGCCATGCTAATGGACGTAGTTTATCATTTTACATTAGACGCACAAATATGCACCAGAAACCAACAGGTCAGTATCATGACTGCTGGACGTAGTGTATCATCTTACACAAGACGCTCAAATATGGACCGGAACCCAACAGGTCAGAGGCCATGCTGCTGGACGTAGACAACAATCTTACATTAGACGCTCAAATATGGACCGGAAACCAACAGATGAGAGGCCATGCTACTGGACGTAGTTTATCTTTTTACATTAGACGCTCAAATATGCACCAGAAAGCAAGAGATCAGAAACAGGGCTGCTGGACGTAGTGTATCATCTTACACAAGACGCTCAAATATGGACCTGAAGCCAACAGGACAGAGGCCATGCTGCTGGACGTAAATTATCTTTTTACATTAGACGCAAATTACGCAACAGAAACCAAGAGATCAGAAAAAGGGCTGCTGGACGTAGTGTATCATCTTACACAAGACGCTCCAATATCGACCGGAAGCCAACAGGTCAGAGGCCATTCTGCTGGACGAATTCTAAAATCTTACATTAGACGCTCAAATATGGACCGGAAACAAACAGATCATAGGCCATGCTACTGGACGTAGTCTAAAATCTTACATTAGACGCTCAAATATGGACCGAAAACCAACAGATCAGTGGTCATGCTGCTAGACGTAGTTGATCTTTTTACATTAGACGCTCAAATATGCACCAGAAACGAAGAGATCAGAATCGTGGTTGCTGGACGTAGTGTATCATCTTAGACAAGACGCACAAATATGCATCGGAAGCAAACAGGTCAGAGGCCATGCAGCTGGACGTAGTCTAAAATCTTACATTAGACGCTCAAATATGGACCGGAAACCAACTGATCAGAGGCCATGCTGCTGGACGTAGTTTATCTATTTACATTAGACGCTCAAATATGCACCAGAAACCAACAGATCAGAATCATGACTGCTGGACGTAGTGTATCATCTTACACAAGAAGGTCAAATATGGACCGGAAGCCAACAGGTGAGAGGCCATGCTGCTGGGCGTAGTCTAAAATCTTACATTAGACGCTCAAATATCGACCGGAAAACCACTGATCTGAGGCCATGCTGCTGGACGTAGTTTATCTTTTTACATTAGACGCTAAAATATGCACCAGAAACCAAGAGATCAGAGACAGGGCTGCTGGACGTAGTGTATCATCTTACACAAGACGCTCAAATATTGACCGGAAGCCAACAGGTCAGAGGCCATACTGCTGGACGTAGTCTAAAATATTACATCAGATTCCCAAATATGGACCGGGAAACAACAGTTCAGAGGCCATGTTGCTGGACGTAGTTTATCTTTTTACATTAGACGCTCAAATATGCACCAGAAACCACCAATTCAGAATCATGGCTGCAGGACGTAGTGTATCATCTGACACAAGACGCTCAAATAGGGAACGGAAACCAACAGATCAGAGGCCATGCTGCTGGGCGTAGTTTATTTTTTTACATTAGACGCTCAAATATGCACCAGAAACCAAGAGATCAGAGACAGGTCTGCTGGAACTAGTGTATCATCTTACACAAGACGCTCAAGTATGGACCGGAAGACAACAGGTCAGAGGCCATGCTGCTGGATGTAGTTTATCTTTTTACATTAGACGCTCAAATATGCAACAGAAACCATGAGATCAGTAACAGGGCTGCTGGACGTAGTGTATCATCTTACACAAGACGCTAAATTATTGACTAGAAGCCAACCCATTTTGAAAATATTTCTTTTACTGCAAAAAAGTTATAAACAAGTGAAATATGACTGATTTCCCAGTTTAGCGCCGCATGACAATTTCCGCAAATGAGCTAACACAAATCACCACACCGTTGAATTTCGCCTCGACTCTATTCAAGATGTCGAAAAAATCTTTTGCAATTAAGGATAAGGTAAGGAATTCCCGACAATTGGACACCAATATTGTGTGGATTCTATAAAAACGAAAAATTAGAAATGCAGACTTATTGTGCACACTGGAATACGGACGCTGTAAATTGTCAGACGACATACAGCGCACAGGCTGAAAGATGTACTTTTTACTATCTGACCAAATGAATAATCCCTGTAAACATAGATAAATCAAATAATTTCACACATTTTGATACCCATTTTGAAAATATTTCTTTTACTGGAAAAAATTTATAAAAAAGTGAAATATGACTGATTTCCGAGTTTAGGGCCGCATGACTATTACCGCAAATGAGCTAACACAAGTCCCCATACCGTTAAATTTCGCCTCGACTCAATTCAACGTGTCGAACAAACTTTTGTAATTATGGATAAGGCAAGAAATTCTCGACAATTTGACACCAATATTTTGTGGATTCTATAAAAAGGAAAAAGTAGAAATGCAGTCTTATTGTGCACACTGGAATTCGGACGCTGTAAATTGTCAGACGTCATGCCGCGCACATGGTGAAAGCTGTACTTTTTACTATCTGAGCAAATGAAAAATCCCTGTAAACATAGACAAATCAAATAATTGCACACAATTTGATACCCATTTTGAAAATATTTCTTTTACTAGAAAAAAGTTATAAAGAAGTGAAATATTACTGATTTCCTAGTTTAGGGCCGCATGACAATTTCCACAAATGAGCTAACACAAGTCCACATACCGTTGAATTTCGACTCGACTCTATTCAAGGTGTCGAAAAAACTTTTGTAATTATGGATAAGGCAAGAAATTCGCGACAATTGGACAGCAATATTTTGTGGATTCTATAAAATGGAAAAATTAAAAAGCATTCTTATTGTGCACACTGGAATTCGGACGCTGTATATTTTCAGACGACATAACGCGCACATCGTGAAAGCTGTACTTTTTACTATCTGAGCAAAAGAAAAATCCCTGTATACATAGACAAATCAAATAATTGCAAACAATTTGATACCCATTTTGAAAATATATCTTTTACTGGAAAAAAGTTATAAAAACGTGAATTATGACTGATTACCCAGTTTAGGTCCGCAAGAAAATCCGCAAATGAGCTAACACTAGTCCCCATACCGTTGAATTTTGCCTCGACTCTATTCAAGGTGTCGAACAAACTTTTGTAATTATGGATAAGGCAAGAAATTCCCGACAATTTGAAACCAATATTTTGTGGATTCTATAAAAAGGAAAAATTACAAATGCAGTCTTATTGTGCACACTGGAATTCTGACGCTGTAAATTGTCAGACGACATACCGCGCACATAGTGAAAACTGTACTTTTTACTATCTGACCAAATGAAACATCCCTGTAAACATTGATAAATCAAATATTTTCAAACAATTTGATACCCATTTTGAAAATATTTCTTTTACTGGAAAAAAGTTATAAACAAGTGAAATATCACTGATTTCCCAGTTTAGGGCCGCATGACAATTTCCGCAAATGAGATAACAGAAGTCCCCATACCGTTGAATTTTGCCTCGACTCTATTCAAGGTGTCGAAAAAACTTTTGTAATTATGGATAAGGCAAGAAATTCCCCACAATTTGACACCAATATTTTGTGGATTCTATAAAATGGAAAAAGTAGAAATGCAGTCATATTGTGCACACTGGAATTCGGTCGCTGTAAATTGTCAGACGTCATGCCGCGCACATGGTGAAAGCTGTACTTTTTACTATCTGAGCAAATGAAAAATCCCTGTAAACATAGACATATCAAATAATTGCACACAATTTGATACCCATTTTGAAAATATTTCTTCTACTGAAAAAAAGTTATAAACAAGTGAAATATTACTGATTTCCTAGTTTAGGGCCGCATGACAATTTCCACAAATGAGCTAACACAAGTCCCCATACCGTTGTATTTCGCCTCGACTCTATTCAAGGTGTCGAAAAAACTTTCGTAATTATGGATAAGGTAAGGAATTCCCGACAATTGGACAGCAATATTTTGTGGATTCTATAAAAATGAAAAATTACAAATGCAGTCTTATTGTGCACACTGGAATTTGGACGCTGTAGATTGTCAGACGACATACCGCGCACATGGTGAAAGCTGTACTTTTTACTATCTGAGCAAAAGACAAATCCCTGTATACATAGACAAATCCAATAATTGCACACAATTTGATACCCATTTTGAAAATATTTCTTTTACTAGAAAAAAGTTATAAACAAGTGAAATATGACTGATTTCCCAGTTTAGGGCCGCATGACAATTTCCACAAATGAGCTAACACAAGTCCCCATACCGTTGAATTTCGACTCGACTCTATTCAAGGTGTCGAAAAAACTTTTGTAATTATGGATAAGGCAAGAAATTCGCGACAATTGGACAGCAATATTTTGTGGATTCTATAAAATGGAAAAATTACAAATGCATTCTTATTGTGCACACTGGAATTCGGACGCTGTATATTTTCAGACGACATACCGCGCACATAGTGAAAGCTGTACTTTTTACTATCTGAGCAAAAGAAAAATCCCTGTATACATAGACAAATCAAATAATTACAAACAATTTGATACCCATTTTGAAAATATATCTTTTACTGGAAAAAAGTTATAAAAACGTGAATTATGACTGATTACCCTGTTTAGGTCCGCATGAAAATCCGCAAATGTGCTAACACTAGTCCCCATACCGTTGAATTTTGCCTCGACTCTATTCAAGGTGTCGAACAAACTTTTGTAATTATGGATAAGGCAAGAAATTCCCGACAATTTGACACCAATATTTTGTGGATTCTATAATAAGGAAAAATTACAAATGCAGTCTTATTGTGCACACTGGAATTCTGACGCTGTAAATTGTCAGACGACATACCGCGCACATGGTGAAAGCTGTACTTTTTACTATCTGACCAAATGAAACATCCCTGTAAACATTGATAAATCAAATAATTGCACACAATTTGATACCCATTTTGAAAATATTTCTTTTACTGGAAAAAAGTTATAAACAAGTGAAATATCACTGATTTCCCAGTTTAGGGCCGCATGACAATTTCCGCAAATGAGATAACAGAAGTCCCCATACCGTTGAATTTTGCCTCGACTCTATTCAAGGTGTCGAAAAAACTTTTGTAATTATGGATAAGGCAAGAAATTCCCCACAATTTGACACCAATATTTTGTGGATTCTATAAAATGGAAAAAGTAGAAATGCAGTCATATTGTGCACACTGGAATTCGGACGCTGTAAATTGTCAGACGTCATGCCGCGCACATGGTGAAAGCTGTACTTTTTACTATCTGACCAAATGAAAAATCCCTGTAAACATAGACATATCAAATAATTGCACACAATTTGATATCCATTTTGAAAATATTTCTTCTACTGGAAAAAAGTTATAAACAAGTGAAATATGACTGATTTCCTAGTTTAGGGCAGCATGACAATTTCCACAAATGAGCTAACACAAGTCCCCATACCGTTGTATTTCGAATCGACTCTATTCAAGGTGTCGAAAAAACTTTCGTAATTATGGATAAGGTAAGGAATTCCCGACAATTGGACAGCAATATTTTGTGGATTCTATAAAAAGGAAAAATTACAAATGCAGTCTTATTGTGCACACTGGAATTTGGAAGCTGTAGATTGTCAGACGATATACCGCGCACATGGTGAAAGCTGTACTTTTTACTATCTGAGCAAAAGACAAATCCCTGTATACATAGACAAATCAAATAATTGCACACAATTTGATACCCATTTTGAAAATATTTCTTTTACTGGAAAAAAGTTATAAAAAAGTGAATTATGACTGATTACCCAGTTTAGGTCCGCATGAAAATTTCCGCAAATGAGCTAACACTAGTCCCCATACCGTTGAATTTTGCCTCGACTCTATTCAACGTGTTGAAAAAACTTTTGTAATTATGGATAAGGCAAGAAATTCTCGACATTTTGACACCAATATTTAGTGGATTCTCTAAAAAGGAAAAAGTAGAAATGCATTCATATTGTGCACACTGGAATTCGGACGCTGTAAATTGTCAAACGACATACCGCGCACATGGTGAAAGCTGTACTTTTTACTATCTGAGCAAATGAAAAATCCCTGTAAACATAGACAAATCAAATAATTGCACACAATTTGATACCCATTTTGAAAATATTTCTTTTACTGGAAAAAAGTTATAAACAAGTGAAATATGACTGATTTCCCAGTTTAGGGCCGCATGACAATTTCCGCAAATGAGATAACACAAGTCCCCATACCGTTGAATTTTGCCTCGACTCTATTCAAGGTGTCGAAAAAACTTTTGTAATTATGGATAAGGCAAGAAATTCCCCACAATTTGACACCAATATTTTGTGGATTCTATAAAATGGAAAAAGTAGAAATGCAGTCATATTGTGCACACTGGAATTCGGTCGCTGTAAATTGTCAGACGTCATGCCGCGCATATGGTGAAAGCTGTACTTTTTACTATCTGAGCAAATGAAAAATCCCTGTAAACATAGACATATCAAATAATTGCACACAATTTTATACCCATTTTGAAAATATTTCTTCTACTGGAAAAAAGTTATAAACAAGTGAATTATGACTGATTTCCTAGTTTAGGGCCGCATGACAATTTCCACAAATGAGCTAACACAAGTCCCCATACCGTTGTATTTCGAATCGACTCTATTCAAGGTGTCGAAAAAACTTTCCTAATTATGGATAAGGTAAGGAATTCCCGACAATTGGACAGCAATATTTTGTGGATTCTATAAAAAGGAAAAATTACAAATGCAGTCTTATTGTGCACACTGGAATTTGGACGCTGTAGATTGTCAGACGATATACCGCGCACATGGTGAAAGCTGTACTTTTTACTATCTGAGCAAAAGACAAATCCCTGTATACATAGACAAATCAAATAATTGCACACAATTTGTTACCCATTTTGAAAATATTTCTTTTACTGGAAAAAAGTTATAAAAAAGTGAATTATGACTGATTACCCAGTTTAGGTCCGCATGAAAATTTCCGCAAATGATCTAACACTAGTCCCCATACCGTTGAATTTTGCCTCGACTCTATTCAACGTGTCGAAAAAACTTTTGTAATTATGGATAAGGCAAGAAATTCCCGACATTTTGACACCAATATTTAGTGGATTCTCTAAAAAGGAAAAAGTAGAAATGCATTCATATTGTGCACACTGGAATTCGGACGCTGTAAATTGTCAAACGACATACCGCGCACATGGTGAAAGCTGTACTTTTTACTATCTGAGCAAATGAAAAATCCCTGTAAACATAGATAAATCAAATAATTGCACACAATTTGATACCCATTTTGAAAATATTTCTTTTACTAGAAAAAAGTTATAAACAAGTGAAATATGACTGATTTCCCAGTTTAGGGCCGCATGACAATTTCCACAAATGAGCTAACACAAGTCCCCATACCGTTGAATTTCGACTCGACTCTATTCAAGGTGTCGAAAAAACTTTTGTAATTATGGATAAGGCAAGAAATTCGCGACAATTGGACAGCAATATTTTGTGGATTCTATAAAATGGAAAAATTACAAATGCATTCTTATTGTGCACACTGGAATTCGGACGCTGTATATTTTCAGACGACATACCGCTCACATAGTGAAAGCTGTACTTTTTACTATCTGAGCAAAAGAAAAATCCCTGTATACATAGACAAATCAAATAATTGCACACAATTTGATACCCATTTTGAAAATATTTCTTTTACTGGAAAAAAGTTATAAAAAAGTGAATTATGACTGATTACCCAGTTTAGGTCCGCATGAAAATTTCCGCAAATGAGCTAACACTAGTCCCCATACCGTTGAATTTTGCCTCGACTCTATTCAACGTGTTGAAAAAACTTTTGTAATTATGGATAAGGCAAGAAATTCCCGACATTTTGACACCAATATTTAGTGGATTCTCTAAAAAGGAAAAAGTAGAAATGCATTCATATTGTGCACACTGGAATTCGGACGCTGTAAATTGTCAAACGACATACCGCGCACATGGTGAAAGCTGTACTTTTTACTATCTGAGCAAATGAAAAATCCCTGTAAACATAGACAAATCAAATAATTGCACACAATTTGATACCCATTTTGAAAATATTTCTTTTACTGGAAAAAAGTTATAAACAAGTGAAATATGACTGATTTCCCAGTTTAGGGCCGCATGACAATTTCCGCAAATGAGATAACACAAGTCCCCATACCGTTGAATTTTGCCTCGACTCTATTCAAGGTGTCGAAAAAACTTTTGTAATTATGGATAAGGCAAGAAATTCCCCACAATTTGACACCAATATTTTGTGGATTCTATAAAATGGAAAAAGTAGAAATGCAGTCATATTGTGCACACTGGAATTCGGTCGCTGTAAATTGTCAGACGTCATGCCGCGCATATGGTGAAAGCTGTACTTTTTACTATCTGAGCAAATGAAAAATCCCTGTAAACATAGACATATCAAATAATTGCACACAATTTTATACCCATTTTGAAAATATTTCTTCTACTGGAAAAAAGTTATAAACAAGTGAATTATGACTGATTTCCTAGTTTAGGGCCGCATGACAATTTCCACAAATGAGCTAACACAAGTCCCCATACCGTTGTATTTCGAATCGACTCTATTCAAGGTGTCGAAAAAACTTTCCTAATTATGGATAAGGTAAGGAATTCCCGACAATTGGACAGCAATATTTTGTGGATTCTATAAAAAGGAAAAATTACAAATGCAGTCTTATTGTGCACACTGGAATTTGGACGCTGTAGATTGTCAGACGATATACCGCGCACATGGTGAAAGCTGTACTTTTTACTATCTGAGCAAAAGACAAATCCCTGTATACATAGACAAATCAAATAATTGCACACAATTTGTTACCCATTTTGAAAATATTTCTTTTACTGGAAAAAAGTTATAAAAAAGTGAATTATGACTGATTACCCAGTTTAGGTCCGCATGAAAATTTCCGCAAATGATCTAACACTAGTCCCCATACCGTTGAATTTTGCCTCGACTCTATTCAACGTGTCGAAAAAACTTTTGTAATTATGGATAAGGCAAGAAATTCCCGACATTTTGACACCAATATTTAGTGGATTCTCTAAAAAGGAAAAAGTAGAAATGCATTCATATTGTGCACACTGGAATTCGGACGCTGTAAATTGTCAAACGACATACCGCGCACATGGTGAAAGCTGTACTTTTTACTATCTGAGCAAATGAAAAATCCCTGTAAACATAGATAAATCAAATAATTGCACACAATTTGATACCCATTTTGAAAATATTTCTTTTACTAGAAAAAAGTTATAAACAAGTGAAATATGACTGATTTCCCAGTTTAGGGCCGCATGACAATTTCCACAAATGAGCTAACACAAGTCCCCATACCGTTGAATTTCGACTCGACTCTATTCAAGGTGTCGAAAAAACTTTTGTAATTATGGATAAGGCAAGAAATTCGCGACAATTGGACAGCAATATTTTGTGGATTCTATAAAATGGAAAAATTACAAATGCATTCTTATTGTGCACACTGGAATTCGGACGCTGTATATTTTCAGACGACATACCGCTCACATAGTGAAAGCTGTACTTTTTACTATCTGAGCAAAAGAAAAATCCCTGTATACATAGACAAATCAAATAATTGCAAACAATTTGATAACCATTTTGAAAATATATCTTTTACTGGAAAAAAGTTATAAAAACGTGAATTATGACTGATTACCCAGTTTAGGTCCGCATGAAAATCCGCAAATATGCTAACACTAGTCCCCATACCGTTGAATTTTGCCTCGACTCTATTCAAGGTGTCGAACAAACTTTTGTAATTATGGATAAGGCAAGAAATTCCCGACAATTTGACACCAATATTTTGTGGATTCTATAATAAGGAAAAATTACAAATGCAGTCTTATTGTGCACACTGGAATACTGACGCTGTAAATTGTCAGACGACATACCGCGCACATAGTGAAAGCTGGACTTTTTACTATCTGACCAAATGAAACATCCCTGTAAACATTGATAAATCAAATAATTTCACACAATTTGATACCCATTTTGAAAATATTTCTTTTACTGGAAAAAATTATAAACAAGTGAAATATCACTGATTTCCCAGTTTAGGGCCGCATGACAATTTCCGCAAATGAGATAACACAAGTCCCCATACCGTTGAATTTTGCCTCGACTCTATTCAAGGTGTCGAAAAAACTTTTGTAATTATGGATAAGGCAAGAAATTCCCCACAATTTGACACCAATATTTTGTGGATTCTATAAAATGGAAAAAGTAGAAATGCAGTCATATTGTGCACACTGGAATTCGGTCGCTGTAAATTGTCAGACGTCATGCCGCGCACATGGTGAAAGCTGTACTTTTTACTATCTGAGCAAATGAAAAATCCCTGTAAACATAGACATATCAAATAATTGCACACAATTTGATACCCATTTTGAAAATATTTCTTCTACTGGAAAAAAGTTATAAACAAGTGAAATATGACTGATTTCCTAGTTTAGGGCAGCATGACAATTTCCACAAATGAGCTAACACAAGTCCCCATACCGTTGTATTTCGAATCGACTCTATTCAAGCTGTCGAAAAAACTTTCGTAATTATGGATAAGGTAAGGAATTCCCGACAATTGGACAGCAATATTTTGTGGATTCTATAAAAAGGAAAAATTACAAATGCAGTCTTATTGTGCACACTGGAATTTGGACGCTGTAGATTGTCAGACGATATACCGCGCACATGGTGAAAGCTGTACTTTTTACTATCTGAGCAAAAGACATATCCCTGTATACATAGACAAATCAAATAATTGCACACAATTTGATACCCATTTTGAAAATATTTCTTTTACTGGAAAAAAGTTATAAAAAAGTGAATTATGACTGATTACCCAGTTTAGGTCCGCATGAAAATTTCCGCAAATGAGCTAACACTAGTCCACATACCGTTGAATTTTGCCTCGACTCTATTCAACGTGTTGAAAAAACTTTTGTAATTATGGAGAAGGCAAGAAATTCCCGACATTTTGACACCAATATTTAGTGGATTCTCTAAAAAGGAAAAAGTAGAAATGCATTCATATTGTGCACACTGGAATTCGGACGCTGTAAATTGTCAAACGACATACCGCGCACATGGTGAAAGCTGTACTTTTTACTATCTGAGCAAATGAAAAATCCCTGTAAACATAGACAAATCAAATAATTGCACACAATTTGATACCCATTTTGAAAATATTTCTTTTACTGGAAAAAAGTTATAAACAAGTGAAATATGACTGATTACCCAGTTCAGGTCCGCATGAAAATTTACGCAATTGAGCTAACACTAGTCCCCATACCGTTGAATGTTGCCTCGACTCTATTCAAGGTGTCGAACAAACATTTGTAATTATGGATAAGGCAAGAAATTCCCGACAATTGGACAGCAATATTTTGTGGATTCTATAAAAAGGAAAAATTACAAATGCATTGTTATTGTTCACACCGGAATTCGGACGCTGTATATTGTCAGACGACATACCGCGCACATGGTGAAAGCTGTACTTTTTACTATCTGAGCCAAAGAAAAATCCCTGTATACATAGACAAATCAAATAATTGCACACAATTTGATCCCCATTTTGAAAATATTTCTTCTACTGGAAAAAAGTTATAAACAAGTGAAATATGACTGATTTCCTAGTTTAGGGCCGCATGACAATTTCCACAAATGAGCTAACACAAGTCCCCATACCGTTGTATTTCGAATCGACTCTATTCAAGGTGTCGAAAAAACTTTTGTAATTATGGATAAGGCGAGAAATTCCCAACAATTGGACAGCAATGTTTTGTGCATTCTATAAAAAGGAAAAATTACAAATGCATTCTTATTGTTCACACTGGAATTCGGACGCTGTAAATTGTCAAACGACATACCGCGCACATGGTGAAAGCTGTACTTTTTACTATCTGAGCAAATGAAAAATCCCTGTAAACATATACAAATCAAATAATTGCACACAATTTGATACCCATTTTGAAAATATTTCTTTTACTGGAAAAAAGTTATAAACATGTGAATTATCACTGATTTCCCAGTTTAGGGCCGCATGACAATTTCCGCAAATGAGCTAACACAAGTCCCCATACCGTTGAATTTTGACTCGATTCTAATCAATGTGTCGAAAAAACTTTTGTAATTATGGATAAGGCAAGAAATTCTCGACAATTGGACCGCAGTATTTTGTGGATTCTATAAAAAGGAAAAATTACAAATGCATTCTTATTGTGCACACTGGAATTCGTACGCTGTATATTGTCAGACGACATACCGCGCACATGGTGAAAGCTGTACATTTTACTATCTGAGCAAAAGAAAAATCCCTGTATACATAGACAAATCAAATAATTGCACACAATTTGATACCCATTTTGAAAATATTTCTGTTACTGGAAAAAAGTTATAAAAAAGTGAATTATGACTGATTACCCAGTTTAGGTCCGCATGACAATTTCCGCAAATGAGCTAACACTAGTCCCCATACCTTTGAATTTTGCCTCGACTCTATTCAAGGTGTCGAACAAACTTTTGTAATTATGGATAAGGCAAGAAATTCACGACAATTTGGCACCAATATTTTGTGGATTCTATAAAATGGAAAAAGTAGAAATGCAGTCTTATTGTGCATACTTGAATTCGGACGCTGTATATTGTCAGACGGCATACCGCGCACATGGTGAAAGCTGTACATTTTACTATCTGAGCAAAAGAAAAATCCCTGTATACATAGACAAATCAAATAATTGCACACAATTTGTTACCCATTTTGAAAATATTTCTTTTACTGGAAAAAAGTTATAAAATTGAATTATGACTGATTACCCAGTTTAGGTCCGCATGAAAATTTCCGCAAATGAGCTAACACTAGTCCACATACCGTTGAATTTTGCCTCGACTCTATTCAACGTGTTGAAAAAACTTTTGTAATTATGGAGAAGGCAAGAAATTCCCGACATTTTGACACCAATATTTAGTGGATTCTCTAAAAAGGAAAAAGTAGAAATGCATTCATATTGTGCACACTGGAATTCGGACGCTGTAAATTGTCAAACGACATACCGCGCACATGGTGAAAGCTGTACTTTTTACTATCTGAGCAAATGAAAAATCCCTGTAAACATAGACAAATCAAATAATTGCACACAATTTGATACCCATTTTGAAAATATTTCTTTTACTGGAAAAAAGTTATAAAAAAGTGAATTATGACTGATTACCCAGTTTAGGTCCGCATGAAAATTTCCGCAAATGAGCTAACACTAGTCCACATACCGTTGAATTTTGCCTCGACTCTATTCAACGTGTTGAAAAAACTTTTGTAATTATGGAGAAGGCAAGAAATTCCCGACATTTTGACACCAATATTTAGTGGATTCTCTAAAAAGGAAAAAGTAGAAATGCATTCATATTGTGCACACTGGAATTCGGACGCTGTAAATTGTCAAACGACATACCGCGCACATGGTGAAAGCTGTACTTTTTACTATCTGAGCAAATGAAAAATCCCTGTAAACATAGACAAATCAAATAATTGCACACAATTTGATACCCATTTTGAAAATATTTCTTTTACTGGAAAAAAGTTATAAACAAGTGAAATATGACTGATTACCCAGTTCAGGTCCGCATGAAAATTTACGCAATTGAGCTAACACTAGTCCCCATACCGTTGAATGTTGCCTCGACTCTATTCAAGGTGTCGAACAAACATTTGTAATTATGGATAAGGCAAGAAATTCCCGACAATTGGACAGCAATATTTTGTGGATTCTATAAAAAGGAAAAATTACAAATGCATTGTTATTGTTCACACCGGAATTCGGACGCTGTATATTGTCAGACGACATACCGCGCACATGGTGAAAGCTGTACTTTTTACTATCTGAGCCAAAGAAAAATCCCTGTATACATAGACAAATCAAATAATTGCACACAATTTGATCCCCATTTTGAAAATATTTCTTCTACTGGAAAAAAGTTATAAACAAGTGAAATATGACTGATTTCCTAGTTTAGGGCCGCATGACAATTTCCACAAATGAGCTAACACAAGTCCCCATACCGTTGTATTTCGAATCGACTCTATTCAAGGTGTCGAAAAAACTTTCGTAATTATGGATAAGGTAAGGAATTCCCGACAATTGGACAGCAATATTTTGTGGATTCTATAAAAAGGAAAAATTACAAATGCAGTCTTATTGTGCACACTGGAATTCGGACGCTGTACATTGTCAGACGACATACCGCGCACATGGTGAAAGCTGTACTTTTTACTATCTGAGCAAAAGACAAATCCCTGTATACATAGACAAATCAAATAATTGCACACCATTTGATACCCATTTTGAAAATATTTCTTTTACTGGAAAAAAGTTATAAAAACGTGAATTATGACTGTTTACCCAGTTTAGGTCTGCATGCAAATTTCCGCAAATGAGCTAACACTAGTCCAAATACCATTGAATTTTGCCTCGACTCTATTCAAGGTGTCGAAAAAACTTTTGTAATTATGGATAAGGCGAGAAATTCCCAACAATTGGACAGCAATGTTTTGTGCATTCTATAAAAAGGAAAAATTACAAATGCATTCTTATTGTTCACACTGGAATTCGGACGCTGTAAATTGTCAAACGACATACCGCGCACATGGTGAAAGCTGTACTTTTTACTATCTGAGCAAATGAAAAATCCCTGTAAACATATACAAATCAAATAATTGCACACAATTTGATACCCATTTTGAAAATATTTCTTTTACTGGAAAAAAGTTATAAACATGTGAATTATCACTGATTTCCCAGTTTAGGGCCGCATGACAATTTCCGCAAATGAGCTAACACAAGTCCCCATACCGTTGAATTTTGACTCGATTCTAATCAATGTGTCGAAAAAACTTTTGTAATTATGGATAAGGCAAGAAATTCTCGAAAATTTGACACCATTAGTTTGTGGATTCTATAAAAAGGAAAAAGTAGAAATGCAGTGTTATTGTGCACACTGGAATTCGGACGCTGTAAATTGTCAGACATCATGCCGCGCACATGGTGAAAGCTGTACGTTTTACTATCTTAGCAAATGAAAAATCCCTGTAAACATAGACAAATCAAATGATTTCACACAATTTGATACCCATTTTGAAAATATTTCTTTTACTGGAAAAAAGTTATAAACAAGTGAAATATCACTGATTTCCCAGTTTAGGGCCGCATGACAATTTCCGCAAATGAGCTAACACAAGTCCCCATACCGTTGAATTTCGACTCGACTCTAATCAAGGTGTCGAAAAAACTTTTGTAATTATGGATAAGGCAAGAAATTCCCGACAATTTGACACCAATATATTGTGGATTCGATAAAAAGGAAAAATTACAAATTCAGTCTTATTGTGCACACTGGAATTCGGACGCTGTAAATTGTCACACGACATACCGCGCACATGGTGAAAGCTGTACTTTTTTACTATCTGGGCAAAAGAAAAATCCCTGTATACATAGACAAATCAAATAATTGCACACAATTTGATACCCATTTTGAAAATATTTCTTTTACTGGAAAAAAGTTATAAAAATGTGAATTATGACTGATTACCCAGTTTAGGTCCGCATGAAAATTTCCGCAAATGAGCTAACACTAGTCCACATACCGTTGAATTTTGCCTCGACTCTATTCAAGTTGTCGAAAAAACTTTTGTAATTATGGATAAGGCAAGAAATTCCCAACAATTGGACAGCAATGTTTTGTGGATTCTATAAAAAGGAAAAATTACAAATGCATTCTTATTGTTCACACTGGAATTCGGACGCTGTATATTGTCAGACGACATACCGCGCACATGCTGAAAGCTGTACTTTTTACTATCTGAGCAAAAGAAAAATCCCTGTATATATAGACAAATCAAATAATTGCACACAATTTGATACCCATTTTGAAAATATTTCTTTTACTGGAAAAAAGTTATAAAAAAGTGAAATATCACTGATTACATAGTTTAGGTCCGCATGAAAATTGCCGCAAATGAGCTAACACTAGTCCCCATACCGTTGAATTTTGCCTCGACTCTATTCAAGGTGTCGAAAAAACTTTTGTAATTATGGATAAGGTAAGGAATTCCCGACAATTGGACACCAATATATTGTGGATTCGATAAAAAGGAAAAATTACAAATGCAGTCTTATTGTGCACACTGGAATTCGGACGCTGTATATTGTCAGACGACATATCGCGCACATGGTGAAAGCTGTACTTTTTACTATCTGAGCAAATGAAAAATCCCTGTAAACATAGACAAATCAAATAATTGCACACAATTTGATACCCATTTTGAAAATATTTCTTTTACTGGAAAAAAGTTATAAAAAAGTGAATTATGACTGATTACCAAGTTTAGGTCCGCATGAAAATTTCCGCAAATGAGCTACCACTAGTCCCCATACCTTTAAATTTTGCCTCGACTCTATTCAAGGTTTCGAACAAACTTTTGTAATTATGGATAAGGCAAGAAATTGTCGAAAATTTGACACCAATAGTTTGTGGATTCTATAAAAAGGAAAAAGTAGAAATGCAGTGTTATTGTGCACACAGGAATTCGGACGCTGTAAATTGTCAGACGTCATGCCGCGCACATGGTGAAAGCTGTAATTTTTACTATCTTAGCAAATGAAAAATCCCTGTAAACATAGACAAATCAAATGATTTCACACAATTTGATACCCATTTTGAAAATATTTCTTTTACTGGAAAAAAGTTATAAACAAGTGAAATATCACTGATTTCCCAGTTTAGGGCCGCATGACAATTTCCGAAAATGAGCTAACACAAGTCCCCATACCGTTGAATTTCGACTCGACTCTAATCAAGGTGTCGAAAAAACTTTTGTAATTATGGATAAGGCAAGAAATTCTCGACAATTTGACACCAATATATTGTGGATTCGATAAAAAGGAAAAATTACAAATTCAGTCTTCTTGTGCACACTGGAATTCGGACGCTGTAAATTGTCAGACGACATACCGCGCACATGGTGAAAGCTGTACTTTTTTACTATCTGGGCAAAAGAAAAATCACTGTATACATAGACAAATCAAATAATTGCACACAATTTGATACCCATTTTGAAAATATTTCTTTTACTGGAAAAAAGTTATAAAAAAGTGATTTATGACTCATTACCCAGTTTAGGTCCGCATGAAAATTTCCGCAAATGAGCTAACACTAGTCCCCATACCGTTGAAGTTTGTCTCGACTCTATTCAAGGTGTCGAAAAAACTTTTGTAATTATGGATAAGGCAAGAAATTCCCGACAATTGGACAGCAATATTTTATGGATTCTATAAAAAGGAAAAATTACAAATGCATTCATATTGTTCACACTGGAATTAGGACGCTGTATATTGTCAGACGACATACCGCGCACATGGTGAAAGCTGTACTTTTTACTATCTGAGCAAAAGAAAAATCCCTGTATACATAGACAAATCAAATAATTGCACACAATTTGATAACCATTTTGAAAATATTTCTTTTACTGGAAAAAAGTTATAAAAAAGTGAATTATGACTGATTACCCAGTTTAGGTCCGCATGAAAATTTCCGCAAATGAGCTAACACTAGTCCCCATACCGTTGAATTTTGCCTCGACTCTATTCAAGGTGTCGAAAAAACTTTTGTAATTATGGATAAGGTAAGGAATTCCCGACAATTGGACACCAATATATTGTGGATTCGATAAAAAGGAAAAATTACAAATGCAGTCTTATTGTGCACACTGGAATTCGGACGCTGTATATTTTCAGACGACATATCGCGCACATGGTGAAAGCTGTACTTTTTACTATCTGAGCAAATGAAAAATCCCTGTAAACATAGACAAATCAAATAATTGCACACAATTTGATACCCATTTTGAAAATATTTCTTTTACTGGAAAAAAGTTATAAAAAAGTGAATTATGACTGATTACCCAGTTTAGGTCCGCATGAAAATTTCCGCAAATGAGCTACCACTAGTCCCCATACCTTTAAATTTTGCCTCGACTCTATTCAAGGTGTCGAACAAACTTTTGTAATTATGGATAAGGCAAGAAATTCCCGAAAATTTGACACCAATAGTTTGTGGATTCTATAAAAAGGAAAAAGTAGAAATGCAGTGTCATTGTGCACACTGGAATTCGGACGCTGTAAATTGTCAGACGTCATGCCGCGCACATGGTGAAAGCTGTACTTTTCACTATCTGAGCAAATGAAAAATCCCTGTAAACATAGACAAATCAAATGATTTCACACAATTTGATACCCATTTTGAAAATATTTCTTTTACTGGAAAAAAGTTATAAACAAGTGAAATATCACTGATTTCCCAGTTTAGGGCCGCATGACAATTTCCGCAAATGAGCTAACACAAGTCCCCATACCGTTGAATTTCGACTCGACTCTAATCAAGGTGTCGAAAAAACTTTTGTAATTATGGATAAGGCAAGAAATTCCCGACAATTGGACACCAATATATTGTGGATTCGATAAGAAGGAAAAATTACAAATGCAGTCTTATTGTGCACACTGGAATTCGGACGCTGTATATTGTCAGACGACATATCGCGCACATGGTGAAAGCTGTACTTTTTACTATCTGAGCAAATGAAAAATCCCTGTAAACATAGACAAATCAAATAATTGCACACAATTTGATACCCATTTTGAAAATATTTCTTTTACTGGAAAAAATTTATAAAAAAGTGAATTATGACTGATTACCCAGTTTAGGTCCGCATGAAAATTTCCGCAAATGATCTACCACTAGTCCCCATACCTTTAAATTTTGCCTCGACTCTATTCAAGGTGTCGAACAAACTTTTGTAATTATGGATAAGGCAAGAAATTCTCGAAAATTTGACACCAATAGTTTGTGGATTCTATAAAAAGGAAAAAGTAGAAATGCAGTGCTATTGTGCACACAGGAATTCGGACGCTGTAAATTGTCAGACGTCATGCCGCGCACATGGTGAAAGCTGTACTTTTTACTATCTTAGCAAATGAAAAATCCCTGTAAACATAGACAAATCAAATGATTTCACACAATTTGATACCCATTTTGAAAATATTTCTTTTACTGGAAAAAAGTTATAAACAAGTGAAATATCACTGATTTCCCAGTTTAGGGCCGCATGACAATTTCCGAAAATGAGCTAACACAAGTCCCCATACCGTTGAATTTCGACTCGACTCTAATCAAAGTGTCGAAAAAACTTTTGTAATTATGGATAAGGCAAGAAATTCCCGACAATTTGACACCAATATATTGTGGATTCGATAAAAAGGAAAAATTACAAATTCAGTCTTCTTGTGCACACTGGAATTCGGACGCTGTAAATTGTCAGACGACATACCGCGCACATGGTGAAAGCTGTACTTTTTTACTATCTGGGCAAAAGAAAAATCCCTGTATACATAGACAAATCAAATAATTGCACACAATTTGATACCCATTTTGAAAATATTTCTTTTACTGGAAAAAAGTTATAAAAAAGTGAATTATGACTCATTACCCAGTTTAGGTCCGCATGAAAATTTCCGCAAATGAGCTAACACTAGTCCCCATACCGTTGAAGTTTGCCTCGACTCTATTCAAGGTGTCGAAAAAACTTTTGTAATTATGGATAAGGCAAGAAATTCCCGACAATTGGACAGCAATATTTTATGGATTCTATAAAAAGGAAAAATTACAAATGCATTCATATTGTTCACACTGGAATTAGGACGCTGTATATTGTCAGACGACATACCGCGCACATGGTGAAAGCTGTACTTTTTACTATCTGAGCAAAAGAAAAATCCCTGTATACATAGACAAATCAAATAATTGCACACAATTTGATAACCATTTTGAAAATATTTCTTTTACTGGAAAAAAGTTATAAAAAAGTGAATTATGACTGATTACCCAGTTTAGGTCCGCATGAAAATTTCCGCAAATGAGCTAACACTAGTCCCCATACCGTTGAATTTTGCCTCGACTCTATTCAAGGTGTCGAAAAAACTTTTGTAATTATGGATAAGGTAAGGAATTCCCGACAATTGGACACCAATATATTGTGGATTCGATAAAAAGCAAAAATTACAAATGCAGTCTTATTGTGCACACTGGAATTCGGACGCTGTATATTTTCAGACGACATATCGCGCACATGGTGAAAGCTGTACTTTTTACTATCTGAGCAAATGAAAAATCCCTGTAAACATAGACAAATCAAATAATTGCACACAATTTGATACCCATTTTGAAAATATTTCTTTTACTGGAAAAAAGTTATAAAAAAGTGAATTATGACTGATTACCCAGTTTAGGTCCGCATAAAAATTTCCGCAAATGAGCTACCACTAGTCCCCATACCTTTAAATTTTGCCTCGACTCTATTCAAGGTGTCGAACAAACTTTTGTAATTATGGATAAGGCAAGAAATTCCCGAAAATTTGACACCAATAGTTTGTGGATTCTATAAAAAGGAAAAAGTAGAAATGCAGTGTCATTGTGCACACTGGAATTCGGACGCTGTAAATTGTCAGACGTCATGCCGCGCACATGGTGAAAGCTGTACTTTTTACTATCTGAGCAAATGAAAAATCCCTGTAAACATAGACAAATCAAATAATTGCACACAATTTGATACCCATTTTGAAAATATTTCTTTTACTGGAAAAAATTTATAAAAAAGTGAATTATGACTGATTACCCAGTTTAGGTCCGCATGAAAATTTCCGCAAATGATCTACCACTAGTCCCCATACCTTTAAATTTTGCCTCGACTCTATTCAAGGTGTCGAACAAACTTTTGTAATTATGGATAAGGCAAGAAATTCTCGAAAATTTGACACCAATAGTTTGTGGATTCTATAAAAAGGAAAAAGTAGAAATGCAGTGTTATTGTGCACACAGGAATTCGGACGCTGTAAATTGTCAGACGTCATGCCGCGCACATGGTGAAAGCTGTACTTTTTACTATCTTAGCAAATGAAAAATCCCTGTAAACATAGACAAATCAAATGATTTCACACAATTTGATACCCATTTTGAAAATATTTCTTTTACTGGAAAAAAGTTATAAACAAGTGAAATATCACTGATTTCCCAGTTTAGGGCCGCATGACAATTTCCGAAAATGAGCTAACACAACTCCCCATACCGTTGAATTTCGACTCGACTCTAATCAAAGTGTCGAAAAAACTTTTGTAATTATGGATAAGGCAAGAAATTCCCGACAATTTGACACCAATATATTGTGGATTCGATAAAAAGGAAAAATTACAAATTCAGTCTTCTTGTGCACACTGGAATTCGGACGCTGTAAATTGTCAGACGACATACCGCGCACATGGTGAAAGCTGTACTTTTTTACTATCTGGGCAAAAGAAAAATCCCTGTATACATAGACAAATCAAATAATTGCACACAATTTGATACCCATTTTGAAAATATTTCTTTTACTGGAAAAAAGTTATAAAAAAGTGAATTATGACTCATTACCCAGTTTAGGTCCGCATGAAAATTTCCGCAAATGAGCTAACACTAGTCCCCATACCGTTGAAGTTTGCCTCGACTCTATTCAAGTTGTCGAAAAAACTTTTGTAATTATGGATAAGGCAAGAAATTCCCGACAATTGGACAGCAATATTTTATGGATTCTATAAAAAGGAAAAATTACAAATGCATTCATATTGTTCACACTGGAATTAGGACGCTGTATATTGTCAGACGACATACCGCGCACATGGTGAAAGCTGTACTTTTTACTATCTGAGCAAAAGAAAAATCCCTGTATACATAGACAAATCAAATAATTGCACACAATTTGATAACCATTTTGAAAATATTTCTTTTACTGGAAAAAAGTTATAAAAAAGTGAATTATGACTGATTACCCAGTTTAGGTCCGCATGAAAATTTCCGCAAATGAGCTAACACTAGTCCCCATACCGTTGAATTTTGCCTCGACTCTATTCAAGGTGTCGAAAAAACTTTTGTAATTATGGATAAGGTAAGGAATTCCCGACAATTGGACACCAATATATTGTGGATTCGATAAAAAGGAAAAATTACAAATTCAGTCTTATTGTGCACACTGGAATTCGGACGCTGTAAATTGTCAGACGACATACCGCGCACATGGTGAAAGCTGTACTTTTTTACTATCTGGGCAAAAGAAAAATCCCTGTATACATAGACAAATCAAATAATTGCACACAATTTGATACCCATTTTGAAAATATTTCTTTTACTGGAAAAAAGTTATAAAAAAGTGAATTATGACTGATTACCCAGTTTATGTCCGCATGAAAATTTCCGCAAATGAGCTAACACTAGTCCCCATACCGTTGAATTTTGCCTCGACTCTATTCAAGGTGTCGAAAAAACTTTTGTAATTATGGATAAGGTAAGGAATTCCCGACAATTGGACACCAATATATTGTGGATTCGATAAAAAGGAAAAATTACAAATGCAGTCTTATTGTGCACACTGGAATTCGGACGCTGTATATTGTCAGACGACATATCGCGCACATGGTGAAAGCTGTACTTTTTACTATCTGAGCAAATGAAAAATCCCTGTAAACATAGACAAATCAAATAATTGCACACAATTTGATACCCATTTTGAAAATATTTCTTTTACTGGAAAAAAGTTATAAAAAAGTGAATTATGACTGATTACCCAGTTTAGGTCCGCATGAAAATTTCCGCAAATGAGCTACCACTAGTCCCAATACCTTTAAATTTTGCCTCGACTCTATTCAAGGTGTCGAACAAACTTTTGTAATTATGGATAAGGTAAGGAATTCCCGACAATTGGACACCAATATATTGCGGATTCGATAAGAAGGAAAAATTACAAATGCAGTCTTATTGTGCACACTGGAATTCGGACGCTGTATATTGTCAGACGACATATCGCGCACATGGTGAAAGCTGTACTTTTTACTATCTGAGCAAATGAAAAATCCCTGTAAACATAGACATATCAAATAATTGCACACAATTTGATACCCATTTTGAACATATTTCTGTTTCTGGAAAAAAGTTATAAACAAGTGAAATATGACTGATTTCCCAGTTTAGGGCCGCATGACAATTTCCACAAATGAGCTAACACAAGTCCCCATACCGTTGTATTTCGAATCGTCTATATTCAAGGTGTCGAAAAATCTTTCGTAATTATGGATAAGGTAAGGAATTCCCGACAATTGGACACCAATATATTGTGGATTCGATAAAAAGGAAAAATTACAAATGCAGTCTTATTGTGCACACTGGAATTCGGACGCTGTAAATTGTCAGACGACATACCGCGCACTTGGTGAAAGCTGTACTTTTTACTATCTGAGCAAAAGAAAAATCCCTGTATACAATAGACAAATCAAATAATTGCACACAATTTGATACCCATTTTGAAAATATTTCTTTTACTGGAAAAAAGTTATAAAATTGAATTTTGACTGATTACCCAGTTTAGGTCCGCATGAAAATTTACGCAAATGAGCTAACACAAGTCCCCATACCGTTGAATTTTTCCTCGACTCTATTCAAGGTGTCGAACAAACATTTGTAATTATGGATAAGGCAAGAAATTCCCGACAATTGGACAGCAATATTTTGTGGATTCTATAAAAAGGAAAAATTACAAATGCATTCTTATTGTTCACACTGGAATTCGGACGCTGTATATTGTCAGACGACATACCGCGCACATGGTGAAAGCTGTACTTTTTACTATCTGAGCAAAAGAAAAATCCCTGTATACATAGACAAATCAAATAATTGCACACAATTTGATACCCATTTTGAAAATATTTCTTTTACTGGAAAAAAGTTATAAACAAGTGAAATATGACTGATTTCCCAGTTTAGGGCCGCATGACAATTTCCACAAATGAGCCAGCACATGTCCCCATACCGTTGAATTTCGAATCGACTCTATTCAAGGTGTCGAAATAACTTTTTTCATTATAGATAACGTGAGAAATTCCCGACAATTGGACACCAATATTTTGTGCATTCGATAAAAATGAACAATTAGAAATGCAGTATTATTGTGCACACTGGAATTCGGACGCTGTAAATTGTCAGACGACATAACGCGCACATGGTGAAAGCTGTACTTTTTACTATCTGAACAAATGAAAAATCCCTGTAAACATAGACAAATCAAATAATTGCACACAATTTGATACCCATTTTGAAAATATTTCTTTTACTGGAAAAAAGTTATAAACATGTGAAATATCACTGATTTCCCAGATAAGGGCCGCATGACAATTTCCGCAAATGAGCTAACACAAGTCCCCATACCGTTGAATTTTGACCCGACTCTAATCAACGTGTCGAAAAAATTTTTGTAATTATGGATAAGGTAAGAAATTCCCGACAATTGGACAGCAATATTTTCTGGATTCTATAAAAATGAAAAATTACAAATGCAGTCTTATTGTGCACACTGGAATTCGGACGCTGTAAATTGTCAGACGACATACCGCGCACATGGTGAAAGCTGTACTTTTTACTATCTGAGCAAATGAAAAATCCCTGTAAACATATACAAATCAAATAATTGCACACAATTTGATACCCATTTTGAAAATATTTCTTTTACTGAAAAAAGTTATAAACATGTGAAATATCACTGATTTCCCAGTTTAGGGCCGCATGACAATTTCCCGAATGAGCTAACACTAGTCCCCATACCGTTGAATTTTGCCACGACTGTATTCAAGGTGTCGAACAAACTTTTGTAATTATGGATAAGGCAAGAAATTCCCGACAATTTGACACCAATATTTTGTGGATTCGATAAAAAGGCAAAATTACAAATGCAGTCTTATTGTGCAAACTGGAATTCGGACGCTGTAAATTGTCAGACGACATACCGCGCACATGGTGAAAGCTGTACTTTTTACTATCTGAGCTAAAGAAAAATCCCTGTATACATAGACAAATCAAATAATTGCACACATTTTGATACCCATTTTGAAAATATTTCTTTTACTGGAAAAAAGTTATAAAATTGAATTATGACTGATTACCCAGTTTAGGTCCGCATGAAAATTTCCGCAAATGAGCTAACACTAGTCCCCATACCTTTGAATTTTGCCTCGACTCTATTCAAGGTGTCGAACAAACTTTTGTAATTATGGAAAAGGCAAGAAATTCGCGACAATTTGACACCAATAGTTTGTGGATTCTATAAAAAGGATAAAGTAGAAATGCAGTCTTATTGTGCACACTGGAATTCGGACGCTGTAAATTATCAGACGTCATGCCGCGCACATGGTGAAAGCTGTACTTTTTACTATCTGAGCAAATGAAAAATCCCTGTAAACATAGACAAATCAAATAATTTCACACAATTTGATACCCATTTTGAAAATCTTTCTTTTACTGGAAAAAAGTTATAAACAAGTGAAATATCACTGATTTCCCAGTTTAGGGCCGCATGACAATTTCCGCAAATGAGCTACCACAAGTCCCCATACCGTTGAATTTCGACTCGACTCTAATCAAGGTGTCGAAAAAACTTTTTTTAATTATGGATAAGGCAAGAAATTCTCGACAATTTGACACCAATATATTGTGGATTCGATAAAAACGAAAAATTTCAAATGCAGTCTTATTGTGCACACTGGAATTCGGACGCTGTAGATTGTCAGACGACATACCGCGCACATGGTGAAAGCTCTACTTTTTACTAGCTGAGCAAAAGAAAAATCCCTGTATACATAGACAAATCAAATAATTTCACACAATTTGATACCCATTTTGAAAATATTTCTTTTACTGGAAAAACGTTATAAAAAAGTGAAATATCACTGATTTCCCAATTTAGGGCCGCATGACAATTTCCACAAATGAGCTAACACAAGTCCCCATACCGTTGAATTTCGAATCGACTCTATTCAAGGTGTCGAAAAAACTTTCGTAATTATGGATAAGGTAAGGAATTCCCGACAATTGGACACCAATATATTGTGGATTTGATAAAAATGTAAAATTACAAATGCAGTCTTATTGTGCACACTGGAATTCGGTCGCTCTAAATTGTCAGACGTCATGCCGCGCACATGGTGAAAGCTGTACTTTTTACTATCTGAGCAAAAGAAAAATCCCTGTATACATAGACAAATCAAATAATTGCAAACAATTTGATACCCATTTTGAAAATATTTCTTTTACTGGAAAAAAGTTATAAAAACGTGAATTATGACTGATTACCCAGTTTAGGTCCGCATGAAAATTTCCGCAAATGAGCTAACACTAGTCCCCATACCGATGAATTTCGCCTCGACTCTATTCAAGGTGTCGAACAAACTTTTGTAATTATGGATAAGGAAAGAAATTCTCGAAAATTTGACCCCAATATTTTGTGGATTCTATAAAAAAGAAAAAGTAGAAATGCAGTCATATTGTGCACACTGGAATTCGGACGCTGTAAATTGTCAGACGTCATGCCGGGCACATGGTGAAAGCTGTACTTTTTACTATCTGAGCAAATGAAAAATCCCTGTAAACATAGACATATCAAATAATCGCACACAATTAGAACACCCATTTTGAAAATATTTCTTTTACTGGAAAAAAGTTTTAAACAAGTGAAATATGACTGATTTCCCAGTTTAGGGCCGCATGACAATTTCCGCAAATGACCTAACACAAGTCCCCATACCGTTGAATTTCGACTCGACTCTAATCAAGGTGTCGAAAAAACTTTTGTAATTATGGATAAGGCAAGAAATTCACGACAATTTGACACCAATATATTGTGGATTCGATAAAAAGGAAAAATTACAAATGCAGTCTTATTGTGCACTCTGGAATTCGGACGCTCTAAATTTTCAGACGACATACCGCGCACATGGTGAAAGCTGTACTTTTTACTATCTGAGCAAAAGAAAAATCCCTGTATACATAGACAAACCACATAATTGCACAAAATTTGATACCCATTTTGAAAATATTTCTTTTACTGGAAAAAAGTTATAAAAACGTGAATTATGACTGATTACCCAGTTTAGGTCCGCATGAAAATTTCCGCAAATGAGCTAACACTAGTCCCCATACCGTTGAATTTTGCCTCGACTCTATTCAAGGTGTCGAACAAACTTTTGTAATTATGGATAAGGCAAGAAATTCGCGACAATTTGACACCAATATTTTGTGGATTCTATAAAAAGGAAAAATTACAAATGCAGTCTTATTGTGCACACTGGAATTCGGACGCTGTAAATTGTCAGACGTCATGCCGCGCACATGGTGAAAGCTGTACTTTTTACTATCTGAACAAATAAAAAATCCCTGTAAACATAGACATATCAAATAATTGCAAACAATTTGATACCCATTTTGAAAATATTTCTTTTACTGGAAAAAATTTATAAACAAGTGAAATATCACTGATTTCCCAGTTTAGGGCCGCATGACAATTTAGGCAAATGAGCTAACACAAGTCCCCATACGGTTGAAATTCGAATCGACTCTATTCAAGGTGTCGAAAAAACTTTTGTAATTATGGATAAGGTAAGGAATTCACGACAATTGGACACCAATATATTGTGGATTCGATAAAAAGGAAAAATTACAACTGCAGTCTTATTGTGCACACTGGAATTCGGACGCTGTAAATTGTCAGACGACATACCGCGCACATGGTGAAAGCTGAACTTTTTACTATCTGAGCAAATGAAAAATCCCTGTACACATAGACAAATCAAATAATTTCACACAATTTGATACCCATTTTGAAAATATTTCTTTTACTGGAAAAAAGTTATAAACAAGTGAAATATCACTGATTTCCCAGTTTAGGGTCGCATGACAATTTCCGCAAATGTGCTAACACAAGTCCCCATACCGTTGAATTTCGACTCGACTCTAATCAAGGTGTCGAAAAAAGTTTTGATATTATGGATAAGGCAAGAAATTCCCGACAATTTGACACCAATATATTGTGGATTCGATAAAAAGGAAAAATTACAAATGCATTCTTATTGTGTACACAGGAACTCGGACGCTGTATATTGTCAGACGACATACCGCGCACATGGTGAAAGCTGTACATTTTACTATTCTGAGCAAAAGAAAAATCCCTGTATAAATAGACAAATCAAATAATTTCACACAATTTGATACCCATTTTGAAAATAATTCTTTTACTGGAAAAAAGTTATAAACAAGTGATATATCACTGATTTCCCAGTTTAGGGCCGCATGACAATTTCCGCAAATGAGCTAACACAAGTCCCCATACCGTTGAATTTGGACTCGACTCTAATCAAGGTGTCGAAAAAACTTTTGTAATTATGGATAAGGCAAGAAATCCACGACAATTTGACACCAATATATTGTGGATTCGATAAAAAGGAAAAATTACAAATGCAGTCTTATTGTGCACACTGGAATTCGGACGCTCTAAATTTTCAGACGACATACCGCGCACATGGTGAAAGCTGTACTTTTTACTATCTGAGCAAAAGAAAAATCCCTGTATACATAGACAAATCAAATAATTGCACACAATTTGATACCCATTTTGAAAATATTTCTTTTACTGGAAAAAAATTATAAAAACGTGAATTATGTCTGATTACCCAGTTTAGGTCCGCATGAAAATTTCCGCAAATGAGCTAACACTAGTCCCCATACCGTTCAATTTTGCCTCGACTCTATTCAAGGTGTCGAACAAACATTTGTAATTATGGATAAGGCAAGAAATTCTAGACAATTTGACACCAATATTCTGTGGATTCTATAAAAAGGAAAAATTACAAATGCAGACTTATTGTGCACACTGGAATTCGGACGCTGTAAATTGTCAGACGACATACCGCGCACATAGTGAAAGCTGTACTTTTTACTATCTGACCAAATGAAACATGCCTGTAAACATAGATAAATCAAATAATTTCACACAATTTGATACCATTTTGAAAATATTTCATTTACTGGAAAAAAGTTATAAACAAGTGAAATATCACTGATTTCCCAGTTTAGGGCCGCAAGACAATTTCCGCAAATGAGCTAACAGAAGTCACCATACCGTCAAATTTCGCCTCGACTCTATTCAACGTGTCGAAAAAACATTTGTAATTATGGATAAGGCAAGAAATTCTCGACAATTTGACACCAATATTTTGTGGATTCTATAAAAAGGAAAAAGTAGAAATGCAGTCTTATTGTGCACACTGGAATTCGGACACTGTAAATTGTCAGACGTCATGCCGCGCAGATGGTGAAAGCTGTACTTTTTACTATCTGAGCAAATGAAAAATCCCTGTAAACATAGATAAATCAAATAATTGCACACAATTTGATACCCATTTTGAAAATATTTTTTTTACTGGAAAAAAGTTATAAACAAGTGAAATATGACTGATTTCCTAGTTTAGGGCCGCATGACAATTTCCACAAATGAGCTAACACAAGTCCCCATACCGTTGAATTTCGAATCGACTCTATTCAATGTGTCGAAAAAACTTTTGTAATTATGGATCAGGTAAGGAATTCCCGACTATTGGACACCAATATATTGTGGATTCGATAAAAAGGAAAAATTACAAATGCAGTCTTATTGTGCACACTGGAATACGGAGGCTGTAAATTGTCAGACGACATACCGCGCACATGGTGAAAGCTGTACTTTTTACTATCTGAGCAAATGAAAAATCCCTGTAAACATAGACAAATCAAATAATTTCAAACAATTTGATACCCATTTTGAAAATATTTCTTTTACTGGAAAAAAGTTATAAACAAGTGAAATATCACTGATTTCCGAGTTTAGGGTCGCATGACAATTTCCGCAAATGTGCTAACACAAGTCCCCATACCGTTGAATTTCGACTCGACTCTAATCAAGGTGTCGAAAAAACTTTTGTAATTATGGATAAGGCAAGAAATTCTCGACAATTGGACCGCAATATTTTGTGGATTCTTTAAAAGGAAAAATTACAAATGCATTCTTATTGTGCACACAGGAATTCGGACGCTGTATATTGTCTGACGACATACCGCGCACATGGTGAAAGCTGTACTTTTTACTATCTGAGCAAAAGAAAAATCCCCGTATACATAGATAAATCAAATAATTGCACACAATTTGATACCCATTTTGGAAATATTTCTTTTACAGGAAAAAAGTTATAAACAAGTGAAATATCACTGGTTTCCCAGTTTAGGGCCGCATGACAATTTCCGCAAATGAGCTAACACAAGTCCCCATACCGTTGAATTTCGACTCGACTCTAATCAAGGTGTCGAAAAAACTTTTGTAATTATGTATAAGGCAAGAAATTTGCGACAATTTGACACCAATATATTGTGGATTCGATAAAAAGGAAAAATTACAAATGCAGTCTTATTGTGCACACTGGAATTCGGACGCTGTATATTGTCTGACGACATACCGCGCACATGGTGAAAGCTGTACTTTTTACTATCTGAGCAAAAGAAAAATCCCCGTATACATAGATAAATCAAATAATTGCACACAATTTGATACCCATTTTGAAAATATTTCTTTTACAGGAAAAAAGTTATAAACAAGTGAAATATCACTGGTTTCCCAGTTTAGGGCCGCATGACAATTTCCACAAATGAGCTAACACAAGTCCCCATACCGTTGAATTTCGAATCGACTCTATTCAATGTGTCGAAAAAACTTTTGTAATTATGGATCAGGTAAGGAATTCCCGACAATTGGACAGAAATATTTTGTGGATTCTATAAAAAGGAAAAATTACAAATGCAGTCTTATTGTGCACACTGGAATTCGGAGGCTGTAAATTGTCAGACGACATACCGCGCACATGGTGAAAGCTGTACTTTTTACTATCTGAGCAAATGAAAAATCCCTGTAAACATTGACATATCAAATAATTGCACACAATTTGATAGCCATTCTGAAAATATTTCTTTTACTGGAAAAAAGTTATAAACAAGTGAAATATGACTGATTTCCGAGTTTAGGGCCGCATGACAATTTCCACAAATGAGCTAACACAAGTCCCCATACGGTTGTATTTCGAATCGACTCTATTCAAGGTGTCGCTAAAACTTTCGTAATTATGGATACGGTAAGGAATTCCCGACAATTGGACACCAATATATTGTGGATTCGATAAAAAGGAAAAATTACAAATGCAGTCTCATTGTGCACACTGGAATTCGGACGCTGTAAATTGTCAGACGACATACCGCGCACATGGTGAAAGCTGTACTTTTTACTCTCTGAGCAAATGAAAAATCCCTGTAAACATAGACAAACCAAATAATTTCACACAATTTGATACACATTTTGAAAATATTTCTTTTACTGGAAAAAAGTTATAAACAAGTGAAATATCACTGATTTCCCAGTTTAGGGCCGCATGACAATTTCCGCAAATGAGCTAACACAAGTCACCATACCGTTGATTTTCGACTCGGGTCTAATCAAGGTGTCGAAAAACTTTTGTAATTAGGGATAAGGCAAGAAATTCTCGACAATTTGACACCAATATATTGTGGTTTCGATAAAAAGGAAAAAATTACAAATGCAGTCTTATTGTGCACACTGGAATTCGGACGCTGTAGATTGTCAGACGGCATACCGCGCACATGGTGAAAGCTGTACTTTTTACTATCTGAGAAAAAGACAAATCCCTGTATACATAGACAAATCAAATAATTGCACACAATTTGATACCCATTTTGAAAATATTTCTTTTACTGGAAAAAAGTTATAAACATGTGAAATATCACTGATTTCCCAGTTTAGGGCCGCATGACAATTTCCGCAAATCAGCTAACACAAGTCCCCATACCGTTGAATTTCGACTCGACTCTAATCAAGGTGTCGAAAAAACTTTTGTAATTATGGATAAGGCAAGAAATTCCCGACAATTGGACCGCAATATTTTGTGGATTCTATAAAAAGGAAAAATTACAAATGCATTCTTATTGTGCACAATGGAATTCGGACGCTGTATATTGTCAGACTACATACCGCGCACATGGTGAAAGCTGTACTTTTTACTATCTGGGCAAAAGACAAATCCCTGTATACATAGACAAATCAAATAATTGCACACAATTTGATACCCATATTGAAAATTTTTCTTTTACTGGAAAAAAGTTATAAAAAAGTGAATTATGACTGATTACCCAGTTTAGGTCCGCATGAAAATTTCCACAAATGAGCTAACACTAGTCCCCATACCGTTAAATTTCGCCTCAACTCTATTCAAGGTGTCGAAAAAACTTTTGTAGTTATGGATAAGGTAAGGAATTCCCGACAATTGGACACCAATATATTGTGGATTCTATAATAAGGAAAAATTACAAATGCATTCTTATTGTGCACACTGGAATTCGGACGCCGTATATTGTCAGACGACATACCGCGCACATGGTGAAAGCTGTACATTTTACTATCTGAGCAAAAGAAAAATCCCTGTATACATAGACAAATCAAATAATTGCACACAATTTGATACCCATTTTGAAAATATTTCTTCTACTGGAAAAAAGTTATAAAAAAGTGAATTATAACTGATTGCCCAGTTTAGGTTCTCATGCAAATTTCCGCAAATGAGCTAACACTAGTCCCCATACCTTTTATTTTGCCTCGACTCTATTCAAGGTGTCGGACAAACTTTTGTAATTATGGATAAGGCAAGAAATTCCCGACAATTGGACACCAATATATTGTGGATTCGATAAAAAGAAAAAATTACAAATGCAGTCTTATTGTGCACACTGGAATTCGGACCCTGTAAATTGTCAGACGACATACCGCGCACATGGTGAAAGCTGTACTTTTTACTATCTGAGCAAATGAAAAATCCCTGTAAACATAGACAAATCAAATAATTGCACACAATTTGATACCCATTTTGAAAATATTTCTTTTACTGGAAAAAAGTTATAAACAAGTGAAATATGACTGATTTCCCAGTTTAGGGCCGCATGACATTTTCCACAATGAGCTAACACAAGTCCCCATATCGTTGTATTTCGAATCGACTCTATTAAAGGTGTCGAAAAAACTTCCGTAATTATGGATAAGGTAAGGAATTCCCGACAATTGGACACCAATATATTGTGGATTCGATAAAAAAAAAAATTACAAATGCAGTCTTATTGTGCACACTGCAATTCGGACGCTGTAAATTGTCAGACGACATACCGCGCACATGGTGAAAGCTGTACTTTTTACTATCTGAGCAAATGAAAAATCCCTGTAAACATAGACAAATCAAATAATTTCACACAATTTGATACCCATTTTGAAAATATTTCTTTTACTGGAAAGAAGTTATAAACAAGTGAAATATCACTGATTTCCCAGTTTAGGGCCGCATGACAATTTCCGCAAATGAGCTAACACAAGTCCCCATACCGTTGAATTTCGACTCGACTCAATCAAGGTGTCGAAAAAACTTTTGTAATTATGGATAAGGCAAGACATTCACGACGATTTGACACCAATATTTTGTGGATTCTCTAAAAAGGAAAAAGTAGAAATGCAGTCTTATTGTGCACACTGGAATTCGGACGCTGTAAATTGTCAGACGTCATGCCGCGCACATGGTGAAAGCTGTACTTTTTACTATCTGAGCAAAAGAAAAATCCCTGTAAACATAGACATATCAAATAATTGCACACAATTTGATACCCACTTTGAAAATATTTCTTTTACTGGAAAAAAGTTATAAACAAGTGAAATATGACTGATTTCCCAGTTTAGGGCCGCATGACAATTTCCACAAATGAGGTAACACAAGTCCCCATACCGTTGAATTTCGAATCGACTCTATTCAATGTGTCGAAAAAACTTTCGTAATTATGGATAAGGTAAGGAATTCCCGACAATTGGACACCAATATATTGTGGATTCGATAAAAAGAAAAAATTACAAATGCATTCTTATTGTGCACACTGGAATTCGGACCCTGTGAATTGTCAGACGACATACCGCGCACATGGTGAAAGCTGTACTTTTTACTATCTGAGCAAATGAAAAATCCCTGTAAACATAGACAAATCAAATAATTGCACACAATTTGATACCCATTTTGAAAATATTTCTTTTACTGGAAAAAAGTTATAAACAAGTGAAATATGACTGATTTCCCAGTTTAGGGCCGCATGACATTTTCCACAAATGAGCTAACACAAGTCCCCATACCGTTGTATTTCGAATCGACTCTATTAAATGTGTCGAAAAAACTTTCGTAATTATGGATAAGGTAAGGAATTCCCGACAATTGGACACCAATATATTGTGGATTCGATAAAAAGGAAAAATTACAAATGCAGTCTTATTGTGCACACTGGAATTCGGACGCTGTAAATTGTCAGACGACATACCGCGCACATGGTGAAAGCTGTACTTTTTACTATCTGAGCAAATGAAAAATCCCTGTAAACATAGACAAATCAAATAATTTCACACAATTTGATACCCATTTTGAAAATATTTCTTTTACTGGAAAGAAGTTATAAACAAGTGAAATATCACGGATTTCCCAGTGTGGGCCGCATGACAATTTCCGCAAATGAGCTAACACAAGTCCCCATACCGTTGAATTTCGACTCGACTCAATCAAGGTGTCGAAAAAACTTTTGTAATTATGGATAAGGCAAGACATTCACGACGATTTGACACCAATATTTTGTGGATTCTCTAAAAAGGAAAAAGTAGAAATGCAGTCTTATTGTGCACACTGGAATTCGGACGCTGTAAATTGTCAGACGTCATGCCGCGCACATTGTGAAAGCTGTACTTTTTACTATCTGAGCAAAAGAAAAATCCCTGTAAACATAGACATATCAAATAATTGCACACAATTTGATACCCACTTTGAAAATATTTCTTTTACTGGAAAAAAGTTATAAACAAGTGAAATATGACTGATTTCCCAGTTTAGGGCCGCATGACATTTTCCACAAATGAGCTAACACAAGTCCCCATACCGTTGTATTTCGAATCGACTCTATTAAATGTGTCGAAAAAACTTTCGTAATTATGGATAAGGTAAGGAATTCCCGACAATTGGACACCAATATATTGTGGATTCGATAAAAAGGAAAAATTACAAATGCAGTCTTATTGTGCACACTGGAATTCGGACGCTGTAAATTGTCAGACGACATACCGCGCACATGGTGAAAGCTGTACTTTTTACTATCTGAGCAAATGAAAAATCCCTGTAAACATAGACAAATCAAATAATTTCACACAATTTGATACCCATTTTGAAAATATTTCTTTTACTGGAAAGAAGTTATAAACAAGTGAAATATCACTGATTTCCCAGTGTGGGCAGCATGACAATTTCCGCAAATGAGCTAACACAAGTCCCCATACCGTTGAATTTCGACTCGACTCAATCAAGGTGTCGAAAAAACTTTTGTAATTATGGATAAGGCAAGACATTCACGACGATTTGACACCAATATTTTGTGGATTCTCTAAAAAGGAAAAAGTAGAAATGCAGTCTTATTGTGCACACTGGAATTCGGACGCTGTAAATTGTCAGACGTCATGCCGCGCACATGGTGAAAGCTGTACTTTTTACTATCTGAGCAAAAGAAAAATCCCTGTAAACATAGACATATCAAATAATTGCACACAATTTGATACCCACTTTGAAAATATTTCTTTTACTGGAAAAAAGTTATAAACAAGTGAAATATGACTGATTTCCCAGTTTAGGGCCGCATGACAATTTCCACAAATGAGGTAACACAAGTCCCCATACCGTTGAATTTCGAATCGACTCTATTCAAGGTGTCGAAAAAACTTTCGTAATTATGGATAAGGTAAGGAATTCCCGACAATTGGACACCAATCTATTGTGGATTCGATAAAAAGGAAAAATTACAAATGCAGTCTTATTGTGCACACTGGAATTCGGACGCTGTAAATTGTCAGACAACATACCGCGCACATGGTGAAAGCTGTACTTTTTACTATCTGAGCAAATGAAAAATCCCGGTAAACATGGACAAATCAAATAATTTCACACAATTTGATACCCATTTTGAAAATATTTCTTTTACTGGAAAAAAGTTATAAACAAGTGAAATATCACTGATTTCCCAGTTTAGGGCCGCATGACAATTTTCGCAAATTAGCTCACACAAGTCCCCATACCGTTGAATTTCGACTCGACTCTAATCAAGGTGTCGAAAAAACTTTTGATATTATGGATAAGGCAAGAAATTCGCGACAATTTGACACCAATATATTGTGGATTCGATAAAAAGGAAAAATTACAAATGCAGTCTTATTGTGCACACTGGAATTCGGACGCTGTAAATTGTCAGACGACATACCGCGCACATGGTGAAAGCTGTACTTTTTACTATCTGAGCAAAAGAAAAATCCCTGTATAAATAGACAAATCAAATAATTGCACACAATTTGATACCCATTTTGAAAATATTTCTTTTACTGGAAAAAAGTTATAAACAAGTGAAATATGACTGATTTCCCAGTTTAGTGCCGCATGACAATTTCCACAATTGAGCTAACACAAGTCCCCATACCGTTGAATTTTGCCTCGACTCTACTCAAGGTGTCGAACAAACATTTGTAATTATGGATTAGGCAAGAAATTCCCGACAATTTGACACCAATATATTGTGGATTCGATAAAAAGGAAAAATTACAAATGCATTCTTATTGTGCACACAGGAATTCGGACGCTGTATATTGTCAGACGACATACCGCGCACATGGTGAAAGCTGTACATTTTACTATCTGAGCAAAAGAAAAATCCCTGTATACATAGACAAATCAAATAATTGCACAGAATTTGATACCCATTTTGAAAATATTTCTTTTACTGGAAAAAAGTTATAAACAAGTGAAATATGACTGATTTCCCAGTTTAGGGCCGCATGACAATTCCGCAAATGAGCTAACACAAGTCCCCATACCGTTGAATTTCGACCCGACTCTAATCAAGTTGTCGAAAAAACTTTCGTAATTATGGATAAGGCAAGAAATTCCCGAGAATTGGACAGCAATATTTTGTGGATTCTATAAAAAGGAAAAATTACAAATGCATTCTTATTGTGCACACTGGAATTCGGACGCTGTAAATTGTCAGACGACATACCGCGCACATGGTGAAAGCTGTACTTTTTACTATCTTTGCAAAAGAAAAATCGCTGTATACATAGAAAAATCAAATAATTGCAAACAATTTGATACCCATTTTGAGAATATTTCTTTTACTGGAAAAAAGTTATAAAAACGTGAATTATGACTGATTACCCAGTTTAGGTCCGCATGAAAATTTCCGCAAATGAGCTAACACTAGTCCCCATACCGTTCAATTTTGCCTCGGCTCTATTCAAGGTGTCGAACAAACTTTTGTAATTATGGATAAGGCAAGAAATTCACGACGATTTGACACCAATATTTTGTGGATTCTCTAAAAAGGAAAAAGTAGAAATGCAGTCTTATTGTGCACACTGGAATTCGGACGCTGTAAATTGTCAGACGTCATGCCGCGCACATGGTGAAAGCTGTACTTTTTACTATCTGAGCAAAAGAAAAATCCCTGTAAACATAGACATATCAAATAATTGCACACAATTTGATACCCACTTTGAAAATATTTCTTTTACTGGAAAAAAGTTATAAACAAGTGAAATATGACTGATTTCCTAGTTTAGGGCCGCATGACAATTTCCGCAAATTAGCTCACACAAGTCCCCATACCGTTGAATTTCGAATCGACTCTATTCAAGGTGTCGAAAAAACTTTCGTAATTATGGATAAGGTAAGGAATTCCCGACAATTGGACACCTATCTTTTGTGGATTCGATAAAAAGGAAAAATTACAAATGCAGTCTTATTGTGCACACTGGAATTCGGACGCTGTAAATTGTCAGACGACATACCGCGCACATGGTGAAAGCTGTACTTTTTACTATCTGAGCAAATGAAAAATCCCTGTAAACATGGACAAATCAAATAATTTCACACAATTTGATACCCATTTTGAAAATATTTCTTTTACTGGAAAAAAGTTATAAACAAGTGAAATATCACTGATTTCCCAGTTTAGGGCCGCATGACAATTTCCGCAAATTAGCTCACACAAGTCCCCATACCGTTGAATTTCGACTCGACTCTAATCAAGGTGTCGAAAAAACTTTTGATATTATGGATAAGGCAAGAAATTCGCGACAATTTGACACCAATATATTGTGGATTCGATAAAAAGGAAACATTACAAATGCAGTCTTATTGTGCACACTGGAATTCGGACGCTGTAAATTGTCAGACGACATACCGCGCACATGGTGAAAGCTGTACTTTTTACTATCTGAGCAAAAGAAAAATCCCTGTATAAATAGACAAATCAAATAATTGCACACAATTTGATACCCATTTTGAAAATATTTCTTTTACTGGAAAAAAGTTATAAAAAAGTGAATTATGACAGATTCCCCAGTTTAGGTCCGCATGAAAATTTCCGCAAATGAGCTAACACTAGTCCCCATACCTTTTAATTTTGCCTCGACTCTATTCAAGGTGTCGAACAAACTTTTGTAATTATGGATAAGGCAAGAAATTCTCGAAAATTTGACACCAATATTTTGTGGATTCTATAAAAAGGAAAAAGTAGAAATGCAGTCTTATTGTGCACACTGGAATTCGGACGCTGTAAATTGTCAGACGTCATGCCGCGCACATGGTGAAAGCTTTACTTTTTACTATCTGAGCAAATGAAAAATCCCTGAAAACATAGACATATCAAATAATTGCACACACTTTGATACCCATTTTGAAAATATTTCTTTTACTGTAAAAAAGTTATAAACAAGTGAAATATGACTGATTTCCCAGTTTAGGGCCGAATGACAATTTCCACAAATGAGCTAACACAAGTCCCAATACCGTTGAATTTCGAATCGACTCTATTCAAGGTGTCGAAAAAACTTTCGTAATTATGGATAAGGTAAGGAATTCCCGACAATTGGACACCAATATATTGTGGATTCGATAAAAAAGAAAAATTACAAATGCAGTCTTATTGTGCACACTGGAATTCGGACGCTGTAAATTGTCAGACGACATACCGCGCACATGGTGAAAGCTGTACTTTTTACTATCTGAGCAAATGAAAAATCCCTCTAAACATAGACAAATCAAATAATTTCACACAATTTGATAACTATTTTGAAAATATTTCTTTTACTGGAAAAAAGTTATAAACAAGTGAAATATCACTGATTTCCCAGTTTAGGGCCGCATGACAATTTCCACAAATGAGCTAACACAAGTCCCCATACCGTTGAATTTCGACTCGACTCCAATCAAGGTGTCGAAAAAACTTTCGTAAGTATAGATAAGGTAAGGAATTCCCGACAATTGGACACCAATATGTTGTGGATTCGATAAAAAGGAAAAATTACAAATGCAGTCTTATTGTGCACACTGGAATTCGGACGCTGTAAATTGTCAGACGACATACCGCGCAGATGGTGAAAGCTGTACTTTTTACAATCTGAGCAAAAGAAAAATCCCTGTATAAATAGACAAATCAAATAATTGCACACAATTTGATACCCATTTTGAAAATATTCTTTTACTGGAAAAAAGTTATAAAAAAGTGAATTATGACTGATTACCCAGTTTAGGTCCGCATGAAAATTTCCGCAAATGAGCTAACACTAGTCCCCATACCGTTGAATTTTGCCTCGACTCTATTCAAGGTGTCGAACAAACTTTTGTAATTATGGATAAGGCAATAGATTTTCGACAATTTGACACCAATATTTTGTGGATTCTATAAAAAGGAAAAATTACAAATGCAGTCTTATTGTGCACACTGGAATTCGGTCGCTGTAAATTGTCAGACGTCATGCCGCGCACATGGTGAAAGCTGTACTTTTTACTATCTGAGCAAATGAAAAATCCCTGTAAACATAGACATATCAAATAATTGCATACCCATTTTGAAAATATTTCTTTTACTGAAAAAAAGTCATAAAAAAGTGAATTATGACTGATTACCCAGTTTAGGTCCGCATGAAAATTTCCGCAAATGAGCTAACACTAGTCCCCATACCTTTGAATTTTGCCTCGACTCTATTCAAGGTGTCGAAAAAACTTTTGTAATTATGGATAAGGTAAGGAATTCCCGACTATTGGACACCAATACATTGTGGATTCGATAAAAAGGAAAAAGTAGAAATGCAGTCTTATTGTGCACACTGGAATTCGGACGCTGTAAATTGTCAGACGTCATGCCGCGCAGATTGTGAAAGCTGTACTTTTTACTATCTGAGCAAATGAAAAATCCCTGTAAACATAGACAAATCAAATAATTTCACACAATTTGATACCCATTTTGAAAATATTTCTTTTACTGGAAAAAAGTTATAAACAAGTGAAATATCACTGATTTCCCAGTTTAGGGTCGCATGACAATTTCCGCAAATGAGCTAACACAAGTCCCCATACCGTTGAATTTCGAATCGACTCTAATCAAGGTGTCGAAAAAACTTTTGTAATTATGGATTAGGCAAGAAATTCTCGACAATTGGACCGCAATATTTTGTGGATTCTATAAAAAGGAAAAATTACAAATGCATTCTTATTGTGCACACAGGAATTCGGACGCTGTATATTGTCTGACGACATACCGCGCACATAGTGAAAGCTGTACTTTTTAATATCTGACCAAATGAAACATCCCTGTAAACATAGATAAATCAAATAATTTCACACAATTTGATACCCATTTTGAAAATATTTCTTTTACTGGAAAAAAGTTATAAACAAGTGAAATATGACTGATTTCCCAGTTTAGGGCCGCATGACAATTTCCGCAAATGAGCTAACACAAGTCCCCATACCGTTGAATTTCGACCCAACTCTAATCAAGGTGTCGAAAAAACTTTTGTAATTATGGATAAGGCAAGAATTTGCGACAATTGGACAGCAATATTTTGTGGATTCTATAAAAAGGAAAAATTACAAATGCATTCTTATTGTGCACACTGGAATTCGGACGCTGTATATTGTCAGACGACATACCGCGCACATCGTGAAAGCTGTACTTTTTACTATCTGAGCCAATGAAAAATCCCTGTAAACATAGACATATCAAATAATTGCACACAATTTGATACCCATTTTGAAAATATTTCTTTTACTGGAAAAATGTTATAAACAAGTGAAATATGACTGATTTCCCAGTTTAGGGCCGCATGACAATTTCCACAAATGAGCTAACACAAATCCCCATACCGTTGAATTTCGAATCGACTCTATTCAAGGTGTCGAAAAAACTTTTGTAATTATGGATAAGTTAAGACATTCCCGACAATTGGAGAGACATATTTTGTGGATTCTATGAAAAGGAAAAATTACAAATGCAGTCTTATTGTGCACCCTAGAATCCGGACGCTGTAAATTGTCAGACGACATACCGCGCTCATTTTGAAAACTGTACTTTTTACTATCTGACCAAACGAAAAATCCCTGTAAATATAGTCAAATCAAATAATTGCACACAATTTGATACCCATTTTAAAAATATTTCTTATACTGGAAAAAAGTTATAAACAAGTGAAATATGACTGATTTCCCAGTTTAGGGCCGCATGACAATTTCCGCAAATGAGCTAACACATGTCCCCATACCGTTGAATTTCGCCTCGACTCTATTCAAGGTGTCGATAAAACTTTTGTAATTATGGATAAGTTAAGACATTCCCGAAAGTTGGAGAGACATATTTTGTGGATTCGATAAAAAGGAAAAATTAGAAATACAGTCTTATTGAGCACACTGGAATTCGGACGCTGAAAATTGTCAGACGACATACCGCGCACATGGTGAAAGCTGTACTTTTTACTATCTGAGCAAAAGAAAAATCCCTGTAAATATAGTCAAATCAAATAATTACACACAATTTGATAACCATTTTGAAAATATTTCTTATACTGGAAAAAAGTTATAAAAACGTGAATTATGACTGATTACCCAGTTTAGGTCCGCATGAAAATTTCCGCAAATGAGCTAACACTAGTCCCCATACCGTTGAATTTTGCCTCGACTCTATTCAAGGTGTCGAACAAACTTTTGTAATTATGGATAAGGCAAGAAATTCACGACAATTTGACACCAATATTTTGTGGATTCTATAAAAAGGATAAATTACAAATGCAATCTTATTGTGCACACTGGAATTCAGACGCTGTAAATTGTCAGACGACATACCGCGCTCATGTTGAAAGCTGTACTTTTTACTATCTGACCAAATGAAAAATCCCTGTAAATATAGTCAAATCAAATAATTACACACAATTTGATACCCATTTTGAAAATATTTCTTATACTGGAAAAAAGTTATAAACAATTGAATTATGACTGATTTCCTAGTTTAGGGCCGCATGACAATTTCCGCAAATGAGCTAACACAAGTCCCCATAACGTTGAATTTCGCCTCGACTCTATTCAAGGTGTCGATAAAACTTTTGTAATTATGGATAAGTTAAGACATTCCCGACAATTGGACAGCAATATTTTGTGGATTCGATAAAAAGGAAAAATTAGAAATACGTTCTTATTGTGCACACTGGAATTCGGACGCTGAAAATTGTCAGACGACATACTGCGCACATGGTGAAAGCTGTACTTTTTACTATCTGACCAAATGAAAAATCCCTGTAGACATAGACCAAACAAATAATTGTACACAATTTGATACCCATTTTGAAAATATTTCTTTTACTGGAAAAAAGTTATAAACAAGTGAAATATCACTGATTACCCAGTTTAGGTCCGCATGACAATTTCCGCAAATGAGCTAACACAAGTCCCAATACCGTTAAATTTCGCCTCGAGTCTATTCAATGAGTCGAAAAATCTGTTGTAATTATGGATAAGGCAAGAAATTCCCGACAATTGGACACCAATATTTTGTGGATTCTATAAAAAGGAAAAAGTAGAAATGCAGTCTTATTGTGCACACTGGAATTCGAACGCTGTAAATTGTCAGACGTCATGCCGCGCACATGGTGAAAGCTGTACTTTTTACTATCTGAGCAAATGAAAAATCCCTGTAAACATAGACATGTCAAATAATTGCACACAATTTGATACCCATTTTGAAAATATTTCTTTTACTGGAAAAATTTATAAACAAGTGAAATATGACTGATTTCCCAGTTTAGGGCCGCATGACAATTTCCACAAATGAGCTAACACAAGTCCCCATACCGTTGAATTTCGTCTCGACTCTATTCAAGGTGTCGAAAAAACTTTTTTAATTATGGATAAGGTAAGGAATTCCCAACAATTGGACACGAATATATTGTGGATTCGATTAAAAGGAAAAATTACAAATGCAGTCATATTGTGCACACTGGAATTCGGACGATGTAAATTGTCAGACGACATAACGCGCACATGGTGAAAGCTGTACTTTTTACTATCTGAGCAAATGAAAAATCCCTGTAAACATAGACAAATCAAATAATTGCACACAATTTGATACCTGTTTTGAAAATATTTCTTTTACTGGAAAAAAGTAATAAACATCTGAAATATCACTGATTTCCCAGTTTAGGGCCGCATGACAATTTCCGCAAATGAGCTAACACAAGTCCCCATACCGTTGAATTTCGACTCGACTCTAATCAAGGTGTCGAGAAAACTTTTATAATTATGGATAAGGCAAGAAATTCCCGACAATTGGCCTGCAATATTTTGTGGATTCTATAAAAAGGAAAAATTACAAATCCATTCTTAGTGTGCACACTTGAATTCGGACCCTGTAAATTGCCAGACGACATACCCCGCACATGGTGAAAGCTGTACATTTTACTATCTGAGCAAAAGAAAAATCCCTGTATACATAGACAAATCAAATAATTGCACACAATTTGACACCCATTTTGAAAATATTTCTTTTACTGGAAAAAATTATAAAAAAGTGAATTATGACTGATTACCCAGTTTAGGTCCGCATGAAAATTCCCGCAAATGAGCTAACACTAGTCCCCATACCGTTGAATTTTGCCTCGACTCTATTCTAGGTGTCGATAAAACTTTTGTAATTATGGATAAGTTAAGACATTCCCGACAATTGGACAGCAATATTTTGTGGATTCGATAAAAAGGAAAAATTAGAAATACGGTCTTATTGTGCACACTGGAATTCGGACGCTATAAATTGTCAGACGTCATGCCGCGCACATAGTGAAAGCTGTACTTTTTACTATCTGACCAAATGAAACATCCCTGTAAACATAGATAAATCAAATAATTTCACACAATTTGATACCCATTTTGAAAATATTTCTTTTACTGGAAAAAAGTTATAAACAAGTGAAATATCACTGATTTCCCAGTTTAGGGCCGCATGACAATTTCCGCAAATGAGCTAACACAAGTCCCCATACCGTTAAATTTCGCCTCGACTCTATTCAACGTGTCGAAAAAACTTTTGTAATTATGGATAAGGCAAGAAATTCACGACAATTTGAAACCAATATTTTGTGGATTGTCAGACGTCATGCCGCGCACATGGTGAAAGCTGTAATTTTTTACTATCTGAGCAAAAGAAAAATCCCTGTATACATAGACAAATCAAATAATTGCACAGAATTTGATGCCCATTTTGAAAATATTTCTTTTACTGGAAAAAAGTTATAAAAAAGTGAATTATGACTCATTACCCAGTTTAGGTCCGCATGAAAATTTCGCAAATGAGCTAACACTAGTCCCCATACCGTTGAATTTTGCCTCGACTCTATTCAAGGTGTCGAACAAACTTTTGTAATTATGGATAAGGCACGAAATTCCCGACAATTTGACACCAATATTTTGTGGATTCTATAAAAAGGAAAAATTACAAATGCAGTCTTATTGTGCACACTGGAATTGGGACGCTGTAAATTGTCAGACGACATACCGCGCACATAGTGAAAGCTGTACTTTTTACTATCTGAACAAATGAAACATCCCTGTAAACATAGATAAATCAAATCATTTCACACAATTTGATATCCATTTTGAAAACATTTCTTTTACTGGAAAAATTTATAAACAAGTGAAATATGACTGATTTCCCAGTTTTGGGCCGCATGACAATTTCCACAAATGAGCTGACACAAGTCCCCATACCGTTGAATTTCGAATCGACTCTATTCAAGGTGTCGAAAAAACTTTTGTAATTATGGATAAGTTAAGGAATTCCCGTCAATTGGACACCAATATATTGTGGATTCGATAAAAAGGAAAAATTACAAATGCATTCTTATTGTTCACACTGGAATTCGGACGCTGTAAATTGTCAGACGACATACCGCGCACATGGTGAAAGCTGTACTTTTTACTATCTGAGCAAATGAAAAATCCCTGTAAACATAGACAAATCAAATAATTGCACACAATTTGATACCCATTTGGAAAATATTTCTGTTACTGGAAAAAAGTTATAAACAAGTGAAATATCACTGATTTCCCAGTTTAGGGCCGCATGACAATTTCCGCAAATGAGCTAACACAAGTCCCCATACCGTTGAATTTCGACTCGACTCTAATCAAGGTGTCGAAAAAACTTTTGTAATTATGGATAAGGCAAGAAATCCGCGACAATTGACACCAATATTTTGTGGATTCTATAAAAAGAAAAAGTAGAAATGCAGTCTTATTGTTCACACTGGAATTCGGACGCTGTAAATTGTCAGACGTCATGCCGCGCACATGGTGAAAGCTGTACTATCTGAGCAAATGAAAAATCCCTGTAAACATAGACATATAAAATAATTGCACACAATTTGATACCCATTTTGAAAATATTTCTTTTACTGGAAAAAAGTTATAAACAAGTGAAATATGACTGATTTCCCAGTTTAGGGCCGCATAACAATTTCCACAAATGAGCTAACACAAGTCCCCATACCGTTGAATTTCGAATCGACTCTATTCAAGGTGTCGAAAAAACTTTTGTAATTATGGATAAGGTAAGGAATTCCCGACAATTGGACAGCAATATTTTGTGGATTCTATAAAAAGGAAAAATTACAAATGCATTCTTATTGTTCACACTGGAATTCGGACGCTGTATATTGTCAGACGACATACCGCGCACATGGTGAAAGCTGTACTTTTTACTATCTGAGGAAATGAAAAAATCCCTGTAAACATAGACATATCAAATAATTGTACACAATTTGATAACCATTTTGAAAATATTTCTTTTACTGGAAAAAAGTTATAAACAAGTGAAATATCACTGATTTCCCAGTTTAGGTCCGCATGAAAATTTCCGCAAATGAGCTAACGCTAGTCCCCATACCGTTGAATTTTGCCTCGACTCTATTCAAGGTGTCGAACAAACTTTTGTAATTATGGTTAAGGCAAGAATTTCTCGACAATTTGACACCAATATTTTGTGGATTCTATAAAAAGGAAAAATTACAAATGCAGTCTTATTGTGCACACTGGAATTCGGACGCTGTAAATTGTCAGACGACATACCGCGCTCATAGTGAAAGCTGTACTTTTTACTATCTGACCAAACGAAACATCCCTGTAAACATAGATAAATCAAATAATTTCACACAATTTGATACCCATTTTGAAAATATTTCTTTTACTGGAAAAAAGTTATAAACAGGTGAAATATCACTGATTTCCAAGTTTAGGGCCGCATGACAATTTCCACAAATGAGCTAACACAAGTCCCCATACCGTTAAATTTTGACCCGACTCTAATCAAGGTGTCGAAAAAACTTTTGTAATTATGGATAAGGTAAGAAATTCGCGACAATTGGACAGCAATATTTTGTGGATTCTATAAAAAGGAAAAATTACAAAGGCATTCTTATTGTTCACAATTGGAATGCGGACGCTGTATATTGTCAGACGACATACCGCGCACATGGTGAAATCTGTACTTTTTACTATCTGAGCAAAGAAAAATCCCTGTATACATAGATAAATCAAATAATTGCACACAATTTGATACCCATTTTGAAAATATTTCTTTTACTGGAAAAAAGTTATAAACATGTGAAATATGACTGATTTCCCAGTTTAGGGCCGCATGACAATTTCCACAAATGAGCTAACACAAGTCCCCATACCGTTGAATTTCAAATCAACTCTATTCAAGGTGTCGAAAAAATTTCGTAATTATGGATAAGGTAAGGAATTCCCGACAATTGGACACCAATATATTGTGGATTCAATAAAAAGGAAAAATTACAAATGCAGTCTTATTGTGCACACGGGAATTCGGACGCTGTAGATTGTCAGACGACATACCGCGCACATGGTGAAAGCTGTACTTTTTACCATCTGAGCAAATGAAAATTCCCTGTAAACATAGACATATCAAATAATTGCACACAGTTTGATACCCATTTTGAAAATATTTCTTTTACTGGAAAAAAGTTATAAACATGTGAAATATCACTGATTTCCCAGTTTAGGGCCGCATGACAATTTCCGCAAATGAGCTAACACAAGTCCCCATACCGTTGAATTTAGACCCGACTCTAATCAAGGTGTCGAAAATCTTTTGTAATTATGGATAAGGCAAGAAATTCCCGACAATTGGACAGCAATATTTTGTGGATTCTATAAAAATGAAAAATTACAAATGCATTCTTTTTGTGCACACTGGAATTCGGACGCTGTAAATTGTCAGACGACATACCGCGCACATGGTGAAAGCTGTACTTTTTACTATCTGAGCAAATGAAAAATCCCTGTAAACATAGACAAATCAAATAATTGCACACAATTTGATACCCATTTTGAAAATATTTCTTTTACTGGAAAAAAGTTATAAACATGTGAAATATCACTGATTTCCCAGTTTAGGGCCGCATGACAATTTCCGCAAATGAGCTAACACTAGTCCCCATACCGTTGAATTTTGCCTCGACTCTATTCAAGGTGTCGAACAAACTTTTGTAATTATGGATAAGGCAAGAAATTCCCGACAATTAGACACCAATATATTGTGGATTTGATAAAAAGGTAAAATTACAAATGCAGTCTTATTGTGCACACTGGAATTCGGTCGCTGTAAATTGTCAGACGTCATGCCGCGCACATGGTGAAAGCTGTACTTTTTACTATCTGAGCAAATGAAAATTCCCTGTAAACATAGACATATCAAATAATTGCACACAATTTGATACCCATTGTGAAAATATTTCTTTTACTGGAAAAAAGTTATAAAAAAGTGAATTATGACTGAATACCCAGTTTAGGTCCGCATGAAAATTTCCGCAAATGAGCTAACACAAGTCCCCATACCGTTGAATTTTGTCTCGACTCTATTCAAAGTGTCGAAAAAACTTTTGTAATTATGGATAAGGCAAGAAATTCGCGACAATTGGACACCAATATTTTGTGGATTCTATAAAAGGGAAAAATTACAAATGCAGTCTTATTGTGCACACTGGAATTCGGACGCTGTAAAGTGTCAGACGACATACCGCGCACATGGTGAAAGCTGTACTTTTTACTATCTGAGCAAAAGAAAAATCCCTGTATAAATAGACAAATCAAATAATTGCACACAATTTGATACCCATTTTGAAAATATTTCTTTTACTGGAAAAAAGTCATAAAGAAGTGAAATATGACTGATTTCCTAGTTTAGGGCCGCATGACAATTTCCACAAATGAGCTAACACAAGTCCCCATACCGTTGAATTTTGCCTCGACTCTATTCAAGGTGTCGAACAAACTTTTGTAATTATGGATAAGGCAAGAAATTCTCGACAATTTGACACCAATATTTTGTGGATTCTATAAAAAGGAAAAAGTAGAAATGCAGTCTTATTGTGCACACTGGAATTCGGTTGCTGTAAATTGTCAGACGTCATGCCGCGCACATGGTGAAAGCTGTACTTTTTACTATCTGAGCCAATGAAAAATCCCTGTAAACATAGACATATCAAATAATTGCACACAATTTGATACCCATTTTGAAAATATTTCTTTAACTGGAAAGAAGTTATAAACAAGTGAATTATCACTGATTTCCCAGTTTAGGGCCGCATGACAATTTCCACAAATGACCTAACACAAGTCCCCATACCGTTGTATTTCGAATCGACTCTATTAAAGGTGTCGAAAAAACTTTCGTAATTATGCATAAGGTAAGGAATTCCCGACAATTGGACACCAATATATTGTGGGTTCGATAAAAAGGAAAAATTACAAATGCAGTCTTATTGTGCACACTGGAATTCGGACGCTGTATATTGTCAGACGACATACCGCGCACATGGTGAAAGCTGTACTTTTTACTATCTGAGCAAATGAAAAATCCCTGTAAACATAGACAAATCAAATAATTTCACACAATTTGATACCCATTTTAAAAATATTTCTTTTACTGGAAAAAAGTTATAAACAAGTGAATTATCACTGATTTTCCAGTTTAGGGCCGCATGACAATTTCCGCAAATGAGCTAACACTAGTCCCCATACCGTTGAATTTCGACTCGACTCTAATCAAGGTGTCGAAAAAACATTTGTAATTATGGATAAGGCAAGAAATTCCCGACAATTTGACACCAATATATTGTGGATTTGATAAAAAGGTAAAATTACAAATGCAGTCTTATTGTGCACATTGGAATTCGGTCGCTGTAAATTGTCAGACGTCATGCCGCGCGCATGGTGAAAGCTGTACTTTTTACTATCTGAGCAAATGAAAATTCCCTGTAAACATAGACATATCAAATAATTGCGCACAATTTGATAGCCATTTTGAAAATATTTCTTTTACTGGAAAAAAGTTATAAAAAAGTGAATTATGACTGATTACCCAGTTTAGGTCCGCATGAAAATTTCCGCAAATGAGCTAACACTAGTCCCCATACCGTTGAATTTTGCCTCGACTCTATTCAAGGTGTCGAACAAATTTTTGTAATTTTGGATAAGGCAAGAGATTCCCGACAATTTGACACCAATATATTGTGGATTCGATAAAAAGGAAAAATTACAAATGCAGTCTTATTGTGCACACTGGAATTCGGACGCTGTAAATTGTCAGACGACATAACGCGCACATGGTGAAAGCTGTACTTTTTACTATCTGAGCAAATGAAAAATCCCTGTAAACATAGACAAATCAAATAATTTCACACAATTTGATACCCATTTGGAAAATATTTCTTTTACTGGAAAAAAGTTATAAAAAAGTGAATTATGACTGATTACCCAGTTTAGGTCCGCATGAAAATTTCCGCAAATGCGCTAACACTAGTCCCCATACCGTTGAATTTTGCCTCGACTCTATTCAAGGTGTCGAACAAATTTTTGTAATTATGGATAAGGCAAGAGATTCCCGACAATTGTACACCAATATATTGTGGATTCGATAAAAAGGAAAAATTACAAATGCAGTCTTATTGTGCACACTGGAATTCGGACGCTGTAAATTGTCAGACGACATACCGCGCACATGGTGAAAGCTGTACTTTTTACTATCTGAGCAAATAAAAAATCCCTGTAAACATGGACATATCAAATAATTGCACACAATTTGATACCCATTTTGAAGATATTTCTTTTACTGGAAAAAAGTTATAAACAAGTGAAATATCACTGATTTCCCAGTTTAGGGCCGCATGACAATTTACACAAATGAGCTAACACAAGTCCCCATACCGTTGTATTTCCAATCGACTCTATTCAAGTTGTCGAAAAAACTTTCGTAATTATGGATAAGGTAAGGAATTCCCGACAATTGGACACCAATATATTGTGGATTCGATAAAAAGGAAAAATTACAAATGCAGTCTTATTGTGTACACTGGAATTCGGACGCTGTAAATTGCCAGACGACATACCGTGCACATGGTGAAAGCTGTACTTTTTACTATCTGAGCAAAAGAAAAATCCCTGTATACATAGACAAATCAAATAATTTCACACAATTTGATACCCATTTTGAAAATATTTCTTTTACTGGAAAAAAGTTATAAACAAGTGAAATATCACTGATTTCCCAGTTTAGGGCCGCATGACAATTTCCGCAAATGAGCAAACACAAGTCCCCATACCGTTGAATTTAGACCCGACTCTAATCAAGTTGTCGAAAATCTTTTGTAATTATGGATAAGGCAAGAAATTCCCGACAGTTGGACAGCAATATTTTGTGGATTCTATAAAAATGAAAAAGTAGAAATGCAGTCTTATTGTGCACACTGGAATTCGGTCGCTGTAAATTGTCAGACGTCATGCCGCGCACATGGTGAAAGCTGTTCTTTTTACTATCTGAGCCAATGAAAAATCCCTGTAAACATAGACATATCAAATAATTGCACACAATTTGATACCCATTTTGAAAATATTCCTTTACTGGAAAAAAGTTATAAACAAGTGAATTATGACTGATTTCCCAGTTTAGGGCCGCATGACAATTTCCGCAAATGAGCTAACACTAGTCCCCATACCGTTGAATTTTGCCTCGACTCTATTCAAGGTGTCGAACAAATTTTTGTAATTTTGGATAAGGCAAGAGATTCCCGACAATTTGACACCAATATATTGTGGATTCGATAAAAAGGAAAAATTACAAATGCAGTCTTATTGTGCACACTGGAATTCGGACGCTGTAAATTGTCAGACGACATAACGCGCACATGGTGAAAGCTGTACTTTTTACTATCTGAGCAAATGAAAAATCCCTGTAAACATAGACAAATCAAATAATTTCACACAATTTGATACCCATTTTGAAAATATTTCTTTTACTGGAAAAAAGTTATAAAAAAGTGAATTATGACAGATTACCCAGTTTAGGTCCGCATGAAAATTTCCGCAAATGCGCTAACACTAGTCCCCATACCGTTGAATTTTGCCTCGACTCTATTCAAGGTGTCGAACAAATTTTTGTAATTATGGATAAGGCAAGAGATTCCCGACAATTGTACACCAATATATTGTGGATTCGATAAAAAGGAAAAATTACAAATGCAGTCTTATTGTGCACACTGGAATTCGGACGCTGTAAATTGTCAGACGACATACCGCGCACATGGTGAAAGCTGTACTTTTTACTATCTGAGCAAATAAAAAATCCCTGTAAACATGGACATATCAAATAATTGCACACAATTTGATACCCATTTTGAAGATATTTCTTTTACTGGAAAAAAGTTATAAACAAGTGAAATATCACTGATTTCCCAGTTTAGGGCCGCATGACAATTTACACAAATGAGCTAACACAAGTCCCCATACCGTTGTATTTCCAATCGACTCTATTCAAGTTGTCGAAAAAACTTTCGTAATTATGGATAAGGTAAGGAATTCCCGACAATTGGACACCAATATATTGTGGATTCGATAAAAAGGAAAAATTACAAATGCAGTCTTATTGTGTACACTGGAATTCGGACGCTGTAAATTGCCAGACGACATACCGTGCACATGGTGAAAGCTGTACTTTTTACTATCTGAGCAAAAGAAAAATCCCTGTATACATAGACAAATCAAATAATTTCACACAATTTGATACCCATTTTGAAAATATTTCTTTTACTGGAAAAAAGTTATAAACAAGTGAAATATCACTGATTTCCCAGTTTAGGGCCGCATGACAATTTCCGCAAATGAGCAAACACAAGTCCCCATACCGTTGAATTTAGACCCGACTCTAATCAAGTTGTCGAAAATCTTTTGTAATTATGGATAAGGCAAGAAATTCCCGACAGTTGGACAGCAATATTTTGTGGATTCTATAAAAATGAAAAAGTAGAAATGCAGTCTTATTGTGCACACTGGAATTCGGTCGCTGTAAATTGTCAGACGTCATGCCGCGCACATGGTGAAAGCTGTTCTTTTTACTATCTGAGCCAATGAAAAATCCCTGTAAACATAGACATATCAAATAATTGCACACAATTTGATACCCATTTTGAAAATATTCCTTTACTGGAAAAAAGTTATAAACAAGTGAATTATCACTGATTTCCCAGTTTAGGGCCGCATGACAATTTCCACAAATGACCTAACACAAGTCCCCATACCGTTGTATTTCGAATCGACTCTATTAAAGGTGTCGAAAAAACTTTCGTTATTATGCATAAGGTAAGGAATTCCCGACAATTGGACACCAATATTTTGTGGATTCTATAAAAATGAAAAATTACAAATGCAGTCTTATTGTGCACACTGGAATTCGGACGCTGTAAATTGTCAGACGACATACCGCGCACATGGTGAAAGCTGTACTTTTTACTATCTGAGCAAATGAAAAATCCCTGTAAACATAGACAAATTAAATAATTGCACACAATTTGATACACATTTTGAAAATATTTCTTTTACTGGAAAAAAGTTATAAACATGTGAAATATCACTGATTTCCCAGTTTAGGGCCGCATGACAATTTCCGCAAATGAGCTAACACTAGTCCCCATACCGTTGAATTTTGCCTCGACTCTATTCAAGGTGTCGAACAAACTTTTGTAATTATGGATAAGGCAAGAAATTCTCGACATTTTGACACCAATATTTTGTGGATTCTATAAAAAGGAAAAAGTAGAAATGCAGTCTTATTGTGCACACTGGAATTCGCTCGCTGTAAATTGTCAGACGTCATGCCGCGCACATGGTGAAAGCTGTACTTTTTACTATCTGAGCCAATGAAAAATCCCTGTAAACATAGACATATCAAATAATTGCACACAATTTGATACCCATTTTGAAAATATTTCTTTTACTGGAAAAAAGTTATAAACAAGTGAATTATCACTGATTTCCCAGTTTAGGGCCGCATGACAATTTCCACAAATGACCTAACACAAGTCCCCATACCGTTGTATTTCGAATCGACTCTATTAAAGGAGTCGAAAAAACTTTCGTAATTATGCATAAGGTAAGGAATTCCCGACAATTGGACACCAATATATTGTGGATTCGATAAAAAGGAAAAATTACAAATGCAGTCTTATTGTGCACACTGGAATTCGGACGCTGTAAAATGTCAGACGACATACCGCGCACATGGTGAAAGCTGTACTTTTTACTATCTGAGCAAATGAAAAATCCCTGTAAACATAGACAAATCAAATAATTTCACATAATTTGATACCCATTTTGAAAATATTTCTTTTACTGGAAAAAAGTTATAAACAAGTGAATTATCACTGATTTCCCAGTTTAGGGCCGCATGACAATTTCCGCAAATGAGCTAACACTAGTCCCCATACCGTTGAATTTCGACTCGACTCTAATCAAGGTGTCGAAAAAACATTTGTAATTATGGATAAGGCAAGAAATTCCCGACAATTTGACACCAATATATTGTGGATTTGATAAAAAGGTAAAATTACAAATGCAGTCTTATTGTGCACACTGGAATTCGGATGCTGTAAAATGTCAGACGACATACCGCGCACATGGTGAAAGCTGTACTTTTTACTATCTGAGCAAATGAAAAATCCCTGTAAACATAGACAAATCAAATAATTTCACACAATTTGATACCCATTTTAAAAATATTTCTTTTACTGGAAAAAAGTTATAAACAAGTGAATTATCACTGATTTTCCAGTTTAGGGCCGCATGACAATTTCCGCAAATGAGCTAACACTAGTCCCCATACCGTTGAATTTCGACTCGACTCTAATCAATGTGTCGAAAAAACATTTGTAATTATGGATAAGGCAAGAAATTCCCGACAATTTGACACCAATATATTGTGGATTTGATAAAAAGGTAAAATTACAAATGCAGTCTTATTGTGCACATTGGAATTCGGTCGCTGTAAATTGTCAGACGTCATGCCGCGCGCATGGTGAAAGCTGTACTTTTTACTATCTGAGCAAATGAAAATTCCCTGTAAACATAGACATATCAAATAATTGCACACAATTTGATAGCCATTTTGAAAATATTTCTTTTACTGCAAAAAAGTTATAAAAAAGTGAATTATGTCTGATTACCCAGTTTAGGTCCGCATGAAAATTTCCGCAAATGAGCTAACACTAGTCCCCATACCGTTGAATTCCGAATCGACTCTATTCAAGGTGTCGAAAAAACTTTCGTAGTTATGGATAAGGTAAGGTATTCCCGACAATTGGACACCAATATATTGTGGATTCGATAAAAAGGAAAAATTACAAATGCAGTCTTATTGGGCACACACGAATTCGGACGCTGTAAATTGTCAGACGACATACCGCGCACATGGTGAAAGCTGTACTTTTTACTATCTGAGCAAATGAAAAATCCCTGTAAACATAGACAAATCAAATAATTTCACACAATTTGATACCCATTTTGAAAATATTTCTTTTACTGGAAAAAAGTTATAGACAAGTGAAATATCACTGATTTCCCAGTTTAGGGCCGCATGAAAATTTCCGCAAATGAGATAACACAAGTCCCCATACCGTTGAATTTCGACCCGACTCTAATCAAGGTGTCGAAAAAACTTTTGTAATTATGGATAAGGCAAGAAATTCCTGACAATTGGACAGCAATATTTTGTGGATTCTCTAAAAAGGAAAAAGTAGAAATGCATTCTTATTGTGCACACTGGAATTCGGTCGCTGTAAATTGTCAGACGTCATGCCGGGCACATGGTGAAAGCTGTACTTTTTACTATCTGAGCAAATGAAAAATCCCTGTAAACATAGACAAATCAAATAATTGCACACATTTTGATACCCATTTTGAAAATATTTCTTTTACTGGAAAAAAGTTATAAAAAAGTGAATTATGACTGATTACCCAGTTTAGGTCCGCATGAAAATTTCCGCAAATGAGCTAACACTAGTCCCCATACCTTTGAATTTTGTCTCGACTCTATTCAAGGTGTCGAACAAACTTTTGTAATTATGGATAAGGCAAGAAATTCACGAAAATTTGACACCAATAGTTTGTGGATTCTATAAAAAGGATAAAGTAGAAATGCAGTCTTATTGTGCACACTGGAATTCGGACGCGGTAAATTGTCAGACGTCATGCCGCGCACATGGTGAAAGCTGTACTTTTTACTATCTGAGCAAATGAAAAATCCCTGTAAACATAGACAAAGCAAATAATTGCACACAATTTGATACCCAGTTTGAAAATATTTCTTTTACTGGAAAAAAGTTATAAACATGTGAAATATCACTGATTTCCCAGATAAGGGCCGCATGACAATTTCCGCAAATGAGCTAACACAAGTCCCCATACCGTTGAATCTCGACTCGACTCTAATCAAGGTGTCGGAAACACTTTCGTAATTATGGATATGGTAAGGAATTCCCGACAATTGGACACCAATATATTGTGGATTCGATCAAAAGGAAAAATTACAAATGCAGTCTTATTGTGCACACTGGAATTCGGACGCTGTAGATTGTCAGACGACATACCACGCACATGGTGAAAGCTGTACTTTTTACTCTCTGAGCAAAAGAAAAATCCCTGTATACATAGACAAATCAAATAATAGCACACAATTTGATACCCATTTTGAAAATATTTCTTTTACTGGAAAAAAGTTATAAAAAAGTGAATTATGACTGATTACCCAGTTTAGGTCCGCATGAAAATTTCGGCAAATGAGCTAACACTAGTCCCCATACCGTTGAATTTTGCCTCGACTCTATTCAAGGTGTCGAACAAACTTTCGTAATTATGGATAAGGCAAGAAATTCCCGACAATTTGACACCAATATTTTGTGGATTCTATAAAATGGAAAAAGTAGAAATGCAGTCTTATTGTGCACACTGGAATTCGGACGCTGTAAATTGTCAGACGTCATGCCGCGCAAATGGTGAAAGCTGTACTTTTTACTATCTGAGCAAATGAAAAATCCCTGTAAACATAGACATATCAAATAATTGCACACAATTTGATACCCATTTTGAAAATATTTCTTTTACTGGAAAAAAGTTATAAACAAGTGAAATATCACTGATTTCCCAGTTTAGGGGCGCATGACAAGTTCAACAAATGAGCTAACACAAGTCCCCATACCGTTGAATTTCGAATCGACTCTATTCAAGGTGTCGAACAAACTTTTGTAATTATGGATAAGGCAAGAAATTCCCGACAATTGGACACCAATATATGGTGGATTCGATAAAAAGGAAAAATTACAAATGCAGTCTTATTGTGCACCCTGCAATTTGGACGCTGTAGATTGTCAGACGACATACCGCGCACATGGTGAAAGCTGTACTTTTTACTATCTGTGCAAATGAAAACTCCCTGTATACATAGACAAATCAAGTAATAGCACACAATTTGATACCCATTTTGAAAATATTTCTTTTACTAGAAAAAAGTTATAAAAAAGTGAATTATGACTGATTACCCAGTTTAGTTCCGCATGAAAATTTCCGCAAATGAGCTAACACTATTCCCCATACCGTTGAATTTTGCCTCGACTCTATTCAAGGTGTCGAACAAACTTTTGTAATTATGGATAAGGCAAGAAATTCCCGACAATTTGACAGCAATATTTTGTGGATTCTATAAAAAGGAAAAATTACAAATGCATTCTTATTGTTCACACTGGAATTCGGACGCTGTATATTGTCAGACGACCTACCGCGCACATGGTGAAAGCTGTACTTTTTACTATCTGAGCAAAAGAAAAATCCCTGTATACATAGACAAATCAAATAATTGCACACAATTTCATACCCATTTTGAAAATATTTCTTTCACTGGAAAAAAGTTATAAAAAAGTGAATTATGACTGATTACCCAGTTGAGGTCCGCATGAAAATTTCCGCAAATGAGCTAACACTAGTCCCCATACCGTTGAATTTTGCCTCGACTCTATTCAATGTGTCGAACAAACTTTCGTAATTATGGATAAGGTAAGGAATTCCCGACAATTGGACACCAATATATTGTGGATTCGATAAAAAGGAAAAATTACAAATGCAGTTTTATTGTGCATACTGGAATTCGGACGCTGTAAATTGTCAGACGACATACCGCGCACATGTTGAAAGCTGTACTTTTTACTATCTGAGCAAATGAAAAATCCCTGTAAACATAGACAAATCAAATAATTTCACACAATTTGATACCCATTTTGAAAATATTTCTTTTACTGGAAAAAAGTTATAAAAAAGTGAATTATGACTGATTACCCAGTTTAGGTCCGCATGAAAATTTCCGCAAATGAGCTAACACTAGTTCCCATACCGTTGAATTTTGCCTCGACTCTATTCAAGGTGTCGAACAAACTTTTGTAATTATGGATAAGGTAAGGAATTCCCGACAATTGGACACCAATATATTGTGGATTTGATAAAACGGAAAAATTACAAATGCAGTCTTATTGTGCACACTGGAATTCGGACGCTGTATATTGTCAGACGTCATGCCGCGAACATGGTGAAAGCTGTACTTTTTACTATCTGAGCAAATGAAAAATCCCTGTAAACATAGACATATCAAATAATTGCACACAATTTGATACCCATTTTGAAAATATTTGTTTTACTGGAAAAAAGTTATAAACAAGTGAAATATGACAGATTTCCCAGTTTAGGGCCGCATGACAATTTCCACAAAGGAGCTAACACATGTCCCCATACCGTTGAATTCCGAATCGACTCTATTCAAGGTGTCGAAAAAACTTTCGTAGTTATGGATAAGGTAAGGAATTCCCGACAATTGGACACCAATATATTGTGGATTCGATAAAAACGAAAAATTACAAATGCAGTCTTATTGTGCACACTGGAATTCGGACGCTGTAAATTGTCAGACGACATACCGCGCACATGGTGAAAGCTGTACTTTTTACTATCTGAGCAAATGAAAAATCCCTGTAAACATAGACAAATCAAATAATTTCACACAATTTGATACCCATTTTGAAAATATTTCTTTTACTGGAAAAAAGTCATAGACAAGTGAAATATCACTGATTTCCCAGTTTAGGGCCGCATGACAATTTCCACAAATGAGCTAACACAAGTCCCCATACCGTTGAATTTCGAATCGACTCTATTCAAGGTGTCGAACAAACTTTTGTAATTATGGATAAGGCAAGACATTCTCGACAATTTGACACCAATATTTTGTGGATTCTATAAAAAGGAAAAATTACAAATGCAGTCTTATGGTGCACACTGGAATTCGGACGCTGTAAATTGTCAGACGTCATGCCGCGCACATGGTGAAAGCTGTACTTTTTGCTATCTGAGCAAATGAAAAATCCCTGTAAACATAGACATATCAAATAATTGCACACAATTTGATACCCATTTTGAAAATATTTCTTTTACTGGAAAAAAGTTATAAACAAGTGAAATATGACTGATTTCCCAGTTTAGGGCCGCATGACAATTTCCACAAATGAGCTAACACATGTCCCCATACCGTTGAATTTCAAATCGACTCTATTCAAGGTGTCGAAATAACTTTTTTCTTTATAGATAACGTGAGAAATTCCCGACAATTGGACACCAATATTTTGTGCATTCGATAAGAAGGAACAATTAGAAATGCAGTCTTATTGTGCACAGTGGAATTCGGACGCTGTAAATTGTCAAACGACATACCGCGCACATGGTGAAAGCTGTACTTTTTACTATCTGAGCAAATGAAATATCCCTGTAAACAAAGACAAATCAAATAATTGCACACAATTTGATACCCATTTTGAAGTTATATTACTTTTACTGGAAAAAAGTTATTAACATGTGAAATATCACTGATTTCCCAGTTTAGGGCCGCATGACAATTTCAGCAAATGAGCTAACACAAGTCCCCATACCGTTGAATTTCGACTCGACTCTAATCAAGGTGTCGAAAAAACATTTGTAATTATGGATAAGGCAAGAAATTCCCGACAATTGGATCGCAATATTTTGTGGATTCTATAAAAAGGAAAAATTACAAATGCTTTCTTATTGTGCACACTGGAATTCGGACGCTGTATATTGTCAGACGACATACCGCGCACAGGGTGAAAGCTGTACATTTTACTATCTGAGCAAAAGAAAAAACCCTGTATACATAGACAAATCAAATAATTGCACACAATTTGATACCCATTTTGAAAATATTTCTTTTACTGGAAAAAAGTTATAAACAAGTGAAATATGACTGATTTCCCAGTTTAGGGCCGCATGAAAATTTCCGCAAATGAGCTAACACAAGTCCCCATACCGTTGAATTTCGACTCGACTATAATCAAGTTGTCGAAAAAACTTTTGTAATTATGGATAAGGCAAGATATTCACGACAATTTGACACCAATATTTTGTGGATTCTATAAAAAGGAAAAATTACAAATGCAGTCTGATTGTGCACACTGGAATTCGGACGCTGTAAATTGTCAGACGACATACCGCACACATAGTGAAAGCTGTACTTTTTACTATCTGACCAAATGAAACATCCCTGTAAACATAGATAAATCAAATAATTTCACACAATTTGATACCCATTTTGAAAATATTTCTTTTACTGGAAAAAAGTTATAAAGAAGTGAAATATCACTGATTTCCCAGTTTAAGGCCGGATGAAAATTTCCGCAAATGAGCGAACATTAGTCCCCATACCGTTGAATTTTGCCTCGACTCTATTCAACGTGTCGAAAAAACTTTTGTAATTATGGATAAGGCAAGAAATTCTCGGCAATTTGACACCAATATTTTGTGGATTCTATAAAAAGGAAAAAGTAGAAATGCAGTCTTATTGTGCACACTGGAATTCAGACGTTGTAAATTGTCAGACGTCATGCCGCGCACATGGTGAAAGCTGTACTTTTTACTATCTGAGCAAATGAAAAATCCCTGTAAACATAGACATATCAAATAATTGCACACAATTTGATACCCATTTTGAAAATATTTCTTTTACTGGAAAAAAGTTATAAACAAGTGAAATATGACTGATTTCCCAGTTTAGTGCCGCATGATAATTTCCACAAATGAGCTAACACAAGTCACCATACCGTTGAATTTCGAATCGACTCTATTCAAGGTGTCGAAAAAACTTTTATAATTATGGATAAGGTAAGGAATTCCCGACAATTGGACACCAATATATTATGGATTCGATAAAATGGAAAAATTACAAATGCAGTCTTATTGTGCACATTGGAATTCGGACGCTGTAAATTGTCAGACGACATACCGCGCACATGGTGAAGCTGTTCTTTTTACTATCTGAGCAAATGAAAAATCCCTGTAAACATAGACAAATCAAATAATTGCACTCAAATTGATACCCATTTTGAAAATATTTCTTTTACTGGAAAAAAGTTATAAACAAGTGAAATATCACTGATTTCCCAGTTTAGGGCCGCATGACAATTTCCACAAATGAGCTAACACAATTCCCCATACCGTTGAATTTCGAATCGACTCTATTCAAGGTGTCGAAAAAACTTTTGTAATTATGGATAACGCAAGAAATTCACGAAGATTTGACACCAATATTTTGTGGATTCTATAAAAAAAAAAAGTAGAAATGCAGTCTTATTGTGCACACTGGAGTTCGGACGCTGTAAATTGTCAGACGACATACTGCGCACATAGTGAAAGCTGTACTTTTTACTATCTGACCAAATGAAACATCCCTGTAAACATAGATAAATCAAATAATTTCACACAATTTGATACCCATTTTGAAAATATTTCTTTTACTGGAAAAAAGTTATAAACAAGTGAAATATCACTGAATTCCCAGTTTAGGGCCGCATGACAATTTCCGCAAATGAGCTAACACAAGTCCCCATACCGTTGAATTTCGACTCGACTCTAATCAAGGTGTCGAAAAAACTTTTGTAATTATGGACAAGGCAAGAAATTCACGACAATTTGACACCAATATATTGTGGATTCGATAAAAAGAAAAATTACAAATGCAGTCTTATTGTGCACACTGGAATTCGGACGCTGGAAACAGTCAGACGTCATGCCGCGCACATGGCGAAAGCTGTACTTTTTACTATCTGAGCAAATGAAAAATCCCTGTAAACATAGACATATCAAATAATTGCACAAAATTTGATACCCATTTTGAAAATATTTCTTTTACTGGAAAACAGTTATAAAGAAGTGAATTATGACTGATTTCCCAGTTTAGGGCCGTATGACATTTTCCACAAATGAGCTAACACAAGTCCCCATACCGTTGAATTTCGAATAGACTCTATTCAAGGTGTCGAAAAAACTTTTGTAATTATGGATAAGGTAAGGAATTCCCGACAATTGGACACCAATATATTGTGGATTCGATAAAAAGGAAAAATTACAAATGCAGTCTTATTGTGCACACTGGAATTCGGAGGCTGTAAATTGTCAGACGACATACCACGCACATGGTGAAAGCTGTACTTTTTACTATCTGAGCAAATGAAAAATCCCTGTATACATAGACAAATCACATAATTGCACACAATTTCATACCCATTTTGAAAATATTTCTTTTACTGGAAAAAAGTTATAAAAACGTGAATTATGACTGATTACCCATTTTAGGTCAGCATGAAAATTTCCGCAAATGAGCTAACACTAGTCCCCATACCGTTGAATTTTGCCTCGACTCTATTCAAGGTGTCGAACAAACTTTGGTAATTATGGATAAGGCAAGAAATTCCCGACAATTTGACACCAATATTTTGTGGATTCTATAAAAAGGAAAAATTACAAATGCAGTCTTATTGTGCACACTGGAATTCGGATGTTGTAAATTGTCAGACGACATACCGGGCACATAGTGAAAGCTGTACTTTTTACTATCTGACCAAATGAAACATCCCTGTAAAAATAGATAAATCAAATAATTTCACACAATTTGATACCCATTTTGAAAATATTTCTTTTACTGGAAAAAAGTTATAAACAAGTGAAATATCACTGATTTCCCAGTTTAAGGCCGCATGACAATTTCCGCAAATGAGCTAACACTAGTCCCCATACCGTTGAATTTTGCCTCGACTCTATTCAACGTGTCGAAAAAACTTTCGTAATTATAGATAAGGCAAGAAATTCTCGGCAATTTGACACCAATATTTTGTGGATTCTATAAAAAGGAAAAATTACAAATGCAGTCTTATTGTGCACACTGGAATTCGGACGCTGGAAACAGTCAGACGTCATGCCGCGCACATGGCGAAAGCTGTACTTTTTACTATCTGAGCAAATGAAAAATCCCTGTAAACATAGACATATCAAATAATTGCACAAAATTTGATACCCATTTTGAAAATATTTCTTTTACTGGAAAACAGTTATAAAGAAGTGAATTATGACTGATTTCCCAGTTTAGGGCCGTATGACAATTTCCACAAATGAGCTAACACAAGTCCCCATACCGTTGAATTTCGAATAGACTCTATTCAAGGTGTCGAAAAAACTTTTGTAATTATGGATAAGGTAAGGAATTCCCGACAATTGGACAACAATATATTGTGGATTCGATAAAAAGGAAAAATTACAAATGCAGTCTTATTGTGCACACTGGAATTCGGAGGCTGTAAATTGTCAGACGACATACCGCGCACATGGTGAAAGCTGTACTTTTTACTATCTGAGCAAATGAAAAATCCCTGTAAACATAGACATATCAAATAATTGCACACCATTTGATACCCATTTTGAAAATATTTCTTTTACTGGAAAAATTTATAAACAAGTGAAATATCACTGATTTCCCAGTTTAGGGCCGCATGACAATTTCCGCAAATGAGCTAACACAAGTCCCCATACCGTTGAATTTCGACTCGACTCTAATCAAGGTGTCGAAAAAAGTTTTGTAGTTATGGATAAGGCAAGAAATTCCCGACAATTTGACACGAATATATTGTGGATTCGATAAAAAGGAAAAATTACAAATGCGGTCTTATTGTGCACACTGGAATTCGGACGCTGTAAATTGTCAGACGACATACCGCGCACATAGTGAAAGCTGTACTTTTTACTATCTGAGCAAAAGAAAAATCCCTGTATACATAGACGAAACAAATAATTGCAAACAATTTGATACCCATTTTGAAAATATTTCTTTTACTGGAAAAAAGTTATAAAAAAGTGAATTATTACTGATTACCCAGTTTAGGTCCGCATGAAAATTTCCGCAAATTAGCTAACAATAGTCCCCATACCGTTGAATTTTGCCTCGACTCTATTCAAGGTGTCGAACAAACTTTTGTAATCATGGATAAGGCAAGAAATATTCGACAATTTGACACCAATATTTTGTGGATTCTAAAAAAAGGACAAATTACAAATGCAGTCTTATTGTGCACACTGGAATTCGGAAGCTGTATATTGTCAGACGACATACCGCGCACATGGTGAAAGCTGTACTTTTTACTATCTGAGCAAAAGAAAAATCCCTGTATACATAGACGAATCAAATAATTGCACACAATTTGATACTCATTTTGAAAATATTTCTTTTACTGGAAAAAAGTTATAAAAAACTGAATTATGACTGATTACCCAGTTTAGGTCCGCATGAAAATTTCTGCAAATGAGCTAACACTAGTCCCCATACCGTTGAATTTTGCCTCGGCTCTATTTAAGGTGTCGAAAAAACGTTTGTAATTATGGATAAGGTAAGGAATTCCCGACAATTGGACACCAATATATTGTGGATTCGATAAAAAGGAAAAATTACAAATGCAGTCTTATTGTGCACACTGGAATTCGGACGCTGTAAATTGTCACACGACATACCGCGCACATGGTGAAAGCTGTACTTTTTACTATCTAAGCAAAAGAAAAATCCCTGTAGACATTAACAAATCAAATAATTGCACAGAATTTGATACCCATTTTGAAAATATTTCTTTTACTGGAAAAAAGTTATAAAAAAGTGAATTATAACTGATTACCCAGTTTTGGTCCGCATGAAAATTTCCGCAAATGAGCTAACACTAGTCCCCATACCGTTGAATTTCTACCAAACTCTAATCAAGTTTTCGAAAAAACTTTTGTAATTATGGATAAGGCAAGAAATTCCTGACAATTGCACAGCAATATTTTGTGGATTCTCTAAAAAGGAAAAAGTAGAAATGCATTCTTATTGTGCACACTGGAATTCGGTCGCTGTAAATTGTCAGACGTCATGCCGGGCACATGGTGAAAGCTGTACTTTTTACTATCAGAGCAAATGAAAAATCCCTGTAAACATAGACAAATCAAATAATTTCACACAATGTGATACCCATTTTGAAAATATTTCTTTTACTGGAAAAAAGTTATAAAAAAGTGAATTATGACTGATTACCCAGTTTAGGTCCGCATGAAAATTTCCGCAAATGAGCTAACACTAGTCCCCATACATTTGAATTTTGCCTCGACTCTATTCAAGGTGTTGAACAAACTTTTGTAATTATTGATAAGGCAAGAAATTCACGAAAATTTGAAACCAATATTTGGTGGATTCTATAAAAAGGAAAAAGTAGAAATGCAGTCTTATTGTGCACACTGGAATTCGGACGCTGTAAATTGTCAGACGTCATGCCGCGCACATGGTGAAAGCTGTACTTTTTACTATCTGAGCAAATGAAAAATCCCTGTAAACATAGACAAATCAAATAATTTCACACAATTTGATACCCATTTTGAAAATATTTCTTTTACTGGAAAAAAGTTATGAACGAGTGAAATATCACTGATTTCCCAGTTTACGGCCGCATGACAATTTCCGCAAATGAGCTAACACAAGTCCCCATACCGTTGAATTTGGACTCGACTCTAATCAAGGTGTCGGAAAAACTTTTGTATTTATGGATAAGGCAAGAAATTCCCGACAATTGGACACCAATATATTGTGGATTCGATAAAAAGGAAAAATTACAAATGCAGTCTTATTGTGCACACTGGAATTCGGACGCAGTAAATTGTCAGACGTCATGCCGCGCACATGGTGAAGCTGTACTTTTTACTATCTGAGCAAATGAAAAATCCCTGTAAACATAGACATATCAAATAATTGGACACAATTTAATACCCATTTTGAAAATATTTCTTTTACTGGAAAAAAGTTATAAAAACGTGAATTATGACTGATTACCCAGTTTAGGGCCGCATGACAATTTCCGCAAATGAGCTAACACTAGTCCCCATACCGTTGAATTTTGCCTCGACTCTATTCAACGTGTCGAACAAACTTTTGTAATTATGGATAAGGCAAGAAATTCCCGAAAATTTGACACCAATATTTTGTGGATTCTATAAAAAGGAAAAATTACAAATGCAGTCTTATTGTGAACACTGGAATTCGGACGTTGAAAATTGTCAGACGACATACCGCGCATATGGTGAAAGCTGTACTTTTTACGATCTGAGCAAATGAAAAATCCCTGTAAACATAGACAAATCATATAATTGCACACAATTTGATACCCATTTTGAAAATATTTCTTTTACTGGAAAAAGTTATAAACAAGTGAAATATCCCTGATTTCCCAGTTTAGGGCCGCATGACAATTTCCGCAAATGAGCTAACACAAATCCCCATACCGTTGAATTTCGACTCGACTCTAATCAAGGTGTCGAAAAGCTTTTGTAATTATGGATAAGGCAAGAAATTCCCGACAATTTGACACCAATATATTGTGGATTCGATAAAAAGGAAAAAATACAAATGCGATCTTATTGTGCACACTGGAATTCGGACGCTGTAAATTGTCAGACGACATACCGCGCACATGGTGAAAGCTGTACTTTTTACTATCTGAGCAAAAGAAAAATCCCTGTATACATCGACGAATCAAATAATTGCACACAATTTGATACCCATTTTGAAAATATTTCTTTTACTGGAAAAAAGTTATAAAAAATGAATTATGACTGATTACCCAGTTTAGGTCCGCATGACAATTTCCGCAAATGAGCTAACACTACTCCCCATACCGTTGAATTTTGCCTCGACTCTATTCAAGGAGTCGAACAAACTTTTCTAATTATGGATCAGGCAAGAAATTCCCGACAATTTGACACCAATATTGTGTGGATTCTATAAAATGGAAAAATTACAAATGCAGTCTTATGGTGCACACTGGAATTCGGACGCTGTAAATTGTCAGACGTGATGCCGCGCACATGGTGAAAGCTGTACTTTTTACTATCTGAGCAAATGAAAAATCCCTGTAAACATAGACATATCAAATAATTGCACACAATTTGATACCCATTTTGAAAATATTTCTTTTACTGGAAAAAAGTTATAAAAACGTGAATTATGACTGATTACCCAGTTTAGGGCCGCATGACAATATCCGCAAATGAGCTAACACTAGTCCCCATACCGTTGAATTTTGCCTCGACTCTATTCAACGTGTCGAACAAACTTTTGTAATTATGGATAAGGCAAGAAATTCCCGAAAATTTGACACCAATATTTTGTGGATTCTATAAAAAGGAAAAAGTAGAAATGAATTCTTATTGTGCACACTGGTATTCGGACGCTGTAAATTGTCAAACGACATACCGCGCACATGGTGAAAGGTGTACTTTTTACTATCTGAGCAAATGAAAAATCCCTGTAAACATATACAAATCAAATAATTGCACACAATTTGATACCCATTTTGAAAATATTTCTTTTACTGGAAAAAAGTTATAAACATGTGAAATATCACTGATTTCCCAGTTTAGGGCCGCATGACAATTTCCCGAATGAGCTAACACTAGTCCCCATACCGTTGAATTTTGCCTCGACTGTATTCAAGGTGTCGAACAAACTTTTGTAATTATGGAAAAGGCAAGAAATTCCCGACAATTTGACACCAATATTTTGTGGATTCTATAAAAAGGAAAAAGTAGAAATGCAGTCTTATTGTGCACACTGGAATTCGGACGCTGTAAATTGTCAGACGACATACCGCGCACATGGTGAAAGCTGTACTTTTTACTATCTGAGCAAAAGAAAAATCCCTGTATACATAGACAAATCAAATAATTGCACACAATTTGATAACCATTTTTAAAATATTTCTTATACTGGAAAAAAGTTATAAAATTGAATTATGACTGATTACCCAGTTTAGGTCCGCATGAAATTTCCGCAAATGAGCTAACACTAGTCCACATACCGTTGAATTTTGCCTCGACTCTATTCAAGGTGTCGAAAACCTTTTGTAATTATGGATAAGGCAAGAGATTCCCAACAATTGGACAGCAATGTTTTGTGGATTCTATAAAAAGGAAAAATTACAAATGCATTCTTATTGTTCACACTGGAATTCGGACGCTGTATATTGTCAGACGACATACCGCGCACATGCTGAAAGCTGTACTTTTTACTATCTGAGCAAAAGAAAAATCCCTGTATATATAGACAAATCAAATTATTGCACACAATTTGATACCCATTTTGAAAATATTTCTTTTACTGGAAAAAAGTTATAAAAAAGTGAAATATCACTGATTACCCAGTTTAGGTCCGCATGAAAATTGCCGCAAATGAGCTAACACTAGTCCCCATACCGTTGAATTTTGCCTCGACTCTATTCAAGGTGTCGAACAAACTTTTGTAATTATGGAAAAGGCAAGAAATTCCCGACAATTTGACACCAATATTTTGTGGATTCGATAAAAAGGAAAAATTACAAATGCAGTCTTATTGTGCACACTGGAATTCGGTCGCTGTAAATTGTCAGACGTCATGACGCGCACATGGTGAAAGCTGTACTTTTTACTATCCTAGCAAATGAAAAATCCCTGTAAACATAGACATATCAAATAATTGCACACAATTTGATACCCATTTTGAAAATATTTCTTTTACAGGAAAAAAGTTATAAAAAAGTGAATTATGACTGATTACCCAGTTTAGGTCCGCATGAAAATTTCCGCAAATGAGCTAACACTAGTCCCCATACCGTTGAATTTTGCCTCGACTCTCTTCAAGGTGTCGAAAAAACTTTTGTAATTATGGATAAGGTAAGGAATTCCCGACAATTGGAAACCAATATATTGTGGATTCGATAAAAAGGAAAAATTACAAATGCAGTCTTATTGTGAACACTGGAATTCGGACGCTGTATATTGTCAGACGACATATCGCGCACATGGTGAAAGCTGTACTTTTTACTATCTGAGCAAATGAAAAATCCCTGTAAACATAGACAAATCAAATAATTGCACACAATTTGATACCCATTTTGAAAATATTTCTTTTACTGGAAAAAAGTTATAAAAAAGTGAATTATGACTGATTACCCAGTTTAGGTCCGCATGAAAATTTCCGCAAATGAGCTGGCACTAGTCCCCATACCGTTGAATTTTGCCTCGACTCTATTCAAGGTGTCGAACAAACTTTTGTAATTATGGATAAGGCAAGAAATTGTCGAAAATTTGACACCAATATTTTGTGGATTCTATAAAAAGGAAAAAGTAGAAATGCAGTGTTATTGTGCACACTGGAATTCGGACGCTGTAAATTGTCAGACGTCATGCCGCGCACATGGTGAAAGCTGTACTTTTTTACTATCTGGGCAAAAGAAAAATCCCTGTATACATAGAAAAATCAAATAATTGCACACAATTTGATACCCATTTTGAAAATATTTCTTTTACTGGAAAAAAGTTATAAAAAAGTGAATTATGACTGATTACCCAGTTTAGATCCGCATGAAAATTTCCGCAAATGAGCTAACACTAGTCCCCATACCGTTGAAGTTTGCCTCGACTCTATTCAAGGTGTCGAAAAAACTTTTGTAATTATGGATAAGGCAAGAAATTCCCGACAATTGGATAGCAATATTTTATGGATTCTATAAAAAGGAAAAATTACAAATGCATTCATATTGTTCACACTGGAATTAGGACGCTGTATATTGTCAGACGACATACCGCGCACATGGTGAAAGCTGTACTTTTTACTATCTGAGCAAAAGAAAAATCCCTGTATACATAGACAAATCAAATAATTGCACACAATTTGATAACCATTTTGAAAATATTTCTATTACTGGAAAAAAGTTATAAAAAAGTGAATTATGACTGATTACCCAGTTTAGGTCCGCATGAAAATGTCCGCAAATGAGCTAACACTAGTCCCCATACCGTTGAATTTTGCCTCGACTCTATTCAAGGTGTCGAAAAAACTTTTGTAATTATGGATAAGGTAAGGAATTCCCGACAATTGGACACCAATATATTGTGGATTCGATAAAAAGGAAAAATTACAAATGCAGTCTTATTGTGCACACTGGAATTCGGTCGCTGTAAATTGTCAGACGTCATGACGCGCACATGGTGAAAGCTGTACTTTTTACTATCTGAGCAAATGAAAAATCCCTGTAAACATGGACATATCAAATAATTGCACACAATTTGATACCCATTTTGAACATATTTCTTTTACTGGAAAAAAGTTATAAACAAGTGAAATATGACTGATTTCCCAGTTTAGGGCCGCATGACAATTTCCACAAATGAGCTAACACAAGTCCCCATACCGTTGTATTTCGAATCGTCTATATTCAAGGTGTCGAAAAAACTTTCGTAATTATGGATAAGGTAAGGAATTCCCGACAATTGGACACCAATATATTGTGGATTCGATAAAAAGGAAAAATTACAAATGCAGTCTTATTGTGCACACTGGAATTCGGACGCTGTAAATTGTCAGACGACATACCGCGCACATAGTGAAAGCTGTACTTTTTACTATCTGACCAAATGAAACATCCCTGTAAACATAGATAAAACAAATAATTTAACACAATTTGATACCCATTTTGAAAATATTTCTTTTACTGGAAAAAAGTTATAAACAAGTGAAATATCAATGATTTCCCAGTTTAGGGCCGCATGACAATTTCCGCAAATGAGCTAACACAAGTCCCCATACCGTTGAATTTCGACTCGAGTCTAATCAATGTGTCGAAAAAACTTTTGTATTTATGGATAAGGCAAGAAATTCTCGACAATTTGACACCAATATATTGTGGATTCTACAAAAAGGAAAAATTACAAATGCAGTCTTATTGTGCACACTGGAATTCGGACGCTGTAAATTATCAGACGTCATGCCGCGCACATGGTGAAAGCTGTACTTTTTACTATCTGAGCAAATGAAAAATCCCTGTAAACATAGACATATCAAATAATTGCACACAATTTGATACCCATTTTGAAAATATTTCTTTTACTGGAAAAAAGTTATAAACAAGTGAAATATGACTGATTTCCCAGTTTAGGGCCGCATGACAATTTCCACAAATGAGCTAACACATGTCCCCATACCGTTGAATTTCGAATCGACTCTATTCAAGTTGTCGAAAAAACTTTCGTAATTATGGATAAGGTAAGGAATTCTCGACAATCGGACACCAATATATAGTGGATTCGGTAAAAAGAAAAATTACAAATGCAGTCTTATTGTGTACACTGGAATTCGGACGCTGTAAATTGTCAGACGACATACCGCGCACATGGTGAAAGCTGTACTTTTTACGATCTGAGCAAATGAAAAATCCCTGTAAACATAGACAAATCATATAATTGCACACAATTTGATACCCATTTTGAAAATATTTCTTTTACTGGAAAAAGTTATAAACAAGTGAAATATCCCTGATTTCCCAGTTTAGGGCCGCATGACAATTTCCGCAAATGAGCTAACACAAATCCCCATACCGTTGAATTTCGACTCGACTCTAATCAAGGTGTCGAAAAGCTTTTGTAATTATGGATAAGGCAAGAAATTCCCGACAATTTGACACCAATATATTGTGGATTCGATAAAAAGGAAAAAATACAAATGCGATCTTATTGTGCACACTGGAATTCGGACGCTGTAAATTGTCAGACGACATACCGCGCACATGGTGAAAGCTGTACTTTTTACTATCTGAGCAAAAGAAAAATCCCTGTATACATCGACGAATCAAATAATTGCACACAATTTGATACCCATTTTGAAAATATTTCTTTTACTGGAAAAAAGTTATAAAAAATGAATTATGACTGATTACCCAGTTTAGGTCCGCATGACAATTTCCGCAAATGAGCTAACACTACTCCCCATACCGTTGAATTTTGCCTCGACTCTATTCAAGGAGTCGAACAAACTTTTCTAATTATGGATCAGGCAAGAAATTCCCGACAATTTGACACCAATATTGTGTGGATTCTATAAAATGGAAAAATTACAAATGCAGTCTTATGGTGCACACTGGAATTCGGACGCTGTAAATTGTCAGACGTGATGCCGCGCACATGGTGAAAGCTGTACTTTTTACTATCTGAGCAAATGAAAAATCCCTGTAAACATAGACATATCAAATAATTGCACACAATTTGATACCCATTTTGAAAATATTTCTTTTACTGGAAAAAAGTTATAAAAACGTGAATTATGACTGATTACCCAGTTTAGGGCCGCATGACAATATCCGCAAATGAGCTAACACTAGTCCCCATACCGTTGAATTTTGCCTCGACTCTATTCAACGTGTCGAACAAACTTTTGTAATTATGGATAAGGCAAGAAATTCCCGAAAATTTGACACCAATATTTTGTGGATTCTATAAAAAGGAAAAAGTAGAAATGAATTCTTATTGTGCACACTGGTATTCGGACGCTGTAAATTGTCAAACGACATACCGCGCACATGGTGAAAGGTGTACTTTTTACTATCTGAGCAAATGAAAAATCCCTGTAAACATATACAAATCAAATAATTGCACACAATTTGATACCCATTTTGAAAATATTTCTTTTACTGGAAAAAAGTTATAAACATGTGAAATATCACTGATTTCCCAGTTTAGGGCCGCATGACAATTTCCCGAATGAGCTAACACTAGTCCCCATACCGTTGAATTTTGCCTCGACTGTATTCAAGGTGTCGAACAAACTTTTGTAATTATGGAAAAGGCAAGAAATTCCCGACAATTTGACACCAATATTTTGTGGATTCTATAAAAAGGAAAAAGTAGAAATGCAGTCTTATTGTGCACACTGGAATTCGGACGCTGTAAATTGTCAGACGACATACCGCGCACATGGTGAAAGCTGTACTTTTTACTATCTGAGCAAAAGAAAAATCCCTGTATACATAGACAAATCAAATAATTGCACACAATTTGATAACCATTTTTAAAATATTTCTTATACTGGAAAAAAGTTATAAAATTGAATTATGACTGATTACCCAGTTTAGGTCCGCATGAAATTTCCGCAAATGAGCTAACACTAGTCCACATACCGTTGAATTTTGCCTCGACTCTATTCAAGGTGTCGAAAACCTTTTGTAATTATGGATAAGGCAAGAGATTCCCAACAATTGGACAGCAATGTTTTGTGGATTCTATAAAAAGGAAAAATTACAAATGCATTCTTATTGTTCACACTGGAATTCGGACGCTGTATATTGTCAGACGACATACCGCGCACATGCTGAAAGCTGTACTTTTTACTATCTGAGCAAAAGAAAAATCCCTGTATATATAGACAAATCAAATTATTGCACACAATTTGATACCCATTTTGAAAATATTTCTTTTACTGGAAAAAAGTTATAAAAAAGTGAAATATCACTGATTACCCAGTTTAGGTCCGCATGAAAATTGCCGCAAATGAGCTAACACTAGTCCCCATACCGTTGAATTTTGCCTCGACTCTATTCAAGGTGTCGAACAAACTTTTGTAATTATGGAAAAGGCAAGAAATTCCCGACAATTTGACACCAATATTTTGTGGATTCGATAAAAAGGAAAAATTACAAATGCAGTCTTATTGTGCACACTGGAATTCGGTCGCTGTAAATTGTCAGACGTCATGACGCGCACATGGTGAAAGCTGTACTTTTTACTATCCTAGCAAATGAAAAATCCCTGTAAACATAGACATATCAAATAATTGCACACAATTTGATACCCATTTTGAAAATATTTCTTTTACAGGAAAAAAGTTATAAAAAAGTGAATTATGACTGATTACCCAGTTTAGGTCCGCATGAAAATTTCCGCAAATGAGCTAACACTAGTCCCCATACCGTTGAATTTTGCCTCGACTCTCTTCAAGGTGTCGAAAAAACTTTTGTAATTATGGATAAGGTAAGGAATTCCCGACAATTGGAAACCAATATATTGTGGATTCGATAAAAAGGAAAAATTACAAATGCAGTCTTATTGTGAACACTGGAATTCGGACGCTGTATATTGTCAGACGACATATCGCGCACATGGTGAAAGCTGTACTTTTTACTATCTGAGCAAATGAAAAATCCCTGTAAACATAGACAAATCAAATAATTGCACACAATTTGATACCCATTTTGAAAATATTTCTTTTACTGGAAAAAAGTTATAAAAAAGTGAATTATGACTGATTACCCAGTTTAGGTCCGCATGAAAATTTCCGCAAATGAGCTGGCACTAGTCCCCATACCGTTGAATTTTGCCTCGACTCTATTCAAGGTGTCGAACAAACTTTTGTAATTATGGATAAGGCAAGAAATTGTCGAAAATTTGACACCAATATTTTGTGGATTCTATAAAAAGGAAAAAGTAGAAATGCAGTGTTATTGTGCACACTGGAATTCGGACGCTGTAAATTGTCAGACGTCATGCCGCGCACATGGTGAAAGCTGTACTTTTTTACTATCTGGGCAAAAGAAAAATCCCTGTATACATAGAAAAATCAAATAATTGCACACAATTTGATACCCATTTTGAAAATATTTCTTTTACTGGAAAAAAGTTATAAAAAAGTGAATTATGACTGATTACCCAGTTTAGATCCGCATGAAAATTTCCGCAAATGAGCTAACACTAGTCCCCATACCGTTGAAGTTTGCCTCGACTCTATTCAAGGTGTCGAAAAAACTTTTGTAATTATGGATAAGGCAAGAAATTCCCGACAATTGGATAGCAATATTTTATGGATTCTATAAAAAGGAAAAATTACAAATGCATTCATATTGTTCACACTGGAATTAGGACGCTGTATATTGTCAGACGACATACCGCGCACATGGTGAAAGCTGTACTTTTTACTATCTGAGCAAAAGAAAAATCCCTGTATACATAGACAAATCAAATAATTGCACACAATTTGATAACCATTTTGAAAATATTTCTATTACTGGAAAAAAGTTATAAAAAAGTGAATTATGACTGATTACCCAGTTTAGGTCCGCATGAAAATGTCCGCAAATGAGCTAACACTAGTCCCCATACCGTTGAATTTTGCCTCGACTCTATTCAAGGTGTCGAAAAAACTTTTGTAATTATGGATAAGGTAAGGAATTCCCGACAATTGGACACCAATATATTGTGGATTCGATAAAAAGGAAAAATTACAAATGCAGTCTTATTGTGCACACTGGAATTCGGTCGCTGTAAATTGTCAGACGTCATGACGCGCACATGGTGAAAGCTGTACTTTTTACTATCTGAGCAAATGAAAAATCCCTGTAAACATGGACATATCAAATAATTGCACACAATTTGATACCCATTTTGAACATATTTCTTTTACTGGAAAAAAGTTATAAACAAGTGAAATATGACTGATTTCCCAGTTTAGGGCCGCATGACAATTTCCACAAATGAGCTAACACAAGTCCCCATACCGTTGTATTTCGAATCGTCTATATTCAAGGTGTCGAAAAAACTTTCGTAATTATGGATAAGGTAAGGAATTCCCGACAATTGGACACCAATATATTGTGGATTCGATAAAAAGGAAAAATTACAAATGCAGTCTTATTGTGCACACTGGAATTCGGACGCTGTAAATTGTCAGACGACATACCGCGCACATAGTGAAAGCTGTACTTTTTACTATCTGACCAAATGAAACATCCCTGTAAACATAGATAAAACAAATAATTTAACACAATTTGATACCCATTTTGAAAATATTTCTTTTACTGGAAAAAAGTTATAAACAAGTGAAATATCAATGATTTCCCAGTTTAGGGCCGCATGACAATTTCCGCAAATGAGCTAACACAAGTCCCCATACCGTTGAATTTCGACTCGAGTCTAATCAATGTGTCGAAAAAACTTTTGTATTTATGGATAAGGCAAGAAATTCTCGACAATTTGACACCAATATATTGTGGATTCTACAAAAAGGAAAAATTACAAATGCAGTCTTATTGTGCACACTGGAATTCGGACGCTGTAAATTATCAGACGTCATGCCGCGCACATGGTGAAAGCTGTACTTTTTACTATCTGAGCAAATGAAAAATCCCTGTAAACATAGACATATCAAATAATTGCACACAATTTGATACCCATTTTGAAAATATTTCTTTTACTGGAAAAAAGTTATAAACAAGTGAAATATGACTGATTTCCCAGTTTAGGGCCGCATGACAATTTCCACAAATGAGCTAACACATGTCCCCATACCGTTGAATTTCGAATCGACTCTATTCAAGTTGTCGAAAAAACTTTCGTAATTATGGATAAGGTAAGGAATTCTCGACAATCGGACACCAATATATAGTGGATTCGGTAAAAAGAAAAATTACAAATGCAGTCTTATTGTGTACACTGGAATTCGGACGCTGTAAATTGTCAGACGACATACCGCGCACATGGTGAAAGCTGTACTTTTTACTATCTGAGCAAATGAAAAATCCCTGTAAACATATAAAAATCAAATAATTGCACACAATTTGATACCCATTTTGAAAATATTTCTTTTACTGGAAAAAAGTTATAAACATGTGAAATATCACTGATTCCCCAGTTTAGGGCCGCATGACAATTTCCGCAAATGAGCTAACACAAGTCCCCATACCGTTGAATTTCGAATCGACTCTAATCAAGGTGTCGAAAAAACTTTTGTAATTATGGATAAGGCAAGAAATTCGCGAAGATTTGACACCAATATATTGTGGATTCTATAAAAAGGAAAAATTACAAATGCAGTCTTATTGTGCACACTGGAATTCGGACGCTGTAAATTGTCTGACGACATACCGCGCACATAGTGAAAGCTGTACTTTTTACTATCTGACCAAATGAAAAATCCCTGTATACATAGACAAATCAAATAATTGCACACAATTTGATACCCATTTCGAAAATATTTCTTTTACTGGAAAAAAGTTATAAACAAGTGAAATATCACTGATTTCCCAGTTTAGGGCCGCATGACAATTTTCGCAAATGAGCTAACACAAGTCCCCATACCGTTGAATTTCGACTCGACTCTAATCAAGGAGTCGAAAAAACTTTTGTAATTATGGATAAGGCAAGAAATTCGCGACAATTTGACAACAATATATTGTGGATTCGATAAAAAGGAAAAATTACAAATGCGGTCTTATTGTGCACACTGGAATTCGGACGCTGTAAATTGTCAGACGACATACCGCGCACATGGTGAAAGCTGTACTTTTTACTATCTGAGCAAAAGAAAAATCCCTGTATACATAGACGAAAAAAATAATTTCACACAATTTGATACCCATTTTCAAAATATTTCTTTTACTGGAAAAATGTTATAAAACAAGTGAAATATCACTGATTTCCCAGTTTAGGGCCGCATGACAATTTCCGCAAATGAGCTAAAACAAGTCCCCATACCGTTAAATTTTGCCTCGACTCTATTCAACGTGTCGAAAAAACTTTTGTAATTATGGATAAGGCAAGAAATTCCCGACAATTTGACACCAATATTTTGTGGATTCTATAAAAAGGAAATAGTAGAAATGCAGTCTTATTGTGCACACTGGAATTCGGACGCTGTAAATTGTCAGACGTCATGCCGCGCACATGGTGAAAGCTGTACTTTTTACTATCTGAGCAAATGAAAAATCCCTGTAAACATAGACATATCAAATAATTGCACACAATTTGATACCAATTGTGAAAATATTTCTTTTACTGGAAAAAAGTTATAAAAAAGTGAATTATGACTGAATACCCAGTTTAGGTCCGCATGAAAATTTCCGCAAATGAGCTAACACAAGTCCCCATACCGTTGAATTTTGTCTCGACTCTATTCAAAGTGTCGAAAAAACTTTTGTAATTATGGATAAGGCAAGAAATTCCCGACAATTGGACACCAATATTTTGTGGATTCTATAAAAGGGAAAAATTACAAATGCAGTCTTATTGTGCACACTGGAATTCGGACGCTGTAAAGTGTCAGACGACATACCGCGCACATGGTGAAAGCTGTACTTTTTACTATCTGAGCAAAAGAAAGATCCCTGTATAAATAGACAAATCAAATAATTGCACACAATTTGATACCCATTTTGAAAATATTTCTTTTACTGGAAAAAAGTCATAAAGAAGTGAAATATGACTGATTTCCTAGTTTAGGGCCGCATGACAATTTCCACAAATGACCTAACACAAGTCCCCATACCGTTGAATTTCGACTCGACTCTAATCAAGGTGTCGAAAAAACATTTGTAATTATGGATAAGTCAAGAAATTTCCGACAATTTGACACCAATATATTGTGGATTAGATAAAAAGGAAAAATTACAAATGCAGTCTTATTGTGCACACTGGAATTCGGACGCTGTAGATTGTCAGACGACATACCGCGCACATGGTGAAAGCTGTACTTTTTACTATCTGAGCAAATGAAAATTCCCTGTAAACATAGACATATCAAATAATTGCACACAGTTTGATTCCCATTTTGAAAATATTTCTTTTACTGGAAAAAAGTTATAAACATGTGAAATATCACTGATTTCCCAGTTTAGGGCCGCATGACAATTTCCGCAAATGAGCTAACACAAGTCCCCATACCGTTGAATTTTGACCCGACTCTAATCAACGTGTCGAAAATCTTTTGTAATTATGGATAAGGCAAGAAATTCCCGACAATTGCACAGCAATATTTTGTGGATTCTATAAAAATGAAAAATTACAAATGCATTCTTTTTGTGCACACTGGAATTCGGACGCTGTAAATTGTCAGACGACATACCGCGCACATGGTGAAAGCTGTACTTTTTACTATCTGAACAAATGAAAAATCCCTGTAAACATAGACAAATCAAATAATTGCACACAATTTGATACCCATTTTGAAAATATTTCTTTTACTGGAAAAAAGTTATAAACATGTGAAATATCACTGATTTCCCAGTTTAGGGCCGCATGACAATTTCCGCAAATGAGCTAACACTAGTCCCCATACCGTTGAATTTTGCCTCGACTCTATTCAATGTGTCGAACAAACTTTGGTAATTATGGATAAGGCAAGAAATTCCCGACAATTAGACACCAATATATTGTGGATTTGATAAAAAGGTAAAATTACAAATGCAGTCTTATTGTGCACACTGGAATTCGGTCGCTGTAAATTGTCAGACGTCATGCCGCGCACATGGTGAAAGCTGTACTTTTTACTATCTGAGCAAATGAAAATACCCTGTAAACATAGATATATCAAATAATTGCACACAATTTGATACCCATTGTGAAAATATTTCTTTTACTGGAAAAAAGTTATAAAAAAGTGAATTATGACTGAATACCCAGTTTAGGTCCGCATGAAAATTTCCGCAAATGAGCTAACACTAGTCCCCATACCGTTGAATTTTGTCTCGACTCTATTCAAAGTGTCGAAAAAACTTTTGTAATTATGGATAAGGCAAGAAATTCCCGACAATTGGACACCAATCTTTTGTGGATTCTATAAAAGGGAAAAATTACAAATGCAGTCTTATTGTGCACACTGGAATTCGGACGCTGTAAAGTGTCAGACGACATACCGCGCACATGGTGAAAGCTGTACTTTTTACTATCTGAGCAAAAGAAAAATCCCTGTATAAATAGACAAATCAAATAATTGCACACAATTTGATACCCATTTTGAAAATATTTCTTTTACTGGAAAAAAGTCATAAAGAAGTGAAATATGACTGATTTCCTAGTTTAGGGCCGCATGACAATTTCCACAAATGAGCTAACACAAGTCCCCATACCGTTGAATTTCGACTCGACTCTAATCAAGGTGTCGAAAAACCATTTGTAATTATGGATAAGGCAAGAAATTCTCGACAATTTGACACAAATATATTGTGGATTCGATAAAAAGGAAATATTACAAATGCAGTCTTATTGTGCACACTGGAATTCGGACGCTGTAAAATGTCAGACGACATACCGCGCACATGGTGAAAGCTGTACTTTTTACTATCTGAGCAAATGAAAATTCCCTGTAAACATAGACATATCAAATAATTGCACACAATTTGATACCCATTGTGAAAATATTTCTTTTACTGGAAAAAAGTTATAAAAAAGTGAATTATGACTGAATACCCAGTTTAGGTCCGCATGAAAATTTCCGCAAATGAGCTAACACAAGTCCCCATACCGCTGAATTTTGTCTCGACTCTATTCAAAGTGTCGAAAAAACTTTTGTAATTATGGATAAGGCAAGAAATTCCCGACAATTGGACACCAATATTTTGTGGATTCTATAAAAGGGAAAAATTACAAATGCAGTCTTATTGTGCACACTGGAATTCGGACGCTGTAAAGTGTCAGACGACATACCGCGCACATGGTGAAAGCTGTACTTTTTACTATCTGAGTAAAAGAAAAATCCCTGTATAAATAGACAAATCAAATAATTGCACACAATTTGATACCCATTTTGAAAATATTTCTTTTACTGGAAAAAAGTCATAAAGAAGTGAAATATGACTGATTTCCTAGTTTAGGGCCGCATGACAATTTCCACAAATGAGCTAACAGAAGTCCCCATACCGTTGAATTTCGACTCGACTCTAATCAAGGTGTCGAAAAAACATTTGTAATTATGGATAAGGCAAGAAATTCTCGACAATTTGACACCAATATATTGTGGATTAGATAAAAAGGAAAAATTACAAATGCAGTCTTATTGTGGACACTGGAATTCGGACGCTGTAGATTGTCAGACGACATACCGCGAACATGGTGAAAGCTGTACTTTTTACTATCTGAGCAAATGAAAATTCCCTGTAAACATAGACATATCAAATAATTGCACACAGTTTGATACCCATTTTGAAAATATTTCTTTTACTGGAAAAAAGTTATAAACATGTGAAATATCACTGATTTCCCAGTTTAGGGCCGCATGACAATTTCCGCAAATGAGCTAACACAAGTCCCCATACCGTTGAATTTTGACCCGACTCTAATCAACGTGTCGAAAATCTTTTGTAATTATGGATAAGGCAAGAAATTCCCGACAATTGCACAGCAATATTTTGTGGATTCTATAAAAATGAAAAATTACAAATGCATTCTTTTTGTGCACACTGGAATTCGGACGCTGTAAATTGGCAGACGACATACCGCGCACATGGTGAAAGCTGTACTTTTTACTATCTGAACAAATGAAAAATCCCTGTAAACATAGACAAATCAAATAATTGCACACAATTTGATACCCATTTTGAAAATATTTCTTTTACTGGAAAAAAGTTATAAACATGTGAAATATCACTGATTTCCCAGTTTAGGGCCGCATGACAATTTCCGCAAATGAGCTAACACTAGTCCCCATACCGTTGAATTTTGCCTCGACTCTATTCGAGGTGTCGAACAAACTTTTGTAATGATGGATAAGGCAAGAAATTCCCGACAATTAGACACCAATATATTGTGGATTTGATAAAAAGGTAAAATTACAAATGCAGTCGTATTGTGCACACTGGAATTCGGTCGCTGTAAATTGTCAGACGTCATGCCGCGCACATGGTGAAAGCTGTACTTTTTACTATCTGAGCAAATGAAAATTCCCTGTAAACATAGATATATCAAATAATTGCACACAATTTGATACCCATTGTGAAAATATTTCTTTTACTGGAAAAAAGTTATAAAAAAGTGAATTATGACTGAATACCCAGTTTAGGTCCGCATCAAAATTTCCGCAAATGAGCTAACACTAGTCCCCATACCGTTGAATTTTGTCTCGACTCTATTCAAAGTGTCGAAAAAACTTTTGTAATTATGGATAAGGCAAGAAATTCCCGACAATTGGACACCAATATTTTGTGGATTCTATAAAAGGGAAAAATTACAAATGCAGTCTTATTGTGCACACTGGAATTCGGACGCTGTAAAGTGTCAGACGACATACCGCGCACATGGTGAAAGCTGTACTTTTTACTATCTGAGCAAAAGAAAAATCCCTGTATAAATAGACAAATCAAATAATTGCACACAATTTGATACCCATTTTGAAAATATTTCTTTTACTGGAAAAAAGTCATTAAGAAGTGAAATATGACTGATTTCCTAGTTTAGGGCCGCATGACAATTTCCACAAATGAGCTAACACAAGTCCCCATACCGTTGAATTTCGACTCGACTCTAATCAAGGTGTCGAAAAAACATTTGTAATTATGGATAAGGCAAGAAATTCACGACAATTTGACACCAATATATTGTGGATTAGATAAAAAGGAAAAATTACAAATGCAGTCTTATTGTGCACACTGGAATTCGGACGCTGTAGATTGTCAGACGACATACCGCGCACATGGTGAAAGCTGTACTTTTTACTATCTGAGCAAATGAAAATTCCCTGTAAACATAGACATATCAAATAATTGCACACAGTTTGATACCCATTTTGAAAATATTTCTTTTACTGGAAAAAAGTTATAAACATGTGAAATATCACTGATTTCCCAGTTTAGGGCCGCATGACAATTTCCGCAAATGAGCTAACACAAGTCCCCATACCGTTGAATTTTGACCCGACTCTAATCAAGGTGTCGAAAATCTTTTGTAATTATGGATAAGGCAAGAAATTCCCGACAATTGGACAGCAATATTTTGTGGATTCTATAAAAATGAAAAATTACAAATGCATTCTTTTTGTGCACACTGGAATTCGGACGCTGTAAATTGTCAGACGACATACCGCGCACATGGTGAAAGCTGTACTTTTTACTATCTGAACAAATGAAAAATCCCTGTAAACATAGACAAATCAAATAATTGCACACAATTTGATACCCATTTTGAAAATATTTCTTTTACTGGAAAAAAGTCATAAACATGTGAAATATCACTGATTTCCCAGTTTAGGGCCGCATGACAATTTCCGCAAATGATCTAAGACTAGTCCCCATACCGTTGAATTTTGCCTCGACTCTATTCAAGGTGTCGAACAAACTTTTGTAATTATGGATAAGGCAAGAAATTCTCGACAATTTGACACCAATATTTTGTGGATTCTATAAAAAGGAAAAAGTAGAAATGCAGTCTTATTGTGCACACTGGAATTCGGTCGCTGTAAAATGTCAGACGACATACCGCGCACATGGTGAAAGCTGTACTTTTTACTATCTGAGTAAAAGAAAAATCCCTGTATAAATAGACAAATCAAATAATTGCACACAATTTGATACCCATTTTGAAAATATTTCTTTTACTGGAAAAAAGTCATAAAGAAGTGAAATATGACTGATTTCCTAGTTTAGGGCCGCATGACAATTTCCACAAATGAGCTAACACAAGTCCCCATACCGTTGAATTTCGACTCGACTCTAATCAAGGTGTCGAAAAAACATTTGTAATTATGGATAAGGCAAGAAATTCTCGACAATTTGACACCAATATATTGTGGATTAGATAAAAAGGAAAAATTACAAATGCAGTCTTATTGTGCACACTGGAATTCGGACGCTGTAGATTGTCAGACGACATACCGCGAACATGGTGAAAGCTGTACTTTTTACTATCTGAGCAAATGAAAATTCCCTGTAAACATAGACATATCAAATAATTGCACACAGTTTGATACCCATTTTGAAAATATTTCTTTTACTGGAAAAAAGTTATAAACAAGTGAAATATCACTGATTTCCCAGTTTAGGGCCGCATGACAATTTCCGCAAATGAGCTAACACAAGTCCCCAACCGTTGAATTTTGCCTCGACTCTATTCAAGGTGTCGAACAAATTTTTGTAATTATGGATAAGGCAAGAAATTCCCGACAATTGGACACCAATATTTTGTGGATTCTATAAAAATGAAAAATTACAAATGCATTCTTTTTGTGCACACTGGAATTCGGACGCTGTAAATTGTCAGACGACATACCGCGCACATGGTGAAAGCTGTACTTTTTACTATCTGAACAAATGAAAAATCCCTGTAAACATAGACAAATCAAATAATTGCACAAAATTTGATACCCATTTTGAAAATATTTCTTTTACTGGAAAAAAGTTATAAACATGTGAAATATCACTGATTTCCCAGTTTAGGGCCGCATGACAATTTCCGAAAATGAGCTAACACTAGTCCCCATACCGTTGAATTTTGCCTCGACACTATTCAAGGTGTCGAACAAACTTTTGTAATTATGGATAAGGCAAGAAATTCCCGACAATTAGACACCAATATATTGTGGATTTGATAAAAAGGTAAAATTACAAATGCAGTCTTATTGTGCACACTGGAATTCGGTCGCTGTAAATTGTCAGACGTCATGCCGCGCACATGGTGAAAGCTGTACTTTTTACTATCTGAGCAAATGAAAATTCCCTGTAAACATAGACATATCAAATAATTGCACACAATTTGATACCCATTGTGAAAATATTTCTTTTACTGGAAAAAAGTTATAAAAAAGTGAATTATGACTGAATACCCAGTTTAGGTCCGCATGAAAATTTCCGCAAATGAGCTAACACTAGTCCCCATACCGTTGAATTTTGTCTCGACTCTATTCAAAGTGTCGAAAAAACTTTTGTAATTATGGATAAGGCAAGAAATTCCCGACAATTGGACACCAATATATTGTGGATTTGATAAAAAGGTAAAATTACAAATGCTTTCTTATTGTGCACACTGGAATTCGGACGCTGTAAAATGTCAGACGACATACCGCGCACATGGTGAAAGCTGTACTTTTTACTATCTGAGCAAATGAAAAATCCCTGTAAACATAGACAAATCAAATAATTTCACACAATTTGATACCCATTTTAAAAATATTTCTTTTACTGGAAAAAAGTTATAAACAAGTGAATTATCACTGATTTTCCAGTTTAGGGCCGCATGACAATTTCCGCAAATGAGCTAACACTAGTCCCATACCGTTGAATTTCGACTCGACTCTAATCAAGGTGTCGAAAAAACATTTGTAATTATGGATAAGGCAAGAAATTCCCGACAATTTGACACCAATATATTGTGGATTTGATAAAAAGGTAAAATTACAAATGCAGTCTTATTGTGCACATTGGAATTCGGTCGCTGTAAATTGTCAGACGTCATGCCGCGCGCATGGTGAAAGCTGTACTTTTTACTATCTGAGCAAATGAAAATTCCCTGTAAACATAGACATATCAAATAATTGCACACAATTTGATAGCCATTTTGAAAATATTTCTTTTACTGGAAAAAAGTTATAAAAAAGTGAATTATGACTGATTACCCAGTTTAGGTCCGCATGAAAATTTCCGCAAATGAGCTAACACTAGTCCCCATACCGTTGAATTTTGCCTCGACTCTATTCAAGGTGTCGAACAAATTTTTGTAATTTTGGATAAGGCAAGAGATTCCCGACAATTTGACCCCAATATATTGTGGATTCGATAACAAGGAAAAATTACAAATGCAGTCTTATTGTGCACACTGGAATTCGGACGCTGTAAATTGTCAGACGACATACCGCGCACATGGTGAAAGCTGTACATTTTACTATCTGAGCAAATGAAAAATCCCTGTAAACATAGACAAATCAAATAATTTCACACAATTTGATACCCATTTTGAAAATATTTCTTTTCCTGGAAAAAAGTTATAAAAAAGTGAATTATGACAGATTACCCAGTTTAGGTCCGCATGAAAATTTCCGCAAATGCGCTAACACTAGTCCCCAACCGTTGAATTTTGCCTCGACTCTATTCAAGGTGTCGAACAAATTTTTGTAATTATGGATAAGGCAAGAGATTCCCGACAATTTGACACCAATATATTGTGGATTCGATAAAAAGGAAAAATTACAAATGCAGTCTTATTGTGCACACTGAAATTCGGACGCTGTAAATTGTCAGACGACATACCGCGCACATGGTGAAAGCTGTACTTTTTACTATCTGAGCAAATAAAAAATCCCTGTAAACATAGACATATCAAATAATTGCACACAATTTGATACCCATTTTGAAGATATTTCTTTTACTGGAAAAATTTATAAACAAGTGAAATATCACTGATTTCCCAGTTTAGGGCCGCATGACAATTTACACAAATGAGCTAACACAAGTCCCCATACCGTTGTATTTCCAATCGACTCTATTCAAGTTGTCGAAAAAACTTTCGTAATTATGGATAAGGTAAGGAATTCCCGACAATTGGACACCAATATATTGTGGATTCGATAAAAAGGAAAAATTACAAATGCAGTCTTATTGTGTACACTGGAATTCGGACGCTGTAAATTGCCAGACGACATACCGTGCACATGGTGAAAGCTGTACTTTTTACTATCTGAGCAAAAGAAAAATCCCTGTATACATAGACAAATCAAATAATTTCACACAATTTGATACCCATTTTGAAAATATTTCTTTTACTGGAAAAAAGTTATAAACAAGTGAAATATCACTGATTTCCCAGTTTAGGGCCGCATGACAATTTCCGCAAATGAGCTAACACAAGTCCCCATACCGTTGAATTTAGACCCGACTCTAATCAAGGTGTCGAAAATCTTTTGTAATTATGGATAAGGCAAGAAATTCTCGACAATTGGACACCAATATTTTGTGGATTCTATAAAAATGAAAAATTACAAATGCATTCTTTTTGTGCACACTGGAATTCGGACGCTGTAAATTGTCAGACGACATACCGCGCACATGGTGAAAGCTGTACTTTTTACTATCTGAGCAAATGAAAAATCCCTGTAAACATAGACAAATCAAATAATTGCACACAATTTGATACCCATTTTGAAAATATTTCTTTTACTGGAAAAAAGTTATAAACATGTGAAATATCACTGATTTCCCAGTTTAGGGCCGCATGACAATTTCCGCAAATGAGCTAACACTAGTCCCCATACCGTTGTATTTTGCCTCGACTCTATTCAAGGTGTCGAACAAACTTTTGTAATTATGGATAAGGCAAGAAATTCTCGACAATTTGACACCAATATTTTGTGGATTCTATAAAAAGGAAAAAGTAGAAATGCAGTCTTATTGTGCACACTGGAATTCGGACGCTGTAAAATGTCAGACGACATACCGCGCACATGGTGAAAGCTGTACTTTTTACTATCTGAGCAAATGAAAAATCCCTGTAAACATAGACAAATCAAATAATTTCACATAATTTGATGCCCATTTTGAAAATATTTCTTTTACTGGAAAAAAGTTATAAACAAGTGAATTATCACTGAATTCCCAGTTTAGGGCCGCATGACAATTTCCGCAAATGAGCTAACACTAGTCCCCATACCGTTGAATTTCGACTCGACTCTAATCAAGGTGTCGAAAGAACATTTGTAATTATGGATAAGGCAAGAAATTCCCGACAATTTGACACCAATATATTGTGGATTTGATAAAAAGGTAAAATTACAAATGCAGTCTTATTGTGCACACTGGAATTCGGACGCTGTAAAATGTCAGACGACATACCGCGCACATGGTGAAAGCTGTACTTTTTACTATCTGAGCAAATGAAAAATCCCTGTAAACATAGACAAATCAAATAATTTCACACAATTTGATACCCATTTTAAAAATATTTCTTTTACTGGAAAAAAGTTATAAACAAGTGAATTATCACTGATTTTCCAGTTTAGGGCCGCATGACAATTTCCGCAAATGAGCTAACACTAGTCCCCATACCGTTGAATTTCGACTCGACTCTAATCAAGGTGTCGAAAAAACATTTGTAATTATGGATAAGGCAAGAAATTCCCGACAATTTGACACCAATATATTGTGGATTTGATAAAAAGGTAAAATTACAAATGCAGTCTTATTGTGCACACTGGAATTCGGACGCTGTAAAATGTCAGACGACATACCGCGCACATGGTGAAAGCTGTACTTTTTACTATCTGAGCAAATGAAAATTCCCTGTAAACATAGACATATCAAATAATTGCACACAATTTGATAGCCATTTTGAAAATATTTCTTTTACTGGAAAAAAGTTATAAAAAAGTGAATTATGACTGATTACCCAGTTTAGGTCCGCATGAAAATTTCCGCAAATGAGCTGACACTAGTCCCCATACCGTTGAATTTTGCCTCGACTCTATTCAAGGTGTCGAACAAATTTTTGTAATTTTGGATAAGGCAAGAGATTCTCGACAATTTGACACCAATATATTGTGGATTCGATAAAAAGGAAAAATTACAAATGCAGTCTTATTGTGCACACTGGAATTCGGACGCTGTAAATTGTCAGACGACATACCGCGCACATGGTGAAAGCTGTAATTTTTACTATCTGAGCAAATGAAAAATCCCTGTAAACATAGACAAATCAAATAATTTCACACAATTTGATACCCATTTTGAAAATATTTCTTTTCCTGGAAAAAAGTTATAAAAAAGTGAATTATGACAGATTACCCAGTTTAGGTCCGCATGAAAATTTCCGCAAATGCGCTAACACTAGTCCCCATACCGTTGAATTTTGCCTCGACTCTATTCAAGGTGTCGAACAAATTTTTGTAATTATGGATAAGGCAAGAGATTCCCGACAATTTGACACCAATATATTGTGGATTCGATAAAAAGGAAAAATTACAAATGCAGTCTTATTGTGCACACTGGAATTCGGACGCTGTAAATTGTCAGACGACATGCCGCGCACATGGTGAAAGCTGTACTTTTTACTATCTGAGCAAATAAAAAATCCCTGTAAACATAGACATATCAAATAATTGCACACAATTTGATACCCATTTTGAAGATATTACTTTTACTGGAAAAATTTATAAACAAGTGAAATATCACTGATTTCCCAGTTTAGGGCCGCATGACAATTTACACAAATGAGCTAACACAAGTCCCCATACCGTTGTATTTCCAATCGACTCTATTCAAGTTGTCGAAAAAACTTTCGTAATTATGGATAAGGTAAGGAATTCCCGACAATTGGACACCAATATATTGTGGATTCGATAAAAAGGAAAAATTACAAATGCAGTCTTATTGTGTACACTGGAATTCGGACGCTGTAAATTGCCAGACGACATACCGTGCACATGGTGAAAGCTGTACTTTTTACTATCTGAGCAAAAGAAAAATCCCTGTATACATAGACAAATCAAATAATTTCACACAATTTGATACCCATTTTGAAAATATTTCTTTTACTGGAAAAAAGTTATAAACAAGTGAAATATCACTGATTTCCCAGTTTAGGGCCGCATGACAATTTCCGCAAATGAGCTAACACAAGTCCCCATACCGTTGAATTTCGACTCGACTCTAATCAAGGTGTCGAAAAAACATTTGTAATTATGGATAAGGCAAGAAATTCTCGACAATTTGACACCAATATATTGTGGATTTGATCAAAAGGTAAAATTACAAATGCTGTCTTATTGTGCACACTGGAATTCGGACGCTGTAAAATGTCAGACGACATACCGCGCACATGGTGAAAGCTGTACTTTTTACTATCTGAGCAAATGAAAAATCCCTGTAAACATAGACAAATCAAATAATTTCACACAATTTGATACCCATTTTAAAAATATTTCTTTTACTGGAAAAAAGTTATAAACAAGTGAAATATCACTGATTTCCCAGTTTAGGGCCGCATGACAATTTACACAAATGAGCTAACACAAGTCCCCATACCGTTGTATTTCCAATCGACTCTATTCAAGTTGTCGAAAAAACTTTCGTAATTATGGATAAGGTAAGGAATTCCCGACAATTGTACACCAATATATTGTGGATTCGATAAAAAGGAAAAATTACAAATGCAGTCTTATTGTGTACACTGGAATTCGGACGCTGTAAATTGCCAGACGACATACCGTGCACATGGTGAAAGCTCTACTTTTTACTATCTGAGCAAAAGAAAAATCCCTGTATACATAGACAAATCAAATAATTTCACACAATTTGATACCCATTTTGAAAATATTTCTTTTACTGGAAAAAAGTTATAAACAAGTGAAATATCACTGATTTCCCAATTTAGGGCCGCATGACAATTTCCGCAAATGAGCTAACACAAGTCCCCATACCGTTGAATTTAGACCCGACTCTAATCAAGGTGTCGAAAATCTTTTGTAATTATGGATAAGGCAAGAAATTCCCGACAATTGGACACCAATATTTTGTGGATTCTATAAAAATGAAAAATTACAAATGCATTCTTTTTGTGCACACTGGAATTCGGACGCTGTAAATTGTCAGACGACATACCGCGCACATGGTGAAAGCTGTACTTTTTACTATCTGAGCAAATGAAAAATCCCTGTAAACATAGACAAATCAAATAATTGCACACAATTTGATACCCATTTTGAAAATATTTCTTTTACTGGAAAAAAGTTATAAACATGTGAAATATCACTGATTTCCCAGTTTAGGGCCGCATGACAATTTCCGCAAATGAGCTAACACTAGTCCCCATACCGTTGAATTTTGCCTCGACTCTATTCGAGGTGTCGAACAAACTTTTGTAATTATGGATAAGGCAAGAAATTCTCGACAATTTGACACCAATATTTTGTGGATTCTATAAAAAGGAAAAAGTAGAAATGCAGTCTTATTGTGCACACTGGAATTCGGTCGCTGTAAATTGTCAGACGTCATGCCGCGCACATGGTGAAAGCTGTACTTTTTACTATCTGAGCCAATGAAAAATCCCTGTAAACATAGACATATCAAATAATTGCACACAATTTGATACCCATTTTGAAAATATTTCTTTTACTGGAAAAAAGTTATAAACAAGTGAATTATCACTAATTTCCCAGTTTAGGGCCGCATGACAATTTCCACAAATGACCTAACACAAGTCCCCATACCGTTGTATTTCGAATCGACTCTATTAAAGGTGTCGAAAAAACTTTCGTATTTATGCATAAGTTAAGGAATTCCCGACAATTGGACACCAATATATTGTGGATTCGATAAAAAGGAAAAATTACAAATTCAGTCTTATTGTGCACACTGGAATTCGGACGCTGTAAAATGTCAGATGACATACCGCGCACATGGTGAAAGCTGTACTTTTTACTATCTGAGCAAATGAAAAATCCCTGTAAACATAGACAAATCAAATAATTTCACATAATTTGATACCCATTTTGAAAATATTTCTTTTACTGGAAAAAAGTTATAAACATGTGAATTATCACTGATTTTCCAGTTTAGGGCCGCATGACAATTTCCGCAAATGAGCTAACACTAGTCCCCATACCGTTGAATTTCGACTCGACTCTAATCAAGGTGTCGAAAAAACATATGTAATTATGGATAAGGCAAGAAATTCTCGACAATTTGACACCAATATATTGTGGATTTGATAAAAAGGTAACATTACAAATGCAGTCTTATTGTGCACACTGGAATTCGGACGCTGTAAAATGTCAGACGACATACCGCGCACATGGTGAAAGCTGTACTTTTTACTATCTGAGCAAATGAAAAATCCCTGTAAACATAGACAAATCAAATAATTTCACACAATTTGATACCCATTTTAAAAATATTTCTTTTACTGGAAAAAAGTTATAAACAAGTGAATTATCACTGATTTTCCAGTTTAGGGCCGCATGACAATTTCCGCAAATGAGCTAACACTAGTCCCCATACCGTTGAATTTCGACTCGACTCTAATCAAGGTGTCGAAAAAACATTTGTAATTATGGATAAGGCAAGAAATTCCCGACAATTTGACACCAATATATTGTGGATTTGATAAAAAGGTAAAATTACAAATGCAGTCTTATTGTGCATATTGGAATTCGGTCGCTGTAAATTGTCAGACGTCATGCCGCGCGCATGGTGAAAGCTGTACTTTTTACTATCTGAGCAAATGAAAATTCCCTATAAACATAGACAAATCAAATAATTGCACACAATTTGATACCCATTTTGAAAATATTTCTTTTACTGGAAAAAAGTTATAAACATGTGAAATATCACTGATTTCCCAGTTTAGGGCCGCATGACAATTTCCGCAAATGAGCTAACACTAGTCCCCATACCGTTGAATTTTGCCTCGACTCTATTCAAGGTGTCGAACAAACTTTTGTAATTATGGATAAGGCAAGAAATTCTCGACAATTTGACACCAATATTTTGTGGATTCTATGAAAAGGAAAAAGTAGAAATGCAGTCTTATTGTGCACACTGGAATTCGGTCGCTGTAAATTGTCAGACGTCATGCCGCGCACATGGTGAAAGCTGTACTTTTTACTATCTGAGCCAATGAAAAATCCCTGTAAACATAGACATATCAAATAATTGCACACAATTTGATACCCATTTTGAAAATATTTCTTTTACTGGAAAAAAGTTATAAACAAATGAATTATCACTGATTTCCCAGTTTAGGGCCGCATGACAATTTCCACAAATGACCTAACACAAGTCCCCATACCGTTGTATTTCGAATCGACTCTATTAAAGGTGTCGAAAACACTTTCGTAATTATGCATAAGGTAAGGAATTCCCGACAATTGGACACCAATATTTTGTGGATTCTATAAAAATGAAAAATTACAAATGCAGTCTTATTGTGCACACTGGAATTCGGACGCTGTAAATTGTCAGACGACATACCGCGCACATGGTGAAAGCTGTACTTTTTACTATCTGAGCAAATGAAAAATCCCTGTAAACATAGACAAATCAAATAATTGCACACAATTTGATACCCATTTTGAAAATATTTCTTTTACTGGAAAAAAGTTATAAACATGTGAAATATGACTGATTTCCCAGTTTAGGGCCGCATGACAATTTCCGCAAATGAGCTAACACTAGTCCCCATACCGTTGAATTTTGCCTCGACTCTATTCGAGGTGTCGAACAAACTTTTGTAATTATGGATAAGGCAAGAAATTCTCGACAATTTGACACCAATATTTTGTGGATTCTATAAAAAGGAAAAAGTAGAAATGCAGTCTTATTGTGCACACTGGAATTCGGTCGCTGTAAATTGTCAGACGTCATGCCGCGCACATGGTGAAAGCTGTACTTTTTACTATCTGAGCCAATGAAAAATCCCTGTAAACATAGACATATCAAATAATTGCACACAATTTGATACCCATTTTGAAAATATTTCTTTTACTGGAAAAAAGTTATAAACAAGTGAATTATCACTAATTTCCCAGTTTAGGGCCGCATGACAATTTCCACAAATGACCTAACACAAGTCCCCATACCGTTGTATTTCGAATCGACTCTATTAAAGGTGTCGAAAAAACTTTCGTAATTATGCATAAGTTAAGGAATTCCCGACAATTGGACACCAATATATTGTGGATTCGATAAAAAGGAAAAATTACAAATTCAGTCTTATTGTGCACACTGGAATTCGGACGCTGTAAAATGTCAGATGACATACCTAGCACATGGTGAAAGCTGTACTTTTTACTATCTGAGCAAATGAAAAATCCCTGTAAACATAGACAAATCAAATAATTTCACATAATTTGATACCCATTTTGAAAATATTTCTTTTACTGGAAAAAAGTTATAAACAAGTGAATTATCACTGATTTTCCAGTTTAGGGCCGCATGACAATTTCCGCAAATGAGCTAACACTAGTCCCCATACCGTTGAATTTCGACTCGACTCTAATCAAGGTGTCGAAAAAACATTTGTAATTATGGATAAGGCAAGAAATTCCCGACAATTTGACACCAATATATTGTGGATTTGATAAAAAGGTAAAATTACAAATGCAGTCTTATTGTGCACACTGGAATTCGGACGCTGTAAAATGTCAGACGACATACCGCGCACATGGTGAAAGCTGTACTTTTTACTATCTGAGCAAATGAAAAATCCCTGTAAACATAGACAAATCAAATAATTTCACACAATTTGATACCCATTTTAAAAATATTTCTTTTACTGGAAAAAAGTTATAAACAAGTGAATTATCACTGATTTTCCAGTTTAGGGCCGCATGACAATTTCCGCAAATGAGCTAACACTAGTCCCCATACCGTTGAATTTCGACTCGACTCTAATCAAGGTGTCGAAAAAACATTTGTAATTATGGATAAGGCAAGAAATTCCCGACAATTTGACACCAATATATTGTGGATTTGATAAAAAGGTAAAATTACAAATGCAGTCTTATTGTGCATATTGGAATTCGGTCGCTGTAAATTGTCAGACGTCATGCCGCGCGCATGGTGAAAGCTGTACTTTTTACTATCTGAGCAAATGAAAATTCCCTATAAACATAGACAAATCAAATAATTGCACACAATTTGATACCCATTTTGAAAATATTTCTTTTACTGGAAAAAAGTTATAAACATGTGAAATATCACTGATTTCCCAGTTTAGGGCCGCATGACAATTTCCGCAAATGAGCTAACACTAGTCCCCATACCGTTGAATTTTGCCTCGACTCTATTCAAGGTGTCGAACAAACTTTTGTAATTATGGATAAGGCAAGAAATTACCGACAATTTGACACCAATATTTTGTGGATTCTATGAAAAGGAAAAAGTAGAAATGCAGTCTTATTGTGCACACTGGAATTCGGTCGCTGTAAATTGTCAGACGTCATGCCGCGCACATGGTGAAAGCTGTACTTTTTACTATCTGAGCCAATGAAAAATCCCTGTAAACATAGACATATCAAATAATTGCACACAATTTGATACCCATTTTGAAAATATTTCTTTTACTGGAAAAAAGTTATAAACAAATGAATTATCACTGATTTCCCAGTTTAGGGCCGCATGACAATTTCCACAAATGACCTAACACAAGTCCCCATACCGTTGTATTTCGAATCGACTCTATTAAAGGTGTCGAAAACACTTTCGTAATTATGCATAAGGTAAGGAATTCCCGACAATTGGACACCAATATTTTGTGGATTCTATAAAAATGAAAAATTACAAATGCAGTCTTATTGTGCACACTGGAATTCGGACGCTGTAAATTGTCAGACGACATACCGCGCACATGGTGAAAGCTGTACTTTTTACTATCTGAGCAAATGAAAAATCCCTGTAAACATAGACAAATCAAATAATTGCACACAATTTGATACCCATTTTGAAAATATTTCTTTTACTGGAAAAAAGTTATAAACATGTGAAATATGACTGATTTCCCAGTTTAGGGCCGCATGACAATTTCCGCAAATGAGCTAACACTAGTCCCCATACCGTTGAATTTTGCCTCGACTCTATTCGAGGTGTCGAACAAACTTTTGTAATTATGGATAAGGCAAGAAATTCTCGACAATTTGACACCAATATTTTGTGGATTCTATAAAAAGGAAAAAGTAGAAATGCAGTCTTATTGTGCACACTGGAATTCGGTCGCTGTAAATTGTCAGACGTCATGCCGCGCACATGGTGAAAGCTGTACTTTTTACTATCTGAGCCAATGAAAAATCCCTGTAAACATAGACATATCAAATAATTGCACACAATTTGATACCCATTTTGAAAATATTTCTTTTACTGGAAAAAAGTTATAAACAAGTGAATTATCACTAATTTCCCAGTTTAGGGCCGCATGACAATTTCCACAAATGACCTAACACAAGTCCCCATACCGTTGTATTTCGAATCGACTCTATTAAAGGTGTCGAAAAAACTTTCGTAATTATGCATAAGTTAAGGAATTCCCGACAATTGGACACCAATATATTGTGGATTCGATAAAAAGGAAAAATTACAAATTCAGTCTTATTGTGCACACTGGAATTCGGACGCTGTAAAATGTCAGATGACATACCTAGCACATGGTGAAAGCTGTACTTTTTACTATCTGAGCAAATGAAAAATCCCTGTAAACATAGACAAATCAAATAATTTCACATAATTTGATACCCATTTTGAAAATATTTCTTTTACTGGAAAAAAGTTATAAACAAGTGAATTATCACTGATTTTCCAGTTTAGGGCCGCATGACAATTTCCGCAAATGAGCTAACACTAGTCCCCATACCGTTGAATTTCGACTCGACTCTAATCAAGGTGTCGAAAAAACATTTGTAATTATGGATAAGGCAAGAAATTCTCGACAATTTGACACCAATATATTGTGGATTTGATAAAAAGGTAAAATTACAAATGCAGTCTTATTGTGCACACGGGAATTCGGACGCTGTAAAATGTCAGACGACATACCGCGCACATGGTGAAAGCTGTACTTTTCACTATCTGAGCAAATGAAAAATCCCTGTAAACATAGACAAATCAAATAATTTCACACAATTTGATACCCATTTTAAAAATATTTCTTTTACTGGAAAAAAGTTATAAAGAAGTGAATTATCACTGATTTTCCAGTTTAGGGCCGCATGACAATTTCCGCAAATGAGCTAACACTAGTCCCCATACCGTTGAATTTCGACTCGACTCTAATCAAGGTGTCGAAAAAACATTTGTAATTATGGATAAGGCAAGAAATTCCCGACAATTTGACACCAATATATTGTGGATTTGATAAAAAGGTAAAATTACAAATGCAGTCTTATTGTGCACATTGGAATTCGGTCGCTGTAAATTGTCAGACGTCATGCCGCGCGCATGGTGAAAGCTGTACTTTTTACTATCTGAGCAAATGAAAATTCCCTGTAAACATAGACAAATCAAATAATTGCACACAATTTGATACCCATTTTGAAAATATTTCTTTTACTGGAAAAAAGTTATAAACATGTGAAATATCACTGATTTCCCAGTTTAGGGCCGCATGACAATTTCCGCAAATGAGCTAACACTAGTCCCCATACCGTTGAATTTTGCCTCGACTCTATTCAAGGTGTCGAACAAACTTTTGTAATTATGGATAAGGCAAGAAATTCTCGACAATTTGACACCAATATTTTGTGGATTCTATAAAAAGGAAAAAGTAGAAATGCAGTCTTATTGTGCACACTGGAATTCGGTCGCTGTAAATTGTCAGACGTCATGCCGCGCACATGGTGAAAGCTGTACTTTTTACTATCTGAGCCAATGAAAAATCCCTGTAAACATAGACATATCAAATAATTGCACACAATTTGATACCCATTTTGAAAATATTTCTTTTACTGGAAAAAAGTTATAAACAAGTGAATTATCACTGATTTCCCAGTTTAGGGCCGCATGACAATTTCCAGAAATGACCTAACACAAGTCCCCATACCGTTGTATTTCGAATCGACTCTATTAAAGGTGTCGAAAAAACTTTCGTAATTATGCATAAGGTAAGGAATTCCCGACAATTGGACACCAATATTTTGTGGATTCTATAAAAATGAAAAATTACAAATGCAGTCTTATTGTGCACACTGGAATTCGGACGCTGTAAATTGTCAGACGACATACCGCGCACATGGTGAAAGCTGTACTTTTTACTATCTGAGCAAATGAAAAATCCCTGTAAACATAGACAAATCAAATAATTGCACACAATTTGATCCCCATTTTGAAAATATTTCTTTTACTGGAAAAAAGTTATAAACATGTGAAATATCACTGATTTCCCAGTTTAGGGCCGCATGACAATTTCCGCAAATGAGCTAACACTAGTCCCCATACCGTTGAATTTTGCCTCGACTCTATTCAAGGTGTCGAACAAACTTTTGTAATTATGTATAAGGCAAGCAATTCTCGACAATTTGACACCAATATTTTGTGGATTCTATAAAAAGGAAAAAGTAGAAATGCAGTCTTATTGTGCACACTGGAATTCGGTCGCTGTAAATTGTCAGACGTCATGCCGCGCACATGGTGAAAGCTGTACTTTTTACTATCTGAGCCAATGAAAAATCCCTGTAAACATAGACATATCAAATAATTGCACACAATTTGATACCCATTTTGAAAATATTTCTTTTACTGGAAAAAAGTTATAAACAAGTGAATTATCACTGATTTCCCAGTTTAGGGCCGCATGACAATTTCCACAAATGACCTAACACAAGTCCCCATACCGTTGTATTTCGAATCGACTCTATTAAAGGTGTCGAAAAAACTTTCGTAATTATGCATAAGGTAAGGAATTCCCGACAATTGGACACCAATATTTTGTGGATTCTATAAAAATGAAAAATTACAAATGCAGTCTTATTGTGCACACTGGAATTCGGACGCTGTAAATTGTCAGACGACATACCGCGCACATGGTGAAAGCTGTACTTTTTACTATCTGAGCAAATGAAAAATCCCTGTAAACATAGACAAATCAAATAATTGCACACAATTTGATACCCATTTTGAAAATATTTCTTTTACTGGAAAAAAGTTATAAACATGTGAAATATCACTGATTTCCCAGTTTAGGGCCGCATGACAATTTCCGCAAATGAGCTAACACTAGTCCCCATACCGTTGAATTTTGCCTCGACTCTATTCGAGGTGTCGAACAAACTTTTGTAATTATGGATAAGGCAAGAAATTCTCGACAATTTGACACCAATATTTTGTGGATTCTATAAAAAGGAAAAAGTAGAAAGGCAGTCTTATTGTGCACACTGGAATTCGGTCGCTGTAAATTGTCAGACGTCATGCCGCGCACATGGTGAAAGCTGTACTTTTTACTATCTGAGCCAATGAAAAATCCCTGTAAACATAGACATATCAAATAATTGCACACAATTTGATACCCATTTTGAAAATATTTCTTTTACTGGAAAAAAGTTATAAACAAGTGAATTATCACTAATTTCCCAGTTTAGGGCCGCATGACAATTTCCACAAATGACCTAACACAAGTCCCCATACCGTTGTATTTCGAATCGACTCTATTAAAGGTGTCGAAAAAACTTTCGTAATTTTGCATAAGTTAAGGAATTCCCGACAATTGGACACCAATATATTGTGGATTCGATAAAAAGGAAAAATTACAAATTCAGTCTTATTGTGCACATTGGAATTCGGACTCTGTAAAATGTCAGATGACATACCGCGCACATGGTGAAAGCTGTACTTTTTACTATCTGAGCAAATGAAAAATCCCTGTAAACATAGACAAATCAAATAATTTCACATAATTTGATACCCATTTTGAAAATATTTCTTTTACTGGAAAAAATTTATAAACAAGTGAATTATCACTGATTTTCCAGTTTAGGGCCGCATGACAATTTCCGCAAATGAGCTAACACTAGTCCCCATACCGTTGAATTTCGACTCGACTCTAATCAAGGTGTCGAAAAAACATTTGTAATTATGGATAAGGCAAGAAATTCCCGACAATTTGACACCAATATATTGTGGATTTGATAAAAAGGTAAAATTACAAATGCAGTCTTATTGTGCACACTGGAATTCGGACGCTGTAAATTGTCAGACGACATACCGCGCACATGGTGAAAGCTGTACTTTTTACTATCTGAGCAAATGAAAAATCCCTGTAAACATAGACAAATCAAATAATTGCACACAATTTGATCCCCATTTTGAAAATATTTCTTTTACTGGAAAAAAGTTATAAACATGTGAATTATCACTGATTTCCCAGTTTAGGGCCGCATGACAATTTCCGCAAATGAGCTAACACTAGTCCCCATACCGTTGAATTTTGCCTCGACTCTATTCAAGGTGTCGAACAAACTTTTGTAATTATGTATAAGGCAAGCAATTCTCGACAATTTGACACCAATATTTTGTGGATTCTATAAAAAGGAAAAAGTAGAAATGCAGTCTTATTGTGCACACTGGAATTCGGTCGCTGTAAATTGTCAGACGTCATGCCGCGCACATGGTGAAAGCTGTACTTTTTACTATCTGAGCCAATGAAAAATCCCTGTAAACATAGACATATCAAATAATTGCACACAATTTGATACCCATTTTGAAAATATTTCTTTTACTGGAAAAAAGTTATAAACAAGTGAATTATCACTGATTTCCCAGTTTAGGGCCGCATGACAATTTCCACAAATGACCTAACACAAGTCCCCATACCGTTGTATTTCGAATCGACTCTATTAAAGGTGTCGAAAAAACTTTCGTAATTATGCATAAGGTAAGGAATTCCCGACAATTGGACACCAATATTTTGTGGATTCTATAAAAATGAAAAATTACAAATGCAGTCTTATTGTGCACACTGGAATTCGGACGCTGTAAATTGTCAGACGACATACCGCGCACATGGTGAAAGCTGTACTTTTTACTATCTGAGCAAATGAAAAATCCCTGTAAACATAGACAAATCAAATAATTGCACACAATTTGATACCCATTTTGAAAATATTTCTTTTACTGGAAAAAAGTTATAAACATGTGAAATATCACTGATTTCCCAGTTTAGGGCCGCATGACAATTTCGGCAAATGAGCTAACACTAGTCCCCATACCGTTGAATTTTGCCTCGACTCTATTCGAGGTGTCGAACAAACTTTTGTAATTATGGATAAGGCAAGAAATTCCCGACAATTTGACACCAATATTTTGTGGATTCTATAAAAAGGAAAAAGTAGAAAGGCAGTCTTATTGTGCACACTGGAATTCGGTCGCTGTAAATTGTCAGACGTCATGCCGCGCACATGGTGAAAGCTGTACTTTTTACTATCTGAGCCAATGAAAAATCCCTGTAAACATAGACATATCAAATAATTGCACACAATTTGATACCCATTTTGAAAATATTTCTTTTACTGGAAAAAAGTTATAAACAAGTGAATTATCACTAATTTCCCAGTTTAGGGCCGCATGACAATTTCCACAAATGACCTAACACAAGTCCCCATACCGTTGTATTTCGAATCGACTCTATTAAAGGTGTCGAAAAAACTTTCGTAATTATGCATAAGTTAAGGAATTCCCGACAATTGGACACCAATATATTGTGGATTCGATAAAAAGGAAAAATTACAAATTCAGTCTTATTGTGCACATTGGAATTCGGACGCTGTAAAATGTCAGATGACATACCGCGCACATGGTGAAAGCTGTACTTTTTACTATCTGAGCAAATGAAAAATCACTGTAAACATAGACAAATCAAATAATTTCACATAATTTGATACCCATTTTGAAAATATTTCTTTTACTGGAAAAAATTTATAAACAAGTGAATTATCACTGATTTTCCAGTTTAGGGCCGCATGACAATTTCCGCAAATGAGCTAACACTAGTCCCCATACCGTTGAATTTCGACTCGACTCTAATCAAGGTGTCGAAAAAACATTAGTAATTATGGATAAGGCAAGAAATTCCCGACAATTTGACACCAATATATTGTGGATTTGATAAAAAGGTAAAATTACAAATGCAGTCTTATTGTGCACACTGGAATTCGGACGCTGTAAAATGTCAGACGACATACCGCGCACATGGTGAAAGCTGTACTTTTTACTATCTGAGCAAATGAAAAATCCCTGTAAACATAGACAAATCAAATAATTTCACACAATTTGATACCCATTTTAAAAATATTTCTTTTACTGGAAAAAAGTTATAAACAAGTGAATTATCACTGATTTTCCAGTTTAGGGCCGCATGACAATTTCCGCAAATGAGCTAACACTAGTCCCCATACCGTTGAATTTCGACTCGACTCTAATCAAGGTGTCGAAAAAACATTTGTAATTATGGATAAGGCAAGAAATTCCCGACAATTTGACACCAATATATTGTGGATTTGATAAAAAGGTAAAATTACAAATGCAGTCTTATTGTGCATATTGGAATTCGGTCGCTGTAAATTGTCAGACGTCATGCCGCGCGCATGGTGAAAGCTGTACTTTTTACTATCTGAGCAAATGAAAATTCCCTGTAAACATAGACAAATCAAATAATTGCACACAATTTGATACCCATTTTGAAAATATTTCTTTTACTGGAAAAAAGTTATAAACATGTGAAATATCACTGATTTCCCAGTTTAGGGCCGCATGACAATTTCCGCAAATGAGCTAACACTAGTCCCCATACCGTTGAATTTTGCCTCGACTCTATTCAAGGTGTCGAACAAACTTTTGTAATTATGGATAAGGCAAGAAATTCTCGACAATTTGACACCAATATTTTGTGGATTCTATAAAAAGGAAAAAGTAGAAATGCAGTCTTATTGTGCACACTGGAATTCGGTCGCTGTAAATTGTCAGACGTCATGCCGCGCACATGGTGAAAGCTGTACTTTTTACTATCTGAGCCAATGAAAAATCCCTGTAAACATAGACATATCAAATAATTGCACACAATTTGATACCCATTTTGAAAATATTTCTTTTACTGGAAAAAAGTTATAAACAAGTGAATTATCACTGATTTCCCAGTTTAGGTCCGCATGACAATTTCCACAAATGACCTAACACAAATCCCCATACCGTTGTATTTCGAATCGACTCTATTAAAGGTGTCGAAAAAACTTTCGTAATTATGCATAAGGTAAGGAATTCCCGACAATTGGACACCAATATTTTGTGGATTCTATAAAAATGAAAAATTACAAATGCAGTCTTATTGTGCACACTGGAATTCGGACGCTGTAAATTGTCAGACGACATACCGCGCACATGGTGAAAGCTGTACTTTTTACTATCTGAGCAAATGAAAAATCCCTGTAAACATAGACAAATCAAATAATTGCACACAATTTGATCCCTATTTTGAAAATATTTCTTTTACTGGAAAAAAGTTATAAACATGTGAAATATCACTGATTTCCCAGTTTAGGGCCGCATGACAATTTCCGCAAATGAGCTAACACTAGTCCCCATACCGTTGAATTTTGCCTCGACTCTATTCAAGGTGTCGAACAAACTTTTGTAATTATGTATAAGGCAAGAAATTCTCGACAATTTGACACCAATATTTTGTGGATTCTATAAAAAGGAAAAAGTAGAAATGCAGTCTTATTGTGCATATTGGAATTCGGTCGCTGTAAATTGTCAGACGTCATGCCGCGCGCATGGTGAAAGCTGTACTTTTTACTATCTGAGCAAATGAAAATTCCCTGTAAACATAGACATATCAAATAATTGCACACAATTTGATAGCCATTTTGAAAATATTTCTTTTACTGGAAAAAAGTTATAAAAAAGTGAATTATGACTGATTACCCAGTTTAGGTCCGAATGAAAATTTCCGCAAATGAGCTAACACTAGTCCCCATACCGTTGAATTTTGCCTCGACTCTATTCAAGGTGTCGAACAAATTTTTGTAATTTTGGATAAGGCAAGAGATTCCCGACAATTAGACACCAATATTTTGTGGATTCGATAAAAAGGATAAATTACAAATGCAGTCTTATTGTGCACACTGGAATTCGGACGCTGTAAATTGTCAGACGACATAACGCGCACATGGTGAAAGCTGTACTTTTTACTATCTGAGCAAATGGAAAATCCCTGTAAACATAGACAAATCAAATAATTTCACACAATTTGATACCCATTTTGAAAATATTTCTTTTACTGGAAAAAAGTTATAAAAAAGTGAATTATGACAGATTACCCAGTTTAGGTCCGAATGAAAATTTCCGCAAATGCGCTAACACTAGTCCCCATACCGTTGAATTTTGCCTCGACTCTATTCAAGGTGTCGAACAAATTTTTGTAGTTATGGATAAGGCAAGAGATTCCCGACAATTTGACACCGATATATTGTGGATTCGATAAATAGGAAAAATTACAAATGCAGTCTTATTGTGCACACTGGAATTCGGACGCTGTAAATTGTCAGACGACATACCGCGCACATGGTGAAAGCTGTACTTTTTACTATCTGAGCAAATAAAAAATCCCTGTAAACATAGACATATCAAATAATTGCACACAATTTGATACCCATTTTGAAGATATTTCTTTTACTGGAAAAAAGTTATAAACAAGTGAAATATCACTGATTTCCCAGTTTAGGGCCGCATGACAATTTACACAAATGAGCTAACACAAGTCCCCATACCGTTGTATTTCCAATCGACTCTATTCAAGTTGTCGAAAAAACTTTCGTAATTATGGATAAGGTAAGGAATTCCCGACAATTGGACACCAATATATTGTGGATTCGATAAAAATGAAAAATTACAAATGCAGTCTTATTGTGTACACTGGAATTCGGACGCTGTAAATTGCCAGACGACATACCGTGCACATGGTGAAAGCTGTACTTTTTACTATCTGAGCAAAAGAAAAATCCCTGTAGACATAGACAAATCAAATAATTTCACAAAATTTTATACCCATTTTGAAAATATTTCTCTTACTGGAAAAAAGTTATAAACAAGTGAAATATCACTGATTTCCCAGTTTTGGGCCGCATGACAATTTCCGCAAATGAGCTAACACTAGTCCCCATACCGTTGAATTTTGCCTCGACTCTATTCAAGGTGTCCAAAAAACTTTTGTAATTATGGATAAGGCAAGAAATTCCCGATAATTTGACACCAATATTTTGTGGATTCTATAAAAAGTAAAAATTACAAATGCAGTCTTATTGTGCACACTGGAATTCGGACGCTGTAAATTGTCAGACGTCATGCCACGCACATGGTGAAAGCTGTACTTTTTACTATCTGAGCAAATGAAAAATCCCTGTAAACATAGACATATCAAATAATTGCACACAATTTGATACCCATTTTGAAAATATTTGTTTTACTGGAAAAAAAGTTATAAACATGTGAAATATCACTGATTTCCCAGATAAGGGCCGCATGACAATTTCCGCAAATGAGCTAACACAAGTCCCCATACCGTTGAATTTCGACTCGACTCTAATCAAGTTGTCGGAAAAACTTTTGTAATTATGGATAAGGCAAGAAATTCCCGACAATTGGACACCAATATATTGTGGATTCGATAAAAAGGAAAAATTACAAATGCAGTCTTATTGTGAACACTGGAATTTGGACGTTGTAGATTGTCAGACGACATACCACGCACATGGTGAAAGCTGTACTTTTTACTCTCTGAGCAAAAGAAAAATCCCTGTATACATAGACAAATCAAATAATAGCACACAATTTGATACCCATTTTGAAAATATTTCTTTTACTGGAAAAAAGTTATAAAAAAGTGAATTATGACTGATTAACCAGTTTAGGTCCGCATGAAAATTTCGGCAAATGAGCTAACACTAGTCCCCATACCGTTGAATTTTGCCTCGACTCTATTCAAGGTGTCGAACAAACTTTTGTAATTATGGATAAGGTAAGGAATTCCCGACAATTGGACACCAATATATTGTGGATTCGATAAAATGGAAAAATTACAAATGCAGTCTTATTGTGCACACTGGAATTCGGACGCCGTAAATTGTCAGACGACATAACGCGCTCATGGTGAAAGCTGTACTTTTTACTATTTGAGCAAATGAAAAATCCCTGTAAACATAGACAAATCAAATAATTGCACACAATTTGATACCCATTTTGAAAATATTTCTTTTACTGGAAAAAAGTTATAAACATGTGAAATATCACTGATTTCCCAGATAAGGGCCGCATGACAATTTCCGCAAATGAGTTAACACAAGTCCCCATACCGTTGAATTTCGACTCGACTCTAATCAAGGTGTCGGAAAAACTTTCGTAATTATGGATAAGGCAAGAAATTCCCGACAAATGGACACCAATATATTGTGGATTCGATAAAAAGGAAAAATTACAAATGCAGTCTTATTGTGCACACTGGAATTTGGACGTTGTAGATTGTCAGACGACATACCACGCACATGGTGAAAGCTGTACTTTTTACTCTCTGAGCAAAAGAAAAATCCCTGTATACATAGACAAATCAAATAATAGCACACAATTTGATACCCATTTTGAAAATATTTCTTTTACTGGAAAAAAGTTATAAAAAAGTGAATTATGACTGATTACCCAGTTTAGGTCCGCATGAAAATTTCGCCAAATGAGCTAACACTAGTCCCCATACCGTTGAATTTTGCCTCGACTCTATTCAAGGTGTCGAACAAACTTTTGTAATTATGGATAAGGCAAGAAATTCCCGACGATTTGACAGCAATATTTTGTGGATTCTATAAAAAGGAAAAATTACAAATGCATTCTTATTGTTCACACTGGAATTCGGACGCTGTATATTGTCAGACGACCTACCGCGCACATGGTGAAAGCTGTACTTTTTACTATCTGAGCAAATGAAAAATCCCTGTAAACATAGACAAATCAAATAATTTCACACAATTTGATACCCATTTTGAAAATATTTCTTTTACTGGAAAAAAGTTATAAAAAAGTGAATTATGACTGATTACCCAGTTTAGGTCCGCATGAAAATTTCCGCAAATGAGCTAACACTAGTTCCCATACCGTTGAATTTTGCCTCGACTCTATTCAAGGTGTCGAACAAACTTTTGTAATTATGGATAAGGTAAGGAATTCCCGACAATTGGACACCAATATATTGTGGATTTGATAAAATGGAAAAATTACAAATGCAGTCTTATTGTGCACACTGGAATTCGGACGCTGTATATTGTCAGACGTCATGCCGCGCACATGGTGAAAGCTGTACTTTTTACTATCTGAGCAAATGAAAAATCCCTGTAAACATAGACATATCAAATAATTGCACACAATTTGATACCCATTTTGAAAATATTTCTTTTACTGGAAAAAAGTTATAAAAAAGTGAATTATAACTGATTACCCAGTTTAGGTCCGTATGAACATTTCCGCAAATGAGCTAACACTAGTCCCCATACCGTTGAATTTTGCCTCGACTCTATTCAAGGTGTCGAACAAACTTTTGTAATTATGGATAAGGTAAGGAATTCCCGACAATTGGACACCAATATATTGTGGATTCGATAAAATGGAAAAATTACAAATGCAGTCTTATTGTGCACACTGGAATTTGGACGTTGTAGATTGTCAGACGACATACCACGCACATGGTGAAAGCTGTACTTTTTACTCTCTGAGCAAAAGAAAAATCCCTGTATACATAGACAAATCAAATAATAGCACACAATTTGATACCCATTTTGAAAATATTTCTTTTACTGGAAAAAAGTTATAAAAAAGTGAATTATGACTGATTACCCAGTTTAGGTCCGCATGAAAATTTCGCCAAATGAGCTAACACTAGTCCCCATACCGTTGAATTTTGCCTCGACTCTATTCAAGGTGTCGAACAAACTTTTGTAATTATGGATAAGGCAAGAAATTCCCGACAATTTGACACCAATATTTTGTGGATTCTATAAAAAGGAAAAAGTAGAAATGCAGTCTTATTGTGCACACTGGAATTCGGACGCTGTAAATTGTCAGACGTCATGCCGCGCACATGGTGAAAGCTGTACTTTTTACTATCTGAGCAAATGAAAAATCCCTGTAAACATAGACATATCAAATAATTGCACACAGTTTGATACCCATTTTGAAAATATTTCTTTTACTGGAAAAAAGTTATAAACAAGTGAAATATCACTGATTTCCCAGTTTAGGGGCGCATGACAAGTTCCACAAATGAGCTAACACATGTCCCCATACCGTTGAATTTCAAATCGACTCTATTCAAGGTGTCGAAATAACTTTTCTCATTATAGATAACGTGAGAAATTCCCGACAATTGGACACCAATATTTTGTGCATTCGATAAGAAGGAACAATTAGAAATGCAGTCTTATTGTGCACAGTGGAATTTGGACGCTGTAAATTGTCAAACGACATACCGCGCACATGGTGAAAGCTGTACTTTTTACTATCTGAGCAAATGAAATATCCCTGTAAACATAGACAAATCAAATAATTGCACACAATTTGATACCCATTTTGAAGTTATATTTCTTTTACTGGAAAAAAGTTATTAACATGTGAAATATCACTGATTTCCCAGTTTAGGGCCGCATGACAATTTCAGCAAATGAGCTAACACATGTCCCCATACCGTTGAATTTCAAATCGACTCTATTCAAGGTGTCGAAATAACTTTTCTCATTATAGATAACGTGAGAAATTCCCGACAATTGGACACCAATATTTTGTGCATTCGATAAGAAGGAACAATTAGAAATGCAGTCTTATTGTGCACAGTGGAATTTGGACGCTGTAAATTGTCAAACGACATACCGCGCACATGGTGAAAGCTGTACTTTTTACTATCTGAGCAAATGAAATATCCCTGTAAACATAGACAAATCAAATAATTGCACACAATTTGATACCCATTTTGAAGTTATATTTCTTTTACTGGAAAAAAGTTATTAACATGTGAAATATCACTGATTTCCCAGTTTAGGGCCGCATGACAATTTCAGCAAATGAGCTAACACAAGTCCCCATACCGTTGAATTTCGACTCGACTCTAATCAAGGTGTCGAAAAAACATTTGTAATTATGGATAAGGCAAGAAATTCCCGACAATTGGATCGCAATATTTTGTGGATTCTATAAAAAGGAAAAATTACAAATGCTTTCTTATTGTGCACACTGGAATTCGGACGCTGTATATTGTCAGACGACATACCGCGCACAGGGTGAAAGCTGTACATTTTACTATCTGAGCAAAAGAAAAAACCCTGTATACATAGACAAATCAAATAATTGCACACAATTTGATACCCATTTTGAAAATATTTCTTTTACTGCAAAAAAGTTATAAACAAGTGAAATATGACTGATTTCCCAGTTTAGGGCCGCATGAAAATTTCCGCAAATGAGCTAACACAAGTCCCCATACCGTTGAATTTCGACTCGACTATAATCAAGTTGTCGAAAAAACTTTTGTAATTATGGATAAGGCAAGATATTCACGACAATTTGACACCAATATTTTGTGGATTCTATAAAAAGGAAAAATTACAAATGCAGTCTGATTGTGCACACTGGAATTCGGACGCTGTAAATTGTCAGACGACATACCGCACACATAGTGAAAGCTGTACTTTTTACTATCTGACCAAATGAAACATCCCTGTAAATATAGATAAATCAAATAATTTCACACAATTTGATACCCATTTTGAAAATATTTCTTTTACTGGAAAAAAGTTATAAACAAGTGAAATATCACTGATTTCCCAGTTTAAGGCCGCATGAAAATTTCCGCAAATGAGCGAACATTAGTCCCCATACCGTTGAATTTTGCCTCGACTCTATTCAACGTGTCGAAAAAACTTTTGTAATTATGGATAAGGCAAGAAATTCTCTGCAATTTGACACCAATATTTTGTGGATTCTATAAAAAGGAAAAAGTAGAAATGCAGTCTTATTGTGCACACTGGAATTCGGACGCTGTAAATTGTCAGACGTCATGCCGCGCACATGGTGAAAGCTGTATTTTTTACTATCTGAGCAAATGAAAAATCCCTGTAAACATAGACATATCAAATAATTGCACACAATTTTATACCCATTTTGAAAATATTTCTTTTACTGGAAAAAAGTTATAAACAAGTGAAATATGACTGATTTCCCAGTTTAGTGCCGCATGATAATTTCCACAAATGAGCTAACACAAGTCACCATACCGTTGAATTTCGAATCGACTCTATTCAAGGTGTCGAAAAAACTTTTATAATTATGGATAAGGTAAGGAATTCCCGACAATTGGACACCAATATATTGTGGATTCGATAAAATGGAAAAATTACAAATGCAGTCTTATTGTGCACATTGGAATTCGGACGCTGTAAATTGTCAGACGACATACCACGCACATGGTGAAAGCTGTTCTTTTTACTATCTGAGCAAATGAAAAATCCCTGTAAACATAGACAAATCAAATAATTGCACTCAATTTGATACACATTTTGAAAATATTTCTTTTACTGGAAAAAAGTTATAAACAAGTGAAATATCACTGATTTCCCAGTTTAGGACCGCATGACAATTTCCACAAATGCGCTAACACAAGTCCCCATACCGTTGAATTTCGAATCGACTCTAATCAAGGTGTCGAAAAAACTTTTGTAATTATGGATAACGCAAGAAATTCGCGAAGATTTGACACCAATATTTTGTGGATTCTATAAAAAAAAAAAGTAGAAATGCAGTCTTATTGTGCACACTGGAATTCGGACGCTGTAAATTGTCAGACGACATACCGCGCACATAGTGAAAGCTGTACTTTTTACTATCTGACCAAATGAAACATCCCTGTAAACATAGATAAATCAAATAATTTCACACAATTTGATACCCATTTTGAAAATATTTCTTTTACTGGAAAAAAGTTATAAACAAGTGAAATATCACTGAATTCCCAGTTTAGGGCCGCATGACAATTTCCGCAAATGAGCTAACACAAGTCCCCATACCGTTGAATTTCGACTCGACTCTAATCAAGGTGTCGAAAAAACTTTTGTAATTATGGACAAGGCAAGAAATTCACGACAATTTGACACCAATATATTGTGGATTCGATAAAAAGAAAAATTACAAATGCGGCTTTATTGTGCACACTGGAATTAGGACGCTGTAAATTGTCAGACGACATACCGCGCACATCGTGAAAGCTATACTTTTTACTATCTGAGCAAAAGAAAAATCCCTGTATACATAGACAAATCTCATAATTGCACACAATTTGATACCCATTTTGAAAATATTTCTTTTACTGGAAAAAAGTTATAAAAACGTGAATTATGACTGATTACCCATTTTAGGTCCGCATGAAAATTTCCGCAAATGACCTAACACTAGTCCCCATACCGTTGAATTTTGCCTCGACTCTATTCAAGGTGTCGAACAAACTTTTGTAATTATGTATAAGGCAAGAAATTTACGACAATTTGACACCAATATTTTGTGGATTCTATAAAAAGGAAAAATTACAAATGCAGTCTTATTGTGCACACTGGAATTCGGACGCTAAAAATTGTCAGACGACATAACGCGCACATAGTGAAAGCTGTAGTTTTTACTATCTGACCAAATGAAACATCCCTGTAAACATAGATAAATCAAATAATTTCACACAATTTGATACCCATTTTGAAAATATTTCTTTTAATGGAAAAAAGTTATAAACAAGTGAAATATCACTGATTTCCCAGTTTAGGGCCGCATGACAATTTCCGCAAATGAGCTAACACAAGTCCCCATACCGTTAAATTTCGCCTCGACTCTATTCAACGTGTCGAAAAAACTTTTGTAATTATCGATAACGCAAGAAATTCGCGAAGATTTGACACCAATATTTTGTGGATTCTATAAAAAAAAAAGTAGAAATGCAGTCTTATTGTGCACACTGGAATTCGGACGCTGTAAATTGTCAGACGTCATGCCGCGCACATGGTGAAAGCTGAACTTTTTACTATCTGTGCAGATGAAAAATCCCTGTAAACATAGACAAATCAAATAATTTCACACAATTTGATACCCATTTTGAAAATATTTCTTTTACTGGAAAAAAGTTATAAACAAGTGAAATATCACTGATTTCCCAGTTTAGGGCCGCATGACAATTTCCGCAAATGAGCTAACACAAGTCCCCATACCGTTGAATTTCGTCTCGACTCTAATCAAGGTGTCGAAAAAACTTTTGTAATTATGGATAAGGCAAGAAATTCACGACAATTTGACACCAATATATTGTGGATTCGATAAAAAGGAAAAATTACAAATGCGGCCTTATTGTGCACACTGGAATTCGGACGCTGTAAATTGTCAGACGACATACCGCGCACATCGTGAAAGCTGAACTTTTTACTATCTGAGCAAAAGAAAAAACCCTGTATACATAGACAAATCAAATAATTGCACACAATTTGATATCCATTTTGAAAATATTTCTTTTACTGGAAAAAATTATAAAAACGTGAATTATGACTGATTACCCATTTTAGGTCCGCATGAAAATTTCCGCAAATGAGCTAACACTAGTCCCCATACCGTTGAATTTTGCCTCGACTCTATTCAAGGTGTCGAACAAACTTTTGTAATTATGAATAAGGCAAGAAATTCCGACAATTTGACACCAATATTTTGTGGATTCTATAAAAAGGAAAAATTACAAATGCAGTCTTATTGTGCACACTGGAATTCGGACGCTGTAAATTGTCAGACGACATACCGCGCACATAGTGAAAGCTGTACTTTTTACTATCTGACCAAATGAAACATCCCTGTAAACATAGATAAATCAAATAATTTCACACAATTTGATTCCCATTTTGAAAATATTTCTTTTACTGGAAAAAAGTTATAAACAAGTGAAATATCACTGATTTCCCAGTTTAAGGCCGCATGACAATTTCCGCAAATGAGCGAACATTAGTCCCCATACCGTTGAATTTTGCCTCGACGCTATTCAACGAGTCGAAAACACTTTTGTAATTATGGATAAGGCAAGAAATTCTCGGCAATTTGACACCAATATTTTGTGGATTCTATAAAAAGGAAAAAGTAGAAATGCAGTCTTATTGTGCACACTGGAATTCGGACGCTGTAAATTGTCAGACGTCATGCCGCGCACATGGTGAAAGCTGTACTTTTTACTATCTGAGCAAATGAAAAATCCCTGTAAACATAGACATATCAAATAATTGCACACAATTTGATACCCATTTTGAAAATATTTCTTTTACTGGAAAAAAGTTATAAACAAGTGAAATATCACTGATTTCCCAGTTTAGGGCCGCATGACAATTTCCGCAAATGAGCTAACACAAGTCCCCATACCGTTGAATTTCGACTCGACTCTAATCAAGGTGTCGAAAAAACTTTTGTAATTATGGATATGGCAAGAAATTCTCGGCAATTTGACACCAATATATTGTGGATTCGATAAAAATGAAAAATTACAAATGCGGCCTTATTGTGCAGACTGGAATTCGGACGCTGTAAATTGTCAGACGACATACCGCGCACATCGTGAAAGCCGTTCTTTTTACTATCTGAGCAAAAGAAAAATCCCTGTATACATAGACAAATCACATAATTGCACACAATTTGATACCCATTTTGAAAATATTTCTTTTACTGGAAAAAAGTTATAAAAACGTGAATTATGACTGATTACCCATTTTAGGTCCACATGAAAATTTCCGCAAATGAGCTAACACTAGTCCCCATACCGTTGAATTTTGCCTCGACTCTATTCAAGGTGTCGAACAAACTTTTGTAATTATGGATAAGGCAAGAAATTCTCGACCATTTGACACCAATATTTTGTGGATTCTATAAAAAGGAAAAATTACAAATGCAGTCTTATTGTGCACACTGGAATTCGGACGTTGTAAATTGTCAGACGACATACCGGGCACATAGTGAAAGCTGTACTTTTTACTATCTGACCAAATGAAACATCCCTGTAAACATAGATAAATCAAATAATTTCACACAATTTGATACCCATTTTGAAAATATTTCTTTTACTGGAAAAAAGTTATAAACAAGTGAAATATCACTGATTTCCCAGTTTAAGGCCGCATGACAATTTCCGCAAATGAGCTAACACTAGTCCCCATACCGTTGAATTTTGCCTCGACTCTATTCAATGTGTCGAACAAACTTTTGTAATTATGGATAAGGCAAGAAATTCACGACAATTTGACACCAATATTGTGTGGTTTCTATAAAAAGGAAAAATTACAAATGCAGTCTTATTGTGCACACTGGAATTCGGACGCTGTAAATTGTCAGACGACATACCGCGCACATAGTGAAAGCTGTACTTTTTACTATCTGACCAAATGAAGCATCCCTGTAAACATAGATAAATCAAATCATTTCACACAATTTGATACCCATTTTGAAAATATTTCTTTTACTGGAAAAAAGTTATAAACAAGTGAACTATCACTGATATCCCAGTTTAGGGCCGCATGACAATTTCCGCAAATGAGCTAACACAAGTCCCCATACCGTTGAATTTCGACTCGACTCTAATCAAGGTGTCGAAAAAACTTTTGTAATTATGGATTAGGCAAGAAATTCCCGACAATTTGACACCAATATATTGTGGATTCGTTAAAAGGAAAAATTACAAATGCAGTTTTATTGTGCACACTGGAATTCGGACGCTGTAGATTGTCAGACGACATACCGCGCACATGGTGAAAGCTGTACTTTTTACTATCTGAGCAAAAGAAAAATCCCTGTATACATAGACAAATCAAATAATAGCACACAATTTGATACCCATTTTGAAAATATTTCTTTTACTGGAAAAAAGTTATAAACAAGTGAAATATCACTGATTTCCCAGTTTAGGGCCGCATGACAATTTCCGCAAATGATCTAACACAAGTCCCCATACCGTTGAATTTCGACTCGACTCTAATCAAGGTGTCGAAAAAACTTTTGTAATTATGGATAAGGCAAGAAATTCTCGGCAATTTGACACCAATATATTGTGGATTCGATAAAAATGAAAAATTACAAATGCGGCCTTATTGTGCAGACTGGAATTCGGACGCTGTAAATTGTCAGACGACATACCGCGCACATCGTGAAAGCCGTTCTTTTTACTATCTGAGCAAAAGAAAAATCCCTGTATACATAGACAAATCACATAATTGCACACAATTTGATACCCATTTTGAAAATATTTCTTTTACTGGAAAAAAGTTATAAAAACGTGAATTATGACTGATTACCCATTTTAGGTCCACATGAAAATTTCCGCAAATGAGCTAACACTAGTCTCCATACCGTTGAATTTTGCCTCGACTCTATTCAAGGTGTCGAACAAACTTTTGTAATTATGGATAAGGCAAGAAATTCTCGACCATTTGACACCAATATTTTGTGGATTCTATAAAAAGGAAAAATTACAAATGCAGTCTTATTGTGCACACTGGAATTCGGACGTTGTAAATTGTCAGACGACATACCGGGCACATAGTGAAAGCTGTACTTTTTACTATCTGACCAAATGAAACATCCCTGTAAACATAGATAAATCAAATAATTTCACACAATTTGATACCCATTTTGAAAATATTTCTTTTACTGGAAAAAAGTTATAAACAAGTAAAATATCACTGATTTCCCAGTTTAAGGCCGCATGACAATTTCCGCAAATGAGCTAACACTAGTCCCCATACCGTTGAATTTTGCCTCGACTCTATTCAACGTGTCGAAAAAACTTTTGTAATTATGGATAAGGTAAGGAATTCCCGACAATTGGACACCAATATATTGTGGATTCGATAAAAAGGAAAAATTACAAATGCAGTCTTATTGTGCACACTGTAATTCGGAGGCTGTAAATTGTCAGACGACATACCGCGCACATGGTGAAAGCTGTACTTTTTACTATCTGAGCAAATGAAAAACCCCTGTATACATAGACGAATCAAATAATTGCACAAAATTTGATACCCATTTTGAAAATATTTCTTTTACTGGAAAAAAGTTATAAAAAAGTGAATTATGACTGATTACCCAGTTTAGGTCCGCATGAAAATTTCCGCAAATGAGCTAACACTAGTCCCCATACCGTTGAATTTTGCCTCGACTCTATTCAATGTGTCGAACAAACTTTTGTAATTATGGATAAGGCAAGAAATTCACGACAATTTGACACCAATATTGTGTGGTTTCTATAAAAAGGAAAAATTACAAATGCAGTCTTATTGTGCACACTGGAATTCGGACGCTGTAAATTGTCAGACGACATACCGCGCACATAGTGAAAGCTGTACTTTTTACTATCTGACCAATTGAAGCATCCCTGTAAACATAGATAAATCAAATCATTTCACACAATTTGATACCCATTTTGAAAATATTTCTTTTACTGGAAAAAAGTTATAAACAAGTGAACTATCACTGATATCCCAGTTTAGGGCCGCATGACAATTTCCGCAAATGAGCTAACACAAGTCCCCATACCGTTGAATTTCGACTCGACTCTAATCAAGGTGTCGAAAAAACTTTTGTAATTATGGATTAGGCAAGAAATTCCCGACAATTTGACACCAATATATTGTGGATTCGTTAAAAGGAAAAATTACAAATGCAGTTTTATTGTGCACACTGGAATTCGGACGCTGTAGATTGTCAGACGACATACCGCGCACATGGTGAAAGCTGTACTTTTTACTATCTGAGCAAAAAAAAAATCCCTGTATACATAGACAAATCCAATAATAGCACACAATTTGATACCCATTTTGAAAATATTTCTTTTACTGGAAAAAAGTTATAAACAAGTGAAATATCACTGATTTCCCAGTTTAGGGCCGCATGACAATTTCCGCAAATGAGCTAACACAAGTCCCCATACCGTTGAATTCCGACTCGACTCTAATCAAGGTGTCGAAAAAACTTTTGTAATTATGGATTAGGCAAGAAATTCCCGACAATTTGACAACAATATATTGTGGATTCGATAAAAAGGAAAAATTACAAATGCAGTCTTATTGTGCACACTGGAATTCGGACGCTGTAAATTGCCAGACGACATACCGCGCACATGGTGAAAGCGGTACTTTTTACTCTCTGAGCAAAAGAAAAATCCCTGTATACATAGACAAATCAAATAATTGCACAAAATTTGATACCCATTTTGAAAATATTTCTTTTACTGTAAAAAAGTTATAAAAAAGTGAATTATGACTGATTACCCAGTTTAGGTCCGCATGAAAATTTCCGCAAATGAGCTAACATTGGTCCCCATACCGTTGAATTTTGCCTCGACTCTATTCAAGGTGTCGAACAAACTTTTGTAATTATGGATAAGGCAAGAAATTCACGACAATTTGACACCAATATTTTGTGGATTCTATAAAAAGGAAAAATTACAAATGCATTCTTATTGTGCACACTGGAATTCGGACGCTGTAAATTGTCAGAGGACATACCGCGCACATAGTGAAAGCTGTACTTTTTACTATCTGACCAAATGAACCATCCCTGTAAACATAGATAAATCAACTAATTTCACACAATTTGATGCCCATTTTGAAAATATTTCTTTTACTGGAAAAAAGTTATAAACAAGTGAAATATCACTGATTTCCCAGTTTAGGGCCGCATGGCAATTTCCGCAAATGAGCTAACAAGTCCCCATACCGTTAAATTTCGCCTCGACTCTATTCAACGTGTCGAAAAACTTTTGTAATTATGGATAAGGCAAGAAATTCAGGACAATTTGACACAATAATTTTGTGGATTCTCTAAAAAGGAAAAAGTAGAAATGCATTCCTATTGTGCACACTGGAATTCGGACGCTGTAAATTGTCAAACGACATACCGCACACATGGTGAAAGCTGTACTTTTTACTATCTGGGCAAATGAAAAATCCCTGTAAACATATACAAATCAAATAATTTCACAAAATTTGATAACAATTTGAAAATATTTCTTTTACTGGAAAAAAGTTATAAACAAGTGAAATATCACTGATTTCCCAGTTTAGGGCCGGATGACAATTTCCGCAAATGAGCTAATACAAGACCTCATACAGTTGAATTTTGACTCGACTCTAATAAGGTGTCGAAAAAACTTTTGTAATTATGGATAAGGCAAGAAATTCTCGACAATTTGACACCAATATATTGTGGATTCGATAAAAAGGAAAAATTACAAATGCAGTCTTATTGTGCACACTGGAATTCGGACGCTGTAGATTGTCAGACGACATACCGCGCACATGGCGAAAGCTGTACTTTTTACTATCTGAGCAAAAGAAAAATCCCTGTATACATAGACAAATCAAATAATAGCATACAATTTGATACCCATTTTGAAAATATTTCTTTACTGGAAAAAAGTTATAAACAAGTGAAATATCACTGATATCCCAGTTTAGGGCCGCATGACAATTTCCGCAAATGAGCTAACACAAGTCCCCATACCGTTGAATTTCGACTCGACTCTAATCAAGGTGTCGAAAAAACTTTTGTAATTATGGATAAGGCAAGAAATTCCCGACAATTTGACACCAATATACTGTGGATTCGATAAAAAGGAAAAATTACAAATGCAGTCTTATTGTGCAAATTGGAATTCGGACGCTGTAAATTGCCAGACGACATACCGCGCACATGGTGAAAGCGGTACTTTTTACTATCTGAGCAAAAGAAAAATCCCTGTATACATAGACAAATCAAATAATTGCACACAATTTGATACACATTTTGAAAATATTTCTTTTACTGGAAAAAAGTTATAAAAAAGTGAATTATGACTGATTACCCAGTTTAGGTCCGCATGAAAATTTCCGCAAATGAGCTAACACTAGTCCCCATACCGTTGAATTTTGCCTCGACTCTATTCAAGGTGACGAACAAACTTTTGTAATTATGGATAAGGCAAGAAATTCACGACAATTTGACACCAATATTTTGTGGATTCTATAAAAAGGAAAAAGTAGAAATGCAGTCTTATTGTGCAGACTGGAATTCGGACGCTGTAAATTGTCAGACGTCATACCGCGCACATGGTGAAAGCTGTACTTTTTACTATCTGAGCAAATGAAAATCCCTGTAAACATAGACATATCAAATAATTGCACACAATTTGATACACATTTTGAAAATATTTCTCTTACTGGAAAAAAGTTATAAACAAGTCAAATATCACCGATTTCCCAATTTAGGGCCGCATGACAATTTCCGCAAATGAGCTAACACAAGTCCTCATACCGTTGAATTTCGACTCGACTCTAATCAAGGTGTCGAAAAGACTTTTGTAATTATGGATAAGGCAAGAAATTCCCGACAATTTGACACCAATATATTGTGGATTCGATAAAAAGGAAAAATTACAAATGCAGTCTTATTGTGCACATTGGAATTCGGACGCTGTAAATTGTCAGACGACATACAGCGCACATGGTGAAAGCTGTACTTTTTACTATCTGGGCAAATGAAAAATCCCTGTAAACATATACAAATCAAATAATTTCACAAAATTTGATACCCATTTTGAAAATATTTCTTTTACTGGAAAAAAGTTATAAACAAGTGAAATATCACTGATTTCCCAGTTTAGGGCCGCATGACAATTTCCGCAAATGAGCTAACACAAGTCCTCATACAGTTGAATATTGACTCGACTCTAATAAGGTGTCGAAAAAACTTTTGTAATTATGGATAAGGCAAGAAATTCCCGACAATTTGACACCAATATATTGTGGATTCGATAAAAAGGAAAAATTACAAATGCAGCCTTATTGTGCACACTGGAATTCGGACGCTGTAGATTGTCAGACGACATACCGCGCACATGGTGAAAGCTGTACTTTTTACTATCTGAGCAAAAGAAAAATCCCTGTATACATAGACAAATCAAATAATAGCACACAATTTGATACCCATTTTGAAAATATTTCTTTACTGGAAAAAAGTTATAAACAAGTGAAATATCACTGATATCCCAGTTTAGGTCCGCATGACAATTTCCGCAAATGAGCTAACACAAGTCCCCATACCGTTGAATTTCGACTCGACTCTAATCAAGGTGTCGAAAAAACTTTTGTAATTATGTATTAGGCAAGAAATTCTCGACAATTTGACACCAATATATTGTGGATTCGATAAAAAGGAAAAATTACAAATGCAGTCTTATTGTGCACACTGGAAGTCGGACGCTGTAAATTGCCAGACGACATACCGCGCACATGGTGAAAGCGGTACTTTTTACTATCTGAGCAAAAGAAAAATCCCTGTATACATAGACAAATCAAATAATTGCACACAATTTGATACACATTTTGAAAATATTTCTTTTACTGGAAAAAAGTTATAAAGAAGTGAATTATGACTGATTACCCAGTTTAGGTCCGGATGAAAATTTCCGCAAATGAGCTAACACTAGTCCCCATACCGTTGAATTTTGCCTCGACTCTATACAAGGTGACGAACAAACTTTTGTAATTATGGATAAGGCAAGAAATTCACAATTTGACACCAATATTTTGTGGATTCTATAAAAAGGAAAAAGTAGAAATGCAGTCTTATTGTGCAGACTGGAATTCGGACGCTGTAAATTGTCAGACGTCATGCCGCGCACATGGTGAAAGCCGTACTTTTTACTATCTGAGCAAATGAAAAATCCCTGTAAACATAGACATATCAAATAATTGCACACAATTTGATACACATTTTGAAAATATTTCTTTTACTGGAAAAAAGTTATAAACAAGTGAAATATGACTGATTTCCCAATTTAGGGCCGCATGACAATTTCCGCAAATGAGCTAACACAAGTCCTCATACCGTTGAATTTCGACTCGACTCTAATCAAGGTGTCGAAAAGACTTTTGTAATTATGGATAAGGCAAGAAATTCTCGACAATTTGACACCAATATATTGTGGATTCGATAAAAAGGAAAAATTACAAATGCAGTCTTATTGTGCACACTGGAATTCGGACGCTGTAAATTGTCAGACGACATACCGCGCACATGGTGAAAGCTGTACTTTTTACTATCTGAGCAAATGAAAAATCCCTGTAAACATAGACAAATCAAATAATTTCACAAAATTTGATACCCATTTTGAAAATATTACTTTTACTGGAAAAAAGTTATAAACAAGTGAAATATCACTGATTTCCCAGTTTAGGGCCGCATGAAAATTTCCGCAAATGAGCTAACACAAGTCCCCATAGCGTTGAATTTTGCCTCGACTCTATTCAAGGTGGCGAACAAACTTTTGTAATTATGGATAAGGAGAGATTCCCGACAATTGGACAGCAATATTTTGTGGATTCTATAAAAAAGAAAAATTACAAATGCATTCTTATTGTTCACACTGGAATTTGGACGCTGTATATTGTCAGACGACATACCGCGCACATGGTGAAAGCTGTACATTTTACTATCTGAGCAAAAGAAAAATCCCTGTATACATAGACAAATCAAATAATTGAACACAATTTGATACCCATTTTGAAAATATTTCTTTCACTGGAAAAAAGTTATAAAAAAGTGAATTATGACTGATTACCCAGTTTAGTCCGCATGAAAATTTCCGCAAATGAGCTAACACTAGTCCCCATACCGTTGAATTTTGCCTCGACTCTATTCAAGGTATCGAACAAACTTTTGTAATTATGGATAAGGTAAGGAATTCCCGACAATTGGACACCAATATATTGTGGATTCGATAAAAAGGAAAAATTACAAATGTGGTCTTATTGTGCACACTGGAATTCGGACGCTGTAAATTGTCAGACGACATACCGAGCACATGGTGAAAGCTGTACTTTTTACTATCTGAGCAAAATAAAAATCCCTGTATACATAGACGAATCAAATAATTGCACACAATTTGATACCCATTTTGAAAATATTTCCTTTACTGGAAAAAAGTTATAAAAAAGTGAATTATAACTGATTACCCAGTTTAGGTCCGCATGAAAATTTCCGCAAATGAGCTAACACTACTCCCCATACCGTTGAATTTTGCCTCGACTCTATTCAAGGTGTCGAACAAACTTTTGTAATTATGGATAAGGCAAGAAATTCTCGACAATTGGACAGTAATATTTTGTGGATTCTATAAAAAGGAAAAATTACAAATACATTCTTATTGTTCACACTGGAATTCGGACGCTGTATATTGTCAGACGACATACCGCGCACATGGTGAAAGCTGTACATTTTACTATCTGAGCAAAAGAAAAATCCCTGTTTACATAGATAAATCAAATAATTGCCCACAATTTGATACCCATTTTGAAAATATTTCTTTTACTGGAAAAAAGTTATAAAAAAGTGAATTATGACTGATTACCCAGTTGAGGTCCGCATGAAAATTTCCGCAAATGAGCTAACACTAGTCCCCATACCGTTGAATATTGCCTCGACTCAATTCAAGGTGTCGAACAAACTTTTGTAATTATGGATAAGTCAAGAAATTCCCGACAATTTGACACCAATATTTTGTGGATTCTATAAAAAGGAAAAATTACAAATGCAGTCTTATTGTGCACACTGGAATTCGGACGCTGTAAATTGTCAGACGACATACCGCGCACATAGTGAAAGCTGTACTTTTTACTATCTGAGCAAATGAAAAATCCCTGTAAACATAGACAAATCAAATAAATGCACACAATTTGATACCCATTTTGAAAATATTTTTTTTACTTGAAAAAAGTTATAAACAAGTGAAATATGACTGATTTCCCAGTTTAGGGCCGCATGACATTTTCCGCAAATGAGCTAACACACGTCCCCATACCGTTGAATTTCGCCTCGACTCTATTCAAGGTGTCGAAATAACTTTTTACATTATAGATAACGTGAGAAATTCCCGACAATTGGACCGCAATATTTTGTGCATTCGATAAAAAGGAACAATTAGAAATGCAGTCTTATTGTTCACACTGGAATTCGGACGCTGTATATTTTCAGACGACATACCGCGCATATCGTGAAAGCTGTACTTTTTACTATCTGAGCAAAAGAAAAATCCCTGTATACATAGACAAATCATATAATTGCGCACAATTTGATACCCATTTTGAAAATATTTCTTTTACTGGAAAAAAGTTATAAAAACGTGAATTATGACTGATTACCCAGTTTAGATCCGCATGAAAATTTCCGCAAATGAGCTAACACTAGTTCCCATACCGTTGAATTTTGCCTCGACTCTATTCAAGGTGTCGAAAAAACTTTTGTAATTATGGATAAGGCAAGAAATTCTTGACAATTGGACCGCAATATTTTGTGGATTTTATAAAACGGAAAAATTACAAATGCATTCTTATTGTGCACACAGGAATTCGGACGCTGTATATTGTCTGACGACATACCGCGCACATGGTGAAAGCTGTACTTTTTACTATCTGAGCAAAAGAAAAATCCCTGTATACATAGACAAATCAAATAATTGCACACAATTTGATACCCATTTTGAAAATATTTCTTTTACTGGAAACAAGTTATAAACATGTGAAATATCACTGAATTCCCAGTTTAGGGCCTCATGACAATTTCCGCAAATGAGCTAACACAACTCCCCATACCGTTGAATTTTGCCTCGACTCTATTCAAGGTGTCGAACAAACTTTTGTAATTAAGGATAAGGCAAGAAATTTACGACAATTTGACACCAATATTTTGTGGATTCTATAAAAAGGAAAAATTACAAATGCAGTCTTATTGTGCACACTGGAATTCGGACGCTGTAAATTGTCAGACGACATACCGCGCACATAGTGAGAGCTGTACTTTTTACTATCTGAACAAATGAAACATCCCTGTAAACATAGATAAATCAAATAATTTCACAAAATTTGATACCCATTTTGAAAATATTTCTTTTACTGGAAAACAATTATAAACAAGTGAAATATGACTGATTTCCCAGTTTAGGGCCGCAGGACAATTTCCACAAATGAGCTAACACAAGTCCCCATACCGTTGAATTTCGCCTCGACTCAATTCAAGGTGTCGAACAAACTTTTGTAATTATGGATAAGGCAAGAAATTCTAGACAATTTGAAACCAATATTTTGTGGATTCTATAAAATGAAAAATTACAAATGCAGTCTTATTGTGCACACTGGAATTCGGACGCTGTAAATTGTCAGACGACATACCGCGCACATAGTGAAAGCTGTACTTTTTACTATCTGAGCAAATGAAAAATCCCTGTAAACATAGACAAATCAAATAAATGCACACAATTTGATACCCATTTTGAAAATATTTTTTTTACTTGAAAAAAGTTATAAACAAGTGAAATATGACTGATTTCCCAGTTTATGGCCGCTTGACATTTTCCGCAAATGAGCTAACACACGTCCCCATACCGTTGAATTTCGCCTCGACTCTATTCAAGGTGTCGAAATAACTTTTTTCATTATAGATAACGTGAGAAATTCCCAAAAATTGGACCGCAATATTTTGTGCATTCGATATAAAGGAACAATTAGAAATGCAGTCTTATTGTTCACACTGGAATTCGGACGCTGTATATTGTCAGACGACATACCGCGCACATCGTGAAAGCTGTACTTTTTACTATCTGAGCAAAAGAAAAATCCCTGTATACATAGACAAATCATATAATTGCGCACAATTTGATATCCATTTTGAAAATATTTCTTTTACTGGAAAAAAGTTATACACATGTGAAATATCACGGATTTCCCAGTTTATGGCCGCATGACAATTTCCGCAAATGAGCTAACACAAGTCCCCATACCGTTGAATTTCGACCCAACTCTAATCAAGGTGTGGAAAAAACTTTTGTAATAATGGATAAGGCAAGAAATTCTCGGCAATATGAAACCAATATATTGTGGATTCGATAAAAAGGAAAAATTACAAATGTGGTCTTATTGTGCACACTGGAATTCGGACGCTGTAAATTGTCAGACGACATACCGAGCACATGGTGAAAGCTGTACTTTTTACTATCTGAGCAAAATAAAAATCCCTGTATACATAGACGAATCAAATAATTGCACACAATTTGATACCCATTTTGAAAATATTTCCTTTACTGGAAAAAAGTTATAAAAAAGTGAATTATAACTGATTACCCAGTTTAGGTCCGCATGAAAATTTCCGCAAATGAGCTAACACTACTCCCCATACCGTTGAATTTTGCCTCGACTCTATTCAAGGTGTCGAACAAACTTTTGTAATTATGGATAAGGCAAGAAATTCTCGACAATTGGACAGTAATATTTTGTGGATTCTATAAAAAGGAAAAATTACAAATACATTCTTATTGTTCACACTGGAATTCGGACGCTGTATATTGTCAGACGACATACCGCGCACATGGTGAAAGCTGTACATTTTACTATCTGAGCAAAAGAAAAATCCCTGTTTACATAGATAAATCAAATAATTTCACACAATTTGATACCCATTTTGAAAATATTTCTTTTACTGGAAAAAAGTTATAAAAAAGTGAATTATGACTGATTACCCAGTTTAGGTCGCATGAAAATTTCCGCAAATGAGCTAACACTAGTCCCCATACCGTTGAATTTTGCCTCGACTCTATTCAAGGTGTCGAACAAACTTTTGTAATTATGGATAAGGCAAGAAATTTACGACAATTTGACACCAATATTTTGTGGATTCTATAAAAAGGAAAAATTACAAATGCAGTCTTATTGTGCACACTGGAATTCGGACGCTGTAAATTGTCAGACGACATACCGCGCACATAGTGAAAGCTGTACTTTTTACTATCTGACCAAATGAAAAATCCCTGTAAACATAGATAAATCAAATAATGTCACAAAATTTGATAAACATTTTGAAAATATTTCTTTTACTGGAAAACAGTTATAAACAAGTGAAATATGACTGATTTCCCAGTTTAGGGCCGCAGCACAATTTCCACAAATGAGCTAACACATGTCCCCATACCGTTGAATTTCGCCTCGACTCTATTTAAGGTGTCGAAAAAACTTTTGTAATTATGGATAAGGTAAGGAATTCCCGACAATTGTACACCAATATATTGTGGATTCGATAAAAAGGAAAAATTACAAATGCAGTCTTATGGTGCATACTGGAATTCGGACGCTGTAAATTGTCAGACGTCATGCCGCGCACATGGTGAAAGCTGTACTTTTTACTATCTGAGCAAATGAAAAATCCCTGTAAACATAGACATATCAAATAATTGCACACAATTTGATACCCATTTTGAAAATATTTCTTTTACTGGAAAAAAGTTATAAACAAGTGAAATATGACTGATTTCCCAGTTTAGGGCCGCATGAAAATTTCCACAAATGAGCTAACACAAGTCCCCATACCGTTGAATTTCGAATAGACTCTATTCAAGGTCTCGAGAAAACTTTTGTAATTATGGATAAGGTAAGGAAGTCCGGACAATTGGACACCAATATATTGTGGATTCTATAAAAAGGAAAAATTACAAATACATTCTTATTGTTCACACTGGAATTCGGACGCTGTATATTGTCAGACGACATACCGCGCACATGGTGAAAGCTGTACATTTTACTATCTGAGCAAAAGAAAAATCTCTGTATACATAGACAAATCAAATAATTTCACACAATTTGATACCCATTTTGAAAATATTTCTTTTACTGGAAAAAAGTTATAAAAAAGTGAATTATGACTGATTACCCAGTTTAGGTCGCATGAAAATTTCCGCAAATGAGCTAACACTAGTCCCCATACCGTTGAATTTTGCCTCGACTCTATTCAAGGTGTCTAACAAACTTTTGTAATTATGGATAAGGCAAGAAATTTACGACAATTTGACACCAATATTTTGTGGATTCTATAAAAAGGAAAAATTACAAATGCAGTCTTATAGGGCACACTGGAATTCGGACGCTGTAAATTGTCAGACGACATACCGCCCACATAGTGAAAGCTGTACTTTTTACTATCTGACCAAATGAAACATCCCTGTAAACATAGATAAATCAAATCATTTCACAAAATTTGATACCCATTTTGAAAATATTTCTTTCACTGGAAAACAGTTATAAACAAGTGAAATATGACTGATTTCCCAGTTTAGGGCCGCAGGACAATTTCCACAAATGAGCTAACACAAGTCCCCATACCGTTGAATTTCGCCTCGACTCTATTTAAGGTGTCGAAAAAACTTTTGTAATTATGGATAAGGTAAGGAATTCCCGACAATTGTACACCAATATATTGTGGATTCGATAAAAAGGAAAAATTACAAATGTAATCATATTGTGCACACTGGAATTCGGACGCTGTAAATTGTCAGACGACATAAGGCGCACATGGTGAAAGCTGTACTTTTTACTATCTGAGCAAATGAAAAATCCCTGTAAACATAGACATATCAAATAATTGCACACAATTTGATACCCATTTTGAAAATATTTCTTTTACTGGAAAAAAGTTATAAACAAGTGAAATATGACTGATTTCCCAGTTTAGGGCCGCATGACAATTTCCGCAAATGAGCTAACACTAGTCCGCATACCGTTGAATTTCGAATCGACTCTATTCAAGGTGTCGAAAAAACTTTTGTAATTATGCATAAGGTAAGGAATTCCCGACAATTGGACACCAATATATTGTGGATTCGATAAAAAGGAAAAATTACAAATGCAGTCTTATTGTGCACACTGGAATTCGGAGGCTGTAAATTGTCAGACGACATACCGCGCACATGGTGAAAGCTGTACTTTTCACTATCTGAACAAATGAAAAATCCCTGTAAACATAGACAAATCAAATAATTTCACACAATTTGATACCCATTTTGAAAATATTTCTTTTACTGGAAAAATTTATAAACAAGTGAAATATCACTGATTTCCCAGTTTAGGGCCGCATGACAATTTCCGCAAATGAGCTAACACAAGTCCCCATTCCGTTGAATTTCGACTCGACTCTAATCAAGGTGTCGAAAAAACTTTTGTAATTATGGATAAGGTAAGGAATTCCCGACAATTGGACACCAATATATTGTGGATTCGATAAAAAGGAACAATTACAAATGCAGTCTTATTGTGCACACTGGAATTCGGACGCTGTAAATTGTCAGACAACATACCGCGCACATGGTGAAAGCTGTACTTTATACTATCTGAGCAAATGAAAAATCCCTGTAAACATAGACAAATCAAATAATTTCACACAATATGATACACATTTTGAAAATATTTCTTTTACTGGAAAAAAGTTATAAACAAGTGAAATATCACTGATTTCCCAGTTTAGGGCCGCATGAAAATTTCCGCAAATGAGCTAACACAAGACCCCATACCGTTGAATTTCGACTCGACTCTAATCAAGGTGTCGAAAAAACTTTTGTAATTATGGATAAGGCAAGAAATTCTCGACAATTTGACACCAATATATTGTGGATTCGATAAAAAGGAAAAAATTACAAATGCAGTCTTAGTGTGCACACTGGAATTCGGACGCTGTAGATTGTCAGACGACATACCGCGCACATGGTGAAAGCTGTACTTTTTACTATCTGAGCAAATGAAAAATCCCTGTAAACATAGACAAATCAAATAATTTCACACAATTTTCTACCCATTTTGAAAATATTTCTTTTACTGGATAAAAGTTATAAACAAGTGAAATATGACTGATTTCCCAATTTAGGGCCGTATGACAATTTCCGCAAATGAGCTAACACATGTCCCCATACCGTTAAATTTCGCCTCGACTCTATTCAACGTATCGAAAAAACTTTTGTAATTATGGATAAGGCAATTAATTCTCGACAATTTGACACCAATATTTTGTGGATTCTCTAAAAAGGAAAAAGTAGAAATGAGGTCTTATTGTGCACACTGGAATTCGGACGCTGTAAATTGTCAAACGACATACCGCGCACATGGTGTAAACTGTACTTTTTACTATCTGAGCAAATGAAAAATCCCTGTAAACATATAAAAATCAAATAATTGCACACAATTTGATACCCATTTTGAAAATATTTCTTTTACTGGAAAAAAGTTATAAACATGTGAAATATCACTGATTACCCAGTTTAGGGCCGCATGACAATTTCCGCAAATGAGCTAACACAAGTCCCCATACCGTTGAATTTCGAATCGACTCTATTCAATGTGTCGAAAAAACTTTTGTAATTATGGATAAGGCAAGAAATTCGCGAAGATTTGACACCAATATATTGTGGATTCTATAAAAAGGAAAAATTACAAATGCAGTTTTATTGTGCACACTGGAATTCGGACGCTGTAAATTGTCAGACGACATACCGCGCACATAGTGAAAGCTGTACTTTTTACTATCTGACCAAATGAAACATCCCTGTAAACATAGATAAATTAAATAATTTCACACAATTTGATACCCATTTTGAAAATATTTCTTTTACTGGAAAAAAGTTATAAACAAGTGAAATATGACAGATTTCCCAGTTTAGGGCCGCATGACAATTTCCGCAAATGAGCTAACACAAGTCCCCATACCGTTGAATTTCGAATCGACTCTATTCAAGGTGTCGAAAAAACTTTTGTAATTATGGATAAGGCAAGAAATTCGCGAAGATTTGACACCAATATATTGTGGATTCTATAAAAAGGAAAAATTACAAATGCAGTCTTATTGTGCACACTGTAATTCGGACGCTGTAAATTGTCAGACGACATACCGCGCACATGGTGAAAGCTGTACTTTTTACTATCTGAGCAAAAGAAAAATCCCTGTAAACATAGACAAATCAAATAATTGCACACAATTTGATACCCATTTTGAAAATATTTCTTTTACTGGAAAAAAGTTATAAACAAGTGAAATATGACTGATTTCCCAATTTAGGGCCGTATGACAATTTCCGCAAATGAGCTAACACATGTCCCCATACCGTTAAATTTCGCCTCGACTCTATTCAACGTATCGAAAAAACTTTTGTAATTATGGATAAGGCAATTAATTCTCGACAATTTGACACCAATATTTTGTGGATTCTCTAAAAAGGAAAAAGTAGAAATGAGGTCTTATTGTGCACACTGGAATTCGGACGCTGTAGATTGTCAGACGACATACCGCGCACATGGTGAAAGCTGTACTTTTTACTATCTGAGCAAATGAAAAATCCCTGTAAACATAGACAAATCAAATAATTTCACACAATTTTCTACCCATTTTGAAAATATTTCTTTTACTGGATAAAAGTTATAAACAAGTGAAATATGACTGATTTCCCAATTTTGGGCCGTATGACAATTTCCGCAAATGAGCTAACACATGTCCCCATACCGTTAAATTTCGCCTCGACTCTATTCAACGTATCGAAAAAACTTTTGTAATTATGGATAAGGCAATTAATTCTCGACAATTTGACACCAATATTTTGTGGATTCTCTAAAAAGGAAAAAGTAGAAATGAGGTCTTATTGTGCACACTGGAATTCGGACGCTGTAAATTGTCAAACGACATACCGCGCACATGGTGTAAACTGTACTTTTTACTATCTGAGCAAATGAAAAATCCCTGTAAACATATAAAAATCAAATAATTGCACACAATTTGATACCCATTTTGAAAATATTTCTTTTACTGGAAAAAAGTTATAAACATGTGAAATATCACTGATTACCCAGTTTAGGGCCGCATGACAATTTCCGCAAATGAGCTAACACAAGTCCCCATACCGTTGAATTTCGAATCGACTCTATTCAATGTGTCGAAAAAACTTTTGTAATTATGGATAAGGCAAGAAATTCGCGAAGATTTGACACCAATATATTGTGGATTCTATAAAAAGGAAAAATTACAAATGCAGTTTTATTGTGCACACTGGAATTCGGACGCTGTAAATTGTCAGACGACATACCGCGCACATAGTGAAAGCTGTACTTTTTACTATCTGACCAAATGAAACATCCCTGTAAACATAGATAAATTAAATAATTTCACACAATTTGATACCCATTTTGAAAATATTTCTTTTACTGGAAAAAAGTTATAAACATGTGAAATATGACAGATTTCCCAGTTTAGGGCCGCATGACAATTTCCGCAAATGAGCTAACACAAGTCCCCATACCGTTGAATTTCGAATCGACTCTATTCAAGGTGTCGAAAAAACTTTTGTAATTATGGATAAGGTAAGGAATTCCCGACAATTGGACACCAATATATTGTGGATTCGATAAAAAGGAAAAATTACAAATGCAGTCTTATTGTGCACACTGGAATTCGGAGGCTGTAAATTGTCAGACGACATACCGCGCACATGGTGAAAGCTGTACTTTTTACTATCTGAGCAAAAGAAAAATCCCTGTAAACATAGACAAATCAAATAATTGCACACAATTTGATACCCATTTTGAAAATATTTCTTTTACTGGAAAAAAGTTATAAACAAGTGAAATATGACTGATTTCCCAATTTAGGGCCGTATGACAATTTCCGCAAATGAGCTAACACATGTCCCCATACCGTTAAATTTCGCCTCGACTCTATTCAACGTATCGAAAAAACTTTTGTAATTATGGATAAGGCAATTAATTCTCGACAATTTGACACCAATATTTTGTGGATTCTCTAAAAAGGAAAAAGTAGAAATGAGGTCTTATTGTGCACACTGGAATTCGGACGCTGTAAATTGTCAAACGACATACCGCGCACATGGTGTAAATTGTACTTTTTACTATCTGAGCAAATGAAAAATCCCTGTAAACATATAAAAATCAAATAATTGCACACAATTTGATACCCATTTTGAAAATATTTCTTTTACTGGAAAAAAGTTATAAACATGTGAAATATCACTGATTACCCAGTTTAGGGCCGCATGACAATTTCCGCAAATGAGCTAACACAAGTCCCCATACCGTTGAATTTCGAATCGACTCTAATCAAGGTGTCGAAAAAACTTTTGTAATTATGGATAAGGCTAGAAATTCGCGAAGATTTGGCACCAATATATTGTGGATTCTATAAAAAGGAAAAATTACAAATGCAGTCTTATTGTGCACACTGTAATTCGGACGCTGTAAATTGTCAGACGACATACCGCGCACATGGTGAAAGCTGTACTTTTTACTATCAGAGCAAAAGAAAAATCCCTGTAAACATAGACAAAACAAATAATTGCACACAATTTGATACCCATTTCGAAAATATTTCTTTTACTGGAAAAAAGTTATAAACAAGTGAAATATCACTGATTTCCCAGTTTAGGGCCGCATGAAAATTTCCGCAAATGAGCTAACACAAGTCCCCATACCGTTGAATTTCGACTCGACTCTAATCAAAGAGTCGAAAAAACTTTTGTAATTATGGATAAGGCAAGAAATTTCCGACAATTTGACAACAATATATTGTGGATTCGATAAAAAGGAAAAATTACAAATGCGGTCTTATTGTGCACACTGGAATTCGGACGCTGTAAATTGTCAGACGACATACCGCGCACATGGTGAAAGCTGTACTTTTTACTATCTGAGCAAAAGAAAAATCCCTGTATACATAGACGAAAAAAATAATTTCACACAATTTGATACCCATTTTGAAAATATTTCTTTTACTGGAAAAAAGTTATAAAACAAGTGAAATATCACTGATTTCCCAGTTTAGGGCCGCATGACAATTTCCGCAAATGAGCTAAAACAAGTCCCCATACCGTTAAATTTCGAATCGACTCTATTCAACGTGTCGAAAAAACTTTTGTAATTATGGATAAGGCAAGAAATTCCCGACAATTTGACACCAATATTTTGGGGATTCGATAAAAAGGAAATAGTAGAAATGCAGTCTTATTGTGCACACTGGAATTCGGACGCTGTAAATTGTCAGAAGTCATGCCGCGCACATGGTGAAAGCTGTACTTTTTACTATCTGAGCAAATGAAAAATCCCTGTAAACATAGACATATCAAATAATTGCACACAATTTGATAACGATTTTGAAAATATTTCTTTTACTGGAAAAATGTTATAAACAAGTGAAATATGACTGATTTCCCAGTTTAGGGCCGCATGACAATTTCCACAAATGAGCTAACACAAATCCCCATACCGTTGAATTTCGAATCGACTCTATTCAAGGTGTCGAAAAGACTTTTGTAATTATGGATAAGTTAAGACATTCCCGACAATTGGAGAGACATATTTTGTGGATTCTATGAAAAGGAAAAATTACAAATGCAGTCTTATTGTGCACCCTAGAATCCGGACGCTGTAAATTGTCAGACGACATACCGCGCTCATTTTGAAAACTGTACTTTTTACTATCTGACCAAACGAAAAATCCCTGTAAATATAGTCAAATCAAATAATTGCACACAATTTAATACCCATTTTAAAAATATTTCTTATACTGGAAAAAAGTTATAAACAAGTGAAATATGACTGATTTCCCAGTTTAGGGCCGCATGACAATTTCCGCAAATGAGCTAACACATGTCCCCATACCGTTGAATTTCGCCTCGACTCTATTCAAGGTGTCGATAAAACTTTTGTAATTATGGATAAGTTAAGACATTCCCGAAAGTTGGAGAGACATATTTTGTGGATTCGATAAAAAGGAAAAATTAGAAATACAGTCTTATTGAGCACACTGGAATTCGGACGCTGAAAATTGTCAGACGACATACCGCGCACATGGTGAAAGCTGTACTTTTTACTATCTGAGCAAAAGAAAAATCCCTGTATACATAGACAAATCAAATAATTGCACACAATTTGATAACCATTTTGAAAATATTTCTTTTACTGGAAAAAAGTTATAAAAAAGTGAATTATGACTGATTACCCAGTTTAGGTCCGGATGACAATTTCCGCAAATGAGCTAACACTAGTCCCCATACCGTTGAATTTTGCGTCGACTCTATTCAAGGTGTCGAACAAATTTTTGTAATTATGGATAAGGCAAGAGATTACCGACAATTTGACACCAATATTTTGTGGATTCTATAAAAAGGAAAAAGTAGAAATGCAGTCTTATTGTGCACACTGGAATTCGGTCGCTGTAAATTGTCAGACGTCATGACGCGCACATGGTGAAAGCTGTACTTTTTACTATCTGAGCAAATGAAAAATCCCTGTAAACATAGACATATCAAATAATTGCACAGAATTTAATACCCATTTTGAACATATTTCTTTTACTGGAAAAAAGTTATAAAAAAGTGAATTATGACTGATTACCCAGTTTGGGTCCGCATGAAAATTTGCGCAAATGATCTAACACTAGTCCCCATACCGTTGAATTTTGCCTCGACTCTATTCAAGGTGTCGAACAAACTTTTGTAATTATGGATAAGGCAAGAAATTCCCGACAATTGTTCAGCAATATTTTGTGGATTCTATAAAAAGGAAAAATTACAAATGCATTCTTATTGTTCACACTGGAATTCGGACGCTGTATATTGTCAGACGACATACCGCGCACATGGTGAAAGCTGTACTTTTTACTATCTGAGCAAAAGAAAAATCCCTGTATACATAGACAAATCAAATAATTGCAAACAATTTGATACCCATTTTGAAAATATTTCTGTTACTGGAAAAAAGTTATAAAAACGTGAATTATGACTGATTACCCAGTTTAGGTCCGCATGAAAATTTCCGCAAATGAGCTAACACTAGTCCCCATACCGTTGAATTTTGCCTCGACTCTATTCAAGGTGTCGAACAAACTTTTGTAATTATGGATAAGGCAAGAAATTCACGACAATTTGACACCAATATTTTGTGGATTCTATAAAAAGGATAAATTACAAATGCAATCTTATTGTGCACACTGGAATTCGGACGCTGTAAATTGTCAGACGACATACCGCGCTAATGTTGAAAGCTGTACTTTTTACTATCTGACCAAATGAAAAATCCCTGTAAATATAGTCAAATCAAATAATTACACACAATTTGATACCCATTTTGAAAATATTTCTTATACTGGAAAAAAGTTATAAACAATTGAATTATGACTGATTTCCTAGTTTAGGGCCGCATGACAATTTCCGCAAATGAGCTAACACAAGTCCCCATAACGTTGAATTTCGCCTCGACTCTATTCATGGTGTCGATAAAACTTTTGTAATTATGGATAAGTTAAGACATTCCCGACAATTGGACAGCAATATTTTGTGGATTCGATAAAAAGGAAAAATTAGAAATACGTTCTTATTGTGCACACTGGAATTCGGACGCTGAAAATTGTCAGACGACATACTGCGCACATGGTGAAAGCTGTACTTTTTACTATCTGACCAAATGAAAAATCCCTGTAGACATAGACCAAACAAATAATTGTACACAATTTGATACCCATTTTGAAAATATTTCTTTTACTGGAAAAAAGTTATAAACAAGTGAAATATCACTGATTACCCAGTTTAGGTCCGCATGACAATTTCCGCAAATGAGCTAACACAAGTCCCAATACCGTTAAATTTCGCCTCGAGTCTATTCAATGAGTCGAAAAATCTGTTGTAATTATGGATAAGGCAAGAAATTCCCGACAATTGGACACCAATATTTTGTGGATTCTATAAAAAGGAAAAAGTAGAAATGCAGTCTTATTGTGCACACTGGAATTCGAACGCTGTAAATTGTCAGACGTCATGCCGCGCACATGGTGAAAGCTGTACTTTTTACTATCTGAGCAAATGAAAAATCCCTGTAAACATAGACATGTCAAATAATTGCACACAATTTGATACCCATTTTGAAAATATTTCTTTTACTGGAAAAATTTATAAACAAGTGAAATATGACTGATTTCCCAGTTTAGGGCCGCATGACAATTTCCACAAATGAGCTAACACAAGTCCCCATACCGTTGAATTTCGTCTCGACTCTATTCAAGGTGTCGAAAAAACTTTTTTAATTATGGATAAGGTAAGGAATTCCCAACAATTGGACACGAATATATTGTGGATTCGATTAAAAGGAAAAATTACAAATGTAGTCATATTGTGCACACTGGAATTCGGACGATGTAAATTGTCAGACGACATAACGCGCACATGGTGAAAGCTGTACTTTTTACTATCTGAGCAAATGAAAAATCCCTGTAAACATAGACAAATCAAATAATTGCACACAATTTGATACCTGTTTTGAAAATATTTCTTTTACTGGAAAAAAGTAATAAACATCTGAAATATCACTGATTTCCCAGTATAGGGCCGCATGACAATTTCCGCAAATGAGCTAACACAAGTCCCCATACCGTTGAATTTCGACTCGACTCTAATCAAGGTGTCGAGAAAACTTTTATAATTATGGATAAGGCAAGAAATTCCCGACAATTGGCCTGCAATATTTTGTGGATTCTATAAAAATGAAAAATTACAAATGCATTCTTAGTGTGCACACTTGAATTCGGACCCTGTAAATTGCCAGACGACATACCCCGCACATGGTGAAAGCTGTACATTTTACTATCTGAGCAAAAGAAAAATCCCTGTATACATAGACAAATCAAATAATTGCACACAATTTGATACCCATTTTGAAAATATTTCTTTTACTGGAAAAAATTATAAAAAAGTGAATTATGACTGATTACCCAGTTTAGGTCCGCATGAAAATTCCCGCAAATGAGCTAACACTAGTCCCCATACCGTTGAATTTTGCCTCGACTCTATTCTAGGTGTCGAACAAACTTTTGTAATTATGGATAAGGCAAGATATTCCCGACAATTGGACAGCAATATTTTGTGGATTCTATAAAAAGGAAAAATTACAAATGCATTCTTATTGTGCACACTGGAATTCGGAAGCTGTAAATTGTCAGACGACATAACGCGCACATGGTGAAAGCTGTACTTTTTACTATCTGAGCAAATGAAAAACCCCTGTATACATAGACGAATCAAATAATTGCACACAATTTGATACCCATTTTGAAAATATTTCTGTTACTGGAAAAAAGTTATAAAAACGTGAATTATGACTGATTGCCCAGTTTAGGTCCGCATGAAAATTTCCGCAAATGAGCTAACACTAGTCCCCATACCGTTGAATTTTGCCTCGACTCTATTCAAGGTGTCGAACAAACTTTTGTAATTATGGATAAGACAAGAAATTCCCGACAATTTGACACCAATATTTTGTGGATTCTATAAAAAGGAAAAATTACAAATGCAATCTTATTGTGCACACTGGAATTCGGACGCTGTAAATTGTCAGACGACATACCGCGCTCATGTTGAAAGCTGGACTTTTTACTATCTGACCAAATGAAAATTCCCTGTAAATATAGTCAAATCAAATAATTACAGACAATTTGATACCCATTTTGAAAATATTTCTTATACTAGAAAAAAGTTATAAACAATTGAAATATGACTGATTTCCTAGTTTAGGGCCGCATGACAATTTCCGCAAATGAGCTAACACAAGTCCCCATACCGTTGAATTTCGCCTCGACTCTATTCAAGGTGTCGATAAAACTTTTGTAATTATGGATAAGTTAAGACATTCCCGACAATTGGACAGCAATATTTTGTGGATTCGATAAAAAGGAAAAATTAGAAATACAGTCTTATTGTGCACACTGGAATTCGGACGCTGAAAATTGTCAGACGACATACCGCGCACATGGTGAAAGCTGTACTTTTTACTATCTGACAAAATGAAAAATCCCTGTATACATAGACCAAACAAATAATTGTACACAATTTGATAACCATTTTGAAAATATTTCTTTTACTGGAAAAAAGTTATAAACAAGTGAAATATCACTGATTACCCAGTTTAGGTCCGCATGACAATTTCCGCAAATGAGCTAACACAAGTCCCAGTACCGTTAAATTTCGCCTCGTGTCTATTCAATGAGTCGAAAAATCTTTTGTAATTATGGATAAGGCAAGAAATTCCCGACAATTGGACACCAATATTTTGTGGATTCTATGAAAAGGAAAAAGTAGAAATGCAGTCTTATTGTGCACACTGGAATTCAAACGCTGTAAATTGTCAGACGTCATGCCGCGCACATGGTGAAAGCTGTACTTTTTACTATCTGAGCAAATGAAAAATCCCTGTAAACATAGACATGTCAAATAATTGCACACAATTTGATACCCATTTTGAAAATATTTCTTTTACTGGAAAAAAGTAATAAACATCTGAAATATCACTGATTTCCCAGTTTAGGGCCGCATGACAATTTCCGCAAATGAGCTAACACAAGTCCCCATACCGTTGAATTTCGACTCGACTCTAATCAAGGTGTCGAGAAAACTTTTATAATTATGGATAAGGCAAGAAATTCCCGACAATTGGCCTGCAATATTTTGTGGATTCTATAAAAAGGAAAAATTACAAATGCATTCTTAGTGTGCACACTTGAATTCGGACGCTGTAAATTGCCAGACGACATACCCCGCACATGGTGAAAGCTGTACATTTTACTATCTGAGCAAAAGAAAAATCCCTGTATACATAGACAAATCAAATAATTGCACACAATTTGATACCCATTTTGAAAATATTTCTTTTACTGGAAAAAATTATAAAAAAGTGAATTATGACTGATTACCCAGTTTAGGTCCGCATGAAAATTCCCGCAAATGAGCTAACACTAGTCCCCATACCGTTGAATTTTGCCTCGACTCTATTCTAGGTGTCGAACAAACATTTGTAATTATGGATAAGGCAAGAAATTCCCGACAATTGGACAGCAATATTTTGTGGATTCTATAAAAAGGAAAAATTACAAATGCATTCTTATTGTGCACACTGGAATTCGGAAGCTGTAAATTGTCAGACGACATAACGCGCACATGGTGAAAGCTGTACTTTTTACTATCTGACCAAATGAAACATCCCTGTAAACATAGATAAATCAAATAATTTCACACAATTTGATACCCATTTTGAAAATATTTCTTTGACTGGAAAAAAGTTATAAACAAGTGAAATATCACTGATTTACCAGTTTAGGGCCGCATGACATTTTCCGCAAATGAGCTAACACTAGTCCCCATACCGTTGAATTTTGCCTCGACTCTATTCAAGGTGTCGAACAAACTTTTGTAATTATGGATAAGGCAAGAGATTTTCGACAATTTGACACCAATATTTTGTGGATTCTATAAAAAGGAAAAATTACAAATGCAGTCTTATTGTGCACACTGGAATTCGGACGCTGTAAATTGTCAGACGACATACCGCGCACATGGTGAAAGCTGTACTTCTTACTATCTGAGCAAATGAAAAATCCCTGTAAACATAGATAAATCAAATCATTTCACACAATTTGATACCCATTTTGAAAATATTTCTTTTACTGGAAAAAAGTTATAAACAAGTGAAATATCACTGATTTCCCAGTTTAGGGCCGCATGACAATTTCCGCAAACGCTAACACAAGTCCCCATACCGTTAAATTTCGCCTCGACTCTATTCAACGTGTCGAAAAAACTTTTGTAATTATGGATAAGGCAAGAAATTCCCGACAATTTGACACCAATATTTTGTGGATTCTCTAAAAAGGAAAAAGTAGAAATGCATTCTTATTGTGCACACTGGAATTCGGACGCTATAAATTGTCAGACGTCATGCCGCGCACATAGTGAAAGCTGTACTTTTTACTATCTGACCAAATGAAACATCCCTGTAAACATAGATAAATCAAATAATTGCACACAATTTGATACCCATTTTGAAAATATTTCTTTTACTGGAAAAAAGTTATAAACAAGTGAAATATCACAGATTTCCCAGTTTAGGGCCGCATGACAATTTCCGCAAATGAGCTAACACAAGTCCCCATACCGTTAAATTTCGCCTCGACTCTATTCAACGTGTCGAAAAAACTTTTGTAATTATGGATAAGGCAAGAAATTCACGACAATTTGAAACCAATATTTTGTGGATTCTATAAAAAGGAAAAAGTAGAAATGCAGTCTTATTGTGCATACTGGAATTCGGCACTGTAAGTTGTCAGACGTCATGCCGCGCACATGGTGAAAGCTGTACTTTTTATTATCTGAGCAAATGAAAAATTCCTGTAAACATAGACATATCAAATAATTGCACACAATTTGATACCCATTTTGAAAATATTTCTTTTACTGGAAAAAAGTTATAAACAAGTGAAATATGACTGATTTCCCAGTTTAGGGCCGCATGACAATTTCCACAAATGAGCTAACACAAGTCCCCATACCGTTGAATTTCGAATCGACTCTATTCAAGGTGTCGAAAAAACTTTTGTAATTATGGATAAGTTAAGGAATTCCCGTCAATTGGACACCAATATATTGTGGATTCGATAAAAAGGAAAAATTACAAATGCATTCTTATTGTTCACACTGGAATTCGGACGCTGTAAATTGTCAGACGACATACCGCGCACATGGTGAAAGCTGTACTTTTTACTATCTGAGCAAATGAAAAATCCCTGTAAACATAGACAAATCAAATAATTGCACACAATTTGATACCCATTTGGAAAATATTTCTGTTACTGGAAAAAAGTTATAAACAAGTGAAATATCACTGATTTCCCAGTTTAGGGCCGCATGACAATTTCCGCAAATGAGCTAACACAAGTCCCCATACCGTTGAATTTCGACTCGACTCTAATCAAGGTGTCGAAAAAACTTTTGTAATTATGGATAAGGCAAGAAATCCGCGACAATTGACACCAATATTTTGTGGATTCTATAAAAAGGAAAAAGTAGAAATGCAGTCTTATTGTGCACACTGGAATTCGGACGCTGTAAATTGTCATACGTCATGCCGCGCACATGGTGAAAGCTGTACTATCTGAGCAAATGAAAAATCCCTGTAAACATAGACATATAAAATAATTGCACACAATTTGATATCCATTTTGAAAATATTTCTTTTACTGGAAAAAAGTTATAAACAAGTGAAATATGACTGATTTCCCAGTTCAGGGCCTCAAAACAATTTCCACAAATGAGCTAACACAAGTCCCCATACCGTTGAATTTCGAATCGACTCTATTCAAGGTGTCGAAAAAACTTTTGTAATTATGGATAAGGTAAGGAATTCCCGACAATTGGACAGCAATATTTTGTGGATTCTATAAAAAGGAAAAATTACAAATGCATTCTTATTGTTCACACAGGAATTCGGACGCTGTATATTGTCAGACGACATACCGCGCACATGGTGAAAGCTGTACTTTTTACTATCTGAGGAAATGAAAAAATCCCTGTAAACATAGACATATCAAATAATTGTACACAATTTGATACCCATTTTGAAAATATTTCTTTTACTGGAAAAAAGTTATAAACAAGTGAAATATCACTGATTTCCTAGTTTAGGGCCGCATGACAATTTCCGCAAATGAGCTAACACAAGTCCCCATACCGTTGAATTTCGAATCGACTCTATTCAAGGTGTCGAAAAAACTTTTGTAATTATGGATAAGGCAAGAAATTCCCGACAATTCGACAGCAATATTTTGTGGATTCTATAAAAAGGAACAATTACAAATGCATTCTTATTGTTCACACTGGAATTCGGACGCTGTATATTGTCAGACGACATACCGCGCACATGGTGAAAGCTGTACTTTTTACTATCTGAGCAAAAGAAAAATCCCTGTATACATAGACAAATCAAATAATTGCACACAATTTGATTCCCATTTTGAAAATATTTCTTTTACTGGAAAAAAGTTATAAAAAAGTGAATTATGACTGATTGCCCAGTTTAGGTCCGCATGAAAATTTCCGCAAATGAGCTAACGCTAGTCCCCATACCGTTGAATTTTGCCTCGACTCTATTCAAGGTGTCGAACAAACTTTTGTAATTATGGTTAAGGCAAGAAATTCTCGACAATTTGACACCAATATTTTGTGGATTCTATAAAAAGGAAAAATTACAAATGCAGTCTTATTGTGCACACTGGAATTCGGACGCTGTAAATTGTCAGACGACATACCGCGCACATAGTGAAAGCTGTACTTTTTACTATCTGACCAAACGAAACATCCCTGTAAACATAGATAAATCAAATAATTTCACACAATTTGATACCCATTTTGAAAATATTTCTTTTACTGGAAAAAAGTTATAAACAGGTGAAATATCACTGATTTCCAAGTTTAGGGCCGCATGACAATTTCCACAAATGAGCTAACACAAGTCCCCATACCGTTAAATTTTGACCCGACTCTAATCAAGGTGTCGAAAAAACTTTTGTAATTATGGATAAGGTAAGAAATTCGCGACAATTGGACAGCAATATTTTGTGGATTCTATAAAAAGGAAAAATTACAAAGGCATTCTTATTGTTCACACTGGAATGCGGACGCTGTATATTGTCAGACGACATACCGCGCACATGGTGAAATCTGTACTTTTTACTATCTGAGCAAAGAAAAATCCCTGTATACATAGATAAATCAAATAATTGCACACAATTTGATACCCATTTTGAAAATATTTCTTTTACTGGAAAAAAGTTATAAACATGTGAAATATGACTGATTTCCCAGTTTAGGGCCGCATGACAATTTCCACAAATGAGCTAACACAAGTCCCCATACCGTTGAATTTCGAATCAACTCTATTCAAGGTGTCGAAAAAATTTCGTAATTATGGATAAGGTAAGGAATTCCTGACAATTGGACACCAATATATTGTGGATTCAATAAAAAGGAAAAATTACAAATGCAGTCTTATTGTGCACACGGGAATTCGGACGCTGTAGATTGTCAGACGACATACCGCGCACATGGTGAAAGCTGTACTTTTTACCATCTGAGCAAATGAAAATTCCCTGTAAACATAGACATATCAAATAATTGCACACAGTTTGATACCCATTTTGAAAATATTTCTTTTACTGGAAAAAAGTTATAAACATGTGAAATATCACTGATTTCCCAGTTTAGGGCCGCATGACAATTTCCGCAAATGAGCTAACACAAGTCCCCATACCGTTGAATTTAGACCCGACTCTAATCAAGGTGTCGAAAATCTTTTGTAATTATGGATAAGGCAAGAAATTCCCGACAATTGGACAGCAATATTTTGTGGATTCTATAAAAATGAAAAATTACAAATGCATTCTTTTTGTGCACACTGGAATTCGGACGCTGTAAATTGTCAGACGACATACCGCGCACATGGTGAAAGCTGTACTTTTTACTATCTGAGCAAATGAAAAATCCCTGTAAACATAGACAAATCAAATAATTGCACACAATTTGATACCCATTTTGAAAATATTTCTTTTACTGGAAAAAAGTTATAAACATGTGAAATATCACTGATTTCCCAGTTTAGGGCCGCATGACAATTTCCGCAAATGAGCTAACACTAGTCCCCATACTGTTGAATTTTGCCTCGACTCTATTCAAGGTGTCGAACAAACTTTTGTAATTATGGATAAGGCAAGAAATTCCCGACAATTAGACACCAATATATTGTGGATTTGATAAAAAGGTAAAATTACAAATGCAGTCTTATTGTGCACACTGGAATTCGGTCGCTGTAAATTGTCAGACGTCATGCCGCGCACATGGTGAAAGCTGTACTTTTTACTATCTGAGCAAATGAAAATTCCCTGTAAACATAGACATATCAAATAATTGCACACAATTTGATACCCATTGTGAAAATATTTCTTTTACTGGAAAAAAGTTATAAAAAAGTGAATTATGACTGAATACCCAGTTTAGGTCCGCATGAAAATTTCCGCAAATGAGCTAACACAAGTCCCCATACCGTTGAATTTTGTCTCGACTCTATTCAAAGTGTCGAAAAAACTTTTGTAATTATGGATAAGGCAAGAAATTCCCGACAATTGGACACCAATATTTTGTGGATTCTATAAAAGGGAAAAATTACAAATGCAGTCTTATTGTGCACACTGGAATTCGGACGCTGTAAAGTGTCAGACGACATACCGCGCACATGGTGAAAGCTGTACTTTTTACTATCTGAGCAAAAGAAAAATCCCTGTATAAATAGACAAATCAAATAATTGCACACAATTTGATACCCATTTTGAAAATATTTCTTTTACTGGAAAAAAGTCATAAAGAAGTGAAATATGACTGATTTCCTAGTTTAGGGCCGCATGACAATTTCCACAAATGAGCTAACACAAGTCCCCATACCGTTGAATTTCGACTCGACTCTAATCAAGGTGTCGAAAAAACATTTGTAATTATGGATAAGTCAAGAAATTCCCGACAATTTGACACCAATATATTGTGGATTAGATAAAAAGGAAAAATTACAAATGCAGTCTTATTGTGCACACTGGAATTCGGACGCTGTAGATTGTCAGACGACATACCGCGCACATGGTGAAAGCTGTACTTTTTACTATCTGAGCAAATGAAAATTCCCTGTAAACATAGACATATCAAATAATTGCACACAGTTTGATACCCATTTTGAAAATATTTCTTTTACTGGAAAAAAGTTATAAACATGTGAAATATCACTGATTTCCCAGTTTAGGGCCGCATGACAATTTCCGCAAATGAGCTAACACAAGTCCCCATACCGTTGAATTTTGACCCGACTCTAATCAACGTGTCGAAAATCTTTTGTAACTATGGATAATGCAAGAAATTCCCGACAATTGGACAGCAATATTTTGTGGATTCTATAAAAAGGAAAAAGTAGAAATGCACTCTTATTGTGCACACTGGAATTCGGTCGCTGTAAATTGTCAGACGTCATGCCGCGCACATGGTGAAAGCTGTACTTTTTACTATCTGAGCCAATGAAAAATCCCTGTAAACATAGACATATCAAATAATTGCACACAATTTGATACCCATTTTGAAAATATTTCTTTTACTGGAAAGAAGTTATAAACAAGTGAATTATCACTGATTTCCCAGTTTAGGGCCGCATGACAATTTCCACAAATGACCTAACACAAGTCCCCATACCGTTGTATTTCGAATCGACTCTATTAAAGGTGTCGAAAAAACTTTCGTAATTATGCATAAGGTAAGGAATTCCCGACAATTGGACACCAATATATTGTGGATTCGATAAAAAGGAAAAATTACAAATGCAGTCTTATTGTGCACACTGGAATTCGGACGCTGTAAAATGTCAGACGACATAACGCGCACATGGTGAAAGCTGTACTTTTTACTATCTGAGCAAATGAAAAATCCCTGTAAACATAGACAAATCAAATAATTTCACATAATTTGATACCCATTTTGAAAATATTTCTTTTACTGGAAAAAAGTTATAAACAAGTGAATTATCACTGAATTCCCAGTTTAGGGCCGCATGACAATTTCCGCAAATGAGCTAACACTAGTCCCCATACCGTTGAATTTCGACTCGACTCTAATCAAGGTGTCGAAAAAACATTTGTAATTATGGATAAGGCAAGAAATTCCCGACAATTTGACACCAATATATTGTGGATTTGATAAAAAGGTAAAATTACAAATGCAGTCTTATTGTGCACACTGGAATTCGGACGCTGTAAAATGTCAGACGACATACCGCGCACATGGTGAAAGCTGTACTTTTTACTATCTGAGCAAATGAAAAATCCCTGTAAACATAGACAAATCAAATAATTTCACACAATTTGATACCCATTTTAAAAATATTTCTTTTACTGGAAAAAAGTTATAAACAAGTGAATTATCACTGATTTTCCAGTTTAGGGCCGCATGACAATTTCCGCAAATGAGCTAACACTAGTCCCCATACCGTTGAATTTCGACTCGACTCTAATCAAGGTGTCGAAAAAACATTTGTAATTATGGATAAGGCAAGAAATTCCCGACAATTTGACACCAATATATTGTGGATTTGATAAAAAGGTAAAATTACAAATGCAGTCTTATTGTGCACATTGGAATTCGGTCTCTGTAAATTGTCAGACGTCATGCCGCGCGCATGGTGAAAGCTGTACTTTTTACTATCTGAGCAAATGAAAATTCCCTGTAAACATAGACATATCAAATAATTGCACACAATTTGATAGCCATTTTGAAAATATTTCTTTTACTGGAAAAAAGTTATAAAAAAGTGAATTATGACTGATTACCCAGTTTAGGTCCGCATGAAAATTTCCGCAAATGAGCTAACACTAGTCCCCATACCGTTGAATTTTGCCTCGACTCTATTCAAGGTGTCGAACAAATTTTTGTAATTTTGGATAAGGCAAGAGATTCCCGACAATTTGACACCAATATATTGTGGATTCGATAAAAAGGAAAAATTACAAATGCAGTCTTATTGTGCACACTGGAATTCGGACGCTGTAAATTGTCAGACGACATACCGCGCACATGGTGAAAGCTGTACTTTTTACTATCTGAGCAAATGAAAAATCCCTGTAAACATAGACAAATCAAATAATTTCACACAATTTGATACCCATTTTGAAAATATTTCTTTTACTGGAAAAAAGTTATAAAAAAGTGAATTATGACAGATTACCCAGTTTAGGTCCGCATGAAAATTTCCGCAAATGCGCTAACACTAGTCCCCATACCGTTGAATTTTGCCTCGAATCTATTCAAGGTGTCGAACAAATTTTTGTAATTATGGATAAGGCAAGAGATTCCCGACAATTTGACACCAATATATTGTGGATTCGATAAAAAGGAAAAATTACAAATGCAGTCTTATTGTGCACACTGGAATTCGGACGCTGTAAATTGTCAGACGACATACCGCGCACATGGTGAAAGCTGTACTTTTTACTATCTGAGCAAATAAAAAATCCCTGTAAACATAGACATATCAAATAATTGCACACAATTTGATACCCATTTTGAAGATATTTCTTTTACTGGAAAAAAGTTATAAACAAGTGAAATATCACTGATTTCCCAGTTTAGGGCCGCATGACAATTTACACAAATGAGCTAACACAAGTCCCCATACCGTTGTATTTCCAATCGACTCTATTCAAGTTGTCGAAAAAACTTTCGTAATTATGGATAAGGTAAGGAATTCCCGACAATTGGACACCAATATATTGTGGATTCGATAAAAAGGAAAAATTACAAATGCAGTCTTATTGTGTACACTGGAATTCAACGCTGTAAATTGCCAGACGACATACCGTGCACATGGTGAAAGCTGTACTTTTTACTATCTGAGCAAAAGAAAAATCCCTGTATACATAGACAAATCAAATAATTTCACACAATTTGATACCCATTTTGAAAATATTTCTTTTACTGGAAAAAAGTTATAAACAAGTGAAATATCACTGATTTCCCAGTTTAGGGCCGCATGACAATTTCCGCAAATGAGCAAACACAAGTCCCCATACCGTTGAATTTAGACCCGACTCTAATCAAGGTGTCGAAAATCTTTTGTAATTATGGATAAGGCAAGAAATTCCCGACAATTGGACAGCAATATTTTGTGGATTCTATAAAAATGAAAAATTACAAATGCATTCTTTTTGTGCACACTGGAATTCGGACGCTGTAAATTGTCAGACGACATACCGCGCACATGGTGAAAGCTGTACTTTTTACTATCTGAGCAAATGAAAAATCCCTGTAAACATAGACAAATCAAATAATTTCACACAATTTGATACCCATTTTGAAAATATTTCTTTTACTGGAAAAAGGTTACAAAAAAGTGTATTATGACAGGTTACCCAGTTTATGTCCGCATGAAAATTTCCGCAAATGAGCTAACACTAATCCCCATACCGTTGAATTTTGCCTCGACTCTCTTCAAGGTGTCGAACAAATTTTTGTAATTATGGATAAGGCAAGAGATTCCCGACAATTTGACACCAATATTGTGGATTCGATAAAAAGGAAAAATTACAAATGCAGTCTTATTGTGCACACTGGAATTCGGACGCTGTAAATTGTCAGACGACATACCGCGCACATGGTGAAAGCTGTACTTTTTACTATCTGAGCAAATAAAAAATCCCTGTAAACATAGACATATCAAATAATTGCACACAATTTGATACCCATTTTGAAAATATTTCTTTTACTGGAAAAAAGTTATAAACAAGTGAAATATGACTGATTTCCCAGTTTAGGGCCGCATGACTATTTCCACAAATGAGCTAATACAAGTCCCCATACCGTTGTATTTCCAATCGACTCTATTCAAGTTGTCGAAAAAACTTTTGTAATTATGGATAAGGTAAGGAATTCCCGACAATTGGAGAGCAATATTTTGTGGATTCTATAAAAAGAAAAATTACAAATGCATTCTTATTGTTCACACTGGAATTCGGACGCTGTATATTGCCAGACGACATACCGCGCACATAGTGAAAGCTGTACTTTTTACTATCTGAGCAAATGAAAAATCCCTGTATACATAGACGAATCAAATAATTGCACACAATTTGATACCCATTTTGAAAATATATCTTTTACTGGAAAAGAGATATAAAAAAGTGAATTATGATTGATTACCCAGTTTAGGTCCGCATGAAAATTCCGCAAATGAGCTAACACTAGTCCCGATACCGTTGAATTTTGCCTCGACTCTATTCAATGTGCCGAACAAACTGTTGTCATTATGGATAAGGCAAGAAATTCCAGACAATTGGACAGCAATATTTTGTGGATTCTATAAAAAGGAAAAATTACAAATGCCTTCTTATTGTGCAGACTGCAATTCGGACGCTGTAAATTCTCAAACGACATACCGCGCACATGGTGAAAGCTGTACTTTTTACTATCTGAGCAAATGAAAAATCCCTGTAAACATATACAAATCAAATAATTGCACACAATTTGATACGCATTTTTAAAATATTTCTTTTACTGGAAAAAAGTTATAAACAAGTGAATTATGACTGATTTCACAGGTTAGGGCCGCATGACAATTTCCACAAATGAGCTAACACAAGTCCCCATACCGTTGAATTTCGACCCGACTCTAATCAAGGTGTCGAAAAAACTTTTGTAATTATGGATAAGGCAAGAAATTCCTGACAATTGGACAGCAATATTTTGTGGATTCTCTAAAAAGGAAAAAGTAGAAATGCATTCTTATTGTGCACACTGGAATTCGGACGCTGTAAATTGTCAGACGACATACCGCGCACATGGTGAAAGCTGTACTTTTTACTATCTGAGCAAATGAAAAATCCCTGTAAACATAGACAAATCCAATAATTTCACACAATTTGATACCCATTTTGAAAATATTTCTTTTACTGGAAAAAAGTTATAAGCAAGTGAAATATCACTGATTTCCCAGTTTAGGGCCGCATGACAATTTCCGCAAATGAGCTAACACAAGTCCCCATACCGTTGAATTTCGACTCGACTCTAATCAAGGTGTCGGAAAAACGTTTGTAATTATGGATAAGGCAAGAAATTCCCGACAATTGGACACCAATATATTGTGGATTCCATAAAAAGGAAAAATTACAAATGCAGTCTTATTGTGAACACTGGAATTTGGACGCTGTAGATTGTCAGACGACATACCGCGCACATGGTGAAAGCTGTACTTTTTACTATCTGAGCGAAAGAAAAATACCTTTATACATAGACAAATCAAATAATAGCACACAATTTGATACCCATTTTGAAAATATTTCTTTTACTGGAAAAAAGTTATAAAAAAGTGAATTATGTCTGATTACCCAGTTTAGGTCCGCATGAAAATTTCCGCAAATGAGCTAACACTAGTCCCCATACCGTTGAATTTTGACCCGACTCTAATCAAGGTGTCGAAAAAACTTTTGTAATTATGGATAAGGCAAGAAATTCGCGACAATTGGACGGCAATATTTTGTTGATTCTATAAAAAGGAAAAATTACAAATGCATTCTTATTGTGCACACTGGAATTCGGACGCTGTATATTGTCAGACGACATACCGCGCACATGGTGAAAGCTGTACTTTTTACTATCTGAGCAAAAGAAAAATCCCTGTATACATAGACAAATCAAATAATTGCAAACAATTTGATACCCATTTTGAAAATATTTCTTTTACTGGAAAAAAGTTATAAAAACGTGAATTATGACTGATTACCCAGTTTAGGTCCGCATGAAAATTTCGGCAAATGAGCTAACACTAGTCCCCATACCGTTGAATTTTGCCTCGACTCTATTCAAGGTGTCGAACAAACTTTTGTAATTATGGATAAGGCAAGAAATTTCCAACAATTTGACACCAATATTTTGTGGATTCTATAAAAAGTAAAAATTACAAATGCAGTCTTATTGTGCACACTGGAATTCGGACGCTGTAAATTGTCAGACGACATACCGCGCACATGGTGAAAGCTGTACTTTTTACTATCTGAGCAAATGAAAAATCCCTGTAAACATAGACATATCAAATAATTGCACACAATTAGATACCCATTTTGAAAATATTTGTTTTACTGGAAAAAAAGTTATAAACAAGTGAAATATGACTGATTTCCCAGTTTAGGGCCGCATGACAATTTCCACAAAGGAGCTAACACATGTCCCCATACCGTTGAATTCCGAATCGACTCTATTCAAGGTGTCGAAAAAACTTTCGTAGTTATGGATAAGGTAAGGAATTCCCGACAATTGGACACCAGTATATTGTGGATTCGATAAAAAGGAAAAATTACAAATGCAGTCTTATTGTGCACACTGGAATTCGGACGCTGTAAATTGTCAGACGACATACCGCGCACATGGTGAAAGCTGTACTTTTTACTATCTGAGCAAATGAAAAATCCCTGTAAACATAGACATATCAAATAATTGCACACAATTAGATACCCATTTTGAAAATATTTCTTTTACTGGAAAAAAGTTATAAACAAGTGAAATATCACTGATTTCCCAGTTTAGGGGCGCATGACAAGTTCCGCAAATGAGCTAACACAAGTCCCCATACCGTTGAATTTCGAATCGACTCTATTCAAGGTGTCGAACAAACTTTTGTAATTATGGATAAGGCAAGAAATTCCCGACAATTGGACACCAATATATTGTGGATTCGATAAAAAGGAAAAATTACAAATGCAGTCTTATTGTGCACACTGGAATTTGGACGCTGTAGATTGTCAGACGACATACCGCGCACATGGTGAAAGCTGTACTTTTTACTATCTGTGCAAAAGAAAACTCCCTGTATACATAGACAAATCAAATAATAGCACACAATTTGTTACCCATTTTGAAAATATTTCTTTTACTGGAAAAAAGTTATAAAAAAGTGAATTATGACTGATTACCCAGTTTAGGTCCGCATGAAAATTTCCGCAAATGAGCTAACACTATTCCCCATACCGTTGAATTTTGCCTCGACTCTATTCAAGGTGTCGAACAAACTTTTGTAATTATGGATAAGGCAAGAAATTCCCGACAATTTGACAGCAATATTTTGTGGATTCTATAAAAAGGAAAAATTACAAATGCATTCTTATTGTTCACACTGGAATTCGGACGCTGTATATTGTCAGACGACCTACCGCGCACATGGTGAAAGCTGTACTTTTTACTATCTGAGCAAAAGAAAAATCCCTGTATACATAGACAAATCAAATAATTGCACACAATTTCATACCCATTTTGAAAATATTTCTTTTACTGGAAAAAAGTTATAAAAAAGTGAATTATGACTGATTACCCAGTTTAGGTCCGCATGAAAATTTCCGCAAATGAGCTAACACTAGTCCCCATACCGTTGAATTTTGCCTCGACTCTATTCAATGTGTCGAACAAACTTTCGTAATTATGGATAAGATAAGGAATTCCCGACAATTGGACACCAATATATTGTGGATTCGATAAAAAGGAAAAATTACAAATGCAGTTTTATTGTGCATACTGGAATTCGGACGCTGTAAATTGTCAGACGACATACCGCGCACATGGTGTAAGCTGTACTTTTTACTATCTGAGCAAATGAAAAATCCCTGTAAACATAGACAAATCAAATAATTTCACACAATTTGATACCCATTTTGAAAATATTTCTTTTACTGGAAAAAAGTTATAAAAAAGTGAATTATGACTGATTACCCAGTTTAGGTCCGCATGAAAATTTCCGCAAATGAGCTAACACTAGTTCCCATACCGTTGAATTTTGCCTCGACTCTATTCAAGGTGTCGAACAAACTTTTGTAATTATGGATAAGGTAAGGAATTCCCGACAATTGGACACCAATATATTGTGGATTTGATAAAATGGAAAAATTACAAATGCAGTCTTATTGTGCACACTGGAATTCGGACGCTGTATATTGTCAGACGTCATGCCGCGCACATGGTGAAAGCTGTACTTTTTACTATCTGAGCAAATGAAAAATCCCTGTAAACATAGACATATCAAATAATTGCACACAATTTGATACCCCTTTTGAAAATATTTCTTTTACTGGAAAAAAGTTATAAAAAAGTGAATTATGACTGATTACCCAGTTTAGGTCCGCATGAACATTTCCGCAAATGAGCTGACACTTGTCCCCATACCGTTGAATTTTGCCTCGACTCTATTCAAGGTGTCGAACAAACTTTTGTAATTATGGATAAGGTAAGGAATTCCCGACAATTGGACACCAATATATTGTGGATTCGATAAAATGGAAAAATTTCAAATGCAGTCTTATTGTGCACACTGGAATTTGGACGCTGTAAATTGTCAGACGACATAACGCGCTCATGGTGAAAGCTGTACTTTTTACTATTTGAGCAAATGAAAAATCCCTGTAAACATAGACAAATCAAATAATTGCACACAATTTGATACCCATTTTGAAAATATTTCTTTTACTGGAAAAAAGTTATAAACATGTGAAATATCACTGATTTCCCAGATAAGGGCCGCATGACAATTTCCGCAAATGAGCTAACACAAGTCCCCATACCGTTGAATCTCGACTCGACTCTAATCAAGGTGTCGGAAAAACTTTTGTAATTATGGATAAGGCAAGAAATTCCCGACAATTGGACACCAATATATTGTGGATTCGATAAAAAGGAAAAATTACAAATGCAGTCTTATTGTGCACACTGGAATTTGGACGTTGTAGATTGTCAGACGACATACCACGCACATGGTGAAAGCTGTACTTTTTACTCTCTGAGCAAAAGAAAAATCCCTGTATACATAGACAAATCAAATAATAGCACACAATTTGATACCCATTTGGAAAATATTTCTTTTACTGGAAAAAAGTTATAAAAAAGTGAATTATGACTGATTACCCAGTTTAGGTCCGCATGAAAATTTCGGCAAATGAGCTAACACTAGTCCCCATACCGTTGAATTTTGCCTCGACTCTATTCAAGGTGTCGAACAAACTTTTGTAATTATGGATAAGGCAAGAAATTCCCGACAATTTGACACCAATATTTTGTGGATTCTATAAAAAGGAAAAAGTAGAAATGCAGTCTTATTGTGCACACTGGAATTCGGACGCTGTAAATTGTCAGACGTCATGCCGCGCAGATGGTGAAAGCTGTACTTTTTACTATCTGAGCAAATGAAAAATCCCTGTAAACATAGACATATCAAATAATTGCACACAATTTGATACCCATTTTGAAAATATTTCTTTTACTGGAAAAAAGTTATAAAAAAGTGAATTATGACTGATTACCCAGTTGAGGTCCGCATGAAAATTTCCGCAAATGAGCTAACACTAGTCACCATACCGTTGAATTTTGCCTCGACTCTATTCAATGTGTCGAACAAACTTTCGTAATTATGGATAAGGTAAGGAATTCCCGACAATTGGACACCAATATATTGTGGATTCGATAAAAAGGAAAAATTACAAATGCAGTTTTATTGTGCATACTGGAATTCGGACGCTGTAAATTGTCAGACGACATACCGCGCACATGTTGAAAGCTGTACTTTTTACTATCTGAGCAAATGAAAAATCCCTGTAAACATAGACAAATCAAATAATTTCACACAATTTGATACCCATTTTGAAAATATTTCTTTTACTGGAAAAACGTTATAAAAAAGTGAATTATGACTGATTACCCAGTTTAGGTCCGCATGAAAATTTCCGCAAATGAGCTAACACTAGTTCCCATACCGTTGAATTTTGCCTCGACTCTATTCAAGGTGTCGAACAAACTTTTGTAATTATGGATAAGGTAAGGAATTCCCGACAATTGGACACCAATATATTGTGGATTTGATAAAACGGAAAAATTACAAATGCAGTCTTATTGTGCACACTGGAATTCGGACGCTGTATATTGTCAGACGTCATGCCGCGAACATGGTGAAAGCTGTACTTTTTACTATCTGAGCAAATGAAAAATCCCTGTAAACATAGACAAATCAAATAATTGCACACAATTTGATACCCATTTTGAAGTTATATTACTTTTACTGGAAAAAAGTTATTAACATGTGAAATATCACTGATTTCCCAGTTTAGGGCCGCATGACAATTTCAGCAAATGAGCTAACACAAGTCCCCATACCGTTGAATTTCGACTCGACTCTAATCAAGGTGTCGAAAAAACATTTGTAATTATGGATAAGGCAAGAAATTCCCGACAATTGGATCGCAATATTTTGTGGATTCTATAAAAAGGAAAAATTACAAATGCTTTCTTATTGTGCACACTGGAATTCGGACGCTGTATATTGTCAGACGACATACCGCGCACAGGGTGAAAGCTGTACATTTTACTATCTGAGCAAAAGAAAAAACCCTGTATACATAGACAAATCAAATAATTGCACACAATTTGATACCCATTTTGAAAATATTTCTTTTACTGGAAAAAAGTTATAAACAAGTGAAATATGACTGATTTCCCAGTTTAGGGCCGCATGAAAATTTCCGCAAATGAGCTAACACAAGTCCCCATACCGTTGAATTTCGACTCGACTATAATCAAGTTGTCGAAAAAACTTTTGTAATTATGGATAAGGCAAGATATTCACGACAATTTGACACCAATATTTTGTGGATTCTATAAAAAGGAAAAATTACAAATGCAGTCTGATTGTGCACACTGGAATTCGGACGCTGTAAATTGTCAGACGACATACCGCACACATAGTGAAAGCTGTACTTTTTACTATCTGACCAAATGAAACATCCCTGTAAACATAGATAAATCAAATAATTTCACACAATTTGATCCCCATTTTGAAAATATTTCTTTTACTGGAAAAAAGTTATAAAGAAGTGAAATATCACTGATTTCCCAGTTTAAGGCCGGATGAAAATTTCCGCAAATGAGCGAACATTAGTCCCCATACCGTTGAATTTTGCCTCGACTCTATTCAACGTGTCGAAAAAACTTTTGTAATTATGGATAAGGCAAGAAATTCTCGGCAATTTGACACCAATATTTTGTGGATTCTATAAAAAGGAAAAAGTAGAAATGCAGTCTTATTGTGCACACTGGAATTCGGACGTTGTAAATTGTCAGACGTCATGCCGCGCACATGGTGAAAGCTGTACTTTTTACTATCTGAGCAAATGAAAAATCCCTGTAAACATAGACATATCAAATAATTGCACACAATTTGATACCCATTTTGAAAATATTTCTTTTACTGGAAAAAAGTTATAAACAAGTGAAATATGACTGATTTCCCAGTTTAGTGCCGCATGATAATTTCCACAAATGAGCTAACACAAGTCACCATACCGTTGAATTTCGAATCGACTCTATTCAAGGTGTCGAAGAAACTTTTATAATTATGGATAAGGTAAGGAATTCCCGACAATTGGACACCAATATATTATGGATTCGATAAAATGGAAAAATTACAAATGCAGTCTTATTGTGCACATTGGAATTCGGACGCTGTAAATTGTCAGACGACATACCGCGCACATGGTGAAGCTGTTCTTTTTACTATCTGAGCAAATGAAAAATCCCTGTAAACATAGACAAATCAAATAATTGCACTCAAATTGATACCCATTTTGAAAATATTTCTTTTACTGGAAAAAAGTTATAAACAAGTGAAATATCACTGATTTCCCAGTTTAGGGCCGCATGACAATTTCCACAAATGAGCTAACACAATTCCCCATACCGTTGAATTTCGAATCGACTCTATTCAAGGTGTCGAAAAAACTTTTGTAATTATGGATAACGCAAGAAATTCGCGAAGATTTGACACCAATATTTTGTGGATTCTATAAAAAAAAAAAGTAGAAATGCAGTCTTATTGTGCAGACTGGAGTTCGGACGCTGTAAATTGTCAGACGACATACCGCGCACATAGTGAAAGCTGTACTTTTTACTATCTGACCAAATGAAACATCCCTGTAAACATAGATAAATCAAATAATTTCACACAATTTGATACCCATTTTGAAAATATTTCTTTTACTGGAAAAAAGTTATAAACAAGTGAATTATCACTGAATTCCCAGTTTAGGGCCGCATGACAATTTCCGCAAATGAGCTAACACAAGTCCCCATACCGTTGAATTTCGACTCGACTCTAATCAAGGTGTCGAAAAAACTTTTGTAATTATGGACAAGGCAAGAAATTCACGACAATTTGACACCAATATATTGTGGATTCGATAAAAAGAAAAATTACAAATGCGGCCTTATTGTGCACACTGGAATTAGGACGCTGTAAATTGTCAGACGACATACTGCGCACATCGTGAAAGCTGTACTTTTTACTATCTGAGCAAAAGAAAAATCCCTGTATACATAGACAAATCACATAATTGCACACAATTTCATACCCATTTTGAAAATATTTCTTTTACTGGAAAAAAGTTATAAAAACGTGAATTATGACTGATTACCCATTTTAGGTCAGCATGAAAATTTCCGCAAATGAGCTAACACTAGTCCCCATTCCGTTGAATTTTGCCTCGACTCTATTCAAGGTGTCGAACAAACTTTGGTAATTATGGATAAGGCAAGAAATTCCCGACAATTTGACACCAATATTTTGTGGATTCTATAAAAAGGAAAAATTACAAATGCAGTCTTATTGTGCACACTGGAATTCGGATGTTGTAAATTGTCAGACGACATACCGGGCACATAGTGAAAGCTGTACTTTTTACTATCTGACCAAATGAAACATCCCTGTAAAAATAGATAAATCAAATAATTTCACACAATTTGATACCCATTTTGAAAATATTTCTTTTACTGGAAAAAAGTTATAAACAAGTGAAATATCACTGATTTCCCAGTTTAAGGCCGCATGACAATTTCCGCAAATGAGCTAACACTAGTCCCCATACCGTTGAATTTTGCCTCGACTCTATTGAACGTGTCGAAAAAACTTTCGTAATTATAGATAAGGCAAGAAATTCTCGGCAATTTGACACCAATATTTTGTGGATTCTATAAAAAGGAAAAATTACAAATGCAGTCTTATTGTGCACACTGGAATTCGGACGCTGGAAACAGTCAGACGTCATGCCGCGCACATGGCGAAAGCTGTACTTTTTACTATCTGAGCAAATGAAAAATCCCTGTAAACATAGACATATCAAATAATTGCACAAAATTTGATACCCATTTTGAAAATATTTCTTTTACTGGAAAACAGTTATAAAGAAGTGAATTATGACTGATTTCCCAGTTTAGGGCCGTATGACAATTTCCACAAATGAGCTAACACAAGTCCCCATACCGTTGAATTTCGAATAGACTCTATTCAAGGTGTCGAAAAAACTTTTGTAATTATGGATAAGGTAAGGAATTCCCGACAATTGGACACCAATATATTGTGGATTCGATAAAAAGGAAAAATTACAAATGCAGTCTTATTGTGCACACTGGAATTCGGAGGCTGTAAATTGTCAGACGACATACAGCGCACATGGTGAAAGCTGTACTTTTTACTATCTGAGCAAATGAAAAATCCCTGTAAACATAGACATATCAAATATTTGCACACAATTTGATACCCATTTTGAAAATATTTCTTTTACTGGAAAAAAGTCATAAACAAGTGAAATATGACTGATTTCCCAGTTTAGGGCCGCATGACAATTTCCACAAATGAGCTAACACAAGTCCCCATACCGTTGAATTTCGAATCGACTCTATTCAAGGTGTCGAAAAAACATTTGTAATTATGGATAAGGTAAGAAATTCCCGACAATTGGACGACAATATATTGTGGATTCGATAAAAAGGAAAAATTACAAATGCAGTCTTATTGTGCACACTGGAATTCGGACGCTGTAAATTGTCAGACGACATACCGCGCACATGGTGAAAGCTGTACTTTTTACTATCTGAGCAAATGAAAAATCCCTGTAAACATAGACAAATCAAATAATTTCACACAATTTGATACCCATTTTGAAAATATTTCTTTTACTGGAAAAATTTATAAACAAGTGAAATATCACTGATTTCCCAGTTTAGGGCCGCATGACAATTTCCGCAAATGAGCTAACACAAGTCCCCATACCGTTGAATTTCGACTCGACTCTAATCAAGGTGTCGAAAAAACTTTTGTAGTTATGGATAAGGCAAGAAATTCCCGACAATTTGACACGAATATATTGTGGATTCGATAAAAGGGAAAAATTACAAATGCGGTCTTATTGTGCACACTGGAATTCGGACGCTGTAAATTGTCAGACGACATACCGCGCACATAGTGAAAGCTGTACTTTTTACTATCTGAGCAAAAGAAAAATCCCTGTATACATAGACGAATCAAATAATTGCAAACAATTTGATACACATTTTGAAAATATTTCTTTTACTGGAAAAAAGTTATAAAAAAGTGAATTATTACTGATTACCCAGTTTAGGTCCGCATGAAAATTTCCGCAAATTAGCTAACAATAGTCCCCATACCGTTGAATTTTGCCTCGACTCTATTCAAGGTGTCGAACAAACTTTTGTAATCATGGATAAGGCAAGAAATATTCGACAATTTGACACCAATATTTTGTGGATTCTAAAAAAAGGACAAATTACAAATGCAGTCTTATTGTGCACACTGGAATTCGGACGCTGTATATTGTCAGACGACATACCGCGCACACGGTGAAAGCTGTACTTTTTACTATCTGAGCAAAAGAAAAATCCCTGTATACATAGACGAATCAAATAATTGCACACAATTTGATACTCATTTTGAAAATATTTCTTTTACTGGAAAAAAGTTATAAAAAACTGAATTATGACTGATTACCCAGTTTAGGTCCGCATGAAAATTTCTGCAAATGAGCTAACACTAGTCCCCATACCGTTGAATTTTGCCTCGGCTCTATTTAAGGTGTCGAAAAAACTTTTGTAATTATGGATAAGGTAAGGAATTCCCGACAATTGGACACCAATATATTGTGGATTCGATAAAAAGGAAAAATTACAAATGCAGTCTTATTGTGCACACTGGAATTCGGACGCTGTAAATTGTCACACGACATACCGCGCACATGGTGAAAGCTGTACTTTTTACTATCTAAGCAAAAGAAAAATCCCTGTAGACATTAACAAATCAAATAATTGCACAGAATTTGATACCCATTTTGAAAATATTTCTTTTACTGGAAAAAAGTTATAAAAAAGTGAATTATAACTGATTACCCAGTTTTGGTCCGCATGAAAATTTCCGCAAATGAGCTAACACTAGTCCCCATACCGTTGAATTTCTACCAAACTCTAATCAAGTTTTCGAAAAAACTTTTGTAATTATGGATAAGGCAAGAAATTCCTGACAATTGGACAGCAATATTTTGTGGATTCTCTAAAAAGGAAAAAGTACAAATGCATTCTTATTGTGCACACTGGAATTCGGTCGCTGTAAATTGTCAGACGTCATGCCGGGCACATGGTGAAAGCTGTACTTTTTACTATCAGAGCAAATGAAAAATCCCTGTAAACATAGACAAATCAAATAATTTCACACAATGTGATACCCATTTTGAAAATATTTCTTTTACTGGAAAAAAGTTATAAAAAAGTGAATTATGACTGATTACCCAGTTTAGGTCCGCATGAAAATTTCCGCAAATGAGCTAACACTAGTCCCCATACATTTGAATTTTGCCTCGACTCTATTCAAGGTGTCGAACAAACTTTTGTAATTATGGATAAGGCAAGAAATTCACGAAAATTTGACACCAATATTTTGTGGATTCTATAAAAAGGAAAAATTACAAATGCAGTCTTATTGTGCACACTGGAATTCGGACGTTGTAAATTGTCAGACGACATACCGCGCACATGGTGAAAGCTGTACTTTTTACGATCTGAGCAAATGAAAAATCCCTGTAAACATAGACAAATCAAATAATTGCACACAATTTGATACCCATTTTGAAAATATTTCTTTTACTGGAAAAAGTTATAAACAAGTGAAATATCCCTGATTTCCCAGTTTAGGGCCGCATGACAATTTCCGCAAATGAGCTAACACAAATCCCCATACCGTTGAATTTCGACTCGACTCTAATCAAGGTGTCGAAAAGCTTTTGTAATTATGGATAAGGCAAGAAATTCCCGACAATTTGACACCAATATATTGTGGATTCGATAAAAAGGAAAAAATACAAATGCGGTCTTATTGTGCACACTGGAATTCGGACGCTGTAAATTGTCAGACGACATACCGCGCACATGGTGAAAGCTGTACTTTTTACTATCTGAGCAAAAGAAAAATCCCTGTATACATCGACGAATCAAATAATTGCACACAATTTGATACCCATTTTGAAAATATTTCTTTTACTGGAAAAAATTTATAAAAAATGAATTATGACTGATTACCCAGTTTAGGTCCGCATGACAATTTTCGCAAATGAGCTAACACTACTCCCCATACCGTTGAATTTTGCCTCGACTCTATTCAAGGAGTCGAACAAACTTTTCTAATTATGGATCAGGCAACAAATTCCCGACAATTTGACACCAATATTGTGTGGATTCTATAAAATGGAAAAATTACAAATGCAGTCTTATGGTGCACACTGGAATTCGGACGCTGTAAATTGTCAGACGTGATGCCGCGCACATGGTGAAAGCTGTACTTTTTACTATCTGAGCAAATGAAAAATCCCTGTAAACATAGACATATCAAATAATTGCACACAATTTGATACCCATTTTGAAAATATTTCTTTTACTGGAAAAAAGTTATAAAAACGTGAATTATGACTGATTACCCAGTTTAGGGCCGCATGACAATATCCGCAAATGAGCTAACACTAGTCCCCATACCGTTGAATTTTGCCTCGACTCTATTCAACGTGTCGAACAAACTTTTGTAATTATGGATAAGGCAAGAAATTCCCGAAAATTTGACACCAATATTTTGTGGAATCTATAAAAAGGAAAAAGTAGAAATGAATTCTTATTGTGCACACTGGTATTCGGACGCTGTAAATTGTCAAACGACATACCGCGCACATGGTGAAAGGTGTACTTTTTACTATCTGAGCAAATGAAAGATCCCTGTAAACATATACAAATCAAATAATTGCACACAATTTGATACCCATTTTGAAAATATTTCTTTTACTGGAAAAAAGTTATAAACATGTGAAATATCACTGATTTCCCAGTTTAGGGCCGCATGACAATTTCCCGAATGAGCTAACACTAGTCCCCATACCGTTGAATTTTGCCTCGACTGTATTCAAGGTGTCGAACAAACTTTTGTAATTATGGAAAAGGCAAGAAATTCCCGACAATTTGAAACCAATATTTTGTGGATTCTATAAAAAGGAAAAAGTAGAAATGCAGTCTTATTGTGCACACTGGAATTCGGACGCTGTAAATTGTCAGACGACATACCGCGCACATGGTGAAAGCTGTACTTTTTACTATCTGAGCAAATGAAAACTCCCTGTATACATAGACAAATCAAATAATTGCACACAATTTGATAACCATTTTTAAAATATTTCTTTTACTGGAAAAAAGTTATAAAATTGAATTATGACTGATTACCCAGTTTAGGTCCGCATGAAAATTTCCGCAAATGAGCTAACACTAGTCCACATACCGTTGAATTTTGCCTCGACTCTATTCAAGGTGTCGAAAAAACTTTTGTAATTATGGATAAGGCAAGAGATTCCCAACAATTGGACAGCAATGTTTTGTGGATTCTATAAAAAGGAAAAATTACAAATGCATTCTTATTGTTCACACTGGAATTCGGACGCTGTATATTGTCAGACGACATACCGCGCACATGCTGAAAGCTGTACTTTTTACTATCTGAGCAAAAGAAAAATCCCTGTATATATAGACAAATCAAATTATTGCACACAATTTGATACCCATTTTGAAAATATTTCTTTTACTGGAAAAAAGTTATAAAAAAGTGAAATATCACTGATTACCCAGTTTAGGTCCGCATGAAAATTGCCGCAAATGAGCTAACACTAGTCCCCATACCGTTGAATTTTGCCTCGACTCTATTCAAGGTGTCGAACAAACTTTTGTAATTATGGAAAAGGCAAGAAATTCCCGACAATTTGACACCAATATTTTGTGGATTCTATAAAAAGGAAAAATAGAAATGCAGTCTTATTGTGCATACTGGAATTCGGACGCTGTAAATTGTCAGACGTCATGCCGCGCACATGATGAAAGCTGTACTTTTTACAATCTGCGCAAATGAAAAATCCCTGCAAACATAGACAAATCAAATAATTTCACACAATTTGATACCCATTTTGAAAATATTTCTTTTACTGGAAAAAAGTTATAAACAAGTGAAATATCACTGATTTCCCAGTTTAGGGCCGCATGACAATTTCCGCAAATGAGCTAACACAAGTCCCCATACCGTTGAATTTCGACTCGACTCTAATCAAGGTGTCGAAAAAACTTTTGTAATTATGGATAAGGCAAGAAATACTCGACAATTTGACACCAATATATTGTGGATTCGATAAAAAGGAAAAATTACAAATTCAGTCTTATTGTGCACACTGGAATTCGGACGCTGTAAATTGTCAGACGACATACCGCGCACATGGTGAAAGCTGTACTTTTTTACTATCTGGGCAAAAGAAAATTCCCTGTATACATAGACAAATCAAATAATTGCACACAATTTGATACCCATTTTGAAAATATTTCTTTTACTGGAAAAAAGTTATAAAAAAGTGAATTATGACTGATTACCCAGTTTAGGTCCGCATGAAAATTTCCGCAAATGAGCTAACACAAGTCCCCATACCGTTGAAGTTTGCCTCGACTCTATTCAAGGTGTCGAAAAAACTTTTGTAATTATGGATAAGGCAAGTAATTCTCGACAATTGGACAGCAATATTTTATGGATTCTATAAAAAGGAAAAATTACAAATGCATTCATATTGTTCACACTGGAATTAGGACGCTGTATATTGTCAGACGACATACCGCGCACATGGTGAAAGCTGTACTTTTTACTATCTGAGCAAAAGAAAAATCCCTGTATACATAGACAAATCAAATAATTGCACACAATTTGATAACCATTTTGAAAATATTTCTTTTACTGGAAAAAAGTTATAAAAAAGTGAATTATGACTGATTACCCAGTTTAGGTCCGCATGAAAATTTCCGCAAATGAGCTAACACTAGTCCCCATACCGTTGAATTTTGCCTCGACTCTATTCAAGGTGTCGAAAAAACTTTTGTAATTATGGATAAGGTAAGGAATTCCCGACAATTGGACACCAATATTGTGTGGATTCTATAAAATGGAAAAATTACAAATGCAGTCTTATGGTGCACACTGGAATTCGGACGCTGTAAATTGTCAGACGTGATGCCGCGCACATGGTGAAAGCTGTACTTTTTACTATCTGAGCAAATGAAAAATCCCTGTAAACATAGACATATCAAATAATTGCACACAATTTCATACCCATTTTGAAAATATTTCTTTTACTGGAAAAAAGTTATAAAAACGTGAATTATGACTGATTACCCAGTTTAGGGCCGCATGACAATATCCGCAAATGAGCTAACACTAGTCCCCATACCGTTGAATTTTGCCTCGACTCTATTCAACGTGTCGAACAAACTTTTGTAATTATGGATAAGGCAAGAAATTCCCGAAAATTTGACACCAATATTTTGTGGATTCTATAAAAAGGAAAAAGTAGAAATGAATTCTTATTGTGCACACTGGTATTCGGACGCTGTAAATTGTCAAACGACATACCGCGCACATGGTGAAAGGTGTACTTTTTACTATCTGAGCAAATGCAAAATCCCTGTAAACATATACAAATCAAATAATTGCACACAATTTGATACCCATTTTGAAAATATTTCTTTTACTGGAAAAAAGTTATAAACATGTGAAATATCACTGATTTCCCAGTTTAGGGCCGCATGACAATTTCCCGAATGAGCTAACACTAGTCCCCATACCGTTGAATTTTGCCTCGACTGTATTCAAGGTGTCGAACAAACTTTTGTAATTATGGAAAAGGCAAGAAATTCCCGACAATTTGACACCAATATTTTGTGGATTCTATAAAAAGGAAAAAGTAGAAATGCAGTCTTATTGTGCACACTGGAATTCGGACGCTGTAAATTGTCAGACGACATACCGCGCACATGGTGAAAGCTGTACTTTTTACTATCTGAGCAAAAGAAAAATCCCTGTATACATAGACAAATCAAATAATTGCACACAATTTGATACCCATTTTGAAAATATTTCTTTTACTGGAAAAAAGTTATAAAAAAGTGAATTATGACTGATTACCCAGTTTAGGTCCGCATGAAAATTTCCGCAAATGAGCTACCACTAGTCCCCATACCGTTGAATTTTGCCTCGACTCTATTCAAGGTGTCGAAAAAACTTTTGTAATTATGGATAAGGTAAGGAATTCCCGACAATTGGACACCAATATATTGTGGATTCGATAAAAAGGAAAAATTACAAATGCAGTCTTATTGTGCACACTGGAATTCGGACGCTGTATATTGTCAGACGACATATCGCGCACATGGTGAAAGCTGTACTTTTTACTATCTGAGCAAATGAAAGATCCCTGTAAACATAGACATATCAAATAATTGCGCACAATTTGATACCCATTTTGAAAATATTTCTGTTACTGGACAAAAGTTATAAACAAGTGAAATATGACTGATTTCCCAGTTTAGGGCCGCATGACAATTTCCACAAATGAGCTAACACAAGTCCCCATACCGTCGAATTTCGAATCGACTCTATTCAAGGTGTCGAAAAAACTTTCGTAATTATGGATCAGGCAAGAAATTCCCGACAATTTGACACCAATATTGTGTGGATTCTATAAAATGGAAAAATTACAAATGCAGTCTTATGGTGCACACTGGAATTCGGACGCTGTAAATTGTCAGACGTGATGCCGCGCACATGGTGAAAGCTGTACTTTTTACTATCTGAGCAAATGAAAAATCCCTGTAAACATAGACATATCAAATAATTGCACACAATTTGATACCCATTTTGAAAATATTTCTTTTACTGGAAAAAAGTTATAAAAACGTGAATTATGACTGATTACCCAGTTTAGGGCCGCATGACAATATCCGCAAATGAGCTAACACTAGTCCCCATACCGTTGAATTTTGCCTCGACTCTATTCAACGTGTCGAACAAACTTTTGTAATTATGGATAAGGCAAGAGATTCCCTATAATTTGACACCAATATTTTGTGGATTCTATGAAAAGGAAAAAGTAGAAATGCAGTCTTATTGTGCACACTGGAATTCGGTCGCTGTAAATTGTCAAACGACATACCGCGCACATGGTGAAAGGTGTACTTTTTACTATCTGAGCAAATGAAAAATCCCTGTAAACATAGACAAATCAAATAATTGCACACAATTTGATAACCATTTTGAAAATATTTCTTTTACAGGAAAAAAGTTATAAAAAAGTGAATTATGACTGATTACCCAGTTTAGGTCCGCATGAAAATTTCCGCAAATGAGCTAACACTAGTCCCCATACCGTTGAATTTTGCCTCGACTCTATTCAAGGTGTCGAAAAAACTTTTGTAATTATGGATAAGGTAAGGAATTCCCGACAATTGGAAACCAATATATTGTGGATTCGATAAAAAGGAAAAATTACAAATGCAGTCTTATTGTGAACACTGGAATTCGGACGCTGTATATTGTCAGACGACATATCGCGCACATGGTGAAAGCTGTACTTTTTACTATCTGAGCAAATGAAAAATCCCTGTAAACATAGACAAATCAAATAATTGCACACAATTTGATACCCATTTTGAAAATATTTCTTTTACTGGAAAAAAGTTATAAAAAAGTGAATTATGACTGATTACCCAGTTTAGGTCCGCATGAAAATTTCCGCAAATGAGCTGACACTAGTCCCCATACCGTTGAATTTTGCCTCGACTCTATTCAAGGTGTCGAACAAACTTTTGTAATTATGGATAAGGCAAGAAATTGTGGAAAATTTGACACCAATATTTTGTGGATTCTATAAAAAGGAAAAAGTAGAAATGCAGTGTTATTGTGCACACTGGAATTCGGACGCTGTAAATTGTCAGACGTCATGCCGCGCACATGGTGAAAGCTGTACTTTTTTACTATCTGGGCAAAAGAAAAATCCCTGTATACATAGAAAAATCAAATAATTGCACACAATTTGATACCCATTTTGAAAATATTTCTTTTACTGGAAAAAAGTTATAAAAAAGTGAATTATGACTGATTACCCAGTTTAGATCCGCATGAAAATTTCCGCAAATGAGCTAACACTAGTCCCCATACCGTTGAAGTTTGCCTCGACTCTATTCAAGGTGTCGAAAAAACTTTTGTAATTATGCATAAGGCAAGAAATTCCCGACAATTGGATAGCAATATTTTATGGATTCTATAAAAAGGAAAAATTACAAATGCATTCATATTGTTCACACTGGAATTAGGACGCTGTATATTGTCAGACGACATACCGCGCACATGGTGAAAGCTGTACTTTTTACTATCTGAGCAAAAGAAAAATCCCTGTATACATAGACAAATCAAATAATTGCACACAATTTGATAACCATTTTGAAAATATTTCTATTACTGGAAAAAAGTTATAAAAAAGTGAATTATGACTGATTACCCAGTTTAGGTCCGCATGAAAATTTCCGCAAATGAGCTAACACTAGTCCCCATACCGTTGAATTTTGCCTCGACTCTATTCAAGGTGTCGAAAAAACTTTTGTAATTATGGATAAGGTAAGGAATTCCCGACAATTGGACACCAATATATTGTGGATTCGATAAAAAGGAAAAATTACAAATGCAGTCTTATTGTGCACACTGGTTTTCGGACGCTGTAAATTGTCAGACGACATACCGCGCACATGGTGAAAGCTGTACTTTTTACTATCTGAGCAAATGAAAAATCCCTGTAAACATAGACAAATCAAATAATTGCACACAATTTGATACCCATTTTGAAAATATTTCTTTTACTGGAAAAAAGTTATAAAAAAGTGAATTATGACAGATTACCCAGTTTAGGTCCGCATGAAAATTTCCGCAAATGAGCTAACACTAGTCCCCATACCGTTGAATTTTCCCTCGACTCTATTCAAGGTGTCGTACAAATTTTTGTAATTATGGATAAGGCAAGAGATTCCCGATAATTTGACACCAATATTTTGTGGATTCTATAAAAAGGAAAAAAGTAGAAATGCAGTCTTATTGTGCACACTGGAATTCGGTCGCTGTAAATTGTCAGACGTCATGCCGCGCGCATGGTGAAAGCTGTACTTTTTACTATCTGAGCAAATGAAAAATCCCTGTAAACATGGACATATCAAATAATTGCACACAATTTGATACCCATTTTGAACATATTTCTTTTACTGGAAAAAAGTTATAAACAAGTGAAATATGACTGATTTCCCAGTTTAGGGCCGCATAACAATTTCCACAAATGAGCTAACACAAGTCCCCATACCGTTGAATTTCGACTCGAGTCTAATCAATGTGTCGAAAAAACTTTTGTATTTATGGATAAGGCAAGAAATTCTCGACAATTTGACACCAATATATTGTGGATTCTATAAAAAGGAAAAATTACAAATGCAGTCTTATTGTGCACACTGTAATTCGGACGCTGTAAATTGTCAGACGACATACCGCGCACATGGTGAAAGCTGTACTTTTTACTATCTGAGCAAAAGAAAAATCCCTGTAAACATAGACAAATCAAATAATTTCACACAATTTGATACCCATCTTGAAAATATTTCTTTTACTGGAAAAAAGTTATAAAAAGTGAATTATGACTGGTTACCCAGTTTAGGTCCGCATGAAAATTTCCGCAAATGAGCTAACACTAGTCCGCATACCGTTGAATTTTGCCTCGACTCTATTCAAGGTGTCGAACAAACTTTTTTAATTATGGATAAGGCAAGAAATTCCCGACAATTTGACACCAATATTGTGTGGATTCTATAAAAATGAAAAAGTAGAAATGCAGTCTTATTGTGCACACTGGAATTCGGACGCTGTAAATTATCAGACGTCATGCCGCGCACATGGTGAAAGCTGTACTTTTTACTATCTGAGCAAATGAAAAATCCCTGTAAACATAGACATATCAAATAATTGCACACAATTTGATACCCATTTTGAAAATATTTCTTTTACTGGAAAAAAGTTATAAACAAGTGAAATATGACTGATTTCCCAGTTTAGGGCCGCATGACAATTTCCACAAATGAGCTAACACATGTCCCCATACCGTTTAATTTCGAATCGACTCTATTCAAGGTGTCGAAACAACTTTCGTAATTATGGATAAGGTAAGGAATTCCCGACAATCGGACACCAATATATAGTGGATTCGATAAAAAGAAAAATTACAAATGCAGTCTTATTGTGTACACTGGAATTCGGACGCTGTAAATTGTCAGACGACATACCGCGCACATGGTGAAAGCTGTACTTTTTACTATCTGAGCAAATGAAAAATCCCTGTAAACATATAAAAATCAAATAATTGCACACAATTTGATACCCATTTTGAAAATATTTCTTTTACTGGAAAAAAGTTATAAACATGTGAAATATCACTGATTCCCCAGTTTAGGGCCGCATGACAATTTCCGCAAATGAGCTAACACAAGTCCCCATACCGTTGAATTTCGAATCGACTCTAATCAAGGTGTCGAAAAAACTTTTGTAATTATGGATAAGGCAAGAAATTCGCGAAGATTTGACACCAATATATTGTGGATTCTATAAAAAGGAAAAATTACAAATGCAGTCTTATTGTGCACACTGGAATTCGGACGCTGTAAATTGTCAGACGACATACCGCGCACATAGTGAAAGCTGTACTTTTTACTATCTGACCAAATGAAAAATCCCTGTATACATAGACAAATCAAATAATTGCACACAATTTGATACCCATTTCGAAAATATTTCTTTTACTGGAAAAAAGTTATAAACAAGTGAAATATCACTGATTTCCCAGTTTAGGGCCGCATGACAATTTTCGCAAATGAGCTAACCCAATCCCCATACCGTTGAATTTCGACTCGACTCTAATCAAGGAGTCGAAAAAACTTTTGTAATTATGGATAAGGCAAGAAATTCGCGACAATTTGACAACAATATATTGTGGATTCGATAAAAAGGAAAAATTACAAATGCGGTCTTATTGTGCACACTGGAATTCGGACGCTGTAAATTGTCAGACGACATACCGCGCACATGGTGAAAGCTGTACTTTTTACTATCTGAGCAAAAGAAAAATCCCTGTATACATAGACGAAAAAAATAATTTCACACAATTTGATACCCATTTTCAAAATATTTCTTTTACTGGAAAAATGTTATAAAACAAGTGAAATATCACTGATTTCCCAGTTTAGGGCCGCATGACAATTTCCGCAAATGAGCTAAAACAAGTCCCCATACCGTTAAATTTTGCCTCGACTCTATTCAACGTGTCGAAAAAACTTTTGTAATTATGGATAAGGCAAGAAATTCCCGACAATTTGACACCAATATTTTGTGGATTCTATAAAAAGGAAATAGTAGAAATGCAGTCTTATTGTGCACACTGGAATTCGGACGCTGTAAATTGTCAGACGTCATGCCGCGCACATGGTGAAAGCTGTACTTTTTACTATCTGAGCAAATGAAAAATCCCTGTAAACATAGACATATCAAATAATTGCACACAATTTGATAACGATTTTGAAAATATTTCTTTTACTGGAAAAATGTTATAAACAAGTGAAATATGACTGATTTCCCAGTTTAAGGCCGCATGACAATTTCCACAAATGAGCTAACACAAATCCCCATACCGTTGAATTTCGAATCGACTCTATTCAAGGTGTCGAAAAAACTTTTGTAATTATGGATAAGTTAAGACATTCCCGACAATTGGAGAGACATATTTTGTGGATTCTATGAAAAGGAAAAATTACAAATGCAGTCTTATTGTGCACCCTAGAATCCGGACGCTGTAAATTGTCAGACGACATACCGCGCTCATGTTGAAAACTGTACTTTTTACTATCTGACCAAACGAAAAATCCCTCTAAATATAGTCAAATCAAATAATTGCACACAATTTGATACCCATTTTGAAAATATTTCTTATACTGGAAAAAAGTTATGAACAAGTGAAATATGACTGAATTCCCAGTTTAGGGCCGCATGACAATTTCCGCAAATGAGCTAACACTAGTCCCCATACCGTTGAATTTCGACTCGACTCTATTCAAGGTGTCGATAAAACTTTTGTAATTATGGATAAGTTAAGACATTCCCGAAAGTTGGAGAGACATATTTTGTGGATTCGATAAAAAGGAAAAATTAGAAATACAGTCTTATTGTGCACACTGGAATTCGGACGCTGAAAATTGTCAGACGACATACCGCGCACATGGTGAAAGCTGTACTTTTTACTATCTGAGCAAAAGAAAAATCCCTGTATACATAGACAAATCAAATAATTGCACACAATTTGATACCCATTTTGAAAATATTTCTTTTACTGGAAAAAAGTTATAAAAAAGTGAATTATGACTGATTACCCAGTTTAGGTCCGGATGACAATTTCCGGAAATGAGCTAACACTAGTCCCCATACCGTTGAATTTTGCGTCGACTCTATTCAAGGTGTCGAACAAATTTTTGTAATTATGGATAAGGCAAGAGATTACCGACAATTTGACACCAATATTTTGTGGATTCTATAAAAAGGAAAAAGTAGAAATGCAGTCTTATTGTGCACACTGGAATTCGGTCGCTGTAAATTGTCAGACGGCAAGACGCGCACATGGTGAAAGCTGAACTTTTTACTATCTGAGCAAATGAAAAATCCCTGTAAACATAGACATATCAAATAATTTCACAGAATTTAATACCCATTTTGAACATATTTCTTTTACTGGAAAAAAGTTATAAAAAAGTGAATTATGACTGATTACCCAGTTTAGGTCCGCATGAAAATTTCCGCAAATGAGCTAACACTAGTCCCCATACCGTTGAATTTTGCCTCGACTCTATTCAAGGTGTCGAACAAACTTTTGTAATTATGGATAAGGCAAGAAATTCACGACAATTTGATACCAATATTTTGTGGATTCTATAAAAAGGAAAAAGTAGAAATGCAGTCTTATTGTGCAAACTGGAATTCGGACGCTGTATATTGTCTGACGACATACCGCGCACATGGTGAAAGCTGTACTTTTTACTATCTGAGCAAATCAAAAAACCCTGTAAACATAGACATATTAAATAATTGCACACAATTTGATTCCCATTTTGAAAATATTTCTTTTACTGGAAAACAGTTATAAACAAGTGAAATATGACTGATTTCCCAGTTTAGGGCCGCATGACAATTTCCACAAATGTGCTAACACAAGTCCCCATACCGTTGAATTTCGCCTGGACTCTATTCAAGGTGTCGATAAAACTTTTGTAATTATGGATAAGGCAAGAAATTCCCGACAATTGGACAGCAATATTTTGTGGATTCTATAAAAAGGAAAAATTACAAAAGCATTCTTATTGTTCACACTGGAATTCGGACGCTGTATATTGTCTGACGTCATACCGCGCACATTTTGAAAGCTGTATTTTTTACTATCTGAGCAAAAGAAAAATACCTGTATACATAGACCAATCAAATAATTGCACACAATTTGATACCCATTTTGAAAATATTTCTTTTACTGGAAAAAAGTTATAAAAAAGTGAATTATGACTGATTACCCAGTTCAGGTCCGCATGAAAATTTCCGCAAATGAGCTAACACTAGTCCCCATACCGTTGAATTTTGCCTCGACTCTATTCAAGGTGTCGAACAAACTTTTGTAATTATGGATAAGGCAAGAAATTCCCGCCAAATTGACACCAATATTTTGTGGATTCTATAAAAAGGAAAAATTACAAATGCAGTCTTATTGTGCACACTGGAATTCGGACGCTGTAAATTGTCAGACGACATACCGCGCACATGGTGAAAGCTGTACTTCTTACTATCTGAGCAAATGAAAAATCCCTGTAAACATAGATAAATCAAATCATTTCACACAATTTGATACCCATTTTGAAAATATTTCTTTTACTGGAAAAAAGTTATAAACAAGTGAAATATCACTGATTTCCCAGTTTAGGGCCGCATGACAATTTCCGCAAATGCGCTAACACAAGTCCCCATACCGTTAAATTTCGCCTCGACTCTATTCAACGTGTCGAAAAAACTTTTGTAATTATGGATAAGGCAAGAAATTCCCGACAATTTGACACCAATATTTTGTGGATTCTCTAAAAAGGAAAAAGTAGAAATGCATTCTTATTGTGCACACTGGAATTCGGACGCTATAAATTGTCAGACGTCATGCCGCGCACATGGTGAAATCTGTACTTTTTACTGTCTGAGCAAATGAAAAATCCCTCTAAACATAGACATATCAAATAATTGCACACAATTTGATACCCATTTTGAAAATATTTCTTTTACTGGAAAAAAGTTATAAAAACGTGAATTATGACTGATTACCCAGTTTAGGTCCGCATGAAAATTTCCGCAAATGAGCTAACACTAGTCCCCATACCGTTGAATTTTGCCTCGACTCTATTCAAGGTGTCGAACAAACTTTTGTAATTATGGATAAGGCACGAAATTCCCGACAATTTGACACCAATATTTTGTGGATTTTATAAAAAGGAAAAATTACAAATGCAGTCTTATTGTGCATACTGGAATTCGGCACTGTAAGTTGTCAGACGTCATGCCGCGCACATGGTGAAAGCTGTACTTTTTATTATCTGAGCAAATGAAAAATTCCTGTAAACATAGACATATCAAATAATTGCAAACAATTTGATACCCATTTTGAAAATATTTCTTTTACTGGAAAAAAGTTATAAACAAGTGAAATATGACTGATTTCCCAGTTTAGGGCTGCATGAAAATTTCCACAAATGAGCTAACACAAGTCCCCATACCGTTGAATTTCGAATCGAGTCTATTCAAGGTGTCGAACAAACTTTTGTAATTATGGATAAGGCAAGAAATTCCCGACATTTGGACAGCAATATTTTGTGGATTCTATAAAAAGGAAAAATTACAAATGCATTCTTATTGTTGACATTGGAATTCGGACGCTGTATATTGTCAGACGACATACCGCGCACATGGTGAAAGCTGTAATTTTTTACTATCTGAGCAAAAGAAAAATCCCTGTATACATAGACAAATCAAATAATTGCACAGAATTTGATGCCCATTTTGAAAATATTTCTTTTACTGGAAAAAAGTTATAAAAAAGTGAATTATGACTCATTACCCAGTTTAAGTCCGCATGAAAATTTCACAAATGAGCTAACACTAGTCCCCATACCGTTGAATTTTGCCTCGACTCTATTCAAGGTGTCGAACAAACTTTTGTAATTATGGATAAGGCACGAAATTCGCGACAATTTGACACCAATATTTTGTGGATTCTATAAAAAGGAAAAATTACAAATGCAGTCTTATTGTGCACACTGGAATTGGGACGCTGTAAATTGTCAGACGACATACCGCGCACATATTGAAAGCTGTACTTTTTACTATCTGACAAAATGAAACATCCCTGTAAACATAGATAAATCAAATCATTTCACACAATTTGATACCCATTTTGAAAATATTTCTTTTACTGGAAAAATTTATAAACAAGTGAAATATGACTGATTTCCCAGTTTAGGGCCGCATGACAATTTCCACAAATGAGCTGACACAAGTCCCCATACCGTTGAATTTCGAATCGACTCTATTCAAGGTGTCGAAATAACTTTTGTAATTATGGATAAGTTAAGGAATTCCCGTCAATTGGACACCAATATATTGTGGATTCGATAAAAAGGAAAAATTACAAATGCATTCTTATTGTTCACACTGGAATTCGGAAGCTGTAAATTGTCAGACGACATACCGCGCACATGGTGAAAGCTGTACTTTTTACTATCTGAGCAAATGAAAAATCCCTGTAAACATAGACAAATCAAATAATTGCACACAATTTGATACCCATTTGGAAAATATTTCTGTTACTGGAAAAAAGTTATAAACAAGTGAAATATCACTGATTTCCCAGTTTAGGGCCGCATGACAATTTCCGCAAATGAGCTAACACAAGTCCCCATACCGTTGAATTTCGACTCGACTCTAATCAAGGTGTCGAAAAAACTTTTGTAATTATGGATAAGGCAAGAAATTCTCGACAATTTGAAACCAATATATTGTGGATTCGATAAAAAGGAAAAATTACAAATGCGGTCTTATTATTCACACTGGAATTCGGACGCTGTAAATTGTCAGACGACATACCGCGCACATGGTGAAAGCTGTACTTTTTACTATCTGAGCAAAAGAAAAATCCCTGTATACATAGACAAATCAAATAATTGCACACAATTTGATACCCATTTTCAAAATATTTCTTTTACTGGAAAAAAGTTATAAAAAAGTGAATTATGACTGATTAGCCAGTTTAGGTCCGCATGAATATTTCCGCAAATGAGCTAACACTAGTCCCCATACCATTGAATTTTGCCTCAACTCTATTCAAGGTGTCGAACAAACTTTTGTAATTATGGGTAAGGCACGAAATTCTCGACAATTGGACACCAATATTTTGTGGATTCTATAAAAAGGAAAAAGTAGAAATGCAGTCTTATTGTGCACACTGGAATTCGGACGCTGTAAATTGTCAGACGTCATGCCGCGCACATGGTGAAAGCTGTACTTTTGACTATCTGAGCAAATGAAAAATCCCTGTAAACATAGACATATCAAATAATTGCTCACAATTTGATACCCATTTTGAAAATATTTCTTTTACTGGAAAAAAGTTATAAACATGTGAAATATCACTGAATTCCCAGTTTAGGGCCGCATGACAATTTCCGCAAATGAGCTAACACAAGTCCCCATACCGTTGAATTTCGACTCGACTCTAATCAAGGTGTCGAAAAAACTTTTGTAATTATGTATAAGGCAAGAAATTCCCCACAATTGGACCGCAATATTTTTGGATTCTATAAAAAGGAAAAATTACAAATGCATTCTTATTGTGCACACTGGAATTCGGACGCTGTATATTGTCAGACGACATACCGCGCACATAGTGAAAGCTGTACTTTTTACTATCTGACCAAATGAAACATCCCTGCAAACATAGATAAATCAAATAATTTCACACAATTTGATACCCATTTTGAAAATATTTCCTTTACTGGAAAATAGTTATAAACAAGTGAATTATCACTGATTTCCCAGTTTAGGGCCGCATGACAATTTCCGCAAATCAGCTAACACTAGTCCACATACCGTTAAATTTCGCCTCGACTCTATTCAACGTGTCGAAAAAACCTTTGTAATTATGGATAAGGCAAGAAATCCGCGACAATTGACACAAATATTTTGTGGATTCTATAAAAAGGAAAAAGTAGAAATGCAGTCTTATTGTGCACACTGGAATTCGGACGCTGTAAATTGTCAGACGTCATGCCGCGCACATGGTGAAAGCTGTACTATCTGAGCAAATGAAAAATCCCTGTAAACATAGACATATCAAATAATTGCACACAATTTGATACCCATTTTGAAAATATTTCTTTTACTGGAAAAAAGTTATAAACAAGTGAAATATGACTGATTTCCCAGTTTAGGGCCGCATGACAATTTCCACAAATGAGCTAACACAAGTCCCCATACCGTTGAATTTCGAATCGACTCTATTCAAGGTGTCGAAAAAACTTTTGTAATTATGGATAAGGTAAGGAATTCCCGACAATTGGACAGCAATATTTTGTGGATTCTATAAAAAGGAAAAATTACAAATGCATTCTTATTGTTCACACTGGAATTCGGACGCTGTATATTGTCAGACGACATACCGCGCACATGGTGAAAGCTGTACTTTTTACTATCTGAGGAAATGAAAAAATCCCTGTAAACATAGACATATCAAATAATTGTACACAATTTGATACCCATTTTGAAAATATTTCTTTTACTGGAAAAAAGTTATAAAAAAGTGAATTATGACTGATTGCCCAGTTTAGGTCCGCATGAAAATTTCCGCAAATGAGCTAACGCTAGTCCCCATACCGTTGAATTTTGCCTCGACTCTATTCAAGGTGTCGAACAAACTTTTGTAATTATGGTTAAGGCAAGAAATTCTCGACAATTTGACACCAATATTTTGTGGATTCTATAAAAAGGAAAAATTACAAATGCAGTCTTATTGTGCACACTGGAATTCGGACGCTGTAAATTGTCAGACGACATACCGCGCACATAGTGAAAGCTGTACTTTTTACTATCTGACCAAACGAAACATCCCTGTAAACATAGATAAATCAAATAATTTCACACAATTTGATACCCATTTTGAAAATATTTCTTTTACTGGAAAAAAGTTATAAACAGGTGAAATATCACTGATTTCCAAGTTTAGGGCCGCATGACAATTTCCACAAATGAGCTAACACAAGTCCCCATACCGTTAAATTTCGACCCGACTCTAATCAAGGTGTCGAAAAAACTTTTGTAATTATGGATAAGGTAAGAAATTCGCGACAATTGGACAGCAATATTTTGTGGATTCTATAAAAAGGAAAAATTACAAAGGCATTCTTATTGTTCACACTGGAATGCGGACGCTGTATATTGTCAGACGACATACCGCGCACATGGTGAAAGCTGTACTTTTTACTATCTGAGCAAAGAAAAATCCCTGTATACATAGACAAATCAAATAATTGCACACAATTTGATACCCATTTTGAAAATATTTCTTTTACTGGAAAAAAGTTATAAACATGTGAAATATGACTGATTTCCCAGTTTAGGGCCGCATGACAATTTCCACAAATGAGCTAACAGAAGTCCCCATACCGTTGAATTTCGACTCGACTCTAATCAAGGTGTCGAAAAAACATTTGTAATTATGGATAAGGCAAGAAATTCTCGACAATTTAACACCAATATATTGTGGATTAGATAAAAAGGAAAAATTACAAATGCAGTCTTATTGTGCACACTGGAATTCGGACGCTGTAGTTTGTCAGACGACATACCGCGCACATGGTGAAAGCTGTACTTTTTACTATCTGAGCAAATGAAAATTCCCTGTAAACATAGACATATCAAATAATTGCACACAGTTTGATACCCATTTTGAAAATATTTCTTTTACTGGAAAAAAGTTATAAACATGTGAAATATCACTGATTTCCCAGTTTAGGGCCGCATGACAATTTCCGCAAATGAGCTAACACAAGTCCCCATACCGTTGAATTTTGACCCGACTCTAATCAACGTGTCGAAAATCTTTTGTAATTATGGATAAGGCAAGAAATTCCCGACAATTGGACAGCAATATTTTGTGGATTCTATAAAAATGAAAAATTACAAATGCATTCTTTTTGTGCACACTGGAATTCGGACGCTGTAAATTGTCAGACGAAATACCGCGCACATGGTGAAAGCTGTACTTTTTACTATCTGAACAAATGAAAAATCCCTGTAAACATAGACAAATCAAATAATTGCACACAATTTGATACACATTTTGAAAATATTTCTTTTACTGGAAAAAAGTTATAAACATGTGAAATATCACTGATTTCCCAGTTTAGGGCCGCATGACAATTTCCGCAAATGAGCTAACACTAGTCCCCATACCGTTGAATTTTGCCTCGACTCTATTCAATGTGTCGAACAAACTTTTGTAATTATGGATAAGGCAAGAAATTCCCGACAATTAGACACCAATATATTGTGGATTTGATAAAAAGGTAAAATTACAAATGCAGTCTTATTGTGCACACTGGAATTCGGTCGCTGTAAATTGTCAGACGTCATGCCGCGCACATGGTGAAAGCTGTACTTTTTACTATCTGAGCAAATGAAAATACCCTGTAAACATAGATATATCAAATAATTGCACACAATTTGATACCCATTGTGAAAATATTTCTTTTACTGGAAAAAAGTTATAAAAAAGTGAATTATGACTGAATACCCAGTTTAGGTCCGCATGAAAATTTCCGCAAATGAGCTAACACTAGTCCCCATACCGTTGAATTTTGTCTCGACTCTATTCAAAGTGTCGAAAAAACTTTTGTAATTATGGATAAGGCAAGAAATTCCCGACAATTGGACACCAATATTTTGTGGATTCTATAAAAGGGAAAAATTACAAATGCAGTCTTATTGTGCACACTGGAATTCGGACGCTGTAAAGTGTCAGACGACATACCGCGCACATGGTGAAAGCTGTACTTTTTACTATCTGAGCAAAAGAAAAATCCCTGTATAAATAGACAAATCAAATAATTGCACACAATTTGATACCCATTTTGAAAATATTTCTTTTACTGGAAAAAAGTCATAAAGAAGTGAAATATGACTGATTTCCTAGTTTAGGGCCGCATGACAATTTCCACAAATGAGCTAACACAAGTCCCCATACCGTTGAATTTCGACTCGACTCTAATCAAGGTGTCGAAAAAACATTTGTAATTATGGATAAGGCAAGAAATTCTCGACAATTTGACACAAATATATTGTGGATTCGATAAAAAGGAAATATTACAAATGCAGTCTTATTGTGCACACTGGAATTCGGACGCTGTAAAATGTCAGACGACATACCGCGCACATGGTGAAAGCTGTACTTTTTACTATCTGAGCAAATGAAAATTCCCTGTAAACATAGACATATCAAATAATTGCACACAATTTGATACCCATTGTGAAAATATTTCTTTTACTGGAAAAAAGTTATAAAAAAGTGAATTATGACTGAATACCCAGTTTAGGTCCGCATGAAAATTTCCGCAAATGAGCTAACACAAGTCCCCATACCGTTGAATTTTGTCTCGACTCTATTCAAAGTGTCGAAAAAACTTTTGTAATTATGGATAAGGCAAGAAATTCCCGACAATTGGACACCAATATTTTGTGGATTCTATAAAAGGGAAAAATTACAAATGCAGTCTTATTGTGCACACTGGAATTAGGACGCTGTAAAGTGTCAGACGACATACCGCGCACATGGTGAAAGCTGTACTTTTTACTATCTGACTAAAAGAAAAATCCCTGTATAAATAGACAAATCAAATAATTGCACACAATTTGATACCCATTTTGAAAATATTTCTTTTACTGGAAAAAAGTCATAAAGAAGTGAAATATGACTGATTTCCTAGTTTAGGGCCGCATGACAATTTCCACAAATGAGCTAACAGAAGTCCCCATTCCGTTGAATTTCGACTCGACTCTAATCAAGGTGTCGAAAAAACATTTGTAATTATGGATAAGGCAAGAAATTCTCGACAATTTGACACCAATATATTGTGGATTAGATAAAAAGGAAAAATTACAAATGCAGTCTTATTGTGCACACTGGAATTCGGACGCTGTAGATTGTCAGACGACATACCGCGAACATGGTGAAAGCTGTACTTTTTACTATCTGAGCAAATGAAAATTCCCTGTAAACATAGACATATCAAATAATTGCACACAGTTTGATACCCATTTTGAAAATATTTCTTTTACTGGAAAAAAGTTATAAACATGTGAAATATCACTGATTTCCCAGTTGAGGGCCGCATGACAATTTCCGCAAATGAGCTAACACAAGTCCCCATACCGTTGAATTTTGACCCGACTCTAATCAACGTGTCGAAAATCTTTTGTAATTATGGATAAGGCAAGAAATTCCCGACAATTGCACAGCAATATTTTGTGGATTCTATAAAAATGAAAAATTACAAATGCATTCTTTTTGTGCACACTGGAATTCGGACGCTGTAAATTGTCAGATGACATACCGCGCACATGGTGAAAGCTGTACTTTTTACTATCTGAACAAATGAAAAATCCCTGTAAACATAGACAAATCAAATAATTGCACACAATTTGATACCCATTTTGAAAATATTTCTTTTACTGGAAAAAAGTTATAAACATGTGAAATATCACTGATTTCCCAGTTTAGGGCCGCATGACAATTTCCGCAAATGAGCTAACACTAGTCCCCATACCGTTGAATTTCGACTCGACTCTATTCAAGGTGTCGAACAAACTTTTGTAATGATGGATAAGGCAAGAAATTCCCGACAATTAGACACCAATATATTGTGGATTTGATAAAAAGGTAAAATTACAAATGCAGTCTTATTGTGCACACTGGAATTCGGTCGCTGTAAATTGTCAGACGTCATGCCGCGCACATGGTGAAAGCTGTACTTTTTACTATCTGAGCAAATGAAAATTCCCTGTAAACATAGATATATCAAATAATTGCACACAATTTGATACCCATTGTGAAAATATTTCTTTTACTGGAAAAAAGTTATAAACAAGTGAATTATCACTGAATTCCCAGTTTAGGTCCGCATGAAAATTTCCGCAAATGAGCTAACACTAGTCCCCATACCGTTGAATTTTGTCTCGACTCAATTCAAAGTGTCGAAAAAACTTTTGTAATTATGGATAAGGCAAGAAATTCCCGACAATTGGACACCAATATATTGTGGATTTGATAAAAAGGTAAAATTACAAATGCTTTCTTATTGTGCACACTGGAATTCGGACGCTGTAAAATGTCAGACGACATACCGCGCACATGGTGAAAGCTGTACTTTTTACTATCTGAGCAAATGAAAAATCCCTGTAAACATAGACAAATCAAATAATTTCACACAATTTGATACCCATTTTAAAAATATTTCTTTTACTGGAAAAAAGTTATAAACAAGTGAATTATCACTGATTTTCCAGTTTAGGGCCGCATGACAATTTCCGCAAATGAGCTAACACTAGTCCCCATACCGTTGAATTTCGACTCGACTCTAATCAAGGTGTCGAAAAAACATTTGTAATTATGGATAAGGCAAGAAATTCCCGACAATTTGACACCAATATATTGTGGATTTGATAAAAAGGTAAAATTACAAATGCAGTCTTATTGTGCACATTGGAATTCGGTCGCTGTAAATTGTCAGACGTCATGCCGCGCGCATGGTGAAAGCTGTACTTTTTACTATCTGAGCAAATGAAAATTCCCTGTAAACATAGACATATCAAATAATTGCACACAATTTGATAGCCATTTTGAAAATATTTCTTTTACTGGAAAAAAGTTATAAAAAAGTGAATTATGACTGATTACCCAGTTTAGGTCCGCATGAAAATTTCCGCAAATGAGCTAACACTAGTCCCCATACCGTTGAATTTTGCCTCGACTCTATTCAAGGTGTCGAACAAATTTTTGTAATTTTGGATAAGGCAAGAGATTCCCGACAATTTGACACCAATATATTGTGGATTCGATAAAAAGGAAAAATTACAAATGCAGTCTTATTGTGCACACTGGAATTCGGACGCTGTAAATTGTCAGACGACATACCGCGCACATGGTGAAAGCTGTACTTTTTACTATCTGAGCAAATGAAAAATCCCTGTAAACATAGACAAATCAAATAATTTCACACAATTTGATACCCATTTTGAAAATATTTCTTTTCCTGGAAAAAAGTTATAAAAAAGTGAATTATGACAGATTACCCAGTTTAGGTCCGCATGAAAATTTCCGCAAATGCGCTAACACTAGTCCCCAACCGTTGAATTTTGCCTCGACTCTATTCAAGGTGTCGAACAAATTTTTGTAATTATGGATAAGGCAAGAGATTCCCGACAATTTGACACCAATATATTGTGGATTCGATAAAAAGGAAAAATTACAAATGCAGTCTTATTGTGCACACTGGAATTCGGACGCTGTAAAATGTCAGACGACATACCGCGCACATGGTGAAAGCTGTACTTTTTACTATCTGAGCAAATGAAAAATCCCTGTAAACATAGACAAATCAAATAATTTCACATAATTTGATACCCATTTTGAAAATATTTCTTTTACTGGAAAAAAGTTATAAACAAGTGAATTATCACTGAATTCCCAGTTTAGGGCCGCATGACAATTTCCGCAAATGAGCTAACACTAGTCCCCATACCGTTGAATTTCGACTCGACTCTAATCAAGGTGTCGAAAAAACATTTGTAATTATGGATAAGGCAAGAAATTCCCGACAATTTGACACAAATATATTGTGGATTTGATAAAAAGGTAAAATTACAAATGCAGTCTTATTGTGCACACTGGAATTCGGACGCTGTAAAATGTCAGACGACATACCGCGCACATGGTGAAAGCTGTACTTTTTACTATCTGAGCAAATGAAAAATCCCTGTAAACATAGACAAATCAAATAATTTCACACAATTTGATACCCATTTCAAAAATATTTCTTTTACTGGAAAAAAGTTATAAACAAGTGAATTATCACTGATTTTCCAGTTTAGGGCCGCATGACAATTTCCGCAAATGAGCTAACACTAGTCCCCATACCGTTGAATTTCGACTCGACTCTAATCAAGGTGTCGAAAAAACATTTGTAATTATGGATAAGGCAAGAAATTCCCGACAATTTGACACCAATATATTGTGGATTTGATAAAAAGGTAAAATTACAAATGCAGTCTTATTGTGCACATTGGAATTCGGTCGCTGTAAATTGTCAGACGTCATGCCGCGCGCATGGTGAAAGCTGTACTTTTTACTATCTGAGCAAATGAAAATTCCCTGTAAACATAGACATATCAAATAATTGCACACAATTTGATAGCCATTTTGAAAATATTTCTTTTACTGGAAAAAAGTTATAAAAAAGTGAATTATGACTGATTACCCAGTTTAGGTCCGCATGAAAATTTCCGCAAATGAGCTAACACTAGTCCCCATACCGTTGAATTTTGCCTCGACTCTATTCAAGGTGTCGAATAAATTTTTGTAATTTTGGATAAGGCAAGAGATTCCCGACAATTTGACACCAATATATTGTGGATTCGATAAAAAGGAAAAATTACAAATGCAGTCTTATTGTGCACACTGGAATTCGGACGCTGTAAATTGTCAGACGACATACCGCGCACATGGTGAAAGCTGTACTTTTTACTATCTGAGCAAATGAAAAATCCCTGTAAACATAGACAAATCAAATAATTTCACACAATTTGATACCCATTTTGAAAATATTTCTTTTCCTGGAAAAAAGTTATAAAAAAGTGAATTATGACAGATTACCCAGTTTAGGTCCGCATGAAAATTTCCGCAAATGCGCTAACACTAGTCCCCATACCGTTGAATTTTGCCTCGACTCTATTCAAGGTGTCGAACAAATTTTTGTAATTATGGATAAGGCAAGAGATTCCCGACAATTTGACACCAATATATTGTGGATTCGATAAAAAGGAAAAATGACAAATGCAGTCTTATTGTGCACACTGGAATTCGGACGCTGTAAATTGTCAGACGACATACCGCGCACATGGTGAAAGCTGTACTTTTTACTATCTGTGCAAATAAAAAATCCCTGTAAACATAGACATATCAAATAATTGCACACAATTTGATACCCATTTTGAAGATATTTCTTTTACTGGAAAAATTTATAAACAAGTGAAATATCACTGATTTCCCAGTTTAGGGCCGCATGACAATTTACACAAATGAGCTAACAAAAGTCCCCATACCGTTGTATTTCCAATCGACTCTATTCAAGTTGTCGAAAAAACTTTCGTAATTATGGATAAGGTAAGGAATTCCCGACAATTGGACACCAATATATTGTGGATTCGATAAAAAGGAAAAATTACAAATGCAGTCTTATTGTGTACACTGGAATTCGGACGCTGTAAATTGCCAGACGACATACCGTGCACATGGTGAAAGCTGTACTTTTTACTATCTGAGCAAAAGAAAAATCCCTGTATACATAGACAAATCAAATAATTTCACACAATTTGATACCCATTTTGAAAATATTTCTTTTACTGGAAAAAAGTTATAAACAAGTGAAATATCACTGATTTCCCAGTTTAGGGCCGCATGACAATTTCCGCAAATGAGCTAACACAAGTCCCCATACCGTTGAATTTAGACCCGACTCTAATCAAGGTGTCGAAAATCTTTTGTAATTATGGATAAGGCAAGAAATTCCCGACAATTGGACACCAATATTTTGTGGATTCTATAAAAATGAAAAATTACAAATGCATTCTTTTTGTGCACACTGGAATTCGGACGCTGTAAATTGTCAGACGACATACCGCGCACATGGTGAAAGCTGTACTTTTTACTATCTGAGCAAATGAAAAATCCCTGTAAACATAGACAAATCAAATAATTGCACACAATTTGATACCCATTTTGAAAATATTTCTTTTACTGGAAAAAAGTTATAAACATGTGAAATATCACTGATTTCCCAGTTTAGGGCCGCATGACAATTTCCGCAAATGAGCTAACACTAGTCCCCATACCGTTGAATTTTGCCTCGACTCTATTCAAGGTGTCGAACAAACTTTTGTAATTATGGATAAGGCAAGAAATTCTCGACAATTTGACACCAATATTTTGTGGATTCTATAAAAAGGAAAAAGTAGAAATGCAGTCTTATTGTGCACACTGGAATTCGGTCGCTGTAAATTGTCAGACGTCATGCCGCGCACATGGTGAAAGCTGTACTTTTTACTATCTGAGCCAATGAAAAATCCCTGTAAACATAGACATATCAAATAATTGCACACAATTTGATACCCATTTTGAAAATATTTCTTTTACTGGAAAAAAGTTATAAACAAGTGAATTATCACTAATTTCCCAGTTTAGGGCCGCATGACAATTTCCACAAATGACCTAACACAAGTCCCCATACCGTTGTATTTCGAATCGACTCTATTAAAGGTGTCGAAAAAACTTTCGTATTTATGCATAAGTTAAGGAATTCCCGACAATTGGACACCAATATATTGTGGATTCGATAAAAAGGAAAAATTACAAATGCAGTCTTATTGTGCACACTGGAATTCGGACGCTGTAAAATGTCAGATGACATACCGCGCACATGGTGAAAGCTGTACTTTTTACTATCTGAGCAAATGAAAAATCCCTGTAAACATAGACAAATCAAATAATTTCACATAATTTGATACACATTTTGAAAATATTTCTTTTACTGGAAAAAAGTTATAAACAAGTGAATTATCACTGATTTTCCAGTTTAGGGCCGCATGACAATTTCCGCAAATGAGCTAACACTAGTCCCCATACCGTTGAATTTCGACTCGACTCTAATCAAGGTGTCGAAAAAACATTTGTAATTATGGATAAGGCATGAAATTCCCGACAATTTGACACCAATATATTGTGGATTTGATAAAAAGGTAAAATTACAAATGCAGTCTTATTGTGCACACTGGAATTCGGACGCTGTAAAATGTCAGACGACATACCGCGCACATGGTGAAAGCTGTACTTTTTACTATCTGAGCAAATGAAAATTCCCTGTAAACATAGACAAATCAAATAATTGCACACAATTTGATACCCATTTTGAAAATATTTCTTTTACTGGAAAAAAGTTATAAACATGTGAAATATCACTGATTTCCCAGTTTAGGGCCGCATGACAATTTCCGCAAATGAGCTAACACTAGTCCCCATACCGTTGAATTTTGCCTCGACTCTATTCAAGGTGTCGAACAAACTTTTGTAATTATGGATAAGGCAAGAAATTCTCGACAATTTGACACCAATATTTTGTGGATTCTATGAAAAGGAAAAAGTAGAAATGCAGTCTTATTGTGCACACTGGAATTCGGTCGCTGTAAATTGTCAGACGTCATGCCGCGCACATGGTGAAAGCTGTACTTTTTACTATCTGAGCCAATGAAAAATCCCTGTAAACATAGACATATCAAATAATTGCACACAATTTGATACCCATTTTGAAAATATTTCTTTTACTGGAAAAAAGTTATAAACAAGTGAATTATCACTGATTTCCCAGTTTAGGGCCGCATGACAATTTCCACAAATGACCTAACACAAGTCCCCATACCGTTGTATTTCGAATCGACTCTATTAAAGGTGTCGAAAAAACTTTCGTAATTATGCATAAGGTAAGGAATTCCCGACAATTGGACACCAATATTTTGTGGATTCTATAAAAATGAAAAATTACAAATGCTGTCTTATTGTGCACACTGGAATTCGGACGCTGTAAATTGTCAGACGACATACCGCGCACATGGTGAAAGCTGTACTTTTTACTATCTGAGCAAATGAAAAATCCCTGAAAACATAGACAAATCAAATAATTGCACACAATTTGATACCCATTTTGAAAATATTTCTTTTACTGGAAAAAAGTTATAAACATGTGAAATATCACTGATTTCCCAGTTTAGGGCCGCATGACAATTTCCGCAAATGAGCTAACACTAGTCCCCATACCGTTGAATTTTGCCTCGACTCTATTCGAGGTGTCGAACAAACATTTGTAATTATGGATAAGGCAAGAAATTCTCGACAATTTGACACCAATATTTTGTGGATTCTATAAAAAGGAAAAAGTAGAAATGCAGTCTTATTGTGCACACTGGAATTCGGTCGCTGTAAATTGTCAGACGTCATGCCGCGCACATGGTGAAAGCTGTACTTTTTACTATCTGAGCCAATGAAAAATCCCTGTAAACATAGACATATCAAATAATTGCACACAATTTGATACCCATTTTGAAAATATTTCTTTTACTGGAAAAAAGTTATAAACAAGTGAATTATCACTAATTTCCCAGTTTAGGGCCGCATGACAATTTCCACAAATGACCTAACACAAGTCCCCATACCGTTGTATTTCGAATCGACTCTATTAAAGGTGTCGAAAAAACTTTCGTAATTATGCATAAGTTAAGGAATTCCCGACAATTGGACACCAATATATTGTGGATTCGATAAAAAGGAAAAATTACAAATTCAGTCTTATTGTGCACACTGGAATTCGGACGCTGTAAAATGTCAGATGACATACCGCGCACATGGTGAAAGCTGTACTTTTTACTATCTGAGCAAATGAAAAATCCCTGTAAACATAGACAAATCAAATAATTTCACATAATTTGATACCCATTTTGAAAATATTTCTTTTACTGGAAAAAAGTTATAAACAAGTGAATTATCACTGATTTTCCAGTTTAGGGCCGCATGACAATTTCCGCAAATGAGCTAACACTAGTCCCCATACCGTTGAATTTCGACTCGACTCTAATCAAGGTGTCGAAAAAACATTTGTAATTATGGATAAGGCAAGAAATTCCCGACAATTTGACACCAATATATTGTGGATTTGATAAAAAGGTAAAATTACAAATGCAGTCTTATTGTGCACACTGGAATTCGGACGCTGTAAAATGTCAGACGACATACCGCGCACATGGTGAAAGCTGTACTTTTTACTATCTGAGCAAATGAAAAATCCCTGTAAACATAGACAAATCAAATAATTTCACACAATTTGATACCCATTTTAAAAATATTTCTTTTACTGGAAAAAAGTTATAAACAAGTGAATTGTCACTGATTTTCCAGTTTAGGGCCGCATGACAATTTCCGCAAATGAGCTAACACTAGTCCCCATACCGTTGAATTTCGACTCGACTCTAATCAAGGTGTCGAAAAAACATTTGTAATTATGGATAAGCCAAAAAATTCCCGACAATTTGACACCAATATATTGTGGATTTGATAAAAAGGTAAAATTACAAATGCAGTCTTATTGTGCACATTGGAATTCGGTCGCTGTAAATTGTCAGACGTCATGCCGCGCGCATGGTGAAAGCTGTACTTTTTACTATCTGAGCAAATGAAAAATCCCTGTAAACATAGACATATCAAATAATTGCACACAATTTGATACCCATTTTGAAAATATTTCTTTTACTGGAAAAAAGTTATAAACAAGTGAATTATCACTGATTTCCCAGTTTAGGGCCGCATGACAATTTCCACAAATGACCTAACACAAGTCCCCATACCGTTGTATTTCGAATCGACTCTATTAAAGGTGTCGAAAAAACTTTCGTAATTATGCATAAGGTAAGGAATTCCCGACAATTGGACACCAATATTTTGTGGATTCTATAAAAATGAAAAATTACAAATGCAGTCTTATTGTGCACACTGGAATTCGGACGCTGTAAATTGTCAGACGACATACCGCGCACATGGTGAAAGCTGTACTTTTTACTATCTGAGCAAATGAAAAATCCCTGTAAACATAGACAAATCAAATAATTGCACACAATTTGATCCCCATTTTGAAAATATTTCTTTTACTGGAAAAAAGTTATAAACATGTGAAATATCACTGATTTCCCAGTTTAGGGCCGCATGACAATTTCCGCAAATGAGCTAACACTAGTCCCCATACCGTTGAATTTTGCCTCGACTCTATTCAAGGTGTCGAACAAACTTTTGTAATTATGTATAAGGCAAGAAATTCTCGACAATTTGACACCAATATTTTGTGGATTCTATAAAAAGGAAAAAGTAGAAATGCAGTCTTATTGTGCACACTGGAATCCGGTCGCTGTAAATTGTCAGACGTCATGCCGCGCACATGGTGAAAGCTGTACTTTTTACTATCTGAGCCAATGAAAAATCCCTGTAAACATAGACATATCAAATAATTGCACACAATTTGATACCCATTTTGAAAATATTTCTTTTACTGGAAAAAAGTTATAAACAAGTGAATTATCACTGATTTCCCAGTTTAGGGCCGCATGACAATTTTACAAATGACCTAACACAAGTCCCCATACCGTTGTATTTCGAATCGACTCTATTAAAGGTGTCGAAAAAACTTTCGTAATTATGGATAAGGCAAGAAATTCTCGACAATTTGACACCAATATATTGTGGATTTGATAAAAAGGTAAAATTACAAATGCAGTCTTATTGTGCACACTGGAATTCGGACGCTGTAAAATGTCAGACGACATACCGCGCACATGGTGAAAGCTGTACTTTTTACTATCTGAGCAAATGAAAAATCCCTGTAAACATAGACAAATCAAATAATTTCACACAATTTGATACCCATTTTAAAAATATTTCTTTTACTGGAAAAAAGTTATAAACAAGTGAATTGTCACTGATTTTCCAGTTTAGGGCCGCATGACAATTTCCGCAAATGAGCTAACATTAGTCCCCATACCGTTGAATTTCGACTCGACTCTAATCAAGGTGTCGAAAAAACATTTGTAATTATGGATAAGGCAAGAAATTCCCGACAATTTGACACCAATATATTGTGGATTTGATAAAAAGGTAAAATTACAAATGCAGTCTTATTGTGCACATTGGAATTCGGTCGCTGTAAATTGTCAGACGTCATGCCGCGCGCATGGTGAAAGCTGTACTTTTTACTATCTGAGCAAATGAAAATTCCCTGTAAACATAGACATATCAAATAATTGCACACAATTTGATACCCATTTTGAAAATATTTCTTTTACTGGAAAAAAGTTATAAACAAGTGAATTATCACTGATTTCCCAGTTTAGGGCCGCATGACAATTTCCACAAATGACCTAACACAAGTCCCCATACCGTTGTATTTCGAATCGACTCTATTAAAGGTGTCGAAAAAACTTTCGTAATTATGCATAAGGTAAGGAATTCCCGACAATTGGACACCAATATTTTGTGGATTCTATAAAAATGAAAAATTACAAATGCTGTCTTATTGTGCACACTGGAATTCGGACGCTGTAAATTGTCAGACGACATACCGCGCACATGGTGAAAGCTGTACTTTTTACTATCTGAGCAAATGAAAAATCCCTGAAAACATAGACAAATCAAATAATTGCACACAATTTGATACCCATTTTGAAAATATTTCTTTTACTGGAAAAAAGTTATAAACATGTGAAATATCACTGATTTCCCAGTTTAGGGCCGCATGACAATTTCCGCAAATGAGCTAACACTAGTCCCCATACCGTTGAATTTTGCCTCGACTCTATTCGAGGTGTCGAACAAACATTTGTAATTATGGATAAGGCAAGAAATTCTCGACAATTTGACACCAATATTTTGTGGATTCTATAAAAAGGAAAAAGTAGAAATGCAGTCTTATTGTGCACACTGGAATTCGGTCGCTGTAAATTGTCAGACGTCATGCCGCGCACATGGTGAAAGCTGTACTTTTTACTATCTGAGCCAATGAAAAATCCCTGTAAACATAGACATATCAAATAATTGCACACAATTTGATACCCATTTTGAAAATATTTCTTTTACTGGAAAAAAGTTATAAACAAGTGAATTATCACTAATTTCCCAGTTTAGGGCCGCATGACAATTTCCACAAATGACCTAACACAAGTCCCCATACCGTTGTATTTCGAATCGACTCTATTAAAGGTGTCGAAAAAACTTTCGTAATTATGCATAAGTTAAGGAATTCCCGACAATTGGACACCAATATATTGTGGATTCGATAAAAAGGAAAAATTACAAATTCAGTCTTATTGTGCACACTGGAATTCGGACGCTGTAAAATGTCAGATGACATACCGCGCACATGGTGAAAGCTGTACTTTTTACTATCTGAGCAAATGAAAAATCCCTGTAAACATAGACAAATCAAATAATTTCACATAATTTGATACCCATTTTGAAAATATTTCTTTTACTGGAAAAAAGTTATAAACAAGTGAATTATCACTGATTTTCCAGTTTAGGGCCGCATGACAATTTCCGCAAATGAGCTAACACTAGTCCCCATACCGTTGAATTTCGACTCGACTCTAATCAAGGTGTCGAAAAAACATTTGTAATTATGGATAAGGCAAGAAATTCCCGACAATTTGACACCAATATATTGTGGATTTGATAAAAAGGTAAAATTACAAATGCAGTCTTATTGTGCACACTGGAATTCGGACGCTGTAAAATGTCAGACGACATACCGCGCACATGGTGAAAGCTGTACTTTTTACTATCTGAGCAAATGAAAAATCCCTGTAAACATAGACAAATCAAATAATTTCACACAATTTGATACCCATTTTAAAAATATTTCTTTTACTGGAAAAAAGTTATAAACAAGTGAATTGTCACTGATTTTCCAGTTTAGGGCCGCATGACAATTTCCGCAAATGAGCTAACACTAGTCCCCATACCGTTGAATTTCGACTCGACTCTAATCAAGGTGTCGAAAAAACATTTGTAATTATGGATAAGGCAAAAAATTCCCGACAATTTGACACCAATATATTGTGGATTTGATAAAAAGGTAAAATTACAAATGCAGTCTTATTGTGCACATTGGAATTCGGTCGCTGTAAATTGTCAGACGTCATGCCGCGCGCATGGTGAAAGCTGTACTTTTTACTATCTGAGCAAATGAAAAATCCCTGTAAACATAGACATATCAAATAATTGCACACAATTTGATACCCATTTTGAAAATATTTCTTTTACTGGAAAAAAGTTATAAACAAGTGAATTATCACTGATTTCCCAGTTTAGGGCCGCATGACAATTTCCACAAATGACCTAACACAAGTCCCCATACCGTTGTATTTCGAATCGACTCTATTAAAGGTGTCGAAAAAACTTTCGTAATTATGCATAAGGTAAGGAATTCCCGACAATTGGACACCAATATTTTGTGGATTCTATAAAAATGAAAAATTACAAATGCAGTCTTATTGTGCACACTGGAATTCGGACGCTGTAAATTGTCAGACGACATACCGCGCACATGGTGAAAGCTGTACTTTTTACTATCTGAGCAAATGAAAAATCCCTGTAAACATAGACAAATCAAATAATTGCACACAATTTGATCCCCATTTTGAAAATATTTCTTTTACTGGAAAAAAGTTATAAACATGTGAAATATCACTGATTTCCCAGTTTAGGGCCGCATGACAATTTCCGCAAATGAGCTAACACTAGTCCCCATACCGTTGAATTTTGCCTCGACTCTATTCAAGGTGTCGAACAAACTTTTGTAATTATGTATAAGGCAAGAAATTCTCGACAATTTGACACCAATATTTTGTGGATTCTATAAAAAGGAAAAAGTAGAAATGCAGTCTTATTGTGCACACTGGAATTCGGTCGCTGTAAATTGTCAGACGTCATGCCGCGCACATGGTGAAAGCTGTACTTTTTACTATCTGAGCCAATGAAAAATCCCTGTAAACATAGACATATCAAATAATTGCACACAATTTGATACCCATTTTGAAAATATTTCTTTTACTGGAAAAAAGTTATAAACAAGTGAATTATCACTGATTTCCCAGTTTAGGGCCGCATGACAATTTTACAAATGACCTAACACAAGTCCCCATACCGTTGTATTTCGAATCGACTCTATTAAAGGTGTCGAAAAAACTTTCGTAATTATGGATAAGGCAAGAAATTCCCGACAATTTGACACCAATATATTGTGGATTTGATAAAAAGGTAAAATTACAAATGCAGTCTTATTGTGCACACTGGAATTCGGACGCTGTAAAATGTCAGACGACATACCGCGCACATGGTGAAAGCTGTACTTTTTACTATCTGAGCAAATGAAAAATCCCTGTAAACATAGACAAATCAAATAATTTCACACAATTTGATACCCATTTTAAAAATATTTCTTTTACTGGAAAAAAGTTATAAACAAGTGAATTGTCACTGATTTTCCAGTTTAGGGCCGCATGACAATTTCCGCAAATGAGCTAACATTAGTCCCCATACCGTTGAATTTCGACTCGACTCTAATCAAGGTGTCGAAAAAACATTTGTAATTATGGATAAGGCAAGAAATTCCCGACAATTTGACACCAATATATTGTGGATTTGATAAAAAGGTAAAATTACAAATGCAGTCTTATTGTGCACATTGGAATTCGGTCGCTGTAAATTGTCAGACGTCATGCCGCGCGCATGGTGAAAGCTGTACTTTTTACTATCTGAGCAAATGAAAATTCCCTGTAAACATAGACATATCAAATAATTGCACACAATTTGATACCCATTTTGAAAATATTTCTTTTACTGGAAAAAAGTTATAAACAAGTGAATTATCACTGATTTCCCAGTTTAGGGCCGCATGACAATTTCCACAAATGACCTAACACAAGTCCCCATACCGTTGTATTTCGAATCGACTCTATTAAAGGTGTCGAAAAAACTTTCGTAATTATGCATAAGGTAAGGAATTCCCGACAATTGGACACCAATATTTTGTGGATTCTATAAAAATGAAAAATTACAAATGCAGTCTTATTGTGCACACTGGAATTCGGACGCTGTAAATTGTCAGACGACATACCGCGCACATGGTGAAAGCTGTACTTTTTACTATCTGAGCAAATGAAAAATCCCTGTAAACATAGACAAATCAAATAATTGCACACAATTTGATCCCCATTTTGAAAATATTTCTTTTACTGGAAAAAAGTTATAAACATGTGAAATATCACTGATTTCCCAGTTTAGGGCCGCATGACAATTTCCGCAAATGAGCTAACACTAGTCCCCATACCGTTGAATTTTGCCTCGACTCTATTCAAGGTGTCGAACAAACTTTTGTAATTATGTATAAGGCAAGAAATTCTCGACAATTTGACACCAATATTTTGTGGATTCTATAAAAAGGAAAAAGTAGAAATGCAGTCTTATTGTGCACACTGGAATTCGGACGCTGTAAATTGTCAGACGACATACCGCACACATAGTGAAAGCTGTACTTTTTACTATCTGACCAAATGAAACATCCCTGTAAATATAGATAAATCAAATAATTTCACACAATTTGATACCCATTTTGAAAATATTTCTTTTACTGGAAAAAAGTTATAAACAAGTGAAATATGACTGATTTCCCAGTTTAAGGCCGTATGAAAATTTCCGCAAATGAGCGAACATTAGTCCCCATACCGTTGAATTTTGCCTCGACTCTATTCAACGTGTCGAAAAAACTTTTGTAATTATGGATAAGGCAAGAAATTCTCGGCAATTTGACACCAATATTTTGTGGATTCTATAAAAAGGAAAAAGTAGAAATGCAATCTTATTGTGCACACTGGAATTCGGACGCTGTAAATTGTCAGACGTCATGCCGCGCACATGGTGAAAGCTGTACTTTTTACTATCTGAGCAAATGAAAAATCCCTGTAAACATAGACATATCAAATAATTGCACACAATTTGATACCCATTTTGAAAATATTTCTTTTACTGGAAAAAAGTTATAAACAAGTGAAATATGACTGATTTCCCAGTTTAGTGCCGCATGATAATTTCCACAAATGAGCGAACACAAGTCACCATACCGTTGAATTTCGAATCGACTCTATTCAAGGTGTCGAAAAAACTTTTGTAATTATGGATAACGCAAGAAATTCGCGAAGATTTGACACCAATATTTTGTGGATTCTATAAAAAAAAAAAGTAGAAATGCAGTCTTATTGTGCACACTGGAATTCGGACGCTGTAAATTGTCAGACGACATACCGCGCACATCGTGAAAGATGAACTTTTTACTATCTGAGCAAAAGAAAAAACCCTGTATACATAGACAAATCAAATAATTGCACACAATTTGATACCCATTTTGAAAATATTTCTTTTACTGGAAAAAATTATAAAAACGTGAATTATGACTGATTACCCATTTTAGGTCCGCATGAAAATTTCCGCAAATGAGCTAACATTAGTCCCCATACCGTTGAATTTTGCCTCGACGCTATTCAACGAGTCGAAAACACTTTTGTAATTATGGATAAGGCAAGAAATTCTCGGCAATTTGACACCAATATTTTGTGGATTCTATAAAAAGGAAAAAGTAGAAATGCAGTCTTATTGTGCACACTGGAATTCGGACGCTGTAAATTGTCAGACGTCATGCCGCGCACATGGTGAAAGCTGTACTTTTTACTATCTGAGCAAATGAAAAATCCCTGTAAACATAGACATATCAAATAATTGCACACAATTTGATACCCATTTTGAAAATATTTCTTTTACTGGAAAAAAGTTATAAACAAGTGAAATATCACTGATTTCCCAGTTTAGGGCCGCATGACAATTTCCGCAAATGAGCTAACACAAGTCCCCATACCGTTGAATTTCGACTCGACTCTAATCAAGGTGTCGAAAAACCTTTTGTAATTATGGATAAGGCAAGAAATTCTCGGCAATTTGACACCAATATATTGTGGATTCGATAAAAATGAAAAATTACAAATGCGGCCTTATTGTGCAGACTGGAATTCGGACGCTGTAAATTGTCAGACGACATACCGCGCACATCGTGAAAGCCGTTCTTTTTACTATCTGAGCAAAAGAAAAATCCCTGTATACATAGACAAATCACATAATTGCACACAATTTGATACCCATTTTGAAAATATTTCTTTTACTGGAAAAAAGTTATAAAAACGTGAATTATGACTGATTACCCATTTTAGGTCCACATGAAAATTTCCGCAAATGAGCTAACACTAGTCCCCATACCGTTGAATTTTGCCTCGACTCTATTCAAGGTGTCGAACAAACTTTTGTAATTATGGATAAGGCAAGAAATTCTCGACCATTTGACACCAATATTTTGTGGATTCTATAAAACGGAAAAATTACAAATGCAGTCTTATTGTGCACACTGGAATTCGGACGTTGTAAATTGTCAGACGACATACCGGGCACATAGTGAAAGCTGTACTTTTTACTATCTGACCAAATGAAGCATCCCTGTAAACATATACAAATCAAATAATTGCAGACAATTTGATACCCATTTTGAAAATATTTCTTTTACTGGAAAAAAGTTATAAACAAGTGAAATATCACTGATTTCCCAGTTTAAGGCCGCATGACAATTTCCGCAAATGAGCTAACACTAGTCCCCATACCGTTGAATTTTGCCTCGACTCTATTCAACGTGTCGAAAAAACTTTTGTAATTATGGATAAGGTAAGGAATTCCCGACAATTGGACACCAATATATTGTGGATTCGATAAAAAGGAAAAATTACAAATGCAGTCTTATTGTGCACACTGTAATTCGGAGGCTGTAAATTGTCAGACGACATACCGCGCACATGGTGAAAGCTGTACTTTTTACTATCTGAGAAAATGAAAAACCCCTGTATACATAGACGAATCAAATAATTGCACAAAATTTGATACCCATTTTGAAAATATTTCTTTTACTGGAAAAAAGTTATAAAAAAGTGAATTATGACTGATTACCCAGTTTAGGTCCGCATGAAAATTTCCGCAAATGAGCTAACACTAGTCCCCATACCGTTGAATTTTGCCTCGACTCTATTCAATGTGTCGAACAAACTTTTGTAATTATGGATAAGGCAAGAAATTCACGACAATTTGACACCAATATTGTGTGGTTTCTATAAAAAGGAAAAATTACAAATGCAGTCTTATTGTGCACACTGGAATTCGGACGCTGTAAATTGTCAGACGACATACCGCGCACATAGTGAAAGTTGTACTTTTTACTATCTGACCAAATGAAGCATCCCTGTAAACATAGATAAATCAAATCATTTCACACAATTTGATACCCATTTTGAAAATATTTCTTTTACTGGAAAAAAGTTATAAACAAGTGAACTATCACTGATATCCCAGTTTAGGGCCGCATGACAATTTCCGCAAATGAGCTAACACAAGTCCCCATACCGTTGAATTTCGACTCGACTCTAATCAAGGTGTCGAAAAATCTTTTGTAATTATGGATTAGGCAAGAAATTCCCGACAATTTGACACCAATATATTGTGGATTCGTTAAAAGGAAAAATTACAAATGCAGTTTTATTGTGCACACTGGAATTCGGACGCTGTAGATTGTCAGACGACATACCGCGCACATGGTGAAAGCTGTACTTTTTACTATCTGAGCAAAAGAAAAATCCCTGTATACATAGACAAATCAAATAATAGCACACAATTTGATACCCATTTTGAAAATATTTCTTTTACTGGAAAAAAGTTATAAACAAGTGAAATATCACTGATTTCCCAGTTTAGGGCCGCATGACAATTTCCGCAAATGATCTAACACAAGTCCCCATACCGTTGAATTTCGACTCGACTCTAATCAAGGTGTCGAAAAAACTTTTGTAATTATGGATAAGGCAAGAAATTCTCGGCAATTTGACACCAATATATTGTGGATTCGATAAAAATGAAAAATTACAAATGCGGCCTTATTGTGCAGACTGGAATTCGGACGCTGTAAATTGTCAGACAACATACCGCGCACATCGTGAAAGCCGTTCTTTTTACTATCTGAGCAAAAGAAAAATCCCTGTATACATAGACAAATCACATAATTGCACACAATTTGATACCCATTTTGAAAATATTTCTTTTACTGGAAAAAAGTTATAAAAACGTGAATTATGACTGATTACCCATTTTAGGTCCACATGAAAATTTCCGCAAATGAGCTAACACTAGTCCCCATACCGTTGAATTTTGCCTCGACTCTATTCAAGGTGTCGAACAAACTTTTGTAATTATGGATAAGGCAAGAAATTCTCGACCATTTGACACCAATATTTTGTGGATTCTATAAAAAGGAAAAATTACAAATGCAGTCTTATTGTGCACACTGGAATTCGGACGTTGTAAATTGTCAGACGACATACCGGGCACATAGTGAAAGCTGTACTTTTTACTATCTGACCAAATGAAACATCCCTGTAAACATAGATAAATCAAATAATTTCACACAATTTGATACCGATTTTGAAAATATTTCTTTTACTGGAAAAAAGTTATAAACAAGTGAAATATCACTGATTTCCCAGTTTAAGGCCGCATGACAATTTCCGCAAATGAGCTAACACTAGTCCCCATACCGTTGAATTTTGCCTCGACTCTATTCAACGTGTCGAAAAAACTTTTTTAATTATGGATAAGGTAAGGAGTTCCCGACAATTGGACACCAATATATTGTGGATTCGTTAAAAGGAAAAATTACAAATGCAGTTTTATTGTGCACACTGGAATTCGGACGCTGTAGATTGTCAGACGACATACCGCGCACATGGTGAAAGCTGTACTTTTTACTATCTGAGCAAAAGAAAAATCCCTGTATACATAGACAAATCACATAATTGCACACAATTTGATACCCATTTTGAAAATATTTCTTTTACTGGAAAAAAGTTATAAAAACGTGAATTATGACTGATTACCCATTTTAGGTCCACATGAAAATTTCCGCAAATGAGCTAACACTAGTCCCCATACCGTTGAATTTTGCCTCGACTCTATTCAAGGTGTCGAACAAACTTTTGTAATTATGGATAAGGCAAGAAATTCTCGACCATTTGACACCAATATTTTGTGGATTCTATAAAAAGGAAAAATTACAAATGCAGTCTTATTGTGCACACTGGAATTCGGACGTTGTAAATTGTCAGACGACATACCGGGCACATAGTGAAAGATGTACTTTTTACTATCTGACCAAATGAAACATCCCGGTAATCATAGATAAATCAAATAATTTCACACAATTTGATACCCATTTTGAAAATATTTCTTTTACTGGAAAAAAGTTATAAACAAGTGAAATATCACTGATTTCCCAGTTTAGGGCCGGATGACAATTTCCGCAAATGAGCTAACACAAGACCTCATACAGTTGAATTTTGACTCGACTCTAATAAGGTGTCGAAAAAACTTTTGTAATTATGGATAAGGCAAGAAATTCTCGAGAATTTGACACCAATATATTGTGGATTCGATAAAAAAGAAAAATTACAAATGCAGTCTTATTGTGCACACTGGAATTCGGACGCTGTAGATTGTCAGACGACATACCGCGCACATGGCGAAAGCTGTACTTTTTACTATCTGAGCAAAAGAAAAATCCCTGTATACATAGACAAATCAAATAATAGCACACAATTTGATACCCATTTTGAAAATATTTCTTTACTGGAAAAAAGATATAAACAAGTGAAATATCACTGATATCCCAGTTTAGGGCCGCATGACAATTTCCGCAAATGAGCTAACACAAGTCCCCATACCGTTGAATTTCAACTCGACTCTAATCAAGGTGTCGAAAAAACTTTTGTAATTATGGATAAGGCAAGAAATTCTCGACAATTTGACACCAATATACTGTGCATTCGATAAAAAGGAAAAATTACAAATGCAGTCTTATTGTGCACACTGGAATTCGGACGCTGTAAATTGCCAGACGACATACCGCGCACATGGTGAAAGCGGTACTTTTTACTATCTGAGCAAAAAAAAAATCCCTGTATACATAGACAAATCAAATAATTGCACACAATTTGATACACATTTTGAAAATATTTCTTTTACTGGAAAAAAGTTATAAAAAAGTGAATTATGACTGATTACCCAGTTTAGGTCCGCATGAAAATTTCCGCAAATGAGCTAACACTAGTCCCCATACCGTTGAATTTTGCCTCGACTCTATTCAAGGTGACGAACAAACTTTTGTAATTATGGATAAGGCAAGAAATTCACGACAATTTGACACCTATATTTTGTGGATTCTATAAAAAGGAAAAATTACAAATGCAGTCTTATTGTGCACACTGGAATTCGGACGCTGTAAATTGTCAGACGACATACCGCGCACATAGTGAAAGCTGTACTTTTTACTATCTGACCAAATGAAGCATCCCTGTAAACATAGATAAATCAAATCATTTCACACAATTTGATACCCATTTTGAAAATATTTCTTTTACTGGAAAAAAGTTATAAACAAGTGAACTATCACTGATATCCCAGTTTAGGGCCGCATGACAATTTCCGCAAATGAGCTAACACAAGTCCCCATACCGTTGAATTTCGACTCGACTCTAATCAAGGTGTCGAAAAAACTTTTGTAATTATGGATTAGGCAAGAAATTCCCGACAATTTGACACCAATATATTGTGGATTCGTTCAAAGGAAAAATTACAAATGCAGTTTTATTGTGCACACTGGAATTCGGACGCTGTAGATTGTCAGACGACATACCGCGCACATGGTGAAAGCTGTACTTTTTACTATCTGAGCAAAAAAAAAATCCCTGTATACATAGACAAATCAAATAATAGCACACAATTTGATACCCATTTTGAAAATATTTCTTTTACTGGAAAAAAGTTATAAATAAGTGAAATATCACTGATTTCCCAGTTTAGGGCCGCATGACAATTTCCGCAAATGAGCTAACACAAGTCCCCATACCGTTGAATTCCGACTCGACTCTAATCAAGGTGTCGAAAAAACTTTTGTAATTATGGATTAGGCAAGAAATTCCCGACAATTTGACACCAATATATTGTGGATTCGATAAAAAGGAAAAATTACAAATGCAGTCTTATTGTGCACACTGGAATTCGGACGCTGTAAATTGCCAGACGACATACCGCGCACATGGTGAAAGCGGTACTTTTTACTCTCTGAGCAAAAGAAAAATCCATGTATACATAGACAAATCAAATAATTGCACAAAATTTGATACCCATTTTGAAAATATTTCTTTTACTGTAAAAAAGTTATAAAAAAGTGAATTATGACTGATTACCCAGTTTAGGTCCGCATGAAAATTTCCGCAAATGAGCTAACACTAGTCCCCATACCGTTGAATTTTGCCTCGACTCTATTCAAGGTGTCGAACAACCTTTTGTAATTATGGATAAGGCAAGAAATTCACGACAATTTGACACCAATATTTTGTGGATTCTATAAAAAGGAAAAATTACAAATGCATTCTTATTGTGCACACTGGAATTCGGACGCTGTAAATTGTCAGAGGACATACCGCGCACATAGTGAAAGCTGTACTTTTTACTATCTGACCAAATGAAACATCCCTGTAAACATAGATAAATCAACTAATTTCACACAATTTGATGCCCATTTTGAAAATATTTCTTTTACTGGAAAAAAGTTATAAACAAGTGAAATATCACTGATTTCCCAGTTTAGGGCCGCATGACAATTTCCGCAAATGAGCTAACACAAGTCCCCATACCGTTAAATTTCGCCTCGACTCTATTCAACGTGTCGAAAAACTTTTGTAATTATGGATAAGGCAAGAAATTCAGGACAATTTGACACAATAATTTTGTGGATTCTCTAAAAAGGAAAAAGTAGAAATGCATTCCTATTGTGCACACTGGAATTCGGACGCTGTAAATTGTCAAACGACATACCGCACACATGGTGAAAGCTGTACTTTTTACTATCTGGGCAAATGAAAAATCCCTGTAAACATATACAAATCAAATAATTGCAGACAATTTGATACCCATTTTGAAAATATTTCTTTTACTGGAAAAAAGTTATAAACATGTGAAATATCACTGATTTCACAGTTTAGGGCCGCATGACAATTTCCGCAAATGAGCTAACACAAGTCCCCATACCGTTGAATTTCGAATCGACTTTATTCAAGGCGTCGAAAAAACTTTCGTAATTATGGATAAGGTAAGGAATTCCCGACAATTGGACACCAATATATTGTGGATTCGATAAAAAGGAAAAATTACAAATGCAGTCTTATTGTGCACACTGGAATTCGGACGCTGTAAATTGTCAGACGACATACAGCGCACATGGTGAAAGCTTTACTTTTTACTATCTGGGCAAATGAAAAATCCCTGTAAACATATACAAATCAAATAATTTCACAAAATTTGATAACAATTTGAAAATATTTCTTTTACTGGAAAAAAGTTATAAACAAGTGAAATATCACTGATTTCCCAGTTTAGGGCCGGATGACAATTTCCGCAAATGAGCTAACACAAGACCTCATACAGTTGAATTTTGACTCGACTCTAATAAGGTGTCGAAAAAACTTTTGTAATTATGGATAAGGCAAGAAATTCTCGACAATTTGACACCAATATATTGTGGATTCGATAAAAAAGAAAAATTACAAATGCAGTCTTATTGTGCACACTGGAATTCGGACGCTGTAGATTGTCAGACGACATACCGCGCACATGGCGAAAGCTGTACTTTTTACTATCTGAGCAAAAGAAAAATCCCTGTATACATAGACAAATCAAATAATAGCACACAATTTGATACCCATTTTGAAAATATTTCTTTACTGGAAAAAAGTTATAAACAAGTGAAATATCACTGATATCCCAGTTTAGGGCCGCATGACAATTTCCGCAAATGAGCTAACACAAGTCCCCATACCGTTGAATTTCGACTCGACTCTAATCAAGGTGTCGAAAAAACTTTTGTAATTATGGATAAGGCAAGAAATTCTCGACAATTTGACACCAATATACTGTGGATTCGATAAAAAGGAAAAATTACAAATGCAGTCTTATTGTGCACACTGGAATTCGGACGCTGTAAATTGCCAGACGACATACCGCGCACATGGTGAAAGCGGTACTTTTTACTATCTGAGCAAAAGAAAAATCCCTGTATACATAGACAAATCAAATAATTGCACACAATTTGATACACATTTTGAAAATATTTCTTTTACTGGAAAAAAGTTATAAAAAAGTGAATTATGACTGATTACCCAGTTTAGGTCCGCATGAAAATTTCCGCAAATGAGCTAACACTAGTCCCCATACCGTTGAATTTTGCCTCGACTCTATTCAAGGTGACGAACAAACTTTTGTAATTATGGATAAGGCAAGAAATTTACGACAATTTGACACCAATATTTTGTGGATTCTATAAAAAGGAAAAAGTAGAAATGCAGTCTTATTGTGCAGACTGGAATTCGGACGCTGTAAATTGTCAGACGTCATACCGCGCACATGGTGAAAGCTGTACTTTTTACTATCTGAGCAAATGAAAAATCCCTGTAATCATAGACATATCAAATAATTGCACACAATTTGATACACATTTTGAAAATATTTCTTTTACTGGAAAAAGTTATAAACAAGTCAAATATCACCGATTTCCCAATTTAGGGCCGCATGACAATTTCCGCAAATGAGCTAACACAAGTCCTCATACCGTTGAATTTCGACTCGACTCTAATCAAGGTGTCGAAAAGACTTTTGTAATTATGGATAAGGCAAGAAATTCTCGACAATTTGACACCAATATATTGTGGATTCGATAAAAAGGAAAAATTACAAATGCAGTCTTATTGTGCACACTGGAATTCGGACTCTGTAAATTGTCAGACGACATACAGCGCACATGGTGAAAGCTGTACTTTTTACTATCTGGGCAAATGAAAAATCCCTGTAAACATATACAAATCAAATAATTTCACAAAATTTGATACCCATTTTGAAAATATTTCTTTTACTGGAAAAAAGTTATAAACAAGTGAAATATCACTGATTTCCCAGTTTAGGGCCGGATGACAATATCCGCAAATGAGCTAACACAAGTCCTCATACAGTTGAATTTTGACTCGACTCTAATAAGGTGTCGAAAAAACTTTTGTAATTATGGATAAGGCAAGAAATTCTCGACAATTTGACACCAATATATTGTGGATTCGATAAAAAGGAAAAATTACAAATGCAGTCTTATTGTGCACACTGGAATTCGGACGCTGTAGATTGTCAGACGACATACCGCGCACATGGTGAAAGCTGTACTTTTTACTATCTGAGCAAAAGAAAAATCCCTGTATACATAGACAAATCAAATAATAGCAAACAATTTGATACCCATTTTGAAAATATTTCTTTACTGGAAAAAAGTTATAAACAAGTGAAATATCACTGATATCCCAGTTTAGGTCCGCATGACAATTTCCGCAAATGAGCTAACACAAGTCCCCATACCGTTGAATTTCGACTCGACTCTAATCAAGGTGTCGAAAAAACTTTTGTAATTATGTATTAGGCAAGAAATTCTCGACAATTTGACACCAATATATTGTGGATTCGATAAAAAGGAAAAATTACAAATGCAGTCTTATTGTGCACACTGGAATTCGGACGCTGTAAATTGTCAGACGTCATGCCGCGCACATGGTGAAAGCCGTACTTTTTACTATCTGAGCAAATGAAAAATCCCTGTAAACATAGACATATCAAATAATTGCACACAATTTGATACACATTTTGAAAATATTTCTTTTACTGGAAAAAAGTTATAAACAAGTGAAATATCACTGATTTCCCAATTTAGGGCCGCATGACAATTTCCGCAAATGAGCTAACACAAGTCCTCATACCGTTGAATTTCGACTCGACTCTAATCAAGGTGTCGAAAAGACTTTTGTAATTATGGATAAGGCAAGAAATTCCCGACAATTTGACACCAATATATTGTGGATTCGATAAAAAGGAAAAATTACAAATGCAGTTTATTGTGCACACTGGAATTCGGACGCTGTATATTGTCAGACGACATACCGCGCACATGGTGAAAGCTGTACATTTTACTATCTGAGCAAAAGAAAAATCCCTGTTTACATAGATAAATCAAATAATTTCACACAATTTGATACCCATTTTGAAAATATTTCTTTTACTGGAAAAAAGTTATAAAAAAGTGAATTATGACTGATTACCCAGTTTAGGTCGCATGAAAATTTCCGCAAATGAGCTAACACTAGTCCCCATACCGTTGAATTTTGCCTCGACTCTATTCAAGGTGTCGAACAAACTTTTGTAATTATGGATAAGGCAAGAAATTTACGACAATTTGACACCAATATTTTGTGGATTCTATAAAAAGGAAAAATTACAAATGCAGTCTTATTGTGCACACTGGAATTCGGACGCTGTAAATTGTCAGACGACATACCGCGCACATAGTGAAAGCTGTACTTTTTACTATCTGAGCAAATGAAAAATCCCTGTAAACATAGACAAATCAAATAAATGCACACAATTTGATACCCATTTTGAAAATATTTTTTTTTCTTGAAAAAAGTTATAAACAAGTGAAATATGACTGATTTCCCAGTTTAGGGCCGCATGACATTTTCCGCAAATGAGCTAACACACGTCCCCATACAGTTGAATTTCGCCTCGACTCTATTCAAGGTGTCGAAATAACATTTTTCATTATAGATAACGTGAGAAATTCCCGACAATTGGACCGCAATATTTTGTGCATTCGATAAAAAGGAACAATTAGAAATGCAGTCTTATTGTTCACACTGGAATTCGGACGCTGTAAATTGTCAGACGACATACCGCGCACATGGTGAAAGCTGTACTTTTTACTATCTGAGCAAAAGAAAAATCCCTGTATACATAGACGAATCAAATAATTGCACACAATTTCATACCCATTTTGAAAATATTTCTTTTACTGGAAAAAAGTTATAAAAAAGTGAATTATGAATGATTACCCAGTTTAGGTCCGCATGAAAATTTCCGCAAATGAGCTAACAATACTCCCATACCGTTGAATTTTGCCTTGACTCTATTTAAGGTCTCGAACAAACTTTTTTAATTATGGATAAGGCAAGAAATTCCCGACAATTGGACAGCAATATTTTGTTGATTCTATAAAAAGGAAAAATTACAAATGCATTCTTATTGTTCACACTGGAATTCGGACGCTGTATATTGTCAGACGATATACCGCGCACATGGTGAAAGCTGTACTTTTTACTATCTGAGCAAAAGAAAAATCCCTGTATACATAGACAAATCAAATAATTGCCCACAATTTGATACCCATTTTGAAAATATTTCTTTTACTGGAAAAAAGTTATAAAAAAGTGAATTATGACTGATTACCCAGTTGAGGTCCGCATGAAAATTTCCGCAAATGAGCTAACACTAGTCCCCATACCGTTGAATATTGCCTCGACTCAATTCAAGGTGTCGAACAAACTTTTGTAATTATGGATAAGTCAAGAAATTCTCGACAATTTGACACCAATATTTTGTGGATTCTATAAAAAGGAAAAATTACAAATGCAGTCATATTGTGCAGACTGGAATTCGGACGCTGTAAATTGTCAGACGACATACCGCGCACATAGTGAAAGCTGTACTTTTTACTATCTGAGCAAATGAAAAATCCCTGTAAACATAGACAAATCAAATAAATGCACACAATTTGATACCCATTTTGAAAATATTTTTTTTACTTGAAAAAAGTTATAAACAAGTGAAATATGACTGATTTCCCAGTTTAGGGCCGCATGACATTTTCCGCAAATGAGCTAACACACGTCCCCATACCGTTGAATTTCGCCTCGACTCTATTCAAGGTGTCGAAATAACTTTTTTCATTATAGATAACGTGAGAAATTCCCGACAATTGGACCGCAATATTTTGTGCATTCGATAAAAAAGAACAATTAGAAATGCAGTCTTATTGTTCACACTGGAATTCGGACGCTGTATATTGTCAGACGACATACCGCGCATATCGTGAAAGCTGTACTTTTTACTATCTGAGCAAAAGAAAAATCCCTGTATACATAGACAAATCATATAATTGCGCACAATTTGATACCCATTTTGAAAATATTTCTTTTACTGGAAAAAAGTTATAAAAACGTGAATTATGACTGATTACCCAGTTTAGATCCGCATGAAAATTTCCGCAAATGAGCTAACACTAGTTCCCATACCGTTGAATTTTGCCTCGACTCTATTCAAGGTGTCGAACAAACTTTTGTAATTATGGATAAGGCAAGAAATTCTTGACAATTGGACCGCAATATTTTGTGGATTTTATAAAACGGAAAAATTACAAATGCATTCTTATTGTGCACACAGGAATTCGGACGCTGTATATTGTCTGACGACATACCGCGCACATGGTGAAAGCTGTACTTTTTACTATCTGAGCAAAAGAAAAATCCCTGTATACATAGACAAATCAAATAATTGCACACAATTTGATACCCATTTTGAAAATATTTCTTTTACTGGAAACAAGTTATAAACATGTGAAATATCACTGAATTCCCAGTTTAGGGCCTCATGACAATTTCCGCAAATGAGCTAACACTACTCCCCATACCGTTGAATTTTGCCTCGACTCTATTCAAGGTGTCGAACAAACTTTTGTAATTAAGGATAAGGCAAGAAATTTACGACAATTTGACACCAATATTTTGTGGATTCTATAAAAAGGAAAAATTACAAATGCAGTCTTATTGTGCACACTGGAATTCGGACGCTGTAAATTGTAAGACGACATACCGCGCACATAGTGAGAGCTGTACCTTTTACTATCTGAACAAATGAAACATCCCTGTAAACATAGATAAATCAAATAATTTCACAAAATTTGATACCCATTTTGAAAATATTTCTTTTACTGGAAAACAATTATAAACAAGTGAAATATGACTGATTTCCCAGTTTATGGCCGCATGACATTTTCCGCAAATGAGCTAACACACGTCCCCATACCGTTGAATTTCGCCTCGACTCTATTCAAGGTGTCGAAATAACTTTTTTCATTATAGATAACGTGAGAAATTCCCGAAAATTGGACCGCAATATTTTGTGCATTCGATATAAAGGAACAATTAGAAATGCAGTCTTATTGTTCACACTGGAATTCGGACGCTGTATATTGTCAGACGACATACCGCGCACATCGTGAAAGCTGTACTTTTTACTATCTGAGCAAAAGAAAAATCCCTGTATACATAGACAAATCATATAATTGCGCACAATTTGATACCCATTTTGAAAATATTTCTTTTACTGGAAAAATTTATACACATGTGAAATATCACGGATTTCCCAGTTTAGGGCCGCATGACAATTTCCGCAAATGAGCTAACACAAGTCCCCATACCGTTGAATTTCGACCCAACTCTAATCAAGGTGTGGAAAAAACTTTTGTAATAATGGATAAGGCAAGAAATTCTCGGCAATATGAAACCAATATATTGTGGATTCGATAAAAAGGAAAAATTAAAAAATGTGGTCTTATTGTGCACACTGGAATTCGGACGCTGTAAATTGTCAGACGACATACCGAGCACATGGTGAAAGCTGTACTTTTTACTATCTGAGCAAAATAAAAATCCCTGTATACATAGACGAATCAAATAATTGCACACAATTTGATACCCATTTTGAAAATATTTCCTTTACTGGAAAAAAGTTATAAAAAAGTGAATTATAACTGATTACCCAGTTTAGGTCCGCATGAAAATTTCCGCAAATGAGCTAACACTACTCCCCATACCGTTGAATTTTGCCTCGACTCTATTCAAGGTGTCGAACAAACTTTTGTAATTATGGATAAGGCAAGAAATTCTCGACAATTGGACAGTAATATTTTGTGGATTCTATAAAAAGGAAAAATTACAAATACATTCTTATTGTTCACACTGGAATTCGGACGCTGTATATTGTCAGACGACATACCGCGCACATGGTGAAAGCTGTACATTTTACTATCTGAGCAAAAGAAAAATCCCTGTTTACATAGATAAATCAAATAATTTCACACAATTTGATACCCATTTTGAAAATATTTCTTTTACTGGAAAAAAGTTATAAAAAAGTGAATTATGACGGATTACCCAGTTTAGGTCGCATGAAAATTTCCGCAAATGAGCTAACACTAGTCCCCATACCGTTGAATTTTGCCTCGACTCTATTCAAGGTGTCGAACAAACTTTTGTAATTATGGATAAGGCAAGAAATTTACGACAATTTGACACCAATATTTTGTGGATTCTATAAAAAGGAAAAATTACAAATGCAGTCTTATTGTGCACACTGGAATTCGGACGCTGTAAATTGTCAGACGACATACCGCGCACATAGTGAAAGCTGTACTTTTTACTATCTGACCAAATGAAAAATCCCTGTAAACATAGATAAATCAAATAATGTCACAAAATTTGATAAACATTTTGAAAATATTTCTTTTACTGGAAAACAGTTATAAACAAGTGAAATATGACTGATTTCCCAGTTTAGGGCCGCAGCACAATTTCCACAAATGAGCTAACACATGTCCCCATACCGTTGAATTTCGCCTCGACTCTATTTAAGGTGTCGAAAAAACTTTTGTAATTATGGATAAGGTAAGGAATTCCCGACAATTGTACACCAATATATTGTGGATTCGATAAAAAGGAAAAATTACAAATGCAGTCTTATTGTGCATACTGGAATTCGGACGCTGTAAATTGTCAGACGTCATGCCGCGCAAATGGTGAAAGCTGTACTTTTTACTATCTGAGCAAATGAAAAATCCCTGTAAACATAGACATATCAAATAATTGCACACAATTTGATACCCATTTTGAAAATATTTCTTTTACTGGAAAAAAGTTATAAACAAGTGAAATATGACTGATTTCCCAGTTTAGGGCCGCATGAAAATTTCCACAAATGAGCTAACACAAGTCCCCATACCGTTGAATTTCGAATAGACTCTATTCAAGATGTCGAGAAAACTTTTGTAATTATGGATAAGGTAAGGAAGTCCGGACAATTGGACACCAATATATTGTGGATTCTATAAAAAGGAAAAATTACAAATACATTCTTATTGTTCACACTGGAATTCGGACGCTGTATATTGTCAGACGACATACCGCGCACATGGTGAAAGCTGTACATTTTACTATCTGAGCAAAAGAAAAATCTCTGTATACATAGACAAATCAAATAATTTCACACAATTTGATACCCATTTTGAAAATATTTCTTTTACTGGAAAAAAGTTATAAAAAAGTGAATTATGACTGATTACCCAGTTTAGGTCGCATGAAAATTTCCGCAAATGAGCTAACACTAGTCCCCATACCGTTGAATTTTGCCTCGACTCTATTCAAGGTGTCGAACAAACTTTTGTAATTATGGATAAGGCAAGAAATTTACGACAATTTGACACCAATATTTTGTGGATTCTATAAAAAGGAAAAATTACAAATGCAGTCTTATAGGGCACACTGGAATTCGGACGCTGTAAATTGTCAGACGACATACCGCGCACATAGTGAAAGCTGTACTTTTTACTATCTGACCAAATGAAACATCCCTGTAAACATAGATAAATCAAATCATTTCACAAAATTTGATACCCATTTGGAAAATATTTCTTTCACTGGAAAACAGTTATAAACAAGTGAAATATGACTGATTTCCCAGTTTAGGGCCGCAGGACAATTTCCACAAATGAGCTAACACAAGTCCCCATACCGTTGAATTTCGCCTCGACTCTATTTAAGGTGTCGAAAAAACTTTTGTAATTATGGATAAGGTAAGGAATTCCCGACAATTGTACACCAATATATTGTGGATTCGATAAAAAGGAAAAATTACAAATGTAATCATATTGTGCACACTGGAATTCGGACGCTGTAAATTGTCAGACGACATAAGGCGCACATGGTGAAAGCTGTACTTTTTACTATCTGAGCAAATGAAAAATCCCTGTAAACATAGACATATCAAATAATTGCACACAATTTGATACCCATTTTGAAAATATTTCTTTTACTGGAAAAAAGTTATAAACAAGTGAACTATGACTGATTTACCAGTTTAGGGCCGCATGAAAATTTCCACAAATGAGCTAACACAAGTCCCCATACCGTTGAATTTCGAATAGACTCTATTCAAGGTGTCGAGAAAACTTTCGTAATTATGGATAAGGTAAGGAATTCCCGACAATTGGACACCAATATATTGTGGATTCGATAAAAAGGAAAAATTACAAATGCAGTCTTATTGTGCATACTGGAATTCGGACGCTGTAAATTGTCAGACATCATGCCGCGCACATGGTGAAAGCTGTACTTTTTACTATCTGAGCAAATGAAAAATCCCTGTAAACATAGACATATCAAATAATTTCACACAATTTGATCCCCATTTTGAAAATATTTCTTTTACTGGAAAAAAGTTATAAACAAGTGAAATATGACTGATTTCCCAGTTTAGGGCCGCATGACATTTTCCGCAAATGAGCTAACACACGTCCCCATACCGTTGAATTTCGCCTCGACTCTATTCAAGGTGTCGAAATAACATTTTTCATTATAGATAACGTGAGAAATTCCCGACAATTGGACCGCAATATTTTGTGCATTCGATAAAAAGGAACAATTAGAAATGCAGTTTTATTGTGCACACTGGAATTCGGACGCTGTAAATTGTCAGACGTCATACCGCGCACATGGTGAAAGCTGTACCTTTTACTATCTGAGCAAAAGAAAAATCCCTGTATACATAGACGTATCAAATAATTGCACACAATTTGCTACCCATTTTGAAAATATTTCTTTTACTGGAAAAAAGTTATAAAAAAGTGAATTATGAATGATTACACAGTTTAGGTCCGCATGAAAATTTCCGCAAATGAGCTAACAATACTCCCATACCGTTGAATTTTGCCTTGACTCTATTCAAGGTCTCGAACAAACTTTTTTAATTATGGATAAGGCAAGAAATTCCCGACAATTGGACAGCAATATTTTGTTGATTCTATAAAAAGGAAAAATTACAAATGCATTCTTATTGTTCACACTGGAATTCGGACGCTGTATATTGTCAGACGATATACCGCGCACATGGTGAAAGCTGTACTTTTTACTATCTGAGCAAAAGAAAAATCCCTGTATACATAGACAAATCAAATAATTGCCCACAATTTGATACCCATTTTGAAAATATTTCTTTTACTGGAAAAAAGTTATAAAAAAGTGAATTATGACTGATTAACCAGTTTAAGTCCGCATGAAAATTTCCGCAAATGAGCTAACACTAGTCCCCATACCGTCGAATATTGCCTCGACTCAATTCAAGGTGTCGAACAAACTTTTGTAATTATGGTTAAGTCAAGAAATTCTCGACAATTTGACACCAATATTTTGTGGATTCTATAAAAAGGAAAAATTACAAATGCAGTCTTATTGTGCACACTGGAATTCGGACGCTGTAAATTGTCAGACGACATACCGCGCACATAGTGAAAGCTGTACTTTTTACTATCTGAGCAAATGAAAAATCCCTGTAAACATAGACAAATCAAATAAATGCACACAATTTGATACCCATTTTGAAAATATTTTTTTTACTTGAAAAAAGTTATAAACAAGTGAAATATGACTGATTTCCCAGTTTAGGGCCGCATGACATTTTCCGCAAATGAGCTAACACACGTCCCCATACCGTTGAATTTCGCCTCGACTCTATTCAAGGTGTCGAAATAACTTTTTTCATTATAGATAACGTGAGAAATTCCCGACTATTGGACCGCAATATTTTGTGCATTCGATAAAAAGGAACAATTAGAAATGCAGTCTTATTGTTCACACTGGAATTCGGACGCTGTATATTGTCAGACGACATACCGCGCACATGGTGAAAGCTGTACTTTTTACTATCTGAGCAAAAGAAAAATCCCTGTATACATAGACGTATCAAATAATTGCACACAATTTGATACCCATTTTGAAAATATTTCTTTTACTGGAAAAAAGTTATAAAAAAGTGAATTATGAATGATTACCCAGTTTAGGTCCGCATGAAAATTTCCGCAAATGAGCTAACAATACTCCCATACCGTTGAATTTTGCTTTGACTCTATTCAAGGTCTCGAACAAACTTTTTTAATTATGGATAAGGCAAGAAATTCCCGACAATTGGACAGCAATGTTTTGTTGATTCTATAAAAAGGAAAAATTACAAATGCATTCTTATTGTTCACACTGGAATTCGGACGCTGTATATTGTCAGACGATATACCGCGCACATGGTGAAAGCTGTACTTTTTACTATCTGAGCAAAAGAAAAATCACTGTATACATAGACAAATCAAATAATTGCCCACAATTTGATACCCATTTTGAAAATATTTCTTTTACTGGAAAAAAGTTATAAAAAAGTGAATTATGACTGATTACCCAGTTTAAGTCCGCATGAAAATTTCCGCAAATGAGCTAACACTAGTCCCCATACCGTCGAATATTGCCTCGACTCAATTCAAGGTGTCGAACAAACTTTTGTAATTATGGATAAGTCAAGAAATTCTCAACAATTTGACACCAATATTTTGTGGATTCTATAAAAAGGAAAAATTACAAATGCAGTCTTATTGTGCACACTGGAATTCGGACGCTGTAAATTGTCAGACGACATACCGCGCACATAGTGAAAGCTGTACTTTTTACTATCTGAGCAAATGAAAAAATCCCTGTAAACATAGACAAATCAAATAAATGCACACAATTTGATACCCATTTTGAAAATATTTTTTTTACTTGAAAAAAGTTATAAACAAGTGAAATATGACTGATTTCCCAGTTTAGGGCCGCATGACATTTTCCGCAAATGAGCTAACACACGTCCCCATACCGTTGAATTTCGCCTCGACTCTATTCAAGGTGTCGAAATAACTTTTTTCATTATAGATAACGTGAGAAATTCCCGACAATTGGACCGCAATATTTTGTGCATTCGATAAAAAGGAACAATTAGAAATGCAGTCTTATTGTTCACACTGGAATTCGGACGCTGTATATTGTCAGACGACATACCGCGCATATCGTGAAAACTGTACTTTTTACTATCTGAGCAAAAGAATAATCACTGTATACATAGACAAATCATATAATTGCGCACAATTTGATACCCATTTTGAAAATATTTCTTTTACTGGAAAAAAGTTATAAAAACGTGAATTATGACTGATTACCCAGTTTAGGTCCGCATGAAAATTTCCGCAAATGAGATAACACTAGTTCCCATACCGTTGAATTTTGCCTCGACTCTATTCAAGGTGTCGAAAAAACTTTTGTAATTATGGATAAGGCAAGAAATTCTTGACAATTGGACCGCAATATTTTGTGGATTTTATAAAACGGAAAAATTACAAATGCATTCTTATTGTGCACACAGGAATTCGGACGCTGTATATTGTCTGACGACATACCGCGCACATGGTGAAAGCTGTACTTTTTACTATCTGAGCAAAAGAAAAATCCCTGTATACATAGACAAATCAAATAATTGCACACAATTTGATACCCATTTTGAAAATATTTCTTTTACTGGAAACAAGTTATAAACATGTGAAATATCACTGAATTACCAGTTTAGGGCCTCATGACAATTTCCGCAAATGAGCTAACACTACTCCCCATACCGTTGAATTTTGCCTCGACTCTATTCAAGGTGTCGAAAAAACTTTTGTAATTATGGATAAGGCAAGAAATTCCCGACAATTGGACCGCAATATTTTGTGGATTTTATAAAACGGAAAAATTACAAATGCATTCTTATTGTTCACACTGGAATTCGGACGCTGTATATTGTCAGACGACATACCGCGCACATAGTGAAAGCTGTACTTTTTACTATCTGAACAAATGAAACATCCCTGTAAACATAGATAAATCAAATAATTTCACAAATTTTTATACCCATTTTGAAAATATTTCTTTTACTGGAAAACAATTATAAACAAGTGAAATATGACTGATTTCCCAGTTTAGGGCCGCAGCACAATTTCCACAAATGAGCTAACACATGTCCCCATAACGTTGAATTTCGCCTCGACTCTATTTAAGGTGTCGAAAAAACTTTTGTAATTATGGATAAGGTAAGGAATTCCCGACAATTGTACACCAATATATTGTGGATTCGATAAAAAGGAAAAATTACAAATGCAGTCTTATTGTGCACACTGGAATTCGGACCCTGTAAATTGTCTGACGACATACCGCGCACATAGTGAAAGCTGTACTTTTTACTATCTGAGCAAATGAAAATCACTGTAAACATATACAAATCAAATAATTGCACACAATTTGATACCCATTTTGAAAATATTTCTTTTACTGGAAAAAAGTTATAAACATGTGAAATATCACTGATTTCCCAGTTTAGGGCCGCATGACAATTTCCGCAAATGAGCTAACACAAGTCCCCATACCGTTGAATTTCGACTCGACTCTAATCAAGGTGTCGAAAAAACTTTTGTAATTATGGATAAGGCAAGAAATTCCCGACAATTTGACACCAATATATTGTGGATTCGATAAAAAGAAAAATTACACATGCAGTCTTATTTTGCACACTGGAATTCGGACGCTGTAAATTGTCAGACGACATACCGCGCACATGGTGAAAGCTGTACTTTTTACTATCTGAGCAAAAGAAAAATCCCTGTATACATAGACAAATCAAATATTTGCACACAATTTGATACCCATTTTAAAAATGTTCCTTTACTGGAAAAAAAGTTATAAAAAAGTGAATTATGACTGATTACCCAGTTTAGGTCCGCATGAAAATTTCCGCAAATGAGCTAACACTAGTCCCCATACCGTTGAATTTTGCCTCGACTCTATTCAAGGTGTCGAACAAACTTTTGTAATTATGGATAAGGCAAGAAATTCACGACAATTGGACACCAATATATTGTGGATTCGATAAAAAGGAAAAATTACAAATGCAGTCTTATTGTGCACACTGGAATTCGGACGCTGTAAATTGTCAGACGTCATGCCGCGCACATGGTGAAAGCTGTACTTTTTACTATCTGAGCAAATGAAAAATCCCTGTAAACATAGACATATCAAATAATTGCACACAATTTGATACCCATTTTGAAAATATTTCTCTTACTGGAAAAAAGTTATAAACAAGTGAAATATGACTGATTTCCCAGTTTAGGGCCGCATGACAATTTCCACAAATGAGCTAACACAAGTCCCCATACCGTTGAATTTCGAATCGACTCTATTCAAGGTGTCGGAAAAACTTTTGTAATTATGGATAAGGTAAGGAATTCCCGACAATTGGACACCAATATATTGTGGATTCGATAAAAAGGAAAAATTACAAATGCAGTCTTATTGTGCACACTGGAATTCGGACGCTGTAAATTGTCAGACAACATACCGCGCACATGGTGAAAGCTGTACTTTATACTATCTGAGCAAATGAAAAATCCCTGTAAACATAGACTAATCAAATAATTTCACACAATATGATACACATTTTGAAAATATTTCTTTTACTGGAAAAAAGTTATAAACAAGTGAAATATCACTGATTTCCCAGTTTAGGGCCGCATGACAATTTCCGCAAATGAGCTAACACAAGTCCCCATACCGTTGAATTTCGACTCGACTCTAATCAAGGTGTCGAAAAAACTTTTGTAATTATGGATAAGCCAAGAAATTCCCGACAATTTGACACCAATATATTGTGGATTCGATAAAAAGAAAAATTACAAATGCAGTCTTATTTTGCACACTGGAATTCGGACGCTGTAAATTGTCAGACGACATACCGCGCACATGGTGAAAGCTGTACTTTTTACTATCTGAGCAAAAGAAAAATCCCTGTATACATAGACATATCAAATAATTGCACACAATTTGATACCCATTTTAAAAATATTCCTTTACTGGAAAAAAAGTTATAAAAAAGTGAATTATGACTGATTACCCAGTTTAGGTCCGCATGAAAATTTCCGCAAATGAGCTAACACTAGTCCCCATACCGTTGAATTTTGCCTCGACTCTATTCAAGGTGTCGAACAAACTTTTGTAATTATGGATAAGGCAAGAAATTCACGACAATTGGACACCAATATATTGTGGATTCGATAAAAAGGAAAAATTACAAATGCAGTCTTATTGTGCACACTGGAATTCGGACGCTGTAAATTGTCAGACGTCATGCCGCGCACATGGTGAAAGCTGTACTTTTTACTATCTGAGCAAATGAAAAATCCCTGTAAACATAGACATATCAAATAATTGCACACAATTTGATACCCATTTTGAAAATATTTCTCTTACTGGAAAAAAGTTATAAACAAGTGAAATATGACTGATTTCCCAGTTTAGGGCCGCATGACAATTTCCACAAATGAGCTAACACAAGTCCCCATACCGTTGAATTTCGAATCGACTCTATTCAAGGTGTCGAAAAAACTTTTGTAATTATGGATAAGGTAAGGAATTCCCGACAATTGGACACCAATATATTGTGGATTCGATAAAAAGGAAAAATTACAAATGCAGTCTTATTGTGCACACTGGAATTCGGAGGCTGTAAATTGTCAGACGACATACCGCGCACATGGTGAAAGCTGTACTTTTTACTATCTGAGAATAATGAAAAATCGCTGTAAACATAGACAAATCAAATAATTTCACACAATTTGATCCCCATTTTGAAAATATTTCTTTTACTGGAAAAAAGTTATAAACAAGTGAAATATGACTGATTTCCCAGTTTAGGGCCGCATGACAATTTCCACAAATGAGCTAACACAAGTCCCCATACCGTTGAATTTCGAATCGACTCTATTCAATGTGTCGAAAAAACTTTTGTAATTATGGATAAGGTAAGGAATTCCCGACAATTGGACACCAATATATTGTGGATTCGATAAAAAGGAAAAATTACAAATGCAGTCTTATTGTGCACACTGGAATTCGGACGCTGTAAATTGTCAGACGACATACCGCGCACATGGTGAAAGCTGTACTTTTTACTATCTCAGCAAATAAAAAATCCCTGTATACATAGACATATCAAATAATTGCACACAATTTGATACCCATTTTAAAAATATTCCTTTACTGGAAAAAAAGTTATAAAAAAGTGAATTATGACTGATTACCCAGTTTAGGTCCGCATGAAAATTTCCGCAAATGAGCTAACACTAGTCCCCATACCGTTGAATTTTGCCTCGACTCTATTCAAGGTGTCGAACAAACTTTTGTAATTATGGATAAGGCAAGAAATTCACGACAATTGGACACCAATATATTGTGGATTCGATAAAAAGGAAAAATTACAAATGCAGTCTTATTGTGCACACTGGAATTCGGACGCTGTAAATTGTCAGACGTCATGCCGCGCACATGGTGAAAGCTGTACTTTTTACTATCTGAGCAAATGAAAAATCCCTGTAAACATAGACATATCAAATAATTGCACACAATTTGATACCCATTTTGAAAATATTTCTCTTACTGGAAAAAAGTTATAAACAAGTGAAATATGACTGATTTCCCAGTTTAGGGCCGCATGACAATTTCCACAAATGAGCTAACACAAGTCCCCATACCGTTGAATTTCGAATCGACTCTATTCAATGTGTCGAAAAAACTTTTGTAATTATGGATAAGGTAAGGAATTCCCGACAATTGGACACCAATATATTGTGGATTCGATAAAAAGGAAAAATTACAAATGCAGTCTTATTGTGCACACTGGAATTCGGACGCTGTAAATTGTCAGACGACATACCGCGCACATGGTGAAAGCTGTACTTTTTACTATCTCAGCAAATAAAAAATCCCTGTATACATAGACATATCAAATAATTGCACACAATTTGATACCCATTTTAAAAATATTCCTTTACTGGAAAAAAAGTTATAAAAAAGTGAATTATGACTGATTACCCAGTTTAGGTCCGCATAAAATTTCCGCAAATGAGCTAACACTAGTCCCCATACCGTTGAATTTTGCCTCGACTCTATTCAAGGTGTCGAACAAACTTTTGTAATTATGGATAAGGCAAGAAATTCTCGACAATTTGACACCAATATATTGTGGATTCGATAAAAAGGAAAAATTACAAATGCAGTCTTATTGTGCACACTGGAATTCGGACGCTGTAAATTGCCAGACGACATACCGCGCACATGGTGAAAGCTGTACTTTTTACTATCTGAGCAAATGAAAAATCCCTGTAAACATAGACATATCAAATAATTGCACACAATTTGATACCCATTTTGAAAATATTTCTCTTACTGGAAAAAAGTTATAAACAAGTGAAATATGACTGATTTCCCAGTTTAGGGCCGCATGACAATTTCCACAAATGAGCTAACACAAGTCCCCATACCGTTGAATTTAGCCTCGACACTAATCAATATGTAGAAAAAACTTTTGTAATTATGGATAAGGCAAGAAATTCGCGACAATTGGACACCAATATTTTGTGGATTCGATAAAATGGAGAAATTAGAAATGCAGTCTTATTGTGCACACTGGAATTCGGAGGCTGTAAATTGTCAGACGACATACCGCGCACATGGTGAATGCTGTACTTTTTACTATCTGACCAAATAAAAAATAAATGTAAACATAGACAAATCAAATAATTGCACACAATTTGATACCCATTTTGAAAATATTTCTTTCACTGGAAAAAAGTTATAAACAATTGAATTATTACTGATTTCTCAGTTTAGGGCCGCTTGAAAATATTCCGCAAATGAGCTAACACTAGTCGACTTTAATCAAGGTGTAAAATAAACTTTGTTAATTATGGATAAGGCAAGAAATTACCGACCATTGGACACCAATATTTTGTGGATTCGATAAAAATTGTCTAATATACATTTTTTACCTTTTAATTGTTTATTATCCATTTTTATCTTTTTTATTGACTAATAAACATTTTTTACATATTTCATTGTCTAATATACATTTTTTATTTTTTAATTGACTAATATACATTTTTAACATTTTTAATTGTCTAATATATATTTATTACTATTTTAATTGTCTACTACACATTTTTTTTACTTTTTTTAATTGTCTACTGAATATTTTTTACTTTTTTTAATTGTCTAATTTTCATTGTCAATTATACATTCATTCTTTTTCAGTTATACATTTTTTCAATTATACATTTTTAGTTTTTCATAATACATTTTCATTTTAATTGTCTATTTTACATTTTTTTACTTTTTTTGAATTTCTAATATATATTTTTTATTTTTTTAATTGTCTGATATACATTTTTACTTTTATTAATTGCCTAATATATATTTTTTTACTTTTTTTAATTGTCTAATATACATTTTTTACATTTTTCATTGTCTAATATACATTTTTACCTTTTTTCTTTGTGTAATATATATTTTTTACTTTTTTTAATTGTCGTATATACTTATTTTACGTTTTTAATTTGTCTAATATATATTTTTTACTTTTTTTAATTGTCTAATATACATTTTTAAAATTTTTCAATAGTCTAATATATATTTTTACCTTTTTTATTGTCTAATATACATTTTTTAATTTTTTACCTAATATACATTTTTTTCTTTTTTAATTTTTCTAATATACATTTTTACTTTTTTAATTGTCTATTATATATTTTTTTATTTTTTTAATTGTGTAATATACATTTTTTACTTTTTTACTTGTCTAATATACATTTTTAACTTTTTTCATTGTTTAATATACATTTTTTCCTTTTTTTAATTGTCCAATATACATTTTTTGAATTTTATTTAATTTCTTTGTCTGATATAATTTTTTTAATTTTCTAATTTTCTAATATACATTTTTACTTTTTTAATTGTCTTATATATAACTTTTTTTAACTAATATATATTTTTTACTTTTTTTAATTGTCTAATATACATTATTTAATTTTAATTGTTTAAATATACATTACGTTTACTTTTATTTGTCTAATACACATTTTTTTTACTTTTTTTAATTGTCTCTTATACATTCTTTCTTTTTTTAATTTTCTAATATACATTTTTTACTTTATTTAATTGTCTAATATATATTTTTTACTTTTGAAATTGTTTAATATACGTTTTCTTACTTTAGTTACTTGTCTAATATACATTTTTTACTTTTTCAATTGTCTAATATATATTTTTTACTTTTTTTAATTGTCCAATATACATTTATTACTTTTTTTAATTGTCTAATATATTTTTTACTTTTTTAATTATCTAATATATATTTTTTACTTTTTTAAATTGTCTGATATCTATTTTTACTTTTTTTAATTGTCTAATATACATGGTTTTATTTTTTCAATTGTCTAATATACATTTTTTACTTTTTTAATTGTCTAATATACATTTTTGACATTTTTAATATTCTAACATACATCTTTTGCTTTTTTTAATTGTCTAATGTATATTTTTGGCTTTTTTTAATTGTGTAATATATATTTGCCTTTTTTAATTGGCTATTATACATTTTTTACTTCTTTAATTATCTAATATACTTTTTTGTCTTTTTTAATTGTCCAATATCCATTTTTTACTTTCTTTTAATTGTCTAATGTATATTTTTTACTTTTTTATTGTCCAATATACATTTTTACTTTTTTAATTGTTATATAATACTTTTTACTTTTTTTTAATTGTCTAAAATACATTCTTTACTTTTTTTTAATTATCTGATATATATTTTCACATTTTGTAATTGTCTAATATATATTTTTTACTTTTTTAATTGCCCAATATACATTTTTTACTTTTTTTAATTGTCTAATAAATATTTTTTACTTTTTTTAATTGTCTAATATACATGGTTTTATTTTTTCAATTGTCTAATATACATTTTTTACTTTTTTAATTGTCTAATATACAATTTTTACATTTTTTAATTGTCTAAGATACATTTTTCCTTTTTTTAATTGTCTACTATATATTTTTTCCTTCTTTAATTGTCTAATATATTTTTTTGCATTTTAATTGTCTAATATACAATTTTTACTTTTTTAATGTCTAATATACATTTTTACTTTTTTTAATTGTCTAATAAACATTTTTCACTTTTTTTAATTGTCTAATATATATTTTTACTTTTTTTAATTTGCTAATATATATTCTTTTACTTTTTTAATTGTCTAATATATATTTCTACTTTTTTAATCGTCTAATATGCATTCTTTTACTTTTTTTAATTGTCTAATATATATTTTTATGTTTTGTAATTGTGTAATATGTATTTTTACTTTTTTAATTGCCTAATAAATATACATTTTTTTACTTTTTTTAATTGTCTAATAAACATTTTTTAATTTTTTTTATTGTCTAATATACATCTTTTACTTTTTTTACTTGTATAATATACATTTTTACTTTTTGTAATTTTTGTAATATACATTTTTTGCCTTTTTCAATTGTCTAATATACATTTTTTACTTTTTTAATTGTCTAAAATATATTTTTTACTTTTTTTAATAGTCCAATATATATTTTTTACTTTCTTTTAATCGTCTAATATACATTTTTTACTTTTTTTATTGCCTCATATACATTTTTACATTTTAATTGTCTAATATACATTTTTACTTTTTGTAATTGTGTAATATACATGTTTTACCTTTTTCAATTGTCTAATATACATTTTTTACTTTTTCAATTGTCTAATATACATTTTTTACTTTTTTTAATTGTCCAATATAAATTTTTACTTTTTTAATTGTCCAATATACATTTGTATATTTTAATTGTTTAATATACATTTTTTACTTTTTTTTAATTGTCTAATATACATTTTTTACTTTTTCCATTCTCGAATATATTTTTTACTTTTTTAATTGTCTAATATACATTTTTTATTTTTTAATTGTCTAATACACATTTTTTACTTTGTAATTGTCTAATATACATTTTTTACTTTTTTTAATTTTCTAATACATATTTTTTCATTTTTTTAATTGTATAATTTACATTTTTTACTTTTTTAAATGTCTAATATAAAATTTTTACTTTTTTCAATTGTCTAATATACATTTTTTACGTTTTTTAGTTGTCTAATATACATTATTTTACTTTTATTAATAGCGTAATATATATGTTTTACTTTTTCAATTGTCTAATATACATTTTCTATTTTTTAATTTGTCTAATATACATTTTTACTTTTTTTAATTGTCTAATATATACTTTTTTACCTTTTTTAATTGTCTAATATATATTTTTACTTTTTTTAATTATCTTTTACTTGTCAAATATACATTTTTTACTTTTTTAATTTGTGTAATATACATTATTTTACTTTTTTTAATTGTCTAATATACATTTTTTAGAGTCTGTCTATATTTCTGAGATGAGGTATTATGTACAGTATTTACATTAGTCGGACTATTGTCCTCACCTTTGTCGCCATATTTGTCACAACGTTTCGGCCGTTGTACGCTCCAGCCTTCTTCAGGTGGTTGGAATTTCAAACCGAACCCTTTATTTCGATCATTGGGGTAGACTGTTCTAGTTCCACGAACCATGTTTGATGGATGTCAGTTATCAGTTATCTTCTGCTAATTTTCCCTCTGAAAGTTCTCCACTGCCTGAACCGGTTATTGAACTCACACTCTTTGGGTCTGTCACTGGATCTAACCAACGCCTTTATCCACTGTGCCATATGTCCTTGAGGACATCTGAGTATGAATTTTTGGCTATTATAAACTAAATTTTTTTCAGTAATTTACCTATCACACCCTGTAGAGAGATAGATAGATAGATAGATAGATAGATAGATAGATAGATAGATAGATAGATAGATAGATAGATAGATATTTGCTAATGAGATATCCCAGCATGGAGCCGATTTTGTTGTTAAAAAAAACGATAAATAGAAAGAGCAAACAAATTTTCGTCACATTTTGAGACTCGCACATGCAAAGATACACACGGGAATTATGTGTCAAAATTGCCGCCAAAGAAACAAACTTTCTTTATGAGAGATTAGAAAAATTTCCACAACAAACTTTTTCACTTAATATCTTTCACAGAAAAATCTTTTGTCTAAGTTAAATTCAACCTTTCAATCAAAGGCAGACGAACATTGAACATTTCTCAAACAGCAAAGAACTTTTTCTCTATACCTTTGCATAGATCATTACAAACAAAGAAATTGTAAATTGTGTATATAAAATTTAATCTGTTGTTTCAAACATGGATTTTTTGTCGTGATTAAATATCGTTACTATTTGGCCATTTCTTATAATTTATGTTTGTGGATACTGCATATTTTATTTGCAGCACAATTTTAAATATTCACGCATCCTTCTTAGATCCAGTATAGATAGATAGATAGATAGATAGATAGATAGATAGATAGATAGATGCTAATGAGATATCCCAGCATGCATCTGTAGGATTTGATTTTTTTTTTAATTCAGGCATGGTGCATTCCTAGTAGCTATTCTTATGGATTGGAACAAACAAACACAAAGAAAAAATGAACATGGAGATCCATGATTTTCTCCATTCTGAAGGGACATCTTTTTTCCTTTGAGTTTAATATTTAACCAGGTAGTAAGTTAAGTTTTCATGATTAGTCATATAGCTGCCTGAATATCTCTAACGACTAACTTCAAGTTATTTCTGGTTTTAGTCATAATATTTCTGGGAATTACAAAGAGATTTTTGTAAACTGAAAATAAAATTAATTTATCTGAATTTTTGAAACCTACAAATTCCTTAATATTGGCTTTTTAATTCGATTTTTAAAAATAAAAGTTTTCGTTCTTTCTTAATTATTATTTTCCCGAGATATAATCCCGGAAAATAATCAACACAAGAAAACAATTAAAAAATATATTTATAATATTTTAAATGGGGCGTTTGATAGCAAACACAGATATACCACAACGTAAAACCTGAAGGGAGAATTTACTCTATAGCAGGTAATGATTGCCACAAGGAATATATAGGAGTAACCACTAGAAATTTGAATAAAATATTATATGAACACAAAACGGATCTCTTATAATACAATACAATCAATGCGTCACTCACCATGAGTGTGAACATAACATATTACCTGCATAAAATGTGACAGCCCCCAATTATTCAAGTTAAAATGTAGTTTTGGGGCTATATTTACCATACAAGACAATGCCCCACGAATAGTATTTCAAAATGTATTGTGTTAAATTTATTAAATTCAGAAAGCATATAGTTTCTTTTAACTCCAATTCTAATGAAAAATCAGAGGGTAGAGTAGATATTGCCAGCAAACTATCACAATCTACAATACCCCATGAGTAGGTGAATGTGTTTCCAGTAGCCTATTACTTTAGCCTGAATGACTTTCCCCTGCTAACCACCCACTCATTCCACTGTTCTCAAATGCAATTTTGTTAATGGCTTGTTGAGACACATATCCAATTGAGAATGTAAATAAATCTAAAAGACATGCCTGTGTAGCTAATTAGTATTTCATTGATTGATTCATTTTCTACAGCTTATCAACCCTTTGCAGGTTATTTAAAGCCAGAAAATATTTTTAGATTGTAAGAAATTATATTTGGGCGGGGGGTGGAGATAATGGTTTAGTGATACAAGTCTTACTAATTAACCTATAGCTAGTGGGGAGAAGAGTTGGACTCATAGTTATTTACGCATAAGTGAATATAATATCTCCAACAAGAAATAGAACTCAGATTTTCAATTCCAAGCCAATATCCATTATCCATTGCATCACCTGCAAATCAATGCTTACAACACCTGGAATTCCCAAGCGGTCACCTATCCTGGTACTCTTCAGGATCAATGTTGCAGAACTCTGATGATAGTACAGGAACCAATGTTTTCAATATATGTAATATTGTAAGATATGTGAGATATTTAACAGAAGTAAAAACAAAAAAATAAACCTCTACTCCTGTTTAAAAGACCTGGGAGGAGTGTGAACTGAACGATATTTATCAAACAATTTGCCATTATAATATGGATTAGAACACACAAAAATTCTTACATTGGTGAAACCATTTTTTTAACAATGAAAAATTTAGAAAACACCAAAGTAAATGTTAAAATAAAATTTTTATCCCATTTGAGAATAGTAGTTTTTCTCATATTCTCTAACACTCAGCAACCCCTTGCGTCCTAGTGGCTTTATTGCCTTTCATCTTCAAAAGTTTAAATGCAATGTCAATCGTTATCTTCTGTCTTCTTAATTCTTGTTCTTTTATTGTCTTCTCTCCTTAATAGTAGTTTTTCGCATATTCTCTAACATTCAGTGACCCCTTGCGTCCTAGTGGCTTTATTGCCTTTGATCTTCAAAAATTGAAATGCTATGTCAATTGTTATCTTCAGTCTTCTTAGTTCTTGTTCTTTTATTTTCTTCTCTCCTTAATAGTAGTTTTTCTCATATTCTCTAACATTCAGTGACCCCTTAAGTCCTAGTGGCTTTATTGCTTTTGATCTTATTTACGCATAAGTGAATATAATGTCCCCAACAAGAAATAGAACTCACTTCGCAAGTCACATGATGTCACTTCATAAATCACATGATGTCACTTCATAAATCACATGATGTCACTTCACAAGTCACATGATGTCACTTCACATGTCACATGATATCATTTCATAAATCACATGATGTCACTTTATAAATCACATGATGTCACTTCATAAGTCACATGATGTCACTTCATACGGTCATGGTCATTCAGTTTGTTTACTGCAGTCAATCTGAGCAGTTGCATTTTTAGCCTGGGCCAAGTAGCCTGGGCCAAGTAGCCTGGGCCAAGTAGCCTGGGCCAAGTAGCCTGGGCCAAGTAGTCAGAACTGAGTCTAAATGTATCTCCTCCTGCAAATGCTCAGTCAGTTATGTGCTATGCGTGATACACACTTAGGCAATCATGTATCTTTCGATACATGACTCACAAGGCAGATTTTTTCCCTCGCAGTAGGTTGCCATTTCTTTCTTCAGTAGGCCAGTTGCCATCGAAAGCTAGAGAACCTGGTCTGTCCTGCTATTTACACATAGTTGGGGGGAGAAGAAAAAATTAATAACTTTCCCAAAGGTATTAGCACGTAAGTGAATGTAATGGATTTGACTGGAATTCAAACACAGCTTTCCAGGACTACTTATCATGAATGGATCAGTCCATTCAAGATAATAAGGAGGGTAACAGGCTCTTACTACAACAGTGCCAATATCACTTATTGCATTGTGATCATTTAGGTGATCATGACTAACGAGGCAGATTTTTTCCGCATAGTTGGTTGCTATTTCATTCTGCGGTAGATCAGTTGCCATCAAAGGCTATAGAACCCAGTCTGTCCTGCTATTTACCCATAACTGGGGGAGGGGGAGAAGAAGAAGATTCATACCTTCCCCAAGAGTATTAGCATGTAAATGAATGTAATGGATTGAAATGGAATTCAAACTCGGATCTCTAATACCTCAATCCGAGCCGCTATCCATGACTCCAGCAAATAGAATATATAGACAGATCCTGAAGAATGCTGGAGTGTACAACAGCCAAAACGTTGTGAATATGGCAACAAAGATGAGGGTAACAGTCCAAATAGGGTAAATAGTTACAATACCTCATTTCAAAAATATAAACAGATAAATGAAGCTTTTAGGCATTTTTAAAACATTGGCACATTCACAATGTTTTAAAAAATGCCTAAAAGCTTCATTTATCTGTTTATATTTTTGAAATGAGGTATTGTAACTATTTACAATCAAGAAACAACGCGTGACATACCTGGCAGATATAAGCAAGTGGATGAAAGAATGTGGCCTCGGGGGTGAAGCAGAGGGAAGGAATTTGTTGAGAGCTGCAAGGGATAGAGAGTTAGCATTTGGAATTTTCATGTAAGAAATTTTTTATTGCCTTTTATTTCGATAAAGGAAATTTATTAAATGCTAAAATCTGACACTACACTGTCTTTGATTTTTTTTTCTTTTTTGTTTCTTCCATTGCACTATGATTTGTCTGTCATGTAACAGTTGCACATGCATGTCAGATGTAATGCACAACACACCATGAGATGCACAGGCGCCTTGTGCGGCAATAGGAGCGTTATAGTTATTTCCAATTGGTTTATTTCAGCAATTTTTTAACCATCATGCATGCAAAAACAAAAAATGGTTATTTCTTTGACCCTGATATTATCTACCATATACACTTTTGACTCCTTTGGCAATGTTTACCTATCTATATATAAAATTTTGTTAATCTGTCTGCCACACCCTCTAAAATAGCCATACATTGACTGATTGGGCAAACAGGTAAGGGGGTACAAAGTACAGTTGGTTTTACTAAAGTGCATAGCTTAGTACAACAGATTTTTATTAATCTTTTTGGGGGAAAAAAAATTTTATTAATGTATTTACTCTATTTTTAAAAAAACAATTTAATGATTAACATAAGAAATACGTATTTAATAAAAATGCAGTATTGTTTTTGCATATCTAAGTTTTTTATTTCATCGATTGGTTTATGAAATTGAATAAGACAGAGTTTGTAAATCTTGACAAAAAATGTTAGCAATAACTTCAACAATACAAAATACTGTGAAGATTTCAACATGTGTTAGTTGCAAAACAAATTCTAGTTTTTAAAAAGTGATGATGATAATTTTAATAAAACTGAAACACATGAAAGTGGATTTATACATTTTCTTTAATCTTGAGAACTGACCACAAAGATGTTAAACACCATTTATTTATTGGATTGTTTATCTACAAGAATAATTTTACATTTACAAGATTATAAAAATATGTGGACCATCTATAATGAAATATATATTTTTCACCATTTTCTAAAGAAAGAAAGAAATATGAAAAAAATTTTTCTTTTTTTTTTTAATCCATAAATTTATAAAAACGTCTGAACAAAAAAATTTAAATAAACATAGACTGATGAGTACCCAATTATAAATTTTTCAAAAATGTATTTTCTGTACATTTTTTTCATTTGCTCACATCATTTTAAATTCACTAACTTTAGGTTGAGAGCATTTCTTTGGAACCAAACATTCTTTTAATTTTAAATTTTAGATAAGACCCCAAACACTCAATATTTTGTGTTGTGTATCTCCCTCTTTGGGTGGACAAGGTTTTCACGGTGGATAATTACAGAATATATGTAATTTTTACCAGCCCTTACATTAAAATAAAACATGTTTTCACAGTTATAAAATAATAAATATTGTGTTATAGTTGGTTTACATATTTTATAAATTTTTAAATAAACAATTTTCACATTTATTTCTTAATGTACGTAGGTCCTTACTTTCTGTACAAAAGAATTATTTTTATTTCATGGGTGACTTTTGCTGGATTTTGCAATTAATTTTGATTATTCTCAAATTTATTTCCAACTTATAAAAATTATTGTACAAAAAAATTGGCACAAAAAAATAATGTAAAAAATTGCTGAAAACAATGGCAGTAATAAAAACTTTGGAATCTAAAATTTCGGGATTGCCAGTCTGCATCTAACCTGGAATGTTTTTAATTTGCTCATGGAGTCGACCTCATTCCAAAATGGTATCATATGTTGGGCTACAGTCTCTCGGAGTGAAGTTAAAAACACGGAAATTTTATTTTGAAACACTGTAATTTGAGGACAATAATTATTTAATTTGAACACGAGTTAGAAAGTCGTGTCCCTTTAATTGCTTTTATCAGCGAAGATGGCTGAATCCGGAAACAATTGCAGTAATGAAAACTTGGGAATCCAAAATTCCAGGATTGTGGGTCCAGATCCAGCCCGGAATGTTTTTAATTTTCTCACGGAGTCGGCCTGATTCCAAAATGGTATATGTTGGGCTGCAGCCTCTAGGATTAAAGTTAAATTTCATTATTTTTTTCTTGAGTTTTAATGGGTTTTTTTTGTTTTTTTTGTTGTTAAATTTATTTTCCAAAATTGTGAATAATGTTAAGACTATAGAATTTTTGCATTCTATCTTGGCTGTTTTGAAAGGTTTTACCAAGCCAAAAAAATGGTTTTCCCATAATCCACGTGTATTTCCATCTATTAAAGTTTTACTTTTGTAATATCAGGCGATTCAAAATACAAGAAGAATTTTGGAGCTGCTTGTCTGAATCAAATTTAATTATTTCATTGACATTTCTTTTTTCATGGATCATGTAAAAGTTCTTGGCATTGAAAGTAGAAATAAGCAGGAAGGAGTTACTATTGTATTTGTGATTTACAAAGTCTCTCATCTGATGGAGTAGATTGCAGATGAACCTGTGTCGTCTTCCACCAGCTAATAGGATAGTCTGGGTCATCTGGCCTTGGGTAGCAACCACCCCAGAAGAAGGATAACCCTGAATTCAAGTGGGTAATGAACTTGGAAAAAATATTGATCCATTTTTTCTTCCCATCCTTGCTGCTGGTTAAATAGCAAGATGGACTGGGCCTTCTGTCTACGAGATGGAACACTAAATTTCAAACCATGATGTAGGCAATGGAGAAGCACTCTACTATCTTTCCCTGAAGGTCAAGGCATTTATCAGATAAAGGGAATGTGTGGAGAGCCATGATTACCTACTTCCTGAAGGGATGTAACTCTTTTGTATTATCTTCATATTTTATATTTTTATAACCACATTTTGGCCAGTATCATTCTGTAGTGGCCAAAGTTCAATTCCAGTCTTTTATTCTGATTTTTTAATGTTTTTGGGCAATATACTTTTTGGTCTTTCTCCTATGACTCCTGTCTGAGAAAAGCCAAAGAATATATTGGCTGAATTCACTCAGTATCTGAAATTAAGAAAATATTTTGATCAGTGAATGTTAAAAACCTGTCTGCTTTTTTTTTCAGTTAGTGGAATTCTTAAAGGTCATGATCCTCTTCTGAATCTTGTGTTGGATGGTACCATTGAATATCTCAGAAGTAAGCAAGTCTTTGGAATCACTATACCTTTTTTTTTTTCTCTCTCTCTAGAGAACAGTATGCTCAAAAGTTTTTTTAAATCAAAAGTAGTCATTTGTCATTCAGCAACTCAAGAAAGCTGAATTTAGCTGGTGGGCTTTTTTTCCACTCAGGAATTTGTAGTTGGTCTTTAAAAAAAAAAAAAGAAAAAAAAGTGGAATTTTTAAAGCAAAGATCAGCAGTCAGTGCACAATGACAAATTACTCCCTATTTACATAACTTATCCGGCCATTATTTATAAATATTAGTTCTGATTATGATTTGTTATAAAACTTATCACAATCATGGCTGATGAAGTAGATTGCAGATGGATCAAGAATTCTTCTCTGTTAGCGTCTTCCTAATGGCCAGTGCATTTCTGGGAGTGGGGGTTGGTTGGCTTGGTTGAAACCCAAAGATGCCCAAATATTTACAAATCTTAGTTAGGCATAAGACCACAGATATGGGGCACCCTATGAGGATTAAACTCACTGCTCATTAGTAGTGGGAAGCCAGATTAGCTCATTAACCTTACTTGAAGGAGTCCAATATGTGCCTGTTGTCATTTCAATTTTGGGAGCTGTTGAGAAAAGTTCATTGAAAATTGCATAAACCTTGCATTTTACAAGCGAATAATGACAAAATGTACTGATTAACTTTTGTGAACCTGCTTTACAAGACCCCATCCCACTTTTTTGAAGCAGCCTTTAGAGACCACATAAGTTCAATAATATTTTTTTTTCTCTCATTATTTTTCAGACCCAGATGATCCATACAAATTAACAGAAGACACCCGCCCATTGGGTTTGGTTGTGTGTCGAGGAACATCAGTTGTGTCAGTCTGTCCTGCTGAAGGGATGGAAGCAATTCCAAATCCATTTATCCAACAAGACAGCTGATTACTTCACTGGTCTCATTCTGCCTCAAAGACTTCAGATTCCAATTATTGGATTTGCCAAGAATTGTGGCATAAAATAAAAGTGGGTTTAAGAGTAAAAAAAAAAAAGAAAAAGTCACACACACACTCAGAGAAGAGATCTCTTGATTCTGACTTCAAACTCAGGCTCTGGCCATTGAGGATATTTTTAAAGAGCTTTTCTTTTTCAGTTTATTTGTTTCATGCATCTTCAGGCATAAACTACCTTTAGGAAACCTAACTTGAAAGAAATTCTTAGGAAAGGCCAATTTATTTAAACGTTTTTAATTTAGTTTGGATTTTTTTAAAATTAACCATTAGATTTTTCTGGCCAATTGAAACAAACAAAAGAGATGTCAATGTTCTACTATTTTTCAATCAGGGCAAAATTCTATTTTCTTCAGTTGAGATCTGGAAACGTCCAGCGTACAAATGTTTTCTCGTACAAATGTTGTTTATCTATTTCTTGCATTTACTTTTTCAGCTTTTGACACAATAATGCCAAACTGTTTTTTTTTGTTTTTTTTTATTAACCAGCATCCCATGCTGCCACAGATCTCTTAATGATTGTGAAATGGTAGCTGGTGGTGAGTTCTTCAAAAGGAAATTGTTTGGTGAACTGAAAGATTTGTAAAATGAAGAAAAAAGATTTAAACTTTGTTTGAATTTCTGGGACGTTGAGTTTTCGTTATTTACATTTGGACTATAGTTCGTAAACAACAACAAAGATGAGGAAAATAGTCTGAATGTAAATAGTGTCAATGAAGATTTCAACATTCGACGCATTACACAGAAATAAATAAAAAATTGTACGGAAAAAATTTAGGAAAAGACTGAGTTTTGTTTCTTCACCACTCCCCCCAATGTTTAATGGCAGTGTTTTTTATAATTTGGATAGAAACTGTCAAAAATAGAAAGAATTCCCCTGACCCATTTTCTTTTTTCTTTTTTTTTATAATGAAATGGTTTTCACAAAAGTTGTCATGAGCATTCTAGCTAGTGCATGTCATAGTCATCTGTATTTATTTAGAAGCAAACTCTTTATTCAATTCTCAGAATCAGATGTTTCCCATACTATTGTTTGGAAATATCGAGTATCAGTCAATCCATCCTTGTTACATTGCTTGGATATGATGTTTTTTTACATTACTGTCATAGAGGAATAAAGTGTCACTGCTGACATTTGGGTTTGAACACGAATCACCAGAGAGCAAGCGCAGTTAACCTCATCTTGAAATAATTAGATCACATGACAGGTAAAGTAAATTTTATATATATATATATATATATATATATATATATATATATATATATATATATATATATATATATATATATATATATATATATATATAAAGTCTCTCCTACAAAGAGGCATTACGAAAATGGCGAACAGTATTTGTTGAACTTAAAATAAAATCTACGTATCCTACATGTCATAATAGGATTTTCAGTAATATTTTCCATTTCACCAAAAAAGATGTCATATTTGCAGGACTACAGAGCAATAACCAGGCGAAGTTATTCAAAAATTAATCTAAAAATATACAGCAAAGTACAGCAAAATGGCAGAACTAAAAGCTATCCGGATTCAAATGCTGGTGCTACAAAAGCAGCAACAAGAACAACAATTGCAGCAACAAAAACAACATGAACAGCAATTACAACAACAGAAGTTTTTTGAATTATTTACTAAAACTACGGGAGAAAAGACTTCAGATTCATTTACTCCAGATGTTGCTAATTCAATCAGTGAATTTGTATACACTCCAGATGAAGGGATAACTTTTCCAGCTTATTATAGAAGACATGAAGGGATCTTCAAAAGGGATTGTTTGCATTGGAATGATGAAAAGTTCATTTATTATTAGGGAACATAAAAAATATGTGAATTATATTTTGCCAAAAAAAAAAGGTGAGATAAATTTAGATGAAACTTGTAATACTATCAAAACTTTTTGGTGATAGGAGTTCATTATTTAATGCATAATAACAATGTCTTACTTAGTAAAGTGCGACAATGAAGATTTTGTCACTTATGCAGGAGTCATGAAGCAAGAACGTAAGAAGTTCATGTTAAATTTCTGGATTTAATTAAATTCCCAATCTTCATCCAGGGTTTAACTTCTAATAAGGACGCGGAAATAAGATTCAGGATAATTGCTAAATTAGAAATGGATTCCAAATGAACACGCCAGAAAATAGCGGAAGAGTGTCAACATATTGTAAATCTAAAACTCAACGCTGCAAGGATTGAGGAAAACACATTTCACAAGTTCATAGCATCTGACCATCTAAGAGAAAAAGACTAGACGTTTTTCAACTCCTAACAGAAAAGTAAAAAAAGATGATAAACCGCCCTCAATACCAAATACTTGCCACAGTTTTGAAGGTAAGCATTTCAAAAGTAATTGTTTTTTTTTAACAACAAAAAATGCTACGAATGTGGGAGAGTAGGACACAAAAGTACTTGTTGCAGATACAAAAAATGGAGGAAAAACAAAACGTGTGTGAAGATGATAAATACACAGAGTAAAGATAAACATAAAAGGAAAATTTTAAGAAGATTTCGAATGTGTTTTTAACTGAGAAACATTTCAAAAGAGGAAATTTGTTTTTGTGGAGTTGATTCTAGATAGGAAATATTTTTTCCCACATACTTGCTACAAAGCAAAAAGGATTTAACAGTTAAAATTAAATCATTTCAGCCCAAGCAAGGCAATAAAACGTGTAAGAATAATGAGGAAAATTAAGGAGAGAGAACAAAGAATGAGAATTAAGAATACAGAAGTTAACAATTGATATTGCATTGAAATTTTTGAAGATCAAAGGCAATAAAGCCACTAGGACACAAAGGGTTACCGAATGTTAGAGAATATGAGAAAAATTACTATTAAGGAGAGAAGACAATAAAAGAACAAGAATTAAGAAGACAGAAGATAACGGCTGAGACTGCATTTAAATTTTTGAAGATCAAAGGCAATAAAGGCACTAGGACGCAAGGGGTTACTGAATGATAGAGAATATGTGAAAAACCACTATTAAGGAGAGAAGACAATAAAAGAACAAGAATTAAGAAGACAGAAAATAACAATTGACATTGCATTTAAATTTTTGAAGATAAAATGCAATAAAGCCACTAGGACGCAAGGGGTTACTGAGTGTTAGAGAATATGAGAAAAACTACTATTAAGGAGAGAATACAATAAATGAACAAGAATTAAGAAGACAGAAGATAACGGCTGAGACTGCATTTAAATTTTTGAAGATCAAAGGCAATAAAGACACTAGGACGCAAGGGGTTACTGAATGTTAGAGAATATGAGAAAAACCACTATTAAGGAGAGAAGACAATAAAAGAACAAGAATTAAGAAGACAGAAAATAACAATTGACATTACATTTAAATTTCTGAAGATCAAAAGCAATAAAGACACTAGGACACAATGGGTTACTGAGTGTTAGAGAATATGAGAAAAACTACTATTAAGGAGAGAAGACAATAAAAGAACAAGAATTAAGAAGACAGAAGATAATAATTGATATTGCATTTAAATTTTTGAAGATCAAAACTGACTGGGAAGCAAGAAGCCAGAAGTGATTTCTACAAGCAAGAAGTGTGATAGAAGAAACTGTTAACATAGAAATTACAGTTACATCTAACCATTTCAACTGTAAAATGATGAGACCTAACTACCAATCTAGTACTGCATTTGTATTCATAGTCTAGGTTACATAGAGGAAAGTGATGGTATTTATTTCTGTTGTTATACAGAAACTGGCACAAGGCCCAAAGGAGGGCTGTGCAAAGCTAGTCTTCACCTGTCTTGTATCTAAACTTAGCTAGCCTCAATCTTCTTTACACCTAAACAACACATTCTTATTTACCATTCTTATTACCATAGAAGAAAATTCATCCAAACAATTACCATTTATAGAAAAGGCACAGGGCAGCTACATTACGGCGATGGGAAAGGAGCTGAAGCCAAGATGCCAGGTCAGGAACAATAACATTGTGAATTCTTTGGGTTTTATCAAACATCTCTAAATACATAGCAGTAGCATCAAACCAGATGAGGTAGCAATATCCATTGCTTTTAAATTTTTCTTGAATTTTCATTTAACTTTTTGATTAAATTTTTTTTTTGGAAAATGTTTTTTTCTCAAATGGGATAAAAATTTTATTTTAACATTTACTTTGGTGTTTTCTAAATTTTTCAGTGTTAAAAATTGGTTTCATCAATGTAAGAATTTTTTGTGTTCTAATCTATATTATAATGGGAAATTGTTTGATAAATATCGTTCAGTTCACACTACTCCCAGGTCTTTTAAACAGGAGTAGAGGTTTATTCCTTGTTTCCTGTTTAGGATTGGGTTTCCGGTTCCGTTTAAAGTTTATTTCAACTTTATACTTCTAACATCTTTGCCTAAATCCTGATATTTTTTTTTCTGCAATAGGAGTAGATATGTTCACCTATCATCCAGTTTACACTCCTTCAAGGCTTTTTGAACAGGAGTAGAAGTTTATACATTGATCCCTGTTTAGGATTAGGCCTCCTGTTCCTTCTAAACTTTTTTTTGTTTGCTTTCACTCTCAGTAGCCCCTGGTGTATTAGTGGTATTATTGCCATGCTTTGGGTGAATTGATTTTTAAAAAAATTTGTTGTATAATCGAGAATTATGTAGTTGAATGATAAAATGGGCAAATTTTGTACAACTTATCTTCTAGAAATGCTTTATAATAGGAGAGAGCTATACAAGAAAGATTTATTCTCCCATTACAGGCATTATTATATCTGTGATATAATAACACTGTAATTTATGGACGGAAGAAAATGGCTGAAAGAAAAAGGAATGACTTGCTTTGTTATAAGAGAGAATTTTATACCACTAAGACATACACAAAACTATACATACATGTGTTTCACGCAGAGAAAAAATAGATATCTACACAGCATAGCAGAGTCTAAGGAGAATAAAAAAGGATGGGTGTTACATATAATATGGAATTTCTTCTGTGTTTCTGGAGAAGTGATGTTTAGTACTCCAGATTAAAATGGTCTGGATTCATCTACTATATCCCTGACCAGGACCTATCCCATGAAGCGAAAACAGCAAGTTTAAGGTTTTCCCAATAGGATACGGCACCATGGATTTGTGCATAGTAGGCAATTACAAAAAGTAAAAAAAGTATATTAGACAATTAAAAAAAGTAAAAAAAAAATATTACACAAATAAAAAATGTTTATATTAGGCAAATATATTGTAAAAAAATGTATATTAGACTATTAAAAAAGTAAAAAATATATATTAAACAATTAAAAAAAGTGAAAAACGTATATTAGACAATTAAAAAAAGTAAAAATATGTATTAGACAATTAAAAAAGTAAAAAATGTATATTAGACATATAAAAAAAGTGAAATATTGTATATTAGACAATTGAAAACAGTAAAAATGTATATTAGACAATTAAAAAAGTAAAAAATGTATATTAGACAATAAAAAAGGAAAAATGTATATCAGACAATTAAAAATATATATTAGACAATTAAAATATGTAACAAATGTATATTAGACAATAAAAAAAAGTAAAAAAATGTATATTATTCAATTAACAAAAGTAAAAACATTTATATTAGACAATTAAAAAAATATATATATATATATTAGACAATTAAAAAAAGTAAACAAATGTATATTAGACAATTCAAAAAGGAAAAAATGTATATAAGACAATTAAAAAAAGTAAAACATATATATTAGACAAATTAAAAAACGTAAAAATGTATATTAGACAATGAAAATGTAAAAAATTATATTAGACAATTAAAAAAATGTAAAAAATATATATTAGACAATTAAAATATGAAAAATGTACATTAGACAATTAAAAAAAGTGGAAAACGTATATTAGAGAATTAAAAAAAGTAAAAATATGTATTAGACAATTAAAAAAAGTAACAAATGTATATTAGACAATTAAAAAAGTAAAAAATATATATTAGGCAATTAAAGAAAGTAAAAAATGTATATTAGAAAATTGAAAAAAATAAAAATATATATTAGAAAATTAAAATATAAAAAATGTACTTTAGACAATTTAAAAAAGGGTAAAACGTATATGTGTGTGTGTGTGTGTATATATATATATATATATATATATATATATATATATATATATATATATATATATATATGAGATGAATTACAAATAATGCACTGGCCGTTCTGCTGTTTTAAATTCATAAACAAAGATATTTGTGTGAAAGAAAAACATTGTTGTCTTGAGAATGCATACAGCTAGAATTTTATAAGTATTTTATATTTTACGAATATAAATAACTTCAAGGTTTTTATACGAATGAAAATGAATTATGTTGTCCAAATAAGAACAAAAAAAAGAAGTTATCCAAAAAAAACCTAAAAGAAGACAAATGGCGCTGGTTGTGAAATTCAACTGACATTCTAATGAAATTCCCCACAAAAACGACCTTTTCTTTGATCGGAATGCAAGGGGAATAACTCTAAATTTTTAATTCTTAAGTTATTCCCCTTGAATTTATTTATCTATTTTTTTTTTTTTTTTTAATACACTGTCTCTATCTGTTTGCTATCAAATGCCCCATTTAAAATATTATAAATATATTTTTTAATTGTTTTCTTGTGTTGATTATTTTCCGGGATTATATATCGGGAAAATGAAAATAAAGAAAGAACGAAAATTTTTATTTTTAAAAATCGAATTAAAAAACCAATATTAAGGAATTTGTAGGTTTCAAAAATTCAGATAAATTAATTTTATTTTATTTTCAGTTTACAAAAATCTCTTTGTAATTCCCAGAAATATTATGACTAAAACCAGAAATAAATTGAAGTTAGTCGTTAGAGATATTCAGACAGCTATATGACTAATCATGAAAATTTAACTTACTACCTGGTTAAATATTAAACTTAAAGGAAAAAAGATGTCCCTTCAGAATGGAGAAAATCATGGTTCTCCACGTTTATTTTTTTTTTCTGTTTGTTTGTTCCAATCCATAGGAATAGCTACTAGGAATGCACCATGCCTGAATTAACCCCCGCCCACCCAAAATCCTACAGATTCATTCTGGGATATCTCATTAGCCAATATCTATCTATCTATCTATCTATCTATCTATCTATCTATCTATCTATCTATCTCAATCCGTTCATTATCTATCTATCTATCTATCTATCTATCTATCTATCTATCTATCTGTAGTGGATCTAAGAAGGATGCATGAATATTTAAAATTGTGCTGCAAATAAAATATGCAATATCCACAAACATAAATTAAGAAATGGCCAAATGGTAACGATATTCAATCACAACAAAAAATACATCTTTGAAACAACAGATTAAATTGTATATGCACAATTTACAATTTCTTTGTTTGTAATGATCTGTGCAAAGGTATATTTAAGAAAAAAAGTTCTTTGCACTTTCAGAAATGTTCAATGTTTAAAAAGTCGTCTGCCATTGATTGAAAGGTCGAATTTAACTTAGACAAAGATTTTTCTGTGAAAGATATTAAGTGAAAAAGTTTGTTGTGGAAATTTTTCTAATCTCTCATAAAGAAATTTTGTTTCTTTGGCGGCAATTTTGACACATAATTCCCGTGTGTATCTTTGCGTGTGTGTGATTCAAAATGCGACGAAAATTCATTTGCTGTTACTATTTATATATATATTTTTAACGACAAAATCGGTTCCAGCTGTCTAGTAGCTTGTTACAAATTTTTCTGAGAAGTGCGTGGGAGAATGTTGTATTTTTTTTATTTTTTAGTTCTTGAAACATTTAAATTATGGATCAATTTGAGAAAGATTTTTTTTTATGTCAGTTGAGCCTATGTTATTCGAATAAAAATGAATTATGCTGTCAAAATAAGAACAAAAAAAAAGAAGTTATCCAAAAAGAAAACCTAAAAGAAGACAAATGGCGCTGGTTGTGAAATTCAGATGACAATCTAAGGAAATTCCCCATACAAAGACCTTTTCTTTGATTGGAATGCAAGGGGAATAGCTTTAAACTGTCAATTTTTAAGTTATTCCCGTTGAAAGAATCTATCTATATTTTTTTTGTAATACAGTGTCTCTATCTGTGTTTGCTATCAAACCCTCCATTTAAAATATTATAAATATATTTTTTAATTGTTTTCTTGAGTTGATTATTTTCTCGGGAAAATGAAAATAAAGAAAGAACGAAAACTTTTATTTTCAAAAGTCGAATTAAAAATCCAATATTACGGAAAATGAGGAAAATTAAGGAGAGAGAACAAAGAATAAGAATTAAGAAGACAGAAGATAACAATTGATATTGTATTTAAATTTTTGAAGATCAAAGGCAATAAAGCCACTAGGACGCAAGGGGTTACTGAATGTTAGAGAATATGAGAAAAACTACTATTAAGGAGAGAAGACAATAAAATAACAAGAATTAAGAAGACAGAAGATAACAATTGACATTACATTTAAATTTCTGAAGATCAAAAGCAATAAAGACACTAGGACACAATGGGTTACTGAGTGTTAGAGAATATGAGAAAAACTACTATTAAGGAGAGAAGACAATAAAAGAACAAGAATTAAGAAGACAGAAGATAACGATTAACATTGCATTTACATTTTTGAAGATCAATGGCAATAAAGCCACTAGGATGCAAGGGGTTACTGAGTGTTAGAGAATATGAGAAAAACTACTATTAAGGAGAGAAGACAATAAAAGAACAAGAATTAAGAAGACAGAAGATAACGATTAACATTGCATTTACATTTTTGAAGATCAATGGCAATAAAGCCACTAGGATGCAAGGGGTTACTGAGTGTTAGAGAATATGAGAAAAACTACTATTAAGGAGAGAAGACAATAAAAGAACAAGAATTAAGAAGACAGAAGATAATAATTGATATTGCATTTAAATTTTTGAAGATCAAAACTGACTGGGAAGCAAGAAGCCAGAAGTGATTTCTACAAGCAAGAAGTGTGATAGAAGAAACTGTTAACATAGAAATTACAGTTACATCTAACCATTTCAACTGTAAAATGATGAGACCTAACTACCAATCTAGTACTGCATTTGTATTCATAGTCTAGGTTACATAGAGGAAAGTGATGGTATTTATTTCTGTTGTTATACAGAAACTGGCACAAGGCCCAAAGGAGGGCTGTGCAAAGCTAGTCTTCACCTGTCTTGTATCTAAACTTAGCTAGCCTCAATCTTCTTTACACCTAAACAACACATTCTTATTTACCATTCTTATTACCATAGAAGAAAATTCATCCAAACAATTACCATTTATAGAAAAGGCACAGGGCAGCTACATTACGGCGATGGGAAAGGAGCTGAAGCCAAGATGCCAGGTCAGGAACAATAACATTGTGAATTCTTTGGGTTTTATCAAACATCTCTAAATACATAGCAGTAGCATCAAACCAGATGAGGTAGCAATATCCATTGCTTTTAAATTTTTCTTGAATTTTCATTTAACTTTTTGATTAAATTTTTTTTTTGGAAAATGTTTTTTTCTCAAATGGGATAAAAATTTTATTTTAACATTTACTTTGGTGTTTTCTAAATTTTTCAGTGTTAAAAATTGGTTTCATCAATGTAAGAATTTTTTGTGTTCTAATCTATATTATAATGGGAAATTGTTTGATAAATATCGTTCAGTTCAAACTACTCCCAGGTCTTTTAAACAGGAGTAGAGGTTTATTCCTTGTTTCCTGTTTAGGATTGGGTTTCCGGTTCCGTCTAAAGTTTATTTCAACTTTATACTTCTAACATCTTTGCCTAAATCCTGATATTTTTTTTTCTACAATAGGAGTAGATATGTTCACCTATCATCCAGTTTACACTCCTTCAAGGCTTTTTGAACAGGAGTAGAAGTTTATACATTGATCCCTGTTTAGGATTAGGCCTCCTGTTCCTTCTAAACTTTTTTTTGTTTGCTTTCACTCTCAGTAGCCCCTGGTGTATTAGTGGTATTATTGCCATGCTTTGGGTGAATTGATTTTTAAAAAAATTTGTTGTATAATCGAGAATTATGTAGTTGAATGATAAAATGGGCAAATTTTGTACAACTTATCTTCTAGAAATGCTTTATAATAGGAGAGAGCTATACAAGAAAGATTTATTCTCCCATTACAGGCATTATTATATCTGTGATATAATAACACTGTAATTTATGGACGGAAGAAAATGGCTGAAAGAAAAAGGAATGACTTACTTTGTTATAAGAGAGAATTTTATACCACTAAGACATACACAAAACTATACATACATGTGTTTCACGCAGAGAAAAAATAGATATCTACACAGCATAGCAGAGTCTAAGGAGAATAAAAAAGGATGGGTGTTACATATAATATGGAAATTCTTCTGTGTTTCTGGAGAAGTGATGTTTAGTACTCCAGATTAAAATGGTCTGGATTCATCTACTATATCCCTGACCAGGACCTATCCCATGAAGCGAAAACAGCAAGTTTAAGGTTTTCCCAATAGGATACGGCACCATGGATTTGTGCATAGTAGGCAATTACAAAAAGTAAAAAATGTATATTAGACAATTAAAAAGAGTAAAAAAAAAATATTACACAAATAAAAAATGTTTATATTAGGCAAATAAATTGTAAAAAAATGTATATTAGACTATTAAAAAAGTAAAAAATATATATTAAACAATTAAAAAAAGTGAAAAACGTATATTAGACAATTAAAAAAAGTAAAAATATGTATTAGACAATTAAAAAAGTAAAAAATGTATATTAGACATATAAAAAAAGTGAAATATTGTATATTAGACAATTGAAAACAGTAAAAATGTATATTAGACAATTAAAAAAGTAAAAAATGTATATTAGACAATAAAAAAGGAAAAATGTATATCAGACAATTAAAAATATATATTAGACAATTAAAATATGTAACAAATGTATTTTAGACAATAAAAAAAGTAAAAAAATGTATATTATTCAATTAACAAAAGTAAAAACATTTATATTAGACAATTAAAAAAATATATATATATATATTAGACAATTAAAAAAAGTAAACAAATGTATATTAGACAATTCAAAAAGGAAAAAATGTATATAAGACAATTAAAAAAAGTAAAACATATATATTAGACAAATTAAAAAACGTAAAAATGTATATTAGACAATGAAAATGTAAAAAATTATATTAGACAATTAAAAAAATGTAAAAAATATATATTAGACAATTAAAATATGAAAAATGTACATTAGACAATTAAAAAAAGTGGAAAACGTATATTAGAGAATTAAAAAAAGTAAAAATATGTATTAGACAATTAAAAAAAGTAACAAATGTATATTAGACAATTAAAAAAGTAAAAAATATATATTAGGCAATTAAAAAAAGTAAAAAATGTATATTAGAAAATTGAAAAAAATAAAAATATATATTAGAAAATTAAAATATAAAAAATGTACTTTAGACAATTTAAAAAAGGGTAAAACGTATATTAGACAATTAAAAAAAGTAAAAATATGTATTAGACAATTAAAAAAAGTGAAAAATGTATATTAGACAATGAAAAAAGTAAAAATTGTATATTAGATAATTAAAAAAAGTAACAAATATATATTAGAAAATTAAAAATTTAAATGCAATATAAATCGCTACATACTGTCCTCCTGAGTAATCTTTCCTCTTCCCGCTCATTACTAATGTTTCTCTTCGTAATTCTTCCACACGCAGTAACCCCTTGTGCTTTAGTTGCTTTACTGCCTTACTTGTTGAACTCTCTTCCGGCTCCATGTTTTCCAGCCAACTTTAATCTTCAAATATTTAAATTCAATGTCAATCGCTAACTACTGTCCTCTTGATTAATCTTTCCTCTTCCCGCTGATTATTAATGTTTCTGTTCCTAATTCTTCCACACCCAGTCACCCCTTGTGTCTTAGTGGCTTTACTGCCTTTCTTGTGGAACACCCTTCCGGCTCCCTGCTATCCAGCCAACTTTAATCTTCAAATATTTAAATGCAATGTCAATCGCTACCTACTGTCCTCTTGATTAATCTTTCCTCTTCCCGCTCATTATTAATGTTTCTATTCCTAATTCTTCCACATCCAGTAACCCTTTGTGTCTTAGTGGCTTCACTGCCTTAGTTGTGGAACTTCCTTCCGGCTCCATGTTTTCCAGCCAACTTTAATCTTCAAATATTTAAATTCAATGTCAATCGCTAACTACTGTCCTCTTGATTAATCTTTCCTCTTCCCGCTGATTATTAATGTTTCTGTTCCTAATTCTTCCACACCCAGTCACCCCTTGTGTCTTAGTGGCTTTACTGCCTTTCTTGTGGAACACCCTTCCGGCTCCCTGCTATCCAGCCAACTTTAATCTTCAAATATTTAAATGCAATGTCAATCGCTAACTACTGTCCTCTTGATTAATCTTTCCTCTTCCCGCTCATTATTAATGTTTCTATTCCTAATTCTTCCACATCCAGTAACCCTTTGTGTCTTAGTGGCTTTACTGCCTTAGTTGTGGAACTTCCTTCCGGCTCCATGCTTTCCAGCCAACTTTAATCTTCAAATATTTAAATGCAATGTCAATCGCTACCGACTGTCCTCTTGAGTAATCTTATCTCTTCCCACTCATTATTAATGTTTCTGTTCCTAATTCTTCCACACCCAGTAACCCCTTGTGTCTTAGTGGTTTTACTGACTTGCTTGTGGAACTCCTTTCCGGCTCCATGCTTTCCAGCCAACTTTAATCTTCAAATATTTATATGCAATGTCAATTGCTATCTATTGTCCTCCTGAGTAATCTTTCCTCTTCCCGCACATTATTAATGTTTCTCTTCCTAATAATTCCACAGCCAGTAACCCCTTGTGTCTTAGTGGCTTTACTGCCTTACTTGTTGAATTCCCTTCCGGCTCCATGCTTTCCAGCCAACTTTAATCTTCAAATATTTAAATGCAATATCAATTACTATCTGCTGTCCTCCTGATTAATCTTTGTTCATCCCGTCATCATTAATGTTTCTATTCCAAATTCTTCCACATCCTGTAACCGTTTGCGTCTTAGTGGCTTTACTGCCTTGGTTGTGGATCTCCTTTCCGTCACCATGGTTTCCAGCCTACTTTAATCTTCAAATATTTAAATTCAATGTCAATCGCTACCGACTGTCCTCTTGAGTAATCTTACCTCTTCCCGCTCAGTATTAATGTTTCTGTTCTTAATTCTTCCACACTCAGTAACCCCTTGTGTCTTAGTGGCTTTACTGCCTTGCTTGTGGAACTCCCTTCCAGCTCCATGCTTTCCAGCCAACTGTAATCTTCAAATATTTAAATGCAATATCAATTACTATCAGCTGTCCTCCTGATTACTATTTCTTCTTCCCGCACATTATTAAACAGAATAAAAAATCAAAATCGTTGTAAATTATAATAAATAACTTATTCCAGCAGCGAAGAAAGAGTCTAGGGGTCTGCTACAGATTCTCTACACTCTGATATGAGTCCAGAAAAATAAAATAACAATCGTACATTTTTAAATAATTTAGTTTGTTTTTTTGTAGTTGTTGTTATTGCTTATTTACTTGCTGCGTAGAAATTAAATTCTCTTTTCTTTTTCATGGGTGATTTCTCTTATTTTGGTTTTGGTGAATAAATATTTTCGGTCTTATAAAAAGAGACAACTTTTTTTTTACCAAACATTTGTTTGAAATTAAAAACTTACTTTTCTGTTTTGTTTGAGTCCTTTTTTTACAACCGTCTCAGTCATTTTCAAGAACATCCAGTCAATTTGGGGAATATTAATTTCAAATTTAAACACCCATGTATCATGTAAGTGGTGACAGCATGTGTACAAGTGTTTCACGGAGTTTGACAACACTGGAAACTGAGTACACAAATATTTCATCTTCTACGCAGTGTCCCTTCAGGACGTGGTTGAACATGACCGATAACTCGGACAGCTTTTTACCAAGAACCACTACTTTGTGTAACAGACTCCTGAGAGGGTACTTCCTTTAAATCAAGATTTAACCGTTACTTTTCCTACATATCCTCATAAACTGCACTTCTTACCTCCTTGTCTAACGTGAATCAACCTCAGTAACACTTGACTTTGAATTGGCTTTGGGTTTTGTGAACAATTAGTAAAATAATTATTTTAATTATCTAAGGAATGGTGATTGGCAGTGCACCTCCACACATATGAAGTGTGATCTATCTATTTCTTGAAACCACATGGCCATAACTATGAACAGGGCTATAATAACTGCAACATGTTAGTCATTGGCAAACTTCACATTGTCTAATATACATTTTTTTACATTTCTAATTGTCTAATATAAATATTTTAATTTTTTTAATTGTCTAATATACATTTTTTTACTTTTTAACTGTCTAATATAGTTTTGTAATTTTTTTAATTGTCTAATATACATTTTTAACATTTTAATTGCCTAATATACATTTTTTAATTTTTTTAATTGTCTAATATGTATTTTTTACATTTTAATTGTCTAATATACATTTTTAATTGTCTAATATATATTTTTACTTTTTTCATTTGTCTAATATACATCTTTTGCTTTTTTTAATTGTATAATATACACGTTTTACTTTTTAATAGTCTAATATACATTTATTACTTTTTTTAATTGACAGATATAAATTTTTTACTTTTTTTAATTGTCTCATATACATTTTTTATTTTTTTTATTGTCTCATATACATTTTTTTATGTTTTAATTGTCTAATATACATTTTTACTTTTTGAATTGTCTAATATATATTTTTAAAATTTTTTTAATTGTCTAATATATATTTTTACTTTTTTAATTGTCTAATAAACATATTTTTACTTTTTTTGATTGTCTAATATACATTTTTAATCTTTTTTAATTGTCTAATATACATTTTTATTTTTTTAATTGTCCAATATATATTTTTTAGATTTTAATTGTCTAATATACATTTTTGACTTTTCTAATTTTCTAATATATGTTTTTACTTTTTTATTTGTCTAATATACATTTTTTTGGTTTTTATCATTGTCTAAGATACACTTTTTACTTTTTTAATTGTCTAATATACATTTATTACTTTTTCCGCAAATTAGCTAACATAAGTCCCCATACCGTTGAATTTCGCCTCGACTCTATTCAACCTGTCGAAAAAACTTTTGTTTTTATGGATAAGGCATGAAATTCTCGAAAATTTCACACCAATATTTTGAGGATTCGATAAAAATGAAAAATTAGAAATGCATTCTTATTGTGCACACTGGAATTCGGAGGCTGTAAATTGTCAGACGACATACCGCGCACCTGGCGAAAGCGCTACTTTTTACTATCGGAGCAAAAGAAAAATCCCTGTATACATAGACAAATCAAATAATTGCACACAATTTGATACCCATTTTGAAAATATTTGTTTTACTGGAAAAAAGTTATAAACAAGTGGAATATGACTTATTTCCCAGTTTAGGGCCGCATGACATTTTCCGCAAATGAACTAACACAATTCCCCATACCGTTGAATTTCGACTCGACACTAATCAAAGTGTCGAAAAAACATTTGTAATTATGGATAAGGCAAGAAATTCCCTACAATGGGACAGCAATATTTTGTTGATTCTATAAAAAGGAAAAATTAGAAATTCAGTCTTATTGTGCACACTGGAATTCGGACGCTGTAAATTGTCAGACGACATACCGCGCACATGGTGTAAGCTGTACTTTTTACTATCTGACCGAATGAAAAATCCCTGTAAACATAGACAAATCAAATAATTGCACACAATTTGATAATCATTTTGAAAATATTTCTTTTGCTGGAAAAAAGTTATAAACAAGTGAAATATGACTGATTTCCCAGTTGAGGGACGCATGAAATTTCCGCAAATGAGCTAAAACAAGTCCCGATACCGTTGAATTTCGACTCGACTCTAATAAAAGTGTCGAAAAAACATTTGTAATTATGGATAAGGCAAGAAATTCCCTACAATTGGACAACAATATTTTGTGGATTCTATAAAAAGGAAAAATTAGAAATGCAGTCTTATTGTGCACACTGGAATTCGGACGCTGTAAGTTGTCAGACGACATACCGCGCATATGGTGAAAGCTGTACTTTTTACTATCTGACCAAATGAAAAATCCCTGTATACATAGACCAACCAAATAATTACACACAATTTGGTACCCATTTTGAAAATATTTCTTTTACTAGAAAAAAGTTATAAACAAGTGAAATATGACTGATTACCCAGTTTAGGGCCGCATGACAATTTCCGCAAATGAGCTAACACAAGTGCCCATACCGTTGAATTTCGACACGACTCTATTCAAGGTGTCGAAGAAGCTTTTGTAATTATGGATAAGGCAAGAAATTCTCGACAATTGGACAGCAATATTTTGTGGATTCTTTAAAAAGGAAAAATTCAAAATGAATATTTATTGTGCACACTGGAATTCGGACGCTGTAAATTGTCAGACGACATAATGCGGACCTGGTGAAAACTCTACTTTTTACTATCTGAGGAAATGAAAAATCCCAGTATACATAGACAAATCAAATAATTGCACACAATTTGATACCCATTTTGAAAATATTTCTTTTACTGGAAAACAGTTATAAACAAGTGAAATATGACTGATTTCCCAGTTTAAGACCGCATGATAATTTCTGCAAACGAGGTAACACAAGTCCCCATACCGTTGAATTTCGCCTCGACGCTATACAAGGTGTCGAGAAAACTTTTATAATTATGGATAAGGTAAGAAATTCCCGACAATTTCACACCAACAGATCAGAGGCCATGCTGCTGTACGTAGTCTGAAATCTTACATTAGCCGCTCAAATATGGACCGGAAACCAACAGATAAGATTCCATGCTGCTGGACGTAGTTTTTCTTTTGAAATATGCACCAGAAACCAACAGATCAGAATCATGGCTGCTGGACGTAGTGTAACATCTTACACAAGAGGCTCAAATATGGACCGGAAGCCTACAGGTCAGAGGCCATGCTTCGGGACGTAGTATAAAATCTTACATTAGACGCTCAAATATGGACCGGAAAACAACAGATCAGATGCCATGCTGCTGGACGTAGTTTATCTTTTTACATTAGACGCTCAAATATGCACCAGAAACTTAGAGATCAGAAACAAGGCTGCTGGACGTAGTGTATCATCTTACACAAGACGCTCAAATATGGACCAGAAACCAACCGGTCAGAAGCCATGCTGCTGGTCGTACTCTAAAATCTTACATTAGACCCTCAAATATGGACTGGAAACAAACAGATCAGAGGCCATGCTCCTGGACGTAGTTTATCTTTTTACATTAGAGGCTCAAATATGCACCAGAAACCAACAGATCAGAAGCAGGGCTGCTGGTCGTAGTGTATCATCTTACACAAGACGCTCAAATATGGATCGGAAGCCAACAGGACAGAGGCCATGCTGCTGGATGTACTCTAATATTTTACATTAGACTCTCAAATATGGACGGGAAACCAACAGATCAGAGGCCATGCTGCTGGACGTAGTTTATCTTTTTAATTTAGAAGCTCAAATATGTACCAGAAACCAACAGATCAGAATCATGCCTGCTAGACGTAGTGTATCATCTTACACAAGACGGTCAAATATGGACCGGAAGCCAAGAGGTCAGAGGCCATGCTGCTGGACGTAGTGTAAAATCTTACATTAGACGCTCAAATATGGACCGGAAACCAACACATAAGAGGCCATGCTGCTGCACGTAGTTTATCTTTTTACATTAGAAATTCAAATATGTACCAGACACCAACAGATCAGAATCATGGCTGCTGGACGTAGTGTATCATCTTACACAAGACGCTCAAATATGGACCGGAAGCCAACAGGTCAGAGGCCATGTTGCTGGACGTAGTGTAAAATCTTACATTAGACGCTCAAATATGGACCGGTAACCAACTGATCAGAGGCCATGCTGCTGGACGTAGTTTATCTTTTTACAATATACGCTCAAATATGCACCAGAAACCAAGAGATCAGAAACAGGGCTGCTGGACGTAGTGTATCATCTTACACAAGACGCTCAAATATTGACCGGAAGCCAACAGGTCAGAGGCCGTGCTGCTGGACGTAGTCTAAAATCTTACATTAGATGCTCAAATATGGACCGGAAACCAACAGATCAGAGGTCATGCTGCTGGGCGTTGTTTATCTTTTTACATTAGACGCTCAAATATGAACCAGAAACCAAGAGATCAGAAACAGGGCTGCTGGACGTAGTGTATCATCTTACACAACACCTTACAATATGGACCGGAATCCAACAGGTCAGAGGCCATGCTGCTGGGCGTAGTCTAAAATCTTACATTAGACGCTAAAATATGGACGGGAAAGCAGCAGGTCAGAGGCCATGCTGCTGGACGTAGTTTATCTTTTTACATTAGACGCTCTAATATGCACCAGAGAAAAAACAGAACAGAATCATGGCTGCTGGACGTAGTGTATCATCTTACACAATACGCTCAAATATTGACCGGAAGCCAACAGATCAGCGGCCATGCTGCTGGGTGTAGTTTATCTTTTTACATTAGACGCTCAAATATGCACCAGAATCCAAGAGATCAGAATCATGTCTGCTGGTCGTAGTGTATCATCTTACACATGAGGCTCAAATATGGAAGCGGAAGCCTACCGGTCAGAGGCCATGCTGCTGGACGTAGTCTAAAATCTTACATTAGACGCTCAAATATGGACCGGAAAACAACACATCAGAGGCCATGCTGCTAGACGTATTTTATCTTTTTACATTAGAAGCTCAAATATGTACCAGAAACCAACAGATTAGAAACATGGCTGCTGGACCTAGTGTATCATCTTACACAAGACGCTCAAATATGGACCGGAAGCCAACAGGTCAGAGGCCATGCTGCTGGACGTAGTCTAAAATCTTACATTAGACGCTCAAATATGGACCGGAAACCAACAGATCAGAGGCCATGCTGCTGGACGTAGTTTATCTTTTTACATTAGACGCTCAAATATGCACCAGAATCCAAGAGATCAGAATCATGGCTGCTGAACGTAGTGTATCATCTTACACAAGAGTCTCAAATATGGACCGGAAGCCTACAGGTCAGAGGCCATGCTGCTGGACGTAGTCTAAAATCTTACATTAGACGCTCAAATATGGACCGGAAAACAACATATCAGAGGCCATGCTGCTGGACGTAGTTTATCTTTTTACATTAGAAGCTCAAATATGTACCAGAAACCAACAGATCAGAATCATGGCTGCTGGACGTAGTGTATCATCTTACACAAGACGCTCAAATATTGACCGGAAACCAACAGATCAGAGGCCGTGCAACTGGACGTAATTCATCTTTTTACATTAGACGCACAAATATGCACCAGAAACCAAGAGATCAGAAGCAGGGCTGCTGGACGTAGTGTATCATCTTACACAAGACGCTCCACTATGGACCGGAAGCCAACAGGTCAGAGGCCATTCTGCAGGACGTAGTCTAAAATCTTACATTAGATGCTCAAATATGGACCGGAAACAAACAGATCAGTGGCCATGCTGCTAGACGTAGTTTATCTTTTTATATCTTACACGAGACGCTCAAATATGGACCGGAAGCCAAGAGGTCAGAGGCCATGCTGCTGGACGTAATCTAAAATCTTACATTAGACGCACAAATATTGACCGGAAACCAACAGATCACAGGCCATGCTGCTGGGCGTAGTTTATCATTTTAGATTAGACGCTCATATATGCACCAGAAACCAAGATATCAGAAACAGGGCTGCTGGACGTAGTGCATCATCTTACACAAGACGCTCAAATATGGACCGGAAGCTAACAGGTCAGAGGCCATGCTGCTGGACGTAGTCTAAAATCTTACATTAGACGCTCAAATATGTACCAGAAACCAACAGATCAGAGGCCATGCTGCTGGTCGTAGTTTATCTTTTTACACTAGACGCTCAAATATGCACCACAAACAAACAGATCAGAATAATGGCTGCTGGACGTAGTGTATCATCTTCCACAAGACGCTCAAATATGGACCGGAAGCCAACAGGTCAGAGGCCATGCTGCTGGCCGTAGTCTAAAATCTTACATTAGACGCTCAAATATGGACCGGAAGCCAACAGATCAGAGGCCATGCTGCTGGACGTAGTTTATCTATTTATATTAGAAGCTCAAATATGTACCAGAAACCAACATATCAGAAACATGGCTGCTGGACGTAGTGTATCATCTTATACAAGACGCTCAAATATTGACCGGAAGCCAACAGGTCAGAGGCCATGCTGCTGGACGTAGTGTAAAATCTTTCATTAGACTCTCAAATATGGACCGGAAACCAACAGATCAGAGGTCATGCTCCTGGACGTAGTTTATCTTTTTACATTAGACGCTCAAATATGCACCAGAATCCAAGTGATCCGAATCATGGCTGCTGGACGTAGTGTATCATCTTACACAAGACGCTCAAATATGGACCGGAAGCCAACAGGTCAGAGGCCATGCTGCTGGACGTAGTCAAATATCTTACATTAGACGCTAAAATATTGACCGGAAACCAACAGATCAGAGGCCGTGCTGCTGGACGTAATTTATCTTTTTACATTAGACGCACAAATATGCACCAGAAACCAAGAGATCAGAAACAGGGCTGCTGGACGTAGTGTATCATCTTACACAAGACGCTCCAATATGGACCTGAAGCCAACAGGTCAGAGGCCATTCTGCAGGACGTAATCTAAAAACTTACATTAGACGCTCAAATATGGACCTGAAACAAACAGATCAGTGACCATGCTGCTAGACGTAGTTTATCTTTTTACATTAGACGCACAAATATGCACCAGAAACCAAGAGATCTGAAACAGATCTGTTGGACGTAGTGTATCATCTTACACGAGACGCTCAAATATGGATCGGAAGCCAAGAGGTCAGAGGCCATGCTGCTGGACGTAATCTAAAATCTTACATTAGACGCACAAATATTGACCGGAAACCAACAGATCAGAGGCCATGCAGCTGGGCGTAGTTTATCATTTTACATTAGACGCTCATATATGCACCAGAAACCAAGATATCAGAATCATGGCTGCTGGACGTAGTGCATCATCTTACACAAGACGCTCAAATATAGACCGGAAACCAATAGATCAGAGGCCATGCTGCTGGACGTAGTCTAAAATCTTACATTAGACATTCAAATATGCACCACAAAACAACAGATCAGAATTATGGCTGCTGGACGTAGTGTATCATATTACACAAGACGCTCAAATATGGACCGGAAGCCAACATGTCAGAGGCCATGCTGGTGGACGTAGTCTAAAATCTTACATTAGACGCTCAAATATTGACCGGAAACCAACAGATCAGAGGCCGTGCTGCTGGACGTAATTTATCTTTTTACATTAGACGCTCAAATATGCAGCAGAAACCAACAGATCAGAATCATATCTGCTGGACGTAGTGTATCCTCTGACAGAAGACGCTTAAATATGGACCGGAAGCCAACGGATTAGAGGCCATGCTGCTGGACGTAGTTTATCTTTTTGCATTAGACGCTCAAATATGCACCAGAAACCAAGACATCAGAAACAGGGCTGCTGGACGTAGTGTATCATCTTACATAAGACGCTCAAATATGGACCGGAAGCCAACAGGTCAGAGGCCATGCTGCTGGCCGTAGTCTAAAGTCTTACATTAGACGCTCAAATATGGACCGGAAACCAACAGGTCAGAGGCCATGCTTCAGGACCTAGTTTATCTTTTTGCATTAGACGCTCAAATATGCACCAGAAACCAAATGAACAGAATCATATCTGCTGGACGTAGTGTATCATCTTACAGAAGACGCTCAAATATAGACCGGAAGCCAACGGATTAGAGACCATGCTGCTGGACGTAGTTTATCTTTTGACATTAGACGCTCAAATATGCACCAGAATCCAAGAGTTCCGAATCATGGCTGCTTGACGTAGTGTATCATCTTACACAAGACGCTCAAATATGGACCGGAAGACAACAGGTCAGAGGCCATGCTGCTGGACGTAGTCTAAAATCTTACATTAGACGCTCAAATATTGACCGGAAACCAACAGATCAGAGGCCGTGCTGCTGGACGTAATTTATGTTTTTACATTAGACGCTCAAATATGCAGCAGAAACCAACAGATCAGAATCATGGCTGCTGGACGTAGTGTATCATCTTACACAAGACGCACAAATATGGACCTGAAGCCAACAGGACAGAGGCCATGCTGCTTGAGGTAGTCTAAAATCTTACATTAGACGCTCAAATATGGACCGGAAACCAATAGATCAGAGGCCATACTGCTAGACGTAGTTTATCTTTTTACATTAGACGCTCAAATATCCGCCAGAAACCAAAAGATCAGAATCATATCTGCTGGACGTAGTGTATCCTCTTACAGAAGACGCTTAAATATGGACCGGAAGCCAACGGATTAGAGGCCATGCTGCTGGACGTAGTTTATCTTTTTACATTAGACGCTCAAATATGCACCAGAAACCAAGACATCAGAAACAGAGCTGCTGGACGTAGTGTATCATCTTACATAAGACGCTCAAATATGGACCGGAAGCCAACAGGTCAGAGGCCATGCTGCTGGCCGTAGTCTAAAATCTTACATTAGACGCTCAAATATGGAACGGAAACCAACAGATCAGAGGCCATGCTTCAGGACGTAGTTTATCTTTTTGCATTAGACGCTCAAATATGCACCATAAACCAAGAGATCAGAAACAGGGCTGAAGGTCGTAATGTATCATCTTACACAAGACGCTGAAATATGGACGAGGAGCCAACAGGTCAGAGGCCATGCTGCTGGACGTAGTCTAAAATCTTACATTAGACGCTCAAATATCGACCGGAATCCAACAGATCAGTGGTCATGCTGCTGGACGTAGTTTATCTTTTTACATTAGACGCTCAAATATGCACCAGAATCCAAGAGTCCCGGCCATGCTGCTGGTCGTAGTCAAATATCTTACATTAGACGCTCAAATATTGACCGGAAACCAACAGATCAGAGGACGGGCTGCTTGACGTAATTTATCTTTTTACATTAGACGCACAAATATGCACCAGAAACCAAGAGATCAGAAACAGGGCTGCTGGACGTAGTGTATCATCTTACACAAGACTCACCAATATGGACCGGAAGACAACAGGTCAGAGGCCATTCTGCTGGACGTAGTCTAAAATCTTACATTAGACGCTCAAATATGGACCGGAAAGAAACAGATCAGAGGCCATGCTACTGGACGTAGTTTATCTTTGTACATTAGACGCTCAAATATTCACCAGAAACCAAGAGATCAGAAACAGGTCTGCTGGACGTAGTGTATCATCTTACACAAGACGCTCAAATATGGACCGGAATCCAACAGGTCAGAGGTCATGCTGCTGGCCGTAGTCTAAAATCTTACATTTGACGCTCAAATATGGACCGGAAACCAAAAGATCAGAGGACATGCTGCTAGACGTAGTTTATCTTTTTACATTAGAGCACAAATATGCACCAGAAACCAAGAGATCAGAAAGAGTTCTGCTGGACGTAATGTATCATTTTACACGAGACGCTCAAATATGGACCGGAAGCCAACAACTCAGAGGCCATGCTGCTGGACGTAGTCTAAAATCTTACATTAGACGCTCAAATATGGACCGGAAAACAACAGATCAGAGGCCATGCTTCTGGACGTAATTTATCTTTTTACATTAGACGCACAGATAGGCACCAGAAACCAAGAGATCAGAAACAGGGCTGCTGGACGTAGTATATAATCTTACACAAGACGCTCAAATATGGAACGGAAGCCAACAGGTCAGAGGCCATGCTGCTGGACGTAGACTAAAATCTTACATTAGACGCTCAAATATGGACCGGAAACCAATAGATCAGAGGCCATACTGCTAGACGTAGTTTATCTTTTTACATTAGACGCTCAAATATCCGCCAGAAACCAAAAGATCAGAATCATATCTGCTGGACGTAGTGTATCCTCTTACAGAAGACGCTTAAATATGGACCGGAAGCCAACGGATTAGAGGCCATGCTGCTGGACGTAGTTTATCTTTTTACATTAGACGCTCAAATATGCACCAGAAACCAAGACATCAGAAACAGAGCTGCTGGACGTAGTGTATCATCTTACATAAGACGCTCAAATATGGACCGGAAGCCAACAGGTCAGAGGCCATGCTGCTGGCCGTAGTCTAAAATCTTACATTAGACGCTCAAATATGGAACGGAAACCAACAGATCAGAGGCCATGCTTCAGGACGTAGTTTATCTTTTTGCATTAGACGCTCAAATATGCACCATAAACCAAGAGATCAGAAACAGGGCTGAAGGTCGTAATGTATCATCTTACACAAGACGCTGAAATATGGACGAGGAGCCAACAGGTCAGAGGCCATGCTGCTGGACGTAGTCTAAAATCTTACATTAGACGCTCAAATATCGACCGGAATCCAACAGATCAGTGGTCATGCTGCTGGACGTAGTTTATCTTTTTACATTAGACGCTCAAATATGCACCAGAATCCAAGAGTCCCGGCCATGCTGCTGGTCGTAGTCAAATATCTTACATTAGACGCTCAAATATTGACCGGAAACCAACAGATCAGAGGACGGGCTGCTTGACGTAATTTATCTTTTTACATTAGACGCACAAATATGCACCAGAAACCAAGAGATCAGAAACAGGGCTGCTGGACGTAGTGTATCATCTTACACAAGACTCACCAATATGGACCGGAAGACAACAGGTCAGAGGCCATTCTGCTGGACGTAGTCTAAAATCTTACATTAGACGCTCAAATATGGACCGGAAAGAAACAGATCAGAGGCCATGCTACTGGACGTAGTTTATCTTTGTACATTAGACGCTCAAATATTCACCAGAAACCAAGAGATCAGAAACAGGTCTGCTGGACGTAGTGTATCATCTTACACAAGACGCTCAAATATGGACCGGAATCCAACAGGTCAGAGGTCATGCTGCTGGCCGTAGTCTAAAATCTTACATTTGACGCTCAAATATGGACCGGAAACCAAAAGATCAGAGGACATGCTGCTAGACGTAGTTTATCTTTTTACATTAGAGCACAAATATGCACCAGAAACCAAGAGATCAGAAAGAGTTCTGCTGGACGTAATGTATCATTTTACACGAGACGCTCAAATATGGACCGGAAGCCAACAACTCAGAGGCCATGCTGCTGGACGTAGTCTAAAATCTTACATTAGACGCTCAAATATGGACCGGAAAACAACAGATCAGAGGCCATGCTTCTGGACGTAATTTATCTTTTTACATTAGACGCACAGATAGGCACCAGAAACCAAGAGATCAGAAACAGGGCTGCTGGACGTAGTATATAATCTTACACAAGACGCTCAAATATGGAACGGAAGCCAACAGGTCAGAGGCCATGCTGCTGGACGTAGACTAAAATCTTACATTAGACGCTCAAATATGGACCGGAAACCAACAGATCAGAGGGCATGCTGCTGGACGTAGTTTATCTTTTTACATTAGACGCTCAAATATGCACCAGAAACCAACAGATCAGAATCATGGCTGCTGGACGTAGTGTGTAATCTTACACAAGACGCTCAAATATGGACCGGAAGGCAACAGGTCAGAGGCCATGCTGCTGGTTGTAGTCTAAAATCTTACATTAGACGCTCAAATATGGACGGGAAACCAAGAGATCAGAGGCTATGCTGCTGGACGTAGTTTATCTATTTATATTAGAAGCTCAAATATATACCAGAAACCAACAGATCAGAATCATGGCTGCTGGACGTAGTGTATCATCTTACACAAGACGCTCAAATATGGACCGGAAGCCAACAGGTCAGAAGCCATGCTGCTGGATGTAGTGTAAAATCTTTTATTAGACGCTCAAATATGGACCGGAAACCAACAGATCAGAGGTCATGCTGCTGGACGTAGTTTATCTTTTTACATTAGACATTCAAATATGCACCACAAAACAACAGATCAGAATCATGGCTGCTGGACGTAGTGTATCATCTTACACAAGACGCTCAAATATGGACCGCAAGCCAAAATTTTTAGAGGCCATGCTGGTGGACGTAATCTAAAATCTTACATTAGACGCTCAAATATAGACCGGAAACCAATAGATCAGAGGCCATACTGCTAGACGTAGTTTATCTTTTTGCATTAGACGCTCAAATATCCGCCAGAAACCAAAAGATCAGAATCATATCTGCTGGCCGTAGTGTATCCTCTTACAGAAGACGCTTAAATATGGACCGGAAGCCAACGGATTAGAGGCCATGCTGCTGGACGTAGTTTATCTTTTTACATTAGACGCTCAAATATGCATCAGAAACCAAGACATCAGAAACAGGGCTGCTGGACTTAGTGTATCATCTTACATAAGACGCTCAAATATGGACCGGAAGCCAACAGGTCAGAGGCCATGCTGCTGGCCGTAGTCTAAAATCTTACATTAGACGCTCAAATATGGACCGGAAACCAACAGATCAGAGGCCATGCTTCAGGACGTAGTTTATCTTTTTGCATTAGACGCTCAAATATGCACCGTAAACCAAGAGATCAGAAACAGGGCTGTAGGTCGTAATGTATCATCTTACACAAGACGCTGAAATATGGACGAGGAGCCAACAGGTCAGAGGCCATGCTGCTGGACGTAGTCTAAAATCTTACATTAGACGCTCAAATATCGACCGGAATCCAACAAATCAGAAGCCATGCTGCTGGACGTAGTTTATCTTTCTACATTAGATGCTCAAATATGCACCAGAAACCAAGAGGTCAGAAACAGGGCTGCTGGACGTTGTGTATAATCTTGCACAAGACGCTCAAATATGGACCGGAAGCCAACAACTCAGAGACCATGCTGCTGGACGTAGTCTAAAATCTTACATTAGACGCTCAAATATGGACCGGAAACCAACAGATCAGAGGCCATGCTTCTGGACGTAATTTATCTTTTTACATTAGACGCTCAAATATGCACCAGAAACCAAAAGATCAGAATCATATCTGCTGGACGTAGTGTATCATCTTACAGAAGACGCTCACATATGGACCGGAAGCCAACGGATTAGAGGCAATGCTGCTGGACGTAGTTTATCTTTTTACATTAGACGCTGAAATATGCACCAGAAACCAAGAGATCAGAAACAGGGCTGCTGGACGTAGTATATCATCTTACACAAGACGCTCAAATATGGAACGGAAGCCAACAGGTCAGAGGCCATGCTGCTGGACGTAGACTAAAATCTTACATTAGACGCTCAAATATGGACCGGAAACCAACAGATCAGAGGGCATGCTGCTGGACGTAGTTTATCTTTTTACATTAGACGCTCAAATATGCACCAGAAACCAACAGATCAGAATCATGGCTGCTGGACGTAGTGTGTAATCTTACACAAGACGCTCAAATATGGACCGGAAGGCAACAGGTCAGAGGCCATGCTGCTGGTTGCAGTCTAAAATCTTACATTAGACGCTCAAATATGGACGGGAAACCAAGAGATCAGAGGCTATGCTGCTGGACGTAGTTTATCTATTTATATTAGAAGCTCAAATATGTACCAGAAACCAACAGATCAGAATCATGGCTGCTGGACGTAGTGTATCATCTTACACAAGACGCTCAAATATGGACCGGAAGCCAACAGGTCAGAAGCCATGCTGCTGGATGTAGTGTAAAATCTTTCATTAGACGCTCAAATATGGACCGGAAACCAACAGATCAGAGGTCATGCTGCTGGACGTAGTTTATCTTTTTACATTAGACATTCAAATATGCACCACAAAACAACAGATCAGAATCATGGCTGCTGGACGTAGTGTATCATCTTACACAAGACGCTCAAATATGGACCGCAAGCCAAAATTTTTAGAGGCCATGCTGGTGGACGTAATCTAAAATCTTACATTAGACGCTCAAATATAGACCGGAAACCAATAGATCAGAGGCCATACTGCTAGACGTAGTTTATCTTTTTGCATTAGACGCTCAAATATCCGCCAGAAACCAAAAGATCAGAATCATATCTGCTGGCCGTAGTGTATCCTCTTACAGAAGACGCTTAAATATGGACCGGAAGCCAACGGATTAGAGGCCATGCTGCTGGACGTAGTTTATCTTTTTACATTAGACGCTCAAATATGCATCAGAAACCAAGACATCAGAAACAGGGCTGCTGGACTTAGTGTATCATCTTACATAAGACGCTCAAATATGGACCGGAAGCCAACAGGTCAGAGGCCATGCTGCTGGCCGTAGTCTAAAATCTTACATTAGACGCTCAAATATGGACCGGAAACCAACAGATCAGAGGCCATGCTTCAGGACGTAGTTTATCTTTTTGCATTAGACGCTCAAATATGCACCATAAACCAAGAGATCAGAAACAGGGCTGTAGGTCGTAATGTATCATCTTACACAAGACGCTGAAATATGGACGAGGAGCCAACAGGTCAGAGGCCATGCTGCTGGACGTAGTCTAAAATCTTACATTAGACGCTCAAATATCGACCGGAATCCAACAAATCAGAAGCCATGCTGCTGGACGTAGTTTATCTTTCTACATTAGATGCTCAAATATGCACCAGAAACCAAGAGGTCAGAAACAGGGCTGCTGGACGTTGTGTATAATCTTGCACAAGACGCTCAAATATGGACCGGAAGCCAACAACTCAGAGGCCATGCTGCTGGACGTAGTCTAAAATCTTACATTAGACGCTCAAATATGGACCGGAAACCAACAGATCAGAGGCCATGCTTCTGGACGTAATTTATCTTTTTACATTAGACGCTCAAATATGCACCAGAAACCAAAAGATCAGAATCATATCTGCTGGACGTAGTGTATCATCTTACAGAAGACGCTCACATATGGACCGGAAGCCAACGGATTAGAGGCAATGCTGCTGGACGTAGTTTATCTTTTTACATTAGACGCTGAAATATGCACCAGAAACCAAGAGATCAGAAACAGGGCTGCTGGACGTAGTATATCATCTTACACAAGACGCTCAAATATGGAACGGAAGCCAACAGGTCAGAGGCCATGCTGCTGGACGTAGACTAAAATCTTACATTAGACGCTCAAATATGGACCGGAAACCAACAGATCAGAGGGCATGCTGCTGGACGTAGTTTATCTTTTTACATTAGACGCTCAAATATGCACCAGAAACCAAGACATCAGAAACAGGGCTGCTGGACTTAGTGTATCATCTTACATAAGACGCTCAAATATGGAGCGGAAGCCAAAAGGTCAGAGGCCATGCTGCTGACCGTAGTCTAAAATCTTACATTAGACACTCAAATATGTACCAGAAACCAAAAGATCAGAATCATGGCTGCTGGACGTAGTGTATCATCTTACACAAGACGCTCAAATATGGACCGGAAGCCAACAGGTCAGAAGCCATGCTGCTGGACGTAGTGTAAAATCTTACATTAGACGCTCAAATATGGACCGGTAACCAACAGATCAGAGGCCATGCTGCTGGTCGTAGTTTATCTTTTTACATTAGACACTCAAATATGCACCAGAAACCAAGAGATCAGAAAGAGGGCTGCTGGACGTAGTGTATGATCTTACACAAGACGCTCAAATATGGACCGGAAGCCAACAGGTCAGAGGTCATGCTGCTGTACTTAATCAAAAATCTTAAATTAGACGCTCAAATATGAACCAGAAACCAACAGATCAGAGGCCATGCTGCTGGACGTAATTTATCTTTTTACATTAGACGCACAAGTATGCAACAGAAACCAAGAGATCAGAAACAGGGCTGCTGGACGCAGTGTATCATCTTACACAAGACGCTCCAATATGGACCGGAAGCCAACAGGTCAGAGGCCATTCTGCTGGACGTAGTCTAAAATCTTACATTAGACGCTCAAATATGGACCGGAAACAGACAGATCATAGGCCATGCTACTAGACGTAGTCTAAAATCTTACATTAGACGCTCAAATATGCACCAGAAACCAACAGATCAGAATCATGGCTGCTGGACGTAGTGTATCATCTTACACAAGACGCTCAAATATGGACCGGAATCCAACAGGTCAGGGGCCATGCTGCTGGACGTAATCTAAAATCTCACATTAGAGGCGAAAATATGGACCGGAATCCAGAAGATCAAAGGCCATGATGCTGGACGTAGTTTATCTTTTTACATTTGACGCACAAATATACACCAGAATCCAAGAGATCCGAAACAGCGCTGCTGGACGTCGTGTATCATCTTACCCAAGACGCTCAAATATGGACCGGAAGCCAACAGGTCAGAGGCCATGCTGCTGGACGTAATCTAAAATTTTACATTAGACGCACAAATATGTACCGGAAACCAACAGATCAGAGGCCATGCTGCTGGGCGTAGTTTATCATTTTACATTAGACGCTCAAATATGCACCAGAAACCAACAGATCAGTATCATGACGGCTGGACGTAGTGTATCATCTTACACAAGACGCTCAAATATGGACCGGAAGCCAACAGGTCAGAGGCCATGCTGCTGGTCGTAGACAACAATCTTACATTAGACGCTCAAATATGGACCGGAAACCAACAGATGAGAGGCCATGCTACTGGACGTAGTTTATCTTTTTAAATTAGACGCTCAAATATGCACCAGAAAGCAAGAGATCAGAAACAGGGCTGCTGGACGTAGTGTATCATCTTACACAAGACGCTCAAATATGGACGTGAAGCCAACAGGACAGAGGCCATGCTGTGGACGTAGACAAAAATCTTACATTAGACGCACAAATATGTACCGGAAACCTACACATCAGAGGCCATGCTGCTGAACGTAGTTTACTTTTTACATTAGAGGCTCAAATCTGCACCAGAATCCAACAGATCAGAATCATGGCTGCTGGACGTAGTGTATCATCTTACACAAGACGCTCAAATGTGGACCGGAAACCAACAGATCAGAGGCCATGCTGCTGGGCCTAGTTTATCATTTTACATTAGACGCTCAAATATGCACCAGAAACCAACAGATCAGTATCATGACGGCTGGACGTAGTGTATCATCTTACACAAGACGCTCATATATGGACCGGAAGCCAATAGGTCAGAGGCCATGCTGCTGGACGTAGTCAAAAATCCTACATTAGACGCACAAATATGGACTGGAAAACAACAAATCAGAGGCCATGCTGCTGGACGTAGATTATCTTTTTAGATTAGACGCTCAAATATGCACCAGAAACCAAGAGATCAGAAACAGGGCTGCTGGACGTAGTGTACCATCTTACACAAGTCGCTCAAATATGGACCGGAAGCCAACAGGTCAGAGGCCATGCTGCTGGACGTAGTCTAAATCTTAAATTAGACGCCCAAATATGGACCGGAAACCAACAGATCAGAGGCCATGCTGCTGGACGTAGTTTATCTTTTTCCATTAGACGCTCAAATATGCACCAGAAACCAAGAGATCAGAAACAGGGCTGCTGGACGTAGTGTATCTTCTTATTCAAAACGCTCAAATATGGACCGGAAGCCAACAGTTCAGAGGCCATGCAGCTGGACGTAGACAAGAATCTTACATTAGACGCTCAAATATGGACCGGAAACTAACAGATGAGAGGCCATGCTACTGGACGTAGTTTATCTTTTTACATTAGACGCTAAATATGCACCAGAAAGCAAGAGATCAGAATCATGGCTGCTGGACGTAGTGTATCATCTTACACAAGACGCTCAAATATGGACCGGAAACCAACAGATCAGAGGCCATGCTGCTGGACGTAATTTATCTTTTTACATTAGACGCTCATATATGCACCAGAAACCAAGAGATCAGAAACAGGGCTGATGGACTTAGTGTACCATCTTACACAAGTCGCTCAAATATGGACCGGAAGCCAACAGGTCAGAGGCCATGCTGCTGGACGTAGTCTAAAATCTTACATTAGACGCTCAAATATGGACCGGAAACCAACAGATCAGAGGCCATGCTGCTGGACGTAGTTTATCTTTTTCCATTAGACGCTCAAATATGCACCAGAAACCAAGAGATCAGAAACAGGGCTGCTGGACGTAGTGTATCTTCTTATTCAAAACGCTCAAATATGGACCGGAAGCCAACAGCTCAGAGGCCATGCTGCTGGACGTAGTCTAATAATCTTCAATTAGACGCTCAAATATGGACCGGAAACCAACAGATCATTGGCCATGCAGCTGGACGTAGTTTATCTTTTTACATTAGACACTCAAATATGCACCAGACACCAAGAGAGATAAATCAGGTTTGCTGGACGTAGTGTAGCATCTTACTCAAGACGCTCAAATATGGACCGGAAAACAACAGGTCAGAAGCCATGCTGCCGGACGTAGTCTAAAATCTTACATTAGACGCTCAAATATCGAACGGAAACCAACAAATCAGACGCCATACTGCTGGACGTAGTTTATCTTTCTACATTAAACGATCAAATATGAACCAGAAACCAAGAGATCAGAAACAGGGCTGCTGGAAGTAGTGTGTCATATTACACAAGACGCTCATATATGAAACGGAAGCCAACAGGTCAGAGGCCATACTGCTGGACGTAGTCTAAAATCTTATATTAGACGCTCAAATGTGGACCGTAAACCAACAGATCAGAGGCCATGCTAATGGACGTAGTTTATCTTTTTACATTAGACGCTCAAATATGCACAAGAAACCAAGAGACCAGAATCATGGCTGCTGGACGTAGTGTATCATCTTACACAAGACGCTCAAATATGGACCGGAAGCCAACAGGTCAGAGGCCATGCTGCTGGACGTAGTGTAAAATCTTACATAAGACGGTCAAATATGGACCGGTAACCAACAGATCAGAGGCCATGCTGCTGAACGTAGTTTAACTTTTTACATTAGACGCTCAAATATGCACCAGAAAGCAAGTGATCAGAAACAGGGCTGCTGGACGTTGTGTATCATCTTACACAAGACGCTCAAATATGGACCGGAAGCCAACAGGTCAGAGGCCATGCTGCTGGACTTTCACAAAAATCTTACATTAGACGCTCAAATATGGACTGGAAACCTACAGATCAGAGGCCATGCTGCTGAACGTAGTTTATCTTTTTACATTAGACGCTCAAATATGCAGCAGAAACCAACAGATCAGAATCATGGCTGCTGGACGTAGTGTATCATCTTACACAAGACGCTCAAATATGGACCGGAAGCCGACAGGTCAGAAGCCATGCTGCTGGATGTAGTGTAAAATCATTCATTAGACGCTCAAATATGGACCGGAAACCAACAGATCAGAGGTCATGCTGCTGGACGTAGTTTATCTTTTTACATTAGACATTCAAATATGCACCACAAAACAATAGATCAGAATCATGGCTGCTGGACGTAGTGTATTATCTTACACAAGACGCTCAAATATGGACCGGGAGCCAACATTTTAGAGGCCATGCTGGTGGACGTAGTCTAAAATCTTACATTAGACGCTCAAATATAGACCGGAAACCAATAGATCAGAGGCCATACTGCTAGACGTAGTTTATCTTTTTGCATTTGACGCTCAAATATCCACCAGAAAACAAAAGATCAGAATCATATCTGCTGGAATTAGTGTATCCTCTTACAGAAGACGCTCAAATATGGTCCGGAAGCCAACGGATTAGAGGCCATGCTGCTGGACGTAGTTTATCTTTTTACATTAGACGCTCAAATATGCAGCAGAAACCAACAGATCCGAATCATGGCTGCTGGACGTAGTGTATCATCTTACACAAGACGCTCAAATATGGACCGGGAGCCAACAGGTCAGAGGCCATGCTGCTGGACTTAATCTAAAATCTTACATTAGACGCACAAATATGGACCGGAAACAAACAGATCAGAGGCCATGCTGCTGGACGTAGTTTATCATTTTACATTAGACGCTCAAATATGCACCAGAAACCAACAGATCAGCATTAGGGATGCTGGACGTAGTGTATCATCTTACACAAGACGCTCAAATATGGACCGGAAACCAACAGATCAGAGGCCATGCTGCTGGACGTAGTTTATCTTTTTACATTAGACGCTCAAATATGCACCAGAAACCGAGAGATCAGAAACAGGGCTGCTGGACGTAGTGTATCATCTTACACAAGACGCTCAAATATGGACCGGAAGCCAACAGGTCAGAGGCCATGCTGCTGTACGTAATCAAAAATCTTACATTAGACGCTCAAACATGAACCAGAAACCAACAGATCATAGGCCATGCTGCTGGACGTAATTTATCTTTTTACATTAGACGCACAAGTATGCAACAGAAACCAAGAGATCAGAAACAGGGCTGCTGGACGTAGTGTATCATCTTACACAAGACGCTCCAATATGGACCGGAAACAAACAGATCATAGGCCATGCTACTGGACGTAGTCTAAAATCTTACATTAGACGCTCAAATATGGACCGAAAACCAACAGATCAGAGGTCATGCTGCTAGACGTAATTGATCTATTTACATTAGACGCTCAAATATGCACCAGAAAGGAAGAGATCAGAATCGTGGTTGCTGGACGTAGTGTATCATCTTAGACAAGACGCTCAAATATGCATCGGAAGCAAACATGTCAGAGGCCATGCTGCTGGACGTAGTCTAAAATCTTACATTAGAGGCTCAAATATGGACCGGAAACCAACAGATCAGAGGCCATGCTGCTGGACGTAGTTTATCTTTTTACATTAGACGGTCAAATATGCACCAGACACCAAGAGATAAAAATCAGGTTTGCTGGACGTAATGTAGCATCTTACTCAAGACGCTCATATATGGACCGGAAAACAACAGGTCAGTGGCCATGCTGCCGGACGTAGTCTAAAATCTTACATTAGACGCTCAAATATCGAACGGAAACCAACAGATCAGAGTCCATGCTGCTGGACGTAATTTATCTTTTACATTAGTCGCTCAAATATGCACCAGAAATCAAAAGACCAGTATCACGGCTGCTTGACGTAGTGTATCATCTTACACAAGACGCTCAAATATTGACCGGAAGCCAAGAGGTCAGAGGCCATGCTGCTGGACGTAGTCAAAAATCTTACATTAGACGCTCAAATATGGACCGGAAACCAATAGATCAGAGTCCATGCTCTCTGGACGTAGTTTATCTTCTTAGATTAGACGCTCAAATATGCACGAGAAACCAAGAGATCAGAAACAGGCCTGCTGGACGTAGTGTATCATCTTACACAAGTCGCTCAAATATGGACCGGAAGCCAAGAGGTCAGAAGCAATGCTGCTGGACGTACCCTAAAATCTTACATTAGACGTTCAAATATGGACCGGAAAACAACAGATCAAAGACCATGCTGCTGGTCGTAGTTTATCTTTTATATTAGACGCTCAAATATGCACCAGAAACAAACAGATCAGAATCATCGCTGCTGGACTTAGTGTATTATCTCACACAAAACGCTCAAATATGGACCGGAAGCTAACATGTCAGAGGCCATGCTGCTGGACGTACTCTAAAATCTTACATTAGACACTCAAATATGAAGCGGAAACCAGCAGATCAGAGGCCATTCTGCTGGACGTAGTTTGTTTTTTTACATTAGACGCTCTAATATGCACCAGAAACCAAGAGATCAGAAACAGGGCTGCTGGACGTAGTGTATCAACTTACACAAGCCGTTCAAATATGCACCGGAAGCCAACAGATCAGAGGCCATGCTGCTGGACGTAGTCTAAAATCTTACATTAGACGCTCAAATATGGACCGGAAACCAACAGATCAGAGGCCATGCTGCTGAACGTAGTTTATCTTTTTACATTAGACGCTCAAATATGCACCAGAAACCCAGAGATATGAAACAGTGCTGCTTGACGTAGTGTTTCATCTCACACAAGACGCTCAATTATGGACCGGAAGCCAACAGGTCAGAGGCCATGCTGCTGGACGTAGTCTAAAATCTTACATCAGATTCTCAAATATGGACCGGAAACCAACAGATCAGAGGCCATGTTGCTGGACGTAGTTTATCTTTTTACATTAGACGCTCAAATATGCACCAGAAACCACCAATTCAGAATCATGGCTGCAGGACGTAGTGTATCATCTTACACAAGACGCTCAAATAGTGAACGGAAACCAACAGATTAGAGGCCATGCTGCTGGTCGTAGTTTATCTTTTTACATTAGACGCTCAAATATGCACCAGAAACCAACAGATCAGAAACATGGCTTCTGGACGTAGTGTATCATCTTACACAAGACGCTCAAATATGGACCGGAAGCCAACAGGACAAACGCCATGCTGCTGTACGTAGTCTAAAATCTTACATTAGACGCTCAAATGTGGACCGGAAACCAACCGATCAGAGGCCATGCTGCTGGACGTAGTTAATCTTTTTACATTAGACGCTCAAATATGCACCAGAAACCAACAGATCAGAATCATGGCTGCTGGACTTAGTGTATCATCTTACACAAGGCGCTCAAATATGGACCGGAAGCCAACAGGTCAGAGGCCATGCTGCTGGACATAATCGAAAATCTTACATTAGACGCACAAATATGGACAGGAAACCAACAGATCAGAGGTCATGCTGCTGGACGTAGTTTATCTTTTTACATTAGACGCTAAAATATGCACCAGAAACCAAGAGATCAGAGACAGGGCTGCTGGACGTAGTGTATCATCTTACACAAGACGCTCAAATATTGACCGGAAGCCAACAGGTCAGAGGCCATACTGCTGGACGTAGTCTAAAATATTACATCAGATTCCCAAATATGGACCGGAAAACAACAGTTCAGAGGCCATGTTGCTGGACGTAGTTTATCTTTTTACATTAGACGCTCAAATATGCACCAGAAACCACCAATTCAGAATCATGGCTGCAGGACGTAGTGTATCATCTGACACAAGACGCTCAAATAGGGAACGGAAACCAACAGATCAGAGGCCATGCTGCTGGGCGTAGTTTATTTTTTTACATTAGACGCTCAAATATGCACCAGAAACCAAGAGATCAGAGACAGGTCTGCTGGAACTAGTGTATCATCTTACACAAGACGCTCAAGTATGGACCGGAAGACAACAGGTCAGAGGCCATGCTGCTGGATGTAGTTTATCTTTTTACATTAGACGCTCAAATATGCAACAGAAACCATGAGATCAGTAACAGGGCTGCTGGACGTAGTGTATCATCTTACACAAGACGCTAAATTATTGACTAGAAGCCAACCCATTTTGAAAATATTTCTTTTACTGCAAAAAAGTTATAAACAAGTGAAATATGACTGATTTCCCAGTTTAGCGCCGCATGACAATTTCCGCAAATGAGCTAACACAAATCACCACACCGTTGAATTTCGCCTCGACTCTATTCAAGATGTCGAAAAAATCTTTTGCAATTAAGGATAAGGTAAGGAATTCCCGACAATTGGACACCAATATTGTGTGGATTCTATAAAAACGAAAAATTAGAAATGCAGACTTATTGTGCACACTGGAATACGGACGCTGTAAATTGTCAGACGACATACAGCGCACAGGCTGAAAGATGTACTTTTTACTATCTGACCAAATGAATAATCCCTGTAAACATAGATAAATCAAATAATTTCACACATTTTGATACCCATTTTGAAAATATTTCTTTTACTGGAAAAAATTTATAAAAAAGTGAAATATGACTGATTTCCGAGTTTAGGGCCGCATGACTATTACCGCAAATGAGCTAACACAAGTCCCCATACCGTTAAATTTCGCCTCGACTCAATTCAACGTGTCGAACAAACTTTTGTAATTATGGATAAGGCAAGAAATTCTCGACAATTTGACACCAATATTTTGTGGATTCTATAAAAAGGAAAAAGTAGAAATGCAGTCTTATTGTGCACACTGGAATTCGGACGCTGTAAATTGTCAGACGTCATGCCGCGCACATGGTGAAAGCTGTACTTTTTACTATCTGAGCAAATGAAAAATCCCTGTAAACATAGACATATCAAATAATTGCACACAATTTGATACCCATTTTGAAAATATTTCTTCTACTGAAAAAAAGTTATAAACAAGTGAAATATTACTGATTTCCTAGTTTAGGGCCGCATGACAATTTCCACAAATGAGCTAACACAAGTCCCCATACCGTTGTATTTCGCCTCGACTCTATTCAAGGTGTCGAAAAAACTTTTGTAATTATGGATAAGGCAAGAAATTCGCGACAATTGGACAGCAATATTTTGTGGATTCTATAAAATGGAAAAATTACAAATGCATTCTTATTGTGCACACTGGAATTCGGACGCTGTATATTTTCAGACGACATACCGCGCACATAGTGAAAGCTGTACTTTTTACTATCTGAGCAAAAGAAAAATCCCTGTATACATAGACAAATCAAATAATTACAAACAATTTGATACCCATTTTGAAAATATATCTTTTACTGGAAAAAAGTTATAAAAACGTGAATTATGACTGATTACCCTGTTTAGGTCCGCATGAAAATCCGCAAATGTGCTAACACTAGTCCCCATACCGTTGAATTTTGCCTCGACTCTATTCAAGGTGTCGAACAAACTTTTGTAATTATGGATAAGGCAAGAAATTCCCGACAATTTGACACCAATATTTTGTGGATTCTATAATAAGGAAAAATTACAAATGCAGTCTTATTGTGCACACTGGAATTCTGACGCTGTAAATTGTCAGACGACATACCGCGCACATAGTGAAAGCTGTACTTTTTACTATCTGACCAAATGAAACATCCCTGTAAACATTGATAAATCAAATAATTTCACACAATTTGATACCCATTTTGAAAATATTTCTTTTACTGGAAAAAAGTTATAAACAAGTGAAATATCACTGATTTCCCAGTTTAGGGCCGCATGACAATTTCCGCAAATGAGATAACACAAGTCCCCATACCGTTGAATTTTGCCTCGACTCTATTCAAGGTGTCGAAAAAACTTTTGTAATTATGGATAAGGCAAGAAATTCCCCACAATTTGACACCAATATTTTGTGGATTCTATAAAATGGAAAAAGTAGAAATGCAGTCATATTGTGCACACTGGAATTCGGACGCTGTAAATTGTCAGACGTCATGCCGCGCACATGGTGAAAGCTGTACTTTTTACTATCTGAGCAAATGAAAAATCCCTGTAAACATAGACATATCAAATAATTGCACACAATTTGATATCCATTTTGAAAATATTTCTTCTACTGGAAAAAAGTTATAAACAAGTGAAATATGACTGATTTCCTAGTTTAGGGCAGCATGACAATTTCCACAAATGAGCTAACACAAGTCCCCATACCGTTGTATTTCGAATCGACTCTATTCAAGGTGTCGAAAAAACTTTCGTAATTATGGATAAGGTAAGGAATTCCCGACAATTGGACAGCAATATTTTGTGGATTCTATAAAAAGGAAAAATTACAAATGCATTCATATTGTTCACACTGGAATTAGGAAGCTGTAGATTGTCAGACGATATACCGCGCACATGGTGAAAGCTGTACTTTTTACTATCTGAGCAAAAGACAAATCCCTGTATACATAGACAAATCAAATAATTGCACACAATTTGATAACCATTTTGAAAATATTTCTTTTACTGGAAAAAAGTTATAAAAAAGTGAATTATGACTGATTACCCAGTTTAGGTCCGCATGAAAATTTCCGCAAATGAGCTAACACTAGTCCCCATACCGTTGAATTTTGCCTCGACTCTATTCAAGGTGTCGAAAAAACTTTTGTAATTATGGATAAGGCAAGAAATTCCCGACATTTTGACACCAATATTTAGTGGATTCTCTAAAAAGGAAAAATTACAAATGCAGTCTTATTGTGCACACTGGAATTCGGACGCTGTATATTGTCAGACGACATATCGCGCACATGGTGAAAGCTGTACTTTTTACTATCTGAGCAAATGAAAGATCCCTGTAAACATAGACATATCAAATAATTGCGCACAATTTGATACCCATTTTGAAAATATTTCTGTTACTGGAAAAAAGTTATAAACAAGTGAAATATGACTGATTTCCCAGTTTAGGGCCGCATGACAATTTCCACAAATGAGCTAACACAAGTCCCCATACCGTCGAATTTCGAATCGACTCTATTCAAGGTGTCGAAAAAACTTTCGTAATTAAGGATAAGGTAAGGAATTCCCTACAATTGGACACCAATATATTGTGGATTCGATAAAAAGGAAAAATTACAAATGCAGTCTTATTGTACACAGTGGTTTTCGGACGCTGTAAATTGTCAGACGACATACCGCGCACATGGTGAAAGCTGTACTTTTTACTATCTGAGCAACTGAAAAATCCCTGTAAACATAGACAAATCAAATAATTGCACACAATTTGATACCCATTTTGAAAATATTTCTTTTACTGGAAAAAAGTTATAAACAAGTGAAATATCAATGATTTCCCAGTTTAGGGCCGCATGACAATTTCCGCAAATGAGCTAACACTAGTCCCCATACCGTTGAATTTTGCCTCGACTCTATTCAAGGTGTCGAACAAACTTTTGTAATTATGGATAAGGCAAGAAATTCCCGACAATTTGTCACCAATATTTTGTGGATTCTATAAAAATGAAAAAGTAGAAATGCAGTCTTATTTTGCACACTGGAATTCGGACGCTGTAAATTATCAGACGTCATGCCGCGCACATGGTGAAAGCTGTACTTTTTACTATCTGAGCAAATGAAAAATCCCTGTAAACATAGACAAATCAAATAATTTCACACAATTTTCTACCCATTTTGAAAACATTTCTTTTACTGGATAAAATTTATAAACAAGTGAAATATGACTGATTTCCCAATTTAGGGCCGTATGACAATTTCCGCAAATGAGCTAACACATGTCCCCATACCGTTAAATTTCGCCTCGACTCTATTCAACGTATCGAAAAAAATTTTGTAATTATGGATAAGGCAATTAATTCTCGACAATTTGACACCAATATTTTGTGGATTCTCTAAAAAGGAAAAAGTAGAAATGAGGTCTTATTGTGCACACTGGAATTCGGACGCTGTAAATTGTCAAACGACATACCGCGCACATGGTGTAAACTGTACTTTTTACTATCTGAGCAAATGAAAAATCCCTGTAAACATATAAAAATCAAATAATTGCACACAATTTGATACCCATTTTGAAAATATTTCTTTTACTGGAAAAAAGTTATAAACATGTGAAATATCACTGATTACCCAGTTTAGGGCCGCATGACAATTTCCGCAAATGAGCTAACACAAGTCCCCATACCGTTGAATTTCGAATCGACTCTATTCAAGGTGTCGAAAAAACTTTTGTAATTATGGATAAGGCAAGAAATTCGCGAAGATTTGACACCAATATATTGTGGATTCTATAAAAAGGAAAAATTACAAATGCAGTTTTATTGTGCACACTGGAATTCGGACGCTGTAAATTGTCAGACGACATACCGCGCACATAGTGAAAGCTGTACTTTTTACTATCTGACCAAATGAAACATCCCTGTAAACATAGATAAATTAAATAATTTCACACAATTTGATACCCATTTTGAAAATATTTCTTTTACTGGAAAAAAGTTATAAACAAGTGAAATATGACAGATTTCCCAGTTTAGGGCCGCATGACAATTTCCGCAAATGAGCTAACACAAGTCCCCATACCGTTGAATTTCGAATCGACTCTATTCAAGGTGTCGAAAAAACTTTTGTAATTATGGATAAGGCAAGAAATTCGCGAAGATTTGACACCAATATATTGTGGATTCTATAAAAAGGAAAAATTACAAATGCAGTCTTATTGTGCACTCTGTAATTCGGACGCTGTAAATTGTCAGACGACATACCGCGCACATGGTGAAAGCTGTACTTTTTACTATCTGAGCAAAAGAAAAATCCCTGTAAACATAGACAAAACAAATAATTGCACACAATTTGATACCCATTTTGAAAATATTTCTTTTACTGGAAAAAAGTTATAAACAAGTGAAATATGACTGATTTCCCAATTTAGGGCCGTATGACAATTTCCGCAAATGAGCTAACACATGTCCCCATACCGTTAAATTTCGCCTCGACTCTATTCAACGTATCGAAAAAACTTTTGTAATTATGGATAAGGCAATTAATTCTCGACAAATTGACACCAATATTTTGTGGATTCTCTAAAAAGGAAAAAGTAGAAATGAGGTCTTATTGTGCACACTGGAATTCGGACGCTGTAAATTGTCAAACGACATACCACGCACATGGTGTAAACTGTACTTTTTACTATCTGAGCAAATGAAAAATCCCTGTAAACATATAAAAATCAAATAATTGCACACAATTTGATACCCATTTTGAAAATATTTCTTTTACTGGAAAAAAGTTATAAACATGTGAAATATCACTGATTACCCAGTTTAGGGCCGCATGACAATTTCCGGAAATGAGCTAACACAAGTCCCCATACCGTTGAATTTCGAATCGACTCTATTCAAGGTGTCGAAAAAACTTTTGTAATTATGGATAAGGCAAGAAATTCGCGAAGATTTGACACCAATACATTGTGGATTCTATAAAAAGGAAAACTTACAAATGCAGTCTTATTGTGCACACTGGAATTGGGACGCTGTAAATTATCAGACGTCATGCCGCGCACATGGTGAAAGCTGTACTTTTTACTATCTGAGCAAATGAAAAATCCCTGTAAACATAGACATATCAAATAATTGCACACAATTTGATACCCATTTTGAAAATATTTCTTTTACTGGAAAAAAGTTATAAACAAGTGAAATATGACTGATTTCCCAGTTTAGGGCCGCATGACAATATCCACAAATGAGCTAACACATGTCCCCATACCGTTGAATTTCGAATCGACTCTATTCAAGGTGTCGAAAAAACTTTCGTAATTATGGATAAGGTAAGGAATTCCCGACAATTGGACAGCAATATTTTGTGGATTCTATAAAAAGGAAAAATTACAAATGCAGTCTTATTGTGCACACTGGAATTCGGACGCTGTAAATTGTCAGACGACATACCGCGCACATAGTGAAAGCTGTACTTTTTACTATCTGACCAAATGAAACATCCCTGTAAACATAGATAAATTAAATAATTTCACACAATTTGATACCCATTTTGAAAATATTTCTTTTACTGGAAAAAAGTTATAAACAAGTGAAATATGACTGATTTCCCAGTTTAGGGCCGCATGACAATTTCCGCAAATGAGCTAACACAAGTCCCCATACCGTTGAATTTCCAATCGACTCTATTCAAGGTGTCGAACAAACTTTTGTAATTATGGATAAGGCAAGAAATTCTCGACAATTTGACACCAATATTTTGTGGATTCTATAAAAATGAAAAAGTAGAAATGCAGTCTTATTGTGCACACTGGAATTCGGACGCTGTAAATTATCAGACGTCATGCCGCGCACATGGTGAAAGCTGTACTTTTTACTATCTGAGCAAATGAAAAATCACTGTAAACATAGACATATCAAATAATTGCAGACAATTTGATACCCATTTTGAAAATATTTCTTTTACTGGAAAAAAGTTATAAACAAGTGAAATATGACTGATTTCCCAGTTTAGGGCCGCATGACAATTTCCACAAATGAGCTAACACATGTCCCAATACCGTTAAATTTCGCCTCGAGTCTATTCAATGAGTCGAAAAATCTGTTGTAATTATGGATAAGGCAAGAAATTCCCGACAATTGGACACCAATATTTTGTGGATTCTATAAAAAGGAAAAAGTAGAAATGCAGTCTTATTGTGCACACTGGAATTCGAACGCTGTAAATTGTCAGACGTCATGCCGCGCACATGGTGAAAGCTGTACTTTTTACTATCTGAGCAAATGAAAAATCCCTGTAAACATAGACATGACAAATAATTGCACACAATTTGATACCCATTTTGAAAATATTTCTTTTACTGGAAAAATTTATAAACAAGTGAAATATGACTGATTTCCCAGTTTAGGGCCGCATGACAATTTCCACAAATGAGCTAACACAAGTCCCCATACCGTTGAATTTCGTCTCGACTCTATTCAAGGTGTCGAAAAAACTTTTTTAATTATGGATAAGGTAAGGAATTCCCAACAATTGGACACGAATATATTGTGGATTCGATTAAAAGGAAAAATTACAAATGCAGTCATATTGTGCACACTGGAATTCGGACGATGTAAATTGTCAGACGACATAACGCGCACATGGTGAAAGCTGTACTTTTTACTATCTGAGCAAATGAAAAATCCCTGTAAACATAGACAAATCAAATAATTGCACACAATTTGATACCTGTTTTGAAAATATTTCTTTTACTGGAAAAAAGTAATAAACATCTGAAATATCACTGATTTCCCAGTTTAGGGCCGCATGACAATTTCCGCAAATGAGCTAACACAAGTCCCCATACCGTTGAATTTCGACTCGACTCTAATCAAGGAGTCGAAAAAACTTTTGTAATTATGGATAAGGCAAGAAATTCCCGACAATTTGACAACAATATATTGTGGATTCGATAAAAAGGAAAAATTACAAATGCGGTCTTATTGTGCACACTGGAATTCGGACGCTGTAAATTGTCAGACGACATACCGCGCACATGGTGAAAGCTGTACTTTTTACTATCTGAGCAAAAGAAAAATCCCTGTATACATAGACGAAAAAAATAATTTCACACAATTTGATACCCATTTTGAAAATATTTCTTTTACTGGAAAAAAGTTATAAAACAAGTGAAATATCACTGATTTCCCAGTTTAGGGCTGCATGACAATTTCCGCAAATGAGCTAAAACAAGTCCCCATACCGTTAAATTTTGCCTCGACTCTATTCAACGTGTCGAAAAAACTTTTGTAATTATGGATAAGGCAAGAAATTCCCGACAATTTGACACCAATATTTTGGGGATTCGATAAAAAGGAAATAGTAGAAATGCAGTCTTATTGTGCACACTGGAATTCGGACGCTGTAAATTGTCAGAAGTCATGCCGCGCACATGGTGAAAGCTGTACTTTTTACTATCTGAGCAAATGAAAAATCCCTGTAAACATAGACATATCAAATAATTGCACACAATTTGATAACGATTTTGAAAATATTTCTTTTACTGGAAAAATGTTATAAACAAGTGAAATATGACTGATTTCCCAGTTTAGGGCCGCATGACAATTTCCGCAAATGAGCTAACACAAGTCCCCATACCGTTGAATTTCGACTCGACTCTAATCAAGGAGTCGAAAAAACTTTTGTAATTATGGATAAGGCAAGAAATTCCCGACAATTTGACAACAATATATTGTGGATTCGATAAAAAGGAAAAATTACAAATGCGGTCTTATTGTGCACACTGGAATTCGGACGCTGTAAATTGTCAGACGACATACCGCGCACATGGTGAAAGCTGTACTTTTTACTATCTGAGCAAAAGAAAAATCCCTGTATACATAGACGAAAAAAATAATTTCACACAATTTGATACCCATTTTGAAAATATTTCTTTTACTGGAAAAAAGTTATAAAACAAGTGAAATATCACTGATTTCCCAGTTTAGGGCTGCATGACAATTTCCGCAAATGAGCTAAAACAAGTCCCCATACCGTTAAATTTTGCCTCGACTCTATTCAACGTGTCGAAAAAACTTTTGTAATTATGGATAAGGCAAGAAATTCCCGACAATTTGACACCAATATTTTGGGGATTCGATAAAAAGGAAATAGTAGAAATGCAGTCTTATTGTGCACACTGGAATTCGGACGCTGTAAATTGTCAGAAGTCATGCCGCGCACATGGTGAAAGCTGTACTTTTTACTATCTGAGCAAATGAAAAATCCCTGTAAACATAGACATATCAAATAATTGCACACAATTTGATAACGATTTTGAAAATATTTCTTTTACTGGAAAAATGTTATAAACAAGTGAAATATGACTGATTTCCCAGTTTAGGGCCGCATGACAATTTCCACAAATGAGCTAACACAAAACCCCATACCGTTGAATTTCGAATCGACTCTATTCAAGGTGTCGAAAAAACTTTTGTAATTATGGATAAGTTAAGACATTCCCGACAATTGGAGAGACATATTTTGTGGATTCTATGAAAAGGAAAAATTACAAATGCAGTCTTATTGTGCACCCTAGAATCCGGACGCTGTAAATTGTCAGACGACATACCGCGCTCATTTTGAAAACTGTACTTTTTACTATCTGACCAAACGAAAAATCCCTGTAAATATAGTCAAATCAAATAATTGCACACAATTTGATACCCATTTTAAAAATATTTCTTATACTGGAAAAAAGTTATAAACAAGTGAAATATGACTGATTTCCCAGTTTAGGGCCGCATGACAATTTCCGCAAATGAGCTAACACATGTCCCCATACCGTTGAATTTCGCCTCGACTCTATTCAAGGTGTCGATAAAACTTTTGTAATTATGGATAAGTTAAGACATTCCCGAAAGTTGGAGAGACATATTTTGTGGATTCGATAAAAAGGAAAAATTAGAAATACAGTCTTATTGAGCACACTGGAATTCGGACGCTGAAAATTGTCAGACGACATACCGCGCACATGGTGAAAGCTGTACTTTTTACTATCTGAGCAAAAGAAAAATCCCTGTATACATAGACAAATCAAATAATTGCACACAATTTGATACCCATTTTGAAAATATTTCTTTTACTGGAAAAAAGTTATAAAAAAGTGAATTATGACTGATTACCCAGTTTAGGTCCGGATGACAATTTCCGCAAATGAGCTAACACTAGTCCCCATACCGTTGAATTTTGCGTCGACTCTATTCAAGGTGTCGAACAAATTTTTGTAATTATGGATAAGGCAAGAGATTACCGACAATTTGACACCAATATTTTGTGGATTCTATAAAAAGGAAAAAGTAGAAATGCAGTCTTATTGTGCACACTGGAATTCGGTCGCTGTAAATTGTCAGACGTCATGACGCGCACATGGTGAAAGCTGTACTTTTTACTATCTGAGCAAAAGAAAAATCCCTGTATACATAGACAAATCAAATAATTGCAAACAATTTGATACCCATTTTGAAAATATTTCTGTTACTGGAAAAAAGTTATAAACAATTGAATTATGACTGATTTCCTAGTTTAGGGCCGCATGACAATTTCCGCAAATGAGCTAACACAAGTCCCCATAACGTTGAATTTCGCCTCGACTCTATTCAAGGTGTCGATAAAACTTTTGTAATTATGGATAAGTTAAGACATTCCCGACAATTGGACAGCAATATTTTGTGGATTCGATAAAAAGGAAAAATTAGAAATACGTTCTTATTGTGCACACTGGAATTCGGACGCTGAAAATTGTCAGACGACATACTGCGCACATGGTGAAAGCTGTACTTTTTACTATCTGACCAAATGAAAAATCCCTGTAGACATAGACCAAACAAATAATTGTACACAATTTGATACCCATTTTGAAAATATTTCTTTTACTGGAAAAAAGTTATAAACAAGTGAAATATCACTGATTACCCAGTTTAGGTCCGCATGACAATTTCCGCAAATGAGCTAACACAAGTCCCAATACCGTTAAATTTCGCCTCGAGTCTATTCAATGAGTCGAAAAATCTGTTGTAATTATGGATAAGGCAAGAAATTCCCGACAATTGGACACCAATATTTTGTGGATTCTATAAAAAGGAAAAAGTAGAAATGCAGTCTTATTGTGCACACTGGAATTCGAACGCTGTAAATTGTCAGACGTCATGCCGCGCACATGGTGAAAGCTGTACTTTTTACTATCTGAGCAAATGAAAAATCCCTGTAAACATAGACATGACAAATAATTGCACACAATTTGATACCCATTTTGAAAATATTTCTTTTACTGGAAAAATTTATAAACAAGTGAAATATGACTGATTTCCCAGTTTAGGGCCGCATGACAATTTCCACAAATGAGCTAACACAAGTCCCCATACCGTTGAATTTCGTCTCGACTCTATTCAAGGTGTCGAAAAAACTTTTTTAATTATGGATAAGGTAAGGAATTCCCAACAATTGGACACGAATATATTGTGGATTCGATTAAAAGGAAAAATTACAAATGCAGTCATATTGTGCACACTGGAATTCGGACGATGTAAATTGTCAGACGACATAACGCGCACATGGTGAAAGCTGTACTTTTTACTATCTGAGCAAATGAAAAATCCCTGTAAACATAGACAAATCAAATAATTGCACACAATTTGATACCTGTTTTGAAAATATTTCTTTTACTGGAAAAAAGTAATAAACATCTGAAATATCACTGATTTCCCAGTTTAGGGCCGCATGACAATTTCCGCAAATGAGCTAACACAAGTCCCCATACCGTTGAATTTCGACTCGACTCTAATCAAGGTGTCGAGAAAACTTTTATAATTATGGATAAGGCAAGAAATTCCCGACAATTGGCCTGCAATATTTTGTGGATTCTATAAAAAGGAAAAATTACAAATGCATTCTTAGTGTGCACACTTGAATTCGGACCCTGTAAATTGCCAGACGACATACCCCGCACATGGTGAAAGCTGTACATTTTACTATCTGAGCAAAAGAAAAATCCCTGTATACATAGACAAATCAAATAATTGCACACAATTTGATACCCATTTTGAAAATATTTCTTTTACTGGAAAAAATTATAAAAAAGTGAATTATGACTGATTACCCAGTTTAGGTCCGCATGAAAATTCCCGCAAATGAGCTAACACTAGTCCCCATACCGTTGAATTTTGCCTCGACTCTATTCTAGGTGTCGAACAAACTTTTGTAATTATGGATAAGGCAAGAAATTCCCGACAATTGGACAGCAATATTTTGTGGATTCTATAAAAAGGAAAAATTACAAATGCATTCTTATTGTGCACACTGGAATTCGGAAGCTGTAAATTGTCAGACGACATAACGCGCACATGGTGAAAGCTGTACTTTTTACTATCTGAGCAAATGAAAAACCCCTGTATACATAGACGAATCAAATAATTGCACACAATTTGATACCCATTTTGAAAATATTTCTGTTACTGGAAAAAAGTTATAAAAACGTGAATTATGACTGATTACCCAGTTTAGGTCCGCATGAAAATTTCCGCAAATGAGCTAACACTAGTCCCCATACCGTTGAATTTTGCCTCGACTCTATTCAAGGTGTCGAACAAACTTTTGTAATTATGGATAAGACAAGAAATTCTCGACAATTTGACACCAATATTTTGTGGATTCTATAAAAAGGAAAAATTACAAATGCAATCTTATTGTGCACACTGGAATTCGGACGCTGTAAATTGTCAGACGACATACCGCGCTCATGTTGAAAGCTGGACTTTTTACTATCTGACCAAATGAAAATTCCCTGTAAATATAGTCAAATCAAATAATTACACACAATTTGATACCCATTTTGAAAATATTTCTTATACTAGAAAAAAGTTATAAACAATTGAAATATGACTGATTTCCTAGTTTAGGGCCGCATGACAATTTCCGCAAATGAGCTAACACAAGTCCCCATACCGTTGAATTTCGCCTCGACTCTATTCAAGGTGTCGATAAAACTTTTGTAATTATGGATAAGTTAAGACATTCCCGACAATTGGACAGCAATATTTTGTGGATTCGATAAAAAGGAAAAATTAGAAATACGGTCTTATTGTGCACACTGGAATTCGGACGCTGAAAATTGTCAGACGACATACCGCGCACATGGTGAAAGCTGTACTTTTTACTATCTGACAAAATGAAAAATCCCTGTATACATAGACCAAACAAATAATTGTACACAATTTGATACCAATTTGGAAAATATTTCTGTTACTGGAAAAAAGTTATAAACAAGTGAAATATCACAGATTTCCCAGTTTAGGGCCGCATGACAATTTCCGCAAATGAGCTAACACAAGTCCCCATACCGTTGAATTTCGACTCGACTCTAATCAAGGTGTCGAAAAAACTTTTGTAATTATGGATAAGGCAAGAAATCCGCGACAATTGACACCAATATTTTGTGGATTCTATAAAAAGGAAAAAGTAGAAATGCAGTCTTATTGTGCACACTGGAATTCGGACGCTGTAAATTGTCAGACGTCATGCCGCGCACATGGTGAAAGCTGTACTATCTGAGCAAATGAAAAATCCCTGTAAACATAGACATATAAAATAATTGCACACAATTTGATACCCATTTTGAAAATATTTCTTTTACTGGAAAAAAGTTATAAACAAGTGAAATATGACTGATTTCCCAGTTTAGGGCCTCAAAACAATTTCCTCAAATGAGCTAACACAAGTCCCCATACCGTTGAATTTCGAATCGACTCTATTCAAGGTGTCGAAAAAACTTTTGTAATTATGGACAAGGCAAGTAATTCACGACAATTTGACACCAATATATTGTGGATTCTATAAAAAGGAAAAATTACAAATGCAGTCTTATTGTGCACACTGGAATTCGGACGCTGTAAATTGTCAGACGACATACCGCGCACATAGTGAAAGCTGTACTTTTTACTATCTGACCAAACGAAACATCCCTGTAAACATAGATAAATCAAATAATTTCACACAATTTGATACCCATTTTGAAAATATTTCTTTTACTGGAAAAAAGTTATAAACAGGTGAAATATCACTGATTTCCAAGTTTAGGGCCGCATGACAATTTCCACAAATGAGCTAACACAAGTCCCCATACCGTTAAATTTTGACCCGACTCTAATCAAGGTGTCGAAAAAACTTTTGTAATTATGGATAAGGTAAGAAATTCGCGACAATTGGACAGCAATATTTTGTGGATTCTATAAAAAGGAAAAATTACAAATGCATTCTTATTGTTCACACTGGAATTCGGACGCTGTATATTGTCAGACGACATACCGCGCACATGGTGAAACTGTACTTTTTACTATCTGAGGAAATGAAAAAATCCCTGTAAACATAGACATATCAAATAATTGTACACAATTTGATACCCATTTTGAAAATATTTCTTTTACTGGAAAAAAGTTATAAACAAGTGAAATATCACTGATTTCCCAGTTTAGGGCCGCATGACAATTTCCGCAAATGAGCTAACACAAGTCCCCATACCGTTGAATTTCGAATCGACTCTATTCAAGGTGTCGAAAAAACTTTTGTAATTATGGATAAGGCAAGAAATTCCCGACAATTCGACAGCAATATTTTGTGGATTCTATAAAAAGGAACAATTACAAATGCATTCTTATTGTTCACACTGGAATTCGGACGCTGTATATTGTCAGACGACATACCGCGCACATGGTGAAAGCTGTACTTTTTACTATCTGAGCAAAAGAAAAATCCCTGTATACATAGACAAATCAAATAATTGCACACAATTTGATTCCCATTTTGAAAATATTTCTTTTACTGGAAAAAAGTTATAAAAAAGTGAATTATGACTGATTGCCCAGTTTAGGTCCGCATGAAAATTTCCGCAAATGAGCTAACGCTAGTCCCCATACCGTTGAATTTTGCCTCGACTCTATTCAAGGTGTCGAACAAACTTTTGTAATTATGGTTAAGGCAAGAAATTCTCGACAATTTGACACCAATATTTTGTGGATTCTATAAAAAGGAAAAATTACAAATGCAGTCTTATTGTGCACACTGAAAATTCGGACGCTGTAAATTGTCAGACGACATACCGCGCACATAGTGAAAGCTGTACTTTTTACTATCTGACCAAACGAAACATCCCTGTAAACATAGATAAATCAAATAATTTCACACAATTTGATACCCATTTTGAAAATATTTCTTTTACTGGAAAAAAGTTATAAACAGGTGAAATATCACTGATTTCCAAGTTTAGGGCCGCATGACAATTTCCACAAATGAGCTAACACAAGTCCCCATACCGTTAAATTTTGACCCGACTCTAATCAAGGTGTCGAAAAAACTTTTGTAATTATGGATAAGGTAAGAAATTCGCGACAATTGGACAGCAATATTTTGTGGATTCTATAAAAAGGAAAAATTACAAAGGCATTCTTATTGTTCACACTGGAATGCGGACGCTGTATATTGTCAGACGACATACCGCGCACATGGTGAAAGCTGTACTTTTTACTATCTGAGCAAAGAAAAATCCCTGTATACATAGATAAATCAAATAATTGCACACAATTTGATACCCATTTTGAAAATATTTCTTTTACTGGAAAAAAGTTATAAACATGTGAAATATGACTGATTTCCCAGTTTAGGGCCGCATGACAATTTCCACAATTGAGCTAACACAAGTCCCCATACCGTTGAATTTCGAATCAACTCTATTCAAGGTGTCGAAAAAATTTCGTAATTATGGATAAGGTAAGGAATTCCCGACAATTGGACACCAATATATTGTGGATTCGATAAAATGGAAAAATTACTAATGCAGTCTTATTGTGCACACTGGAATTCGGACGCTGTAAATTGTCAGACGACATAACGCGCTCATGGTGAAAGCTGTACTTTTTACTATTTGAGCAAATGAAAAATCCCTGTAAACATAGACAAATCAAATAATTGCACACAATTTGATACCCATTTTGAAAATATTTCTTTTACTGGAAAAAAGTTATAAACATGTGAAATATGACTGATTTCCCAGTTTAGGGCCGCATGACAATTTCCGCAAATGAGCTAACACAAGTCCCCATACCGTTGAATTTAGACCCGACTCTAATCAAGGTGTCGAAAATCTTTTGTAATTATGGATAAGGCAAGAAATTCCCGACAATTGGACAGCAATATTTTGTGGATTCTATAAAAATGAAAAATTACAAATGCATTCTTTTTGTGCACACTGGAATTCGGACGCTGTAAATTGTCAGACGACATACCGCGCACATGGTGAAAGCTGTTCTTTTTACTATCTGAGCAAATGAAAAATCCCTGTAAACATAGACAAATCAAATAATTGCACACAATTTGCTACCCATTTTGAAAATATTTCTTTTACTGGAAAAAAGTTATAAACATGTGAAATATCACTGATTTCCCAGTTTAGGGCCGCATGACAATTTCCGCAAATGAGCTAACACTAGTCCCCATACCGTTGAATTTTGCCTCGACTCTATTCAAGGTGTCGAACAAACTTTTGTAATTATGGATAAGGCAAGAAATTCCCGACAATTAGACACCAATATATTGTGGATTTGATAAAAAGGTAAAATTACAAATGCAGTCTTATTGTGCACACTGGAATTCGGTCGCTGTAAATTGTCAGACGTCATGCCGCGCACATGGTGAAAGCTGTACTTTTTACTATCTGAGCAAATGAAAATTCCCTGTAAACATAGACATATCAAATAATTGCACACAATTTGATACCCATTGTGAAAATATTTCTTTTACTGGAAAAAAGTTATAAAAAAGTGAATTATGACTGAATACCCAGTTTAGGTCCGCATGAAAATTTCCGCAAATGAGCTAACACAAGTCCCCATACCGTTGAATTTTGTCTCGACTCTATTCAAAGTGTCGAAAAAACTTTTGTAATTATGGATAAGGCAAGAAATTCCCGACAATTGGACACCAATATTTTGTGGATTCTATAAAAGGGAAAAATTACAAATGCAGTCTTATTGTGCACACTGGAATTCGGACGCTGTAAAGTGTCAGACGACATACCGCGCACATGGTGAAAGCTGTACTTTTTACTATCTGAGCAAAAGAAAAATCCCTGTATAAATAGACAAATCAAATAATTGCACACAATTTGATACCCATTTTGAAAATATTTCTTTTACTGGAAAAAAGTCATAAAGAAGTGAAATATGACTGATTTCCTAGTTTAGGGCCGCATGACAATTTCCACAAATGAGCTAACACAAGTCCCCATACCGTTGAATTTCGACTCGACTCTAATCAAGGTGTCGAAAAAACATTTGTAATTATGGATAAGTCAAGAAATTCCCGACAATTTGACACCAATATATTGTGGATTAGATAAAAAGGAAAAATTACAAATGCAGTCTTATTGTGCACACTGGAATTCGGACGCTGTAGATTGTCAGACGACATACCGCGCACATGGTGAAAGCTGTACTTTTTACTATCTGAGCAAATGAAAATTCCCTGTAAACATAGACATATCAAATAATTGCACACAGTTTGATACCCATTTTGAAAATATTTCTTTTACTGGAAAAAAGTTATAAACATGTGAAATATCACTGATTTCCCAGTTTAGGGCCGCATGACAATTTCCGCAAATGAGCAAACACAAGTCCCCATACCGTTGAATTTAGACCCGACTCTAATCAAGGTGTCGAAAATCTTTTGTAATTATGGATATGGCAAAAAATTCCCGACAATTGGACAGCAATATTTTGTGGATTCTATAAAAATGAAAAATTACAAATGCATTCTTTTTGTGCACACTGGAATTCGGACGCTGTAAATTGTCAGACGACATACCGCGCACATGGTGAAAGCTGTACTTTTTACTATCTGAGCAAATGAAAAATCCCTGTAAACATAGACAAATCAAATAATTGCACACAATTTGCTACCCATTTTGAAAATATTTCTTTTACTGGAAAAAAGTTATAAACATGTGAAATATCACTGATTTCCCAGTTTAGGGCCGCATGACAATTTCCGCAAATGAGCTAACACTAGTCCCCATACCGTTGAATTTTGCCTCGACTCTATTCAAGGTGTCGAACAAACTTTTGTAATTATGGATAAGGCAAGAAATTCTCGACAATTTGACACCAATATTTTGTGGATTCTATAAAAAGGAAAAAGTAGAAATGCAGTCTTATTGTGCACACTGGAATTCGGTCGCTGTAAATTGTCAGACGTCATGCCGCGCACATGGTGAAAGCTGTTCTTTTTACTATCTGAGCCAATGAAAAATCCCTGTAAACATAGACATATCAAATAATTGCACACAATTTGATAACCATTTTGAAAATATTCCTTTACTGGAAAAAAGTTATAAACAAGTGAATTATCACTGATTTCCCAGTTTAGGGCCGCATGACAATTTCCACAAATGACCTAACACAAGTCCCCATACCGTTGTATTTCGAATCGACTCTATTAAAGGTGTCGAAAAAACTTTCGTTATTATGCATAAGGTAAGGAATTCCCGACAATTGGACACCAATATTTTGTGGATTCTATAAAAATGATAAATTACAAATGCAGTCTTATTGTGCACACTGGAATTCGGACGCTGTAAATTGTCAGACGACATACCGCGCACATGGTGAAAGCTGTACTTTTTACTATCTGAGCAAATGAAAAATCCCTGTAAACATAGACAAATCAAATAATTGCACACAATTTGATACACATTTTGAAAATATTTCTTTTACTGGAAAAAAGTTATAAACATGTGAAATATCACAGATTTCCCAGTTTAGGGCCGCATGACAATTTCCGCAAATGAGCTAACACTAGTCCCCATACCGTTGAATTTTGCCTCGACTCTATTCAAGGTGTCGAACAAACTTTTGTAATTATGGATAAGGCAAGAAATTCTCGACATTTTGACACCAATATTTTGTGGATTCTATAAAAAGGAAAAAGTAGAAATGCAGTCTTATTGTGCACACTGGAATTCGGTCGCTGTAAATTGTCAGACGTCATGCCGCGCACATGGTGAAAGCTGTACTTTTTACTATCTGAGCCAATGAAAAATCCCTGTAAACATAGACATATCAAATAATTGCACACAATTTGATACCCATTTTGAAAATATTTCTTTTACTGGAAAAAAGTTATAAACAAGTGAATTATCACTGATTTCCCAGTTTAGGGCCGCATGACAATTTCCACAAATGACCTAACACAAGTCCCCATACCGTTGTATTTCGAATCGACTCTATTAAAGGTGTCGAAAAAACATTCGTAATTATGCATAAGGTAAGGAATTCCCGACAATTGGACACCAATATATTGTGGATTCGATAAAAAGGAAAAATTACAAATGCAGTCTTATTGTGCACACTGGAATTCTGACGCTGTAAAATGTCAGACGACATACCGCGCACATGGTGAAAGCTGTACTTTTTACTATCTGAGCAAATGAAAAATCCCTGTAAACATAGACAAATCAAATAATTTCACATAATTTGATACCCATTTTGAAAATATTTCTTTTACTGGAAAAAAGTTATAAACAAGTGAATTATCACTGATTTCCCAGTTTAGGGCCGCATGACAATTTCCGCAAATGAGCTAACACTAGTCCCCATACCGTTGAATTTCGACTCGACTCTAATCAAGGTGTCGAAAAAACATTTGTAATTATGGATAAGGCAAGAAATTCCCGACAATTTGACACCAATATATTGTGGATTTGATAAAAATGTAAAATTACAAATGCAGTCTTATTGTGCACACTGGAATTCGGATGCTGTAAAATGTCAGACGACATACCGCGCATATGGTGAAAGCTGTACTTTTTACTATCTGAGCAAAAGAAAAATCCCTGTAAACATAGACAAATCAAATAATTTCACACAATTTGATACCCATTTTAAAAATATTTCTTTTACTGGAAAAAAGTTATAAACAAGTGAATTATCACTGATTTTCCAGTTTAGGGCCGCATGACAATTTCCGAAAATGAGCTAACACTAGTCCCCATACCGTTGAATTTCGACTCGACTCTAATCAATGTGTCGAAAAAACATTTGTAATTATGGATAAGGCAAGAAATTCCCGACAATTTGACACCAATATATTGTGGATTTGATAAAAAGGTAAAATTACAAATGCAGTCTTATTGTGCACATTGGAATTCGGTCGCTGTAAATTGTCAGACGTCATGCCGCGCGCATGGTGAAAGCTGTACTTTTTACTATCTGAGCAAATGAAAATTCCCTGTAAACATAGACATATCAAATAATTGCACACAATTTGATAGCCATTTTGAAAATATTTCTTTTACTGCAAAAAAGTTATAAAAAAGTGAATTATGACTGATTACCCAGTTTAGGTCCGCATGAAAATTTCCGCAAATGAGCTAACACTAGTCCCCATACCGTTGAATTTTGCCACGACTCTATTCAAGGTGTCGAACAAATTTTTGTAATTTTGGATAAGGCAAGAGATTCCCGACAATTAGACACCAATATTTTGTGGATTCGATAAAAAGGATAAATTACAAATGCAGTCTTATTGTGCACACTGGAATTCGGACGCTGTAAATTGTCAGACGACATACCGCGCACATGGTGAAAGCTGTACTTTTTACTATCTGAGCAAATGGAAAATCCCTGTAAACATAGACAAATCAAATAATTTCACAAAATTTGATACCCATTTTGAAAATATTTCTTTTACTGGAAAAAAGTTATAAAAAAGTGAATTATGACAGATTACCCAGTTCAGGTCCGCATGAAAATTTCCGCAAATGCGCTAACACTAGTCCCCATACCGTTGAATTTTGCCTCGACTCTATTCAAGATGTCGAACAAATTTTTGTAATTATGGATAAGGCAAGTGATTCCCGACAATTTGACACCAATATATTGTGGATTCGATAAATAGGAAAAATTACAAATGCAGTCTTATTGTGCACACTGGAATTCGGACGCTGTAAATTGTCAGACGACATACCGCGCACATGGTGAAAGCTGTACTTTTTACTATCTGAGCAAATGAAAAATCCCTGTAAACATAGACATATCAAATAATTGCACACAATTTGATACGCATTTTTAAAATATTTCTTTTACTGGAAAAAAGTTATAAACAAGTGAATTATCACTGATTTCCCAGTTTAGGGCCGCATGACAATTTACACAAATGAGCTAACACAAGTCCCCATACCGTTGTATTTCCAATCGACTCTATTCAAGTTGTCGAAAAAACTTTCGTAATGATGGATAAGGTAAGGAATTCCCGACAATTGGACACCAATATATTGTGGATTCGATAAAAAGGAAAAATTACAAATGCAGTCTTATTGTGTACACTGGAATTCGGACGCTGTAAATTGCCAGACGACATACCGTGCACATGGTGAAAGCTGTACTTTTTACTATCTGAGCAAAAGAAAAATCCCTGTAGACATAGACAAATCAAATAATTTCACAAAATTTGATACCCATTTTCAAAATATTTCTTGTACTGGAAAAAAGTTATAAACAAGTGAAATATCACTGATTTCCCAGTTTTGGGCCGCATGACAATTTCCGCAAATGAGCTAACACAAGTCCCCATACCGTTGAATTTCGACTCGACTCTAATCAAGGTGTCGAAAAAACTTTTGTAATTATGGTTAAGGCAAGAAATTCACGATAATTTGACACCAATATTTTGTGGATTCTATAAAAAGGAAAAAGTAGAAATGCTGTCTTATTGTGCACACTGGAATTCGGTCGCTGTAAATTGTCAGACGTCATGCCGCGCATATGGTGAAAGCTGTACTTTTTACTATCTGAGCAAATGAAAAATCCCTGTAAACATAAACATATAAAATAATAGCACACAATTTGATACCCATTTTGAAAATATTTCTTTTACTGGAAAAAAGTTATAAACAAGTGAAATATGACTGATTTCCCAGTTTAGGGCCGCTTGACAATTTCAACAAATGAGCTAACACAAGTCCCCATACCGTTGTATTTCGAATCGACTCTATTCAAGGTGTCGAAAAAACTTTCGTAATTATGGATAAGGTAAGGAATTCCCGACAATTGGACACCAATATATTGTGGATTCGATAAAAAGGAAAAATTACAAATGCGGTCTTATTGTGCACACTGGAATTCGGACGCTGTAAATTGTCAGACGACATACCGCGCACATGGTGAAAGCTGTACTTTTTACTATCTGAGCAAAAGAAAAATCCCTGTATACATAGACAAATCAAATAATTGCAAACAACTTGATACCAATTTTGAAAATATTTCTTTTACTGAAAAAAAGTTATAAAAACGTGAATTATGACTGACTACCCAGTTTAGGTCCGCATGAAAATTTCCGCAAATGAGCTAACACTAGTCCCCATACCGTTGAATTTTGCCTCGACTCTATTCAAGGTGTCGAACAAACTTTTGTAATTATGGATAAGGCAAGACATTCCCGACAATTTGACACCAATATTTTTTGGATTCTATAAAAAGGAAAAATTACAAATGCAGTCTTATTGTGCACACTGGAAATCGGACGCTGTAAATTGTCAGACGACATACCGCGCACATGGTGAAAGCTGTACTTTTTACTATCTGAGCAAATGAAATATCCCTGTAAACATAGACATATCAAATAATTGCACACAATTTGATACCCATTTTGAAAATATTTCTTTTACTGGAAAAAGGTTACAAAAAAGTGTATTATGACAGATTACCCAGTTTATGTCCGCATGAAAATTTCCGCAAATGAGCTAACACTAATCCCCATACCGTTGAATTTTGCCTCGACTCTCTTCAAGGTGTCGAACAAATTTTTGTAATTATGGATAAGGCAAGAGATTCCCGACAATTTGACACCAATATTGTGGATTCGATAAAAAGGAAAAATTACAAATGCAGTCTTATTGTGCACACTGGAATTCGGACGCTGTAAATTGTCAGACGACATACCGCGCACATGGTGAAAGCTGTACTTTTTACTATCTGAGCAAATAAAAAATCCCTGTAAACATAGACATATCAAATAATTGCACACAATTTGATACCCATTTTGAAAATATTTCTTTTACTGGAAAAAAGTTATAAACAAGTGAAATATGACTGATTTCCCAGTTTAGGGCCGCATGACTATTTCCACAAATGAGCTAATACAAGTCCCCATACCGTTGAATTTCGAATCGACTCTATTCAAGGTGTCGAAAAAACTTTTGTAATTATGGATAAGGTAAGGAATTCCCGACAATTGGAGAGCAATATTTTGTGGATTCTATAAAAAGGAAAAATTACAAATGCATTCTTATTGTTCACACTGGAATTCGGACGCTGTATATTGTCAGACGACATACCGCGCACATAGTGAAAGCTGTACTTTTTACTATCTGAGCAAATGAAAAATCCCTGTATACATAGACGAATCAAATAATTGCACACAATTTGATACCCATTTTGAAAATATATCTTTTACTGGAAAAGAGATATAAAAAAGTGAATTATGATTGATTACCCAGTTTAGGTCCGCATGAAAATTCCGCAAATGAGCTAACACTAGTCCCGATACCGTTGAATTTAGCCTCGACTCTATTCAAGGTGCCGAACAAACTTTTGTCATTATGGATAAGGCAAGAAATTCCCGACAATTGGACAGCAATATTTTGTGGATTCTATAAAAAGGAAAAATTACAAATGCCTTCTTATTGTGTAGACTGCAATTCGGACGCTGTAAATTCTCAAACGACATACCGCGCACATAGTGAAAGCTGTACTTTTTACTATCTGAGCAAATGAAAAATCCCTGTAAACATATACAAATCAAATAATTGCACACAATTTGATACGCATTTTTAAAATATTTCTTTTACTGGAAAAAAGTTATAAACAAGTGAATTATGACTGATTTCACAGGTTAGGGCCGCATGACAATTTCCACAAATGAGCTAACACAAGTCCCCATACCGTTGAATTTCGACCCGACTCTAATCAAGGTGTCGAAAAAACTTTTGTAATTATGGATAAGGCAAGAAATTCCTGACAATTGGACAGCAATATTTTGTGGATTCTCTAAAAAGGAAAAAGTAGAAATGCATTCTTATTGTGCACACTGGAATTCGGACGCTGTAAATTGTCAGACGACATACCGCGCACATGGTGAAAGCTGTACTTTTTACTATCTGAGCAAATGAAAAATCCCTGTAAACATAGACAAATCAAATAATTTCACACAATTTGATACCCATTTTGAAAATATTTCTTTTACTGGAAAAAAGTTATAAGCAAGTGAAATATCACTGATTTCCCAGTTTAGGGCCGCATGACAATTTCCGCAAATGAGCTAACACAAGTCCCCATACCGTTGAATTTCGACTCGACTCTAATCAAGGTGTCGGACAAAACGTTTGTAATTATGGATAAGGCAAGAAATTCCCGACAATTGGACACCAATATATTGTGGATTCCATAAAACGGAAAAATTACAAATTCAGTCTTATTGTGAACACTGGAATTTGGACGCTGTAGATTGTCAGACGACATACCGCGCACATGGTGAAAGCTGTACTTTTTACTATCTGAGCGAAAGAAAAATACCTTTATACATAGACAAATCAAATAATAGCACACAATTTGATACCCATTTTGAAAATATTTCTTTTACTGGAAAAAAGTTATAAAAAAGTGAATTATGTCTGATTACCCAGTTTAGGTCCGCATGAAAATTTCCGCAAATGAGCTAACACTAGTCCCCATACCGTTGAATTTTGACCCGACTCTAATCAAGGTGTCGAAAAAACTTTTGTAATTATGGATAAGGCAAGAAATTCCCGACAATTGGACGGCAATATTTTGTTGATTCTATAAAAAGGAAAAATTACAAATGCATTCTTATTGTGCACACTGGAATTCGGACGCTGTATATTGTCAGACGACATACCGCGCACATGGTGAAAGCTGTACTTTTTACTATCTGAGCAAAAGAAAAATCCCTGTATACATAGACAAATCAAATAATTGCAAACAATTTGATACCCATTTTGAAAATATTTCTTTTACTGGAAAAAAGTTATAAAAACGTGAATTATGACTGATTACCCAGTTTAGGTCCGCATGAAAATTTCGGCAAATGAGCTAACACTAGTCCCCATACCGTTGAATTTTGCCTCGACTCTATTCAAGGTGTCGAACAAACTTTTGTAATTATGGATAAGGCAAGAAATTTCCAACAATTTGACACCAATATTTTGTGGATTCTATAAAAAGTAAAAATTACAAATGCAGTCTTATTGTGCACACTGGAATTCGGACGCTGTAAATTGTCAGACGTCATGCCACGCACATGGTGAAAGCTGTACTTTTTACTATCTGAGCAAATGAAAAATCCCTGTAAACATAGACATATCAAATAATTGCACACAATTTGATACCCATTTTGAAAATATTTGTTTTACTGGAAAAAAAGTTATAAACAAGTGAAATATGACTGATTTCCCAGTTTAGGGCCGCATGACAATTTCCACAAAGGAGCTAACACATGTCCCCATACCGTTGAATTCCGAATCGACTCTATTCAAGGTGTCGAAAAAACTTTCGTAGTTATGGATAAGGTAAGGAATTCCCGACAATTGGACACCAATATATTGTGGATTCGATAAAAAGGAAAAATTACAAATGCAGTCTTATTGTGCACACTGGAATTCGGACGCTGTAAATTGTCAGACGACATACCGCGCACATGGTGAAAGCTGTACTTTTTACTATCTGAGCAAATGAAAAATCCCTGTAAACATAGACAAATCAAATAATTTCACACAATTTGATACCCATTTTGAAAATATTTCTTTTACTGGAAAAAAGTTATAGACAAGTGAAATATCACTGATTTCCCAGTTTAGGGCCGCATGAAAATTTCCGCAAATGAGATAACACAAGTCCCCATACCGTTGAATTTCGACCCGACTCTAATCAAGGTGTCGAAAAAACTTTTGTAATTATGGATAAGGCAAGAAATTCCTGACAATTGGACAGCAATATTTTGTGGATTCTCTAAAAAGGAAAAAGTAGAAATGCATTCTTATTGTGCACACTGGAATTCGGTCGCTGTAAATTGTCAGACGTCATGCCGGGCACATGGTGAAAGCTGTACTTTTTACTATCTGAGCAAATGAAAAATCCCTGTAAACATAGACAAATCAAATAATTTCACAGAAATTTGGTACCCATTTTGAAAATATTTCTTTTACTGGAAAAAATTTATAAAAAAGTGAATTATGACTGATTACCCAGTTTAGGTCCGCATGAATATTTCCGCAAATGAGCTAACACTAGTCCCCATACCTTTGAATTTTGTCTCGACTCTATTCAAGGTGTCGAACAAACTTTTGTAATTATGGATAAGGCAAGAAATTCACAAAAATTTGACACCAATATTTTGTGGATTCTATAAAAAGGAAAAAGTAGAAATGCAGTCTTATTGTGCACACTGGAATTCGGACGCGGTAAATTGTCAGACGTCATGCCGCGCACATGGTGAAAGCTGTACTTTTTACTATCTGAGCAAATGAAAAATCCCTGTAAACATAGACATATCAAATTATTGCACACAATTTGATACCCCTTTTGAAAATATTTCTTTTACTGGAAAAAAGTTATAAACAAGTGAAATATCACTGATTTCCCAGTTTAGGGGCGCATGACAAGTTCCACAAATGAGCTAACACAAGTCCCCATACCGTTGAATTTCGAATCGACTCTATTCAAGCTGTCGAAAAAACTTTCGTAATTATGGATATGGTAAGGAATTCCCGACAATTGGACACCAATATATTGTGGATTCGATCAAAAGGAAAAATTACAAATGCAGTCTTATTGTGCACACTGGAATTCGGACGCTGTAAATTGTCAGACGACATACCGCGCACATGGTGAAAGCTGTACTTTTTACTATCTGAGCAAAAGAAAAATCCCTGTATACATAGACAAATCAAATAATAGCACACAATTTCATACCCATTTTGAAAATATTTCTTTTACTGGAAAAAAGTTCTAAAAAAGTGAATTATGACTGATTACCCAGTTTAGGTCCGCATTAAAATTTCCGCAAATGAGCTAACACTAGTCCCCATACCGTTGAATTTTGCCTCGACTCTATTCAAGGTGTCGAACAAACTTTTGTAATTATGGATAAGGCAAGAAATTCCCGACAATTGGACAGCAATATTTTGTGGATTCTATAAAAAGGAAAAATTACAAATGCATTCTTGTTGTTCACACTGGAATTCGGACGCTGTATATTGTCAGACGACATACAGCGCACATGGTGAAAGCTGTACTTTTTACTATCTGAGCAAAAGAAAAATCCCTGTATACATAGACAAATCAAATAATTGCACACAATTTGATACCCATTTTGAAAATATTTCTTTTACTGGAAAAAAGTTATAAAAAAGTGAATTATGACTGATTACCCAGTTTAGGTCCGCATGAACATTTCCGCAAATGAGCTAACACTAGTCCCCATACCGTTGAATTTTGCCTCGACTCTATTCAAGGTGTCGAACAAACTTTTGTAATTATGGATAAGGTAAGGAATTCCCGACAATTGGACATCAATATATTGTGGATTCGATAAAATGGAAAAATTACAAATGCAGTTTTATTGTGCACACTGGAATTCGGACGCTGTAAATTGTCAGACGACATAACGCGCACATGGTGAAAGCTGTACTTTTTACTATTTGAGCAAATGAAAAATCCCTGTAAACATAGACAAATCAAATAATTGCACACAATTTGATACCCATTTTAAAAATGTTTCTTTTACTGGAAAAAAGTTATAAACATGTGAAATATCACTGATTTCCCAGATAAGGGCCGCATGACAATTTCCGCAAATGAGCTAACACAAGTCCCCATACCGTTGAATTTCGACTCGACTCTAATCAAGGTGTCGGAAAAACTTTTGTAATTATGGATAAGGCAAGAAATTCCCGACAATTGGACACCAATATATTGTGGATTCGATAAAAAGGAAAAATTACAAATGCAGTCTTATTGTGCACACTGGAATTTGGACGTTGTAGATTGTCAGACTACATACCACGCACATGGTGAAAGCTGTACTTTTTACTCTCTGAGCAAAAGAAAAATCCCTGTATACATAGACAAATCAAATAATAGCACACAATTTGATACCCATTTTGAAAATATTTCTTTTACTGGAAAAAAGTTATAAAAAAGTGAATTATGACTGATTACCCAGTTTAGGTCCGCATGAAGATTTCGGCAAATGAGCTAACACTAGTCCCCATACCGTTGAATTTTGCCTCGACTCTATTCAAGGTGTCGAACAAACTTTTGTAATTATGGATAAGGCAAGAAATTCCCGACAATTTGACACCAATATTTTGTGGATTCTATAAAAAGGAAAAAGTAGAAATGCAGTCTTATTGTGCACACTGGAATTCGGACGCTGTAAATTGTCAGACGTCATGCCGCGCACATGGTGAAAGCTGTAATTTTACTATCTGAGCAAATGAAAAATCCCTGTAAACATAGACATATCAAATAATTGCACACAATTAGATACCCATTTTGAAAATATTTCTTTTACTGGAAAAAAGTTATAAACAAGTGAAATATCACTGATTTCCCAGTTTAGGGGCGCATGACAAGTTCCACAAATGAGCTAACACAAGTCCCCATACCGTTGAATTTCGAATCGACTCTATTCAAGGTGTCGAACAAACTTTTGTAATTATGGATAAGGCAAGAAATTCCCGACAATTGGACACCAATATATTGTGGATTCGATAAAAAGGAAAAATTACAAATGCAGTCTTATTGTGCACACTGGAATTTGGACGCTGTAGATTGTCAGACGACATACCGCGCACATGGTGAAAGCTGTACTTTTTACTATCTGTGCAAAAGAAAACTCCCTGTATACATAGACAAATCAAATAATAGCACACAATTTGTTACCCATTTTGAAAATATTTCTTTTACTGGAAAAAAGTTATAAAAAAGTGAATTATGACTGATTACCCAGTTTAGGTCCGCATGAAAATTTCCGCAAATGAGCTAACACTAGTTCCCATACCGTTGAATTTTGCCTCGACTCTATTCAAGGTGTCGAACAAACTTTTGTAATTATGGATAAGGTAAGGAATTCCCGACAATTGGACACCAATATATTGTGGATTTGATAAAATGGAAAAATTACAAATGCAGTCTTATTGTGCACACTGGAATTCGGACGCTGTATATTGTCAGACGTCATGCCGCGCACATGGTGAAAGCTGTACTTTTTACTATCTGAGCAAATGAAAAATCCCTGTAAACATAGACATATCAAATAATTGCACACAATTTGATACCCCTTTTGAAAATATTTCTTTTACTGGAAAAAAGTTATAAAAAAGTGAATTATGACTGATTACCCAGTTTAGTTCCGCATGAACATTTCCGCAAATGAGCTGACACTTGTCCCCATACCGTTGAATTTTGCCTCGACTCTATTCAAGGTGTCGAACAAACTTTTGTAATTATGGATAAGGTAAGGAATTCCCGACAATTGGACACCAATATATTGTGGATTCGATAAAATGGAAAAATTACAAATGCAGTCTTATTGTGCACACTGGAATTTGGACTCTGTAAATTGTCAGACGACATAACGCGCTCATGGTGAAAGCTGTACTTTTTACTATTTGAGCAAATGAAAAATCCCTGTAAACATAGACAAATCAAATAATTGCACACAATTTGATACCCATTTTGAAAATATTTCTTTTACTGGAAAAAAGTTATAAAGATGTGAAATATGACTGATTTCCCAGATAAGGGCCGCATGACAATTTCCGCAAATGAGCTAACACAAGTCCCCATACCGTTGAATTTCGACTCGACTCTAATCAAGGTGTCGGAAAAACTTTTGTAATTATGGATAAGGCAAGAAATTCCCGACAATTGGACACCAATATATTGTGGATTCCATAAAAAGGAAAAATTACAAATGCAGTCTTATTGTGAACACTGGAATTTGGACGCTGTAGATTGTCAGACGACATACCGCGCACATGGTGAAAGCTGTACTTTTTACTATCTGAGCGAAAGAAAAATACCTTTATACATAGACAAATCAAATAATAGCACACAATTTGATACCCATTTTGAAAATATTTCTTTTACTGGAAAAAAGTTATAAAAAAGTGAATTATGTCTGATTACCCAGTTTAGGTCCGCATGAAAATTTCCGCAAATGAGCTAACACTAGTCCCCATACCGTTGAATTTTGACCCGACTCTAATCAAGGTGTCGAAAAAACTTTTGTAATTATGGATAAGGCAAGAAATTCCTGACAATTGGACAGCAATATTTTGTGGATTCTCTAAAAAGGAAAAAGTAGAAATGCATTCTTATTGTGCACACTGGAATTTGGACGCTGTAAATTGTCAGACGACATAACGCGCTCATGGTGAAAGCTGTACTTTTTACTGTTTGAGCAAATGAAAAATCCCTGTAAACATAGACAAATCAAATAATTGCACACAATTTGATACCCATTTTGAAAATATTTCTTTTACTGGAAAAAAGTTATAAACATGTGAAATATCACTGATTTCCCAGATAAGGGCCGCATGACAATTTCCGCAAATGAGCTAACACAAGTCCCCATACCGTTGAATCTCGACTCGACTCTAATCAAGGTGTCGGAAAAACTTTTGTAATTATGGATAAGGCAAGAAATTCCCGACAATTGGACACCAATATATTGTGGATTCGATAAAAAGGAAAAATTACAAATGCAGTCTTATTGTGCACACTGGAATTTGGACGTTGTAGATTGTCAGACGACATACCACGCACATGGTGAAAGCTGTACTTTTTACTCTCTGAGCAAAAGAAAAATCCCTGTATACATAGACAAATCAAATAATAGCACACAATTTGATACCCATTTGGAAAATATTTCTTTTACTGGAAAAAAGTTATAAAAAAGTGAATTATGACTGATTACCCAGTTTAGGTCCGCATGAAAATTTCGGCAAATGAGCTAACACTAGTCCCCATACCGTTGAATTTTGCCTCGACTCTATTCAAGGTGTCGAACAAACTTTTGTAATTATGGATAAGGCAAGAAATTCCCGACAATTTGACACCAATATTTTGTGGATTCTATAAAAAGGAAAAAGTAGAAATGCAGTCTTATTGTGCACACTGGAATTCGGACGCTGTAAATTGTCAGACGTCATGCCGCGCACATGGTGAAAGCTGTACTTTTTACTATCTGAGCAAATGAAAAATCCCTGTAAACATAGACATATCAAATAATTGCACACAATTTGATACCCATTTTGAAAATATTTCTTTTACTGGAAAAAAGTTATAAACAAGTGAAATATCACTGATTTCCCAGTTTAGGGGCGCATGACAAGTTCCACAAATGAGCTAACAAAAGTCCCCATACCGTTGAATTTCGAATCGACTCTATTCAAGGTGTCGAACAAACTTTTGTAATTATGGATAAGGCAAGAAATTCCCGACAATTGGACACCAATATATGGTGGATTCGATAAAAAGGAAAAATTACAAATGCAGTCTTATTGTGCACACTGGAATTTGGACGCTGTAGATTGTCAGACGACATATCGCGCACATGGTGAAAGCTGTACTATTTACTATCTGTGCAAATGAAAACTCCCTGTATACATAGACAAATCAAATAATAGCACACAATTTGATACCCATTTTGAAAATATTTCTTTTACTAGAAAAAAGTTATAAAAAAGTGAATTATGACTGATTACCCAGTTTAGTTCCGCATGAAAATTTCCGCAAATGAGCTAACACTATTCCCCATACCGTTGAATTTTGCCTCGACTCTATTCAAGGTGTCGAACAAACTTTTGTAATTATGGATAAGGCAAGAAATTCCCGATAATTTGACAGCAATATTTTGTGGATTCTATAAAAAGGAAAAATTACAAATGCATTCTTATTGTTCACACTGGAATTCGGACGCTGTATATTGTCAGACGACCTACCGCGCACATGGTGAAAGCTGTACTTTTTACTATCTGAGCAAAAGAAAAATCCCTGTATACATAGACAAATCAAATAATTGCACACAATTTCATACCCATTTTGAAAATATTTCTTTCACTGGAAAAAAGTTATAAAAAAGTGAATTATGACTGATTACCCAGTTGAGGTCCGCATGAAAATTTCCGCAAATGAGCTAACACTAGTCCCCATACCGTTGAATTTTGCCTCGACTCTATTCAATGTGTCGAACAAACTTTCGTAATTATGGATAAGGTAAGGAATTCCCGACAATTGGACACCAATATATTGTGGATTCGATAAAAAGGAAAAATTACAAATGCAGTTTTATTGTGCATACTGGAATTCGGACGCTGTAAATTGTCAGACGACATACCGCGCACATGTTGAAAGCTGTACTTTTTACTATCTGAGCAAATGAAAAATCCCTGTAAACATAGACAAATCAAATAATTTCACACAATTTGATACCCATTTTGAAAATATTTCTTTTACTGGAAAAAAGTTATAAAAAAGTGAATTATGACTGATTACCCAGTTTAGGTCCGCATGAAAATTTCCGCAAATGAGCTAACACTAGTTCCCATACCGTTGAATTTTGCCTCGACTCTATTCAAGGTGTCGAACAAACTTTTGTAATTATGGATAAGGTAAGGAATTCCCGACAATTGGACACCAATATATTGTGGATTTGATAAAACGGAAAAATTACAAATGCAGTCTTATTGTGCACATTGGAATTCGGACGCTGTATATTGTCAGACGTCATGCCGCGAACATGGTGAAAGCTGTACTTTTTACTATCTGAGCAAATGAAAAATCCCTGTAAACATAGACAAATCAAATAATTGCACACAATTTGATACCCATTTTGAAGTTATATTACTTTTACTGGAAAAAAGTTATTAACATGTGAAATATCACTGATTTCCCAGTTTAGGGCCGCATGACAATTTCAGCAAATGAGCTAACACAAGTCCCCATACCGTTGAATTTCGACTCGACTCTAATCAAGGTGTCGAAAAAACATTTGTAATTATGGATAAGGCAAGAAATTCCCGACAATTGGATCGCAATATTTTGTGGATTCTATAAAAAGGAAAAATTACAAATGCTTTCTTATTGTGCACACTGGAATTAGGACGCTGTATATTGTCAGACGACATACCGCGCACAGGGTGAAAGCTGTACATTTTACTATCTGAGCAAAAGAAAAAACCCTGTATACATAGACAAATCAAATAATTGCACACAATTTGATACCCATTTTGAAAATATTTCTTTTACTGGCAAAAAGTTATAAACAAGTGAAATATGACTGATTTCCCAGTTTAGGGCCGCATGAAAATTTCCGCAAATGAGCTAACACAAGTCCCCATACCGTTGAATTTCGACTCGACTATAATCAAGTTGTCGAAAAAACTTTTGTAATTATGGATAAGGCAAGATATTCACGACAATTTGACACCAATAATTTGTGGATTCTATAAAAAGGAAAAATTACAAATGCAGTCTGATTGTGCACACTGGAATTCGGACGCTGTAAATTGTCAGACGACATACCGCACACATAGTGAAAGCTGTACTTTTTACTATCTGACCAAATGAAAGATCCCTGTAAACATAGGTAAATCAAATAATTTCACACAATTTGATACCCATTTTGAAAATATTTCTTTTACTGGAAAAAAGTTATAATGAAGTGAAATATCACTGATTTCCCAGTTTAAGGCCGGAAGAAAATTTCCGCAAATGAGCGAACATTAGTCCCCATACCGTTGAATTTTGCCTCGACTCTATTCAACGTGTCGAAAAAACTTTTGTAATTATGGATAAGGCAAGAAATTCTCGGCAATTTGACACCAATATTTTGTGGATTCTATAAAAATGAAAAAGTAGAAATGCAGTCTTATTGTGCACACTGGAATTCGGACGTTGTAAATTGTCAGACGTCATGCCGCGCACATGGTGAAAGCTGTACTTTTTACTATCTGAGCAAATGAAAAATCCCTGTAAACATAGACATATCAAATAATTGCACACAATTTGATACCCATTTTGAAAATATTTCTTTTACTGGAAAAAAGTTATAAACAAGTGAAATATGACTGATTTCCCAGTTTAGTGCCGCATGATAATTTCCACAAATGAGCTAACACAAGTCACCATACCGTTGAATTTCGAATCGACTCTATTCAAGGTGTCGAAAAAACTTTTATAATTATGGATAAGGTAAGGAATTCCCGACAATTGGACACCAATATATTATGGATTCGATAAAATGGAAAAATTACAAATGCAGTCTTATTGTGCACATTGGAATTCGGACGCTGTAAATTGTCAGACGACATACCGCGCACATGGTGAAGCTGTTCTTTTTACTATCTGAGCAAATGAAAAATCCCTGTAAACATAGACAAATCAAATAATTGCACTCAAATTGATACCCATTTTGAAAATATTTCTTTTACTGGAAAAAAGTTATAAACAAGTGAAATATCACTGATTTCCCAGTTTAGGGCCGCATGACAATTTCCACAAATGAGCTAACACAATTCCCCATAACGTTGAATTTCGAATCGACTCTATTCAAGGTGTCGAAAAAACTTTTGTAATTATGGATAACGCAAGAAATTCGCGAAGATTTGACACCAATATTTTGTGGATTCTATAAAAAAAAAAAGTAGAAATGCAGTCTTATTGTGCAGACTGGAGTTCGGACGCTGTAAATTGTCAGACGACATACCGCGCACATAGTGAAAGCTGTACTTTTTACTATCTGACCAAATGAAACATCCCTGTAAACATAGATAAATCAAATAATTTCACACAATTTGATACCCATTTTGAAAATATTTCTTTTACTGGAAAAAAGTTATAAACAAGTGAATTATCACTGAATTCCCAGTTTAGGGCCGCATGACAATTTCCGCAAATGAGCTAACACAAGTCCCCATACCGTTGAATTTCGACTCGACTCTAATCAAGGTGTCGAAAAAACTTTTGTAATTATGGACAAGGCAAGAAATTCACGACAATTTGACACCAATATATTGTGGATTCGATAAAAAGAAAAATTACAAATGCATTCTTATTGTTCACACTGGAATTAGGACGCTGTAAATTGTCAGACGACATACTGCGCACACCGTGAAAGCTGTACTTTTTACTATCTGAGCAAAAGAAAAATCCCTGTATACATAGACAAATCACATAATTGCACACAATTTCATACCCATTTTGAAAATATTTCTTTTACTGGAAAAAAGTTATAAAAACGTGAATTATGACTGATTACCCATTTTAGGTCAGCATGAAAATTTCCGCAAATGAGCTAACACTAGTCCCCATACCGTTGAATTTTGCCTCGACTCTATTCAAGGTGTCGAACAAACTTTGGTAATTATGGATAAGGCAAGAAATTCCCGACAATTTGACACCAATATTTTGTGGATTCTATAAAAAGGAAAAATTACAAATGCAGTCTTATTGTGCACACTGGAATTCGGATGTTGTAAATTGTCAGACGACATACCGGGCACATAGTGAAAGCTGTACTTTTTACTATCTGACCAAATGAAACATCCCTGTAAAAATAGATAAATCAAATAATTTCACACAATTTGATACCCATTTTGAAAATATTTCTTTTACTGGAAAAAAGTTATAAACAAGTGAAATATCACTGATTTCCCAGTTTAAGGCCGCATGACAATTTCCGCAAATGAGCTAACACTAGTCCCCATACCGTTGAATTTTGCCTCGACTCTATTCAACGTGTCGAAAAAACTTTCGTAATTATAGATAAGGCAAGAAATTCTCGGCAATTTGACACCAATATTTTGTGGATTCTATAAAAAGGAAAAATTACAAATGCAGTCTTATTGTGCACACTGGAATTCGGACGCTGGAAACAGTCAGACGTCATGCCGCGCACATGGCGAAAGCTGTACTTTTTACTATCTGAGCAAATGAAAAATCCCTGTAAACATAGACATATCAAATAATTGCACAAAATTTGATACCCATTTTGAAAATATTTCTTTTACTGGAAAACAGTTATAAAGAAGTGAATTATGACTGATTTCCCAGTTTAGGGCCGTATGACAATTTCCACAAATGAGCTAACACAAGTCCCCATACCGTTGAATTTCGAATAGACTCTATTCAAGGTGTCGAAAAAACTTTTGTAATTATGGATAAGGTAAGGAATTCCCGACAATTGGACACCAATATATTGTGGATTCGATAAAAAGGAAAAATTACAAATGCAGTCTTATTGTGCACACTGGAATTCGGAGGCTGTAAATTGTCAGACGACATACCGCGCACATGGTGAAAGCTGTACTTTTTACTATCTGAGCAAATGAAAAATCCCTGTAAACATAGACATATCAAATAATTGCACACAATTTGATACCCATTTTGAAAATATTTCTTTTACTGGAAAAAAGTTATAAACAAGTGAAATATGACTGATTTCCCAGTTTAGGGCCGCATGACAATTTCCACAAATGAGCTAACACAAGTCCCCATACCGTTGAATTTCGAATCGACTCTATTCAAGGTGTCGAAAAAACATTTGTAATTATGGATAAGGTAAGAAATTCCCGACAATTGGACGACAATATATTGTGGATTCGATAAAAAGGAAAAATTACAAATGCAGTCTTATTGTGCACACTGGAATTCGGACGCTGTAAATTGTCAGACGACATACCGCGCACATGGTGAAAGCTGTACTTTTTACTATCTGAGCAAATGAAAAATCCCTGTAAACATAGACAAATCAAATAATTTCACACAATTTGATACCCATTTTGAAAATATTTCTTTTACTGGAAAAATTTATAAACAAGTGAAATATCACTGATTTCCCAGTTTAGGGCCGCATGACAATTTCCGCAAATGAGCTAACACAAGTCCCCATACCGTTGAATTTCGACTCGACTCTAATCAAGGTGTCGAAAAAACTTTTGTAGTTATGGATAAGGCAAGAAATTCCCGACAATTTGACACGAATATATTGTGGATTCGATAAAAAGGAAAAATTACAAATGCGGTCTTATTGTGCACACTGGAATTCGGACGCTGTAAATTGTCAGACGACATACCGCGCACATAGTGAAAGCTGTACTTTTTACTATCTGAGCAAAAGAAAAATCCCTGTATACATAGACGAATCAAATAATTGCAAACAATTTGATACCCATTTTGAAAATATTTCTTTTACTGGAAAAAAGTTATAAAAAAGTGAATTATTACTGATTACCCAGTTTAGGTCCGCATGAAAATTTCCGCAAATTAGCTAACAATAGTCCCCATACCGTTGAATTTTGCCTCGACTCTATTCAAGGTGTCGAACAAACTTTTGTAATCATGGATAAGGCAAGAAATATTCGAATATTTGACACCAATATTTTGTGGATTCTAAAAAAAGGACAAATTACAAATGCAGTCTTATTGTGCACACTGGAATTCGGACGCTGTATATTGTCAGACGACATACCGCGCACATGGTGAAAGCTGTACTTTTTACTATCTGAGCAAAAGAAAAATCCCTGTATACATAGACGAATCAAATAATTGCACACAATTTGATACTCATTTTGAAAATATTTCTTTTACTGGAAAAAAGTTATAAAAAACTGAATTATGACTGATTACCCAGTTTAGGTCCGCATGAAAATTTCTGCAAATGAGCTAACACTAGTCCCCATACCGTTGAATTTTGCCTCGGCTCTATTTAAGGTGTCGAAAAAACGTTTGTAATTATGGATAAGGTAAGGAATTCCCAACAATTGGACACCAATATATTGTGGATTCGATAAAAAGGAAAAATTACAAATGCAGTCTTATTGTGCACACTGGAATTCGGACGCTGTAAATTGTCACACGACATACCGCGCACATGGTGAAAGCTGTACTTTTTACTATCTAAGCAAAAGAAAAAACCCTGTAGACATTAACAAATCAAATAATTGCACAGAATTTGATACCCATTTTGAAAATATTTCTTTTACTGGAAAAAAGTTATAAAAAAGTGAATTATAACTGATTACCCAGTTTTGGTCCGCATGAAAATTTCCGCAAATGAGCTAACACTAGTCCCCATACCGTTGAATTTCTACCAAACTCTAATCAAGTTTTCGAAAAAACTTTTGTAATTATGGATAAGGCAAGAAATTCCTGACAATTGGACAGCAATATTTTGTGGATTCTCTAAAAAGGAAAAAGTAGAAATGCATTCTTATTGTGCACACTGGAATTCGGTCGCTGTAAATTGTCAGACGTCATGCCGGGCACATGGTGAAAGCTGTACTTTTTACTATCAGAGCAAATGAAAAATCCCTGTAAACATAGACAAATCAAATAATTTCACACAATGTGATACCCATTTTGAAAATATTTCTTTTACTGGAAAAAAGTTATAAAAAAGTGAATTATGACTGATTACCCAGTTTAGGTCCGCATGAAAATTTCCGCAAATGAGCTAACACTAGTCCCCATACATTTGAATTTTGCCTCGACTCTATTCAAGGTGTCGAACAAACTTTTGTAATTATTGATAAGGCAAGAAATTCACGAAAATTTGAAACCAATATTTGGTGGATTCTATAAAAAGGAAAAAGTAGAAATGCAGTCTTATTGTGCACACTGGAATTCGGACGCTGTAAATTGTCAGACGTCATGCCGCGCACATGGTGAAAGCTGTACTTTTTACTATCTGAGCAAATGAAAAATCCCTGTAAACATAGACAAATCAAATAATTTCACACAATTTGATACCCATTTTGAAAATATTTCTTTTACTGGAAAAAAGTTATGAACGAGTGAAATATCACAGATTTCCCAGTTTAGGGCCGCATGACAATTTCCGCAAATGAGCTAACACAAGTCCCCATACCGTTGAATTTAGACCCGACTCTAATCAAGGTGTCGAAAATCTTTTGTAATTATGGATAAGGCAAGAAATTCCCGACAATTGGACACCAATATTTTGTGGATTCTATAAAAATGAAAAATTACAAATGCATTCTTTTTGTGCACACTGGAATTCGGACGCTGTAAATTGTCAGACGACATACCGCGCACATGGTGAAAGCTGTACTTTTTACTATCTGAGCAAATGAAAAATCCCTGTAAACATAGACAAATCAAATAATTGCACACAATTTGATACCCATTTTGAAAATATTTCTTTTACTGGAAAAAAGTTATAAACATGTGAAATATCACTGATTTCCCAGTTTAGGGCCGCATGACAATTTCCGCAAATGAGCTAACACTAGTCCCCATACCGTTGAATTTTGCCTCGACTCTATTCAAGGTGTCGAAAAAACTTTTGTAATTATGGATAAGGCAAGAAATTCTCGACAATTTGACACCAATATTTTGTGGATTCTATAAAAAGGAAAAAGTAGAAATGCAGTCTTATTGTGCACACTGGAATTCGGTCGCTGTAAATTGTCAGACGTCATGCCGCGCACATGGTGAAAGCTGTACTTTTTACTATCTGAGCCAATGAAAAATCCCTGTAAACATAGACATATCAAATAATTGCACACAATTTGATACCCATTTTGAAAATATTTCTTTTACTGGAAAAAAGTTATAAACAAGTGAATTATCACTAATTTCCCAGTTTAGGGCCGCATGACAATTTCCACAAATGACCTAACACAAGTCCCCATACCGTTGTATTTCGAATCGACTCTATTAAAGGTGTCGAAAAAACTTTCGTATTTATGCATAAGTTAAGGAATTCCCGACAATTGGACACCAATATATTGTGGATTCGATAAAAAGGAAAAATTACAAATGCAGTCTTATTGTGCACACTGGAATTCGGACGCTGTAAAATGTCAGATGACATACCGCGCACATGGTGAAAGCTGTACTTTTTACTATCTGAGCAAATGAAAAATCCCGGTAAACATAGACAAATCAAATAATTTCACATAATTTGATGCCCATTTTGAAAATATTTCTTTTACTGGAAAAAAGTTATAAACAAGTGAATTATCACTGATTTTCCAGTTTAGGGCCGCATGACAATTTCCGCAAATGAGCTAACACTAGTCCCCATACCGTTGAATTTCGACTCGACTCTAATCAAGGTGTCGAAAAAACATTTGTAATTATGGATAAGGCAAGAAATTCCCGACAATTTGACACCAATATATTGTGGATTTGATAAAAAGGTAAAATTACAAATGCAGTCTTATTGTGCACACTGGAATTCGGACGCTGTAAAATGTCAGACGACATACCGCGCACATGGTGAAAGCTGTACTTTTTACTATCTGAGCAAATGAAAAATCCCTGTAAACATAGACAAATCAAATAATTTCACATAATTTGATACCCATTTTGAAAATATTTCTTTTACTGGAAAAAAGTTATAAACAAGTGAATTATCACTGAATTCCCAGTTTAGGGCCGCATGACAATTTCCGCAAATGAGCTAACACTAGTCCCCATACCGTTGAATTTTGCCTCGGCTCTATTTAAGGTGTCGAAAAAACGTTTGTAATTATGGATAAGGTAAGGAATTCCCAACAATTGGACACCAATATATTGTGGATTCGATAAAAAGGAAAAATTACAAATGCAGTCTTATTGTGCACACTGGAATTCGGACGCTGTAAATTGTCACACGACATACCGCGCACATGGTGAAAGCTGTACTTTTTACTATCTAAGCAAAAGAAAAAACCCTGTAGACATTAACAAATCAAATAATTGCACAGAATTTGATACCCATTTTGAAAATATTTCTTTTACTGGAAAAAAGTTATAAAAAAGTGAATTATAACTGATTACCCAGTTTTGGTCCGCATGAAAATTTCCGCAAATGAGCTAACACTAGTCCCCATACCGTTGAATTTCTACCAAACTCTAATCAAGTTTTCGAAAAAACTTTTGTAATTATGGATAAGGCAAGAAATTCCTGACAATTGGACAGCAATATTTTGTGGATTCTCTAAAAAGGAAAAAGTAGAAATGCATTCTTATTGTGCACACTGGAATTCGGTCGCTGTAAATTGTCAGACGTCATGCCGGGCACATGGTGAAAGCTGTACTTTTTACTATCAGAGCAAATGAAAAATCCCTGTAAACATAGACAAATCAAATAATTTCACACAATGTGATACCCATTTTGAAAATATTTCTTTTACTGGAAAAAAGTTATAAAAAAGTGAATTATGACTGATTACCCAGTTTAGGTCCGCATGAAAATTTCCGCAAATGAGCTAACACTAGTCCCCATACATTTGAATTTTGCCTCGACTCTATTCAAGGTGTCGAACAAACTTTTGTAATTATTGATAAGGCAAGAAATTCACGAAAATTTGAAACCAATATTTGGTGGATTCTATAAAAAGGAAAAAGTAGAAATGCAGTCTTATTGTGCACACTGGAATTCGGACGCTGTAAATTGTCAGACGTCATGCCGCGCACATGGTGAAAGCTGTACTTTTTACTATCTGAGCAAATGAAAAATCCCTGTAAACATAGACAAATCAAATAATTTCACACAATTTGATACCCATTTTGAAAATATTTCTTTTACTGGAAAAAAGTTATGAACGAGTGAAATATCACTGATTTCCCAGTTTAGGGCCGCATGACAATTTCCGCAAATGAGCTAACACAAGTCCCCATACCGTTGAATTTAGACCCGACTCTAATCAAGGTGTCGAAAATCTTTTGTAATTATGGATAAGGCAAGAAATTCCCGACAATTGGACACCAATATTTTGTGGATTCTATAAAAATGAAAAATTACAAATGCATTCTTTTTGTGCACACTGGAATTCGGACGCTGTAAATTGTCAGACGACATACCGCGCACATGGTGAAAGCTGTACTTTTTACTATCTGAGCAAATGAAAAATCCCTGTAAACATAGACAAATCAAATAATTGCACACAATTTGATACCCATTTTGAAAATATTTCTTTTACTGGAAAAAAGTTATAAACATGTGAAATATCACTGATTTCCCAGTTTAGGGCCGCATGACAATTTCCGCAAATGAGCTAACACTAGTCCCCATACCGTTGAATTTTGCCTCGACTCTATTCAAGGTGTCGAACAAACTTTTGTAATTATGGATAAGGCAAGAAATTCTCGACAATTTGACACCAATATTTTGTGGATTCTATAAAAAGGAAAAAGTAGAAATGCAGTCTTATTGTGCACACTGGAATTCGGTCGCTGTAAATTGTCAGACGTCATGCCGCGCACATGGTGAAAGCTGTACTTTTTACTATCTGAGCCAATGAAAAATCCCTGTAAACATAGACATATCAAATAATTGCACACAATTTGATACCCATTTTGAAAATATTTCTTTTACTGGAAAAAAGTTATAAACAAGTGAATTATCACTAATTTCCCAGTTTAGGGCCGCATGACAATTTCCACAAATGACCTAACACAAGTCCCCATACCGTTGTATTTCGAATCGACTCTATTAAAGGTGTCGAAAAAACTTTCGTATTTATGCATAAGTTAAGGAATTCCCGACAATTGGACACCAATATATTGTGGATTCGATAAAAAGGAAAAATTACAAATGCAGTCTTATTGTGCACACTGGAATTCGGACGCAGTAAAATGTCAGACGACATACCGCGCACATGGTGAAAGCTGTACTTTTTACTATCTGAGCAAATGAAAAATCCCTGTAAACATAGACAAATCAAATAATTTCACATAATTTGATACCCATTTTGAAAATATTTCTTTTACTGGAAAAAAGTTATAAACAAGTGAATTATCACTGAATTCCCAGTTTAGGGCCGCATGACAATTTCCGCAAATGAGCTAACACTAGTCCCCATACCGTTGAATTTCGACTCGACTCTAATCAAGGTGTCGAAAAAACATTTGTAATTATGGATAAGGCAAGAAATTCCCGACAATTTGACACCAATATATTGTGGATTTGATAAAAAGGTAAAATTACAAATGCAGTCTTATTGTGCACACTGGAATTCGGACGCTGTAAAATGTCAGACGACATACCGCGCACATGGTGAAAGCTGTACTTTTTACTATCTGAGCAAATGAAAAATCCCTGTAAACATAGACAAATCAAATAATTTCACACAATTTGATACCCATTTTAAAAATATTTCTTTTACTGGAAAAAAGTTATAAACAAGTGAATTATCACTGATTTTCCAGTTTAGGGCCGCATGACAATTTCCGCAAATGAGCTAACACTAGTCCCCATACCGTTGAATTTCGACTCGACTCTAATCAAGGTGTCGAAAAAACATTTGTAATTATGGATAAGGCAAGAAATTCCCGGCAATTTGACACCAATATATTGTGGATTTGATAAAAAGGTAAAATTACAAATGCAGTCTTATTGTGCACATTGGAATTCGGTCGCTGTAAATTGTCAGACGTCATGCCGCGCGCATGGTGAAAGCTGTACTTTTTACTATCTGAGCAAATGAAAATTCCCTGTAAACATAGACATATCAAATAATTGCACACAATTTGATAGCCATTTTGAAAATATTTCTTTTACTGGAAAAAAGTTATAAAAAAGTGAATTATGACTGATTACCCAGTTTAGGTCCGCATGAAAATTTCCGCAAATGAGCTAACACTAGTCCCCATACCGTTGAATTTTGCCTCGACTCTATTCAAGGTGTCGAACAAATTTTTGTAATTTTGGATAAGGCAAGAGATTCCCGACAATTTGACACCAATATATTGTGGATTCGATAAAAAGGAAAAATTACAAATGCAGTCTTATTGTGCACACTGGAATTCGGACGCTGTAAATTGTCAGACGACATACCGCGCACATGGTGAAAGCTGTACTTTTTACTATCTGAGCAAATGAAAAATCCCTGTAACCATAGACAAATCAAATAATTTCACACAATTTGATACCCATTTTGAAAATATTTCTTTTCCTGGAAAAAAGTTATAAAAAAGTGAATTATGACAGATTACCCAGTTTAGGTCCGCATGAAAATTTCCGCAAATGCGCTAACACTAGTCCCCATACCGTTGAATTTTGCCTCGACTCTATTCAAGGTGTCGAACAAATTTTTGTAATTATGGATAAGGCAAGAGATTCCCGACAATTTGACACCAATATATTGTGGATTCGATAAAAAGGAAAAATTACAAATGCAGTCTTATTGTGCACACTGGAATTCGGACGCTGTAAAATGTCAGACGACATACCGCGCACATGGTGAAAGCTGTACTTTTTACTATCTGAGCAAATGAAAAATCCCTTTAAACATAGACAAATCAAATAATTTCACATAATTTGATACCCATTTTGAAAATATTTCTTTTACTGGAAAAAAGTTATAAACAAGTGAATTATCACTGAATTCCCAGTTTAGGGCCGCATGACAATTTCCGCAAATGAGCTAACACTAGTCCCCATACCGTTGAATTTCGACTCGACTCTAATCAAGGTGTCGAAAAAACATTTGTAATTATGGATAAGGCAAGAAATTCCCGACAATTTGACACCAATATATTGTGGATTTGATAAAAAGGTAAAATTACAAATGCAGTCTTATTGTGCACACTGGAATTCGGACGCTGTAAAATGTCAGACGACATACCGCGCACATGGTGAAAGCTGTACTTTTTACTATCTGAGCAAATGAAAAATCCCTGTAAACATAGACAAATCAAATAATTTCACACAATTTGATACCCATTTTAAAAATATTTCTTTTACTGGAAAAAAGTTATAAACAAGTGAATTATCACTGATTTTCCAGTTTAGGGCCGCATGACAATTTCCGCAAATGAGCTAACACTAGTCCCCATACCGTTGAATTTTGCCTCGACTCTATTCAAGGTGTCGAACAAACTTTTGTAATTATGGATAAGGCAAGAAATTCTCGACAATTTGACACCAATATTTTGTGGATTCTATGAAAAGGAAAAAGTAGAAATGCAGTCTTATTGTGCACACTGGAATTCGGTCGCTGTAAATTGTCAGACGTCATGCCGCGCACATGGTGAAAGCTGTACTTTTTACTATCTGAGCCAATGAAAAATCCCTGTAAACATAGACATATCAAATAATTGCACACAATTTGATACCCATTTTGAAAATATTTCTTTTACTGGAAAAAAGTTATAAACAAGTGAATTATCACTGATTTCCCAGTTTAGGGCCGCATGACAATTTCCACAAATGACCTAACACAAGTCCCCATACCGTTGTATTTCGAATCGACTCTATTAAAGGTGTCGAAAAAACTTTCGTAATTATGCATAAGGTAAGGAATTCCCGACAATTGGACACCAATATTTTGTGGATTCTATAAAAATGAAAAATTACAAATGCTGTCTTATTGTGCACACTGGAATTCGGACGCTGTAAATTGTCAGACGACATACCGCGCACATGGTGAAAGCTGTACTTTTTACTATCTGAGCAAATGAAAAATCCCTGTAAACATAGACAAATCAAATAATTGCACACAATTTGATACCCATTTTGAAAATATTTCTTTTACTGGAAAAAAGTTATAAACATGTGAAATATCACTGATTTCCCAGTTTAGGGCCGCATGACAATTTCCGCAAATGAGCTAACACTAGTCCCCATACCGTTGAATTTTGCCTCGACTCTATTCGAGGTGTCGAACAAACTTTTGTAATTATGGATAAGGCAAGAAATTCCCGACAATTTGACACCAATATTTTGTGGATTCTATAAAAAGGAAAAAGTAGAAATGCAGTCTTATTGTGCACACTGGAATTCGGTCGCTGTAAATTGTCAGACGTCATGCCGCGCACATGGTGAAAGCTGTACTTTTTACTATCTGAGCCAATGAAAAATCCCTGTAAACATAGACATATCAAATAATTGCACACAATTTGATACCCATTTTGAAAATATTTCTTTTACTGGAAAAAAGTTATAAACAAGTGAATTATCACTAATTTCCCAGTTTAGGGCCGCATGACAATTTCCACAAATGACCTAACACAAGTCCCCATACCGTTGTATTTCGAATCGACTCTATTAAAGGTGTCGAAAAAACTTTCGTAATTATGCATAAGTTAAGGAATTCCCGACAATTGGACACCAATATATTGTGGATTCGATAAAGAGGAAAAATTACAAATTCAGTCTTATTGTGCACACTGGAATTCGGACGCTGTAAAATGTCAGATGACATACCGCGCACATGGTGAAAGCTGTACTTTTTACTATCTGAGCAAATGAAAAATCCCTGTAAACATAGACAAATCAAATAATTTCACATAATTTGATACCCATTTTGAAAATATTTCTTTTACTGGAAAAAAGTTATAAACAAGTGAATTATCACTGATTTTCCAGTTTAGGGCCGCATGTCAATTTCCGCAAATGAGCTAACACTAGTCCCCATACCGTTGAATTTCGACTCGACTCTAATCAAGGTGTCGAAAAAACATTTGTAATTATGGATAAGGCAAGAAATTCCCGACAATTTGACACCAATATATTGTGGATTTGATAAAAATGTAAAATTACAAATGCAGTCTTATTGTGCACACTGGAATTCGGACGCTGTAAAATGTCAGACGACATACCGCGCACATGGTGAAAGCTGTACTTTTTACTATCTGAGCAAATGAAAAATCCCTGTAAACATAGACAAATCAAATAATTTCACACAATTTGATACCCATTTTAAAAATGTTTCTTTTACTGGAAAAAAGTTATAAACAAGTGAATTATCACTGATTTTCCAGTTTAGGGCCGCATGACAATTTCCGCAAATGAGCTAACACTAGTCCCCATACCGTTGAATTTTGCCTCGACTCTATTCAAGGTGTCGAACAAACTTTTGTAATTATGGATAAGGCAAGAAATTCTCGACAATTTGACACCAATATTTTGTGGATTCTATAAAAAGGAAAAAGTAGAAATGCAGTCTTATTGTGCACACTGGAATTCGGTCGCTGTAAATTGTCAGACGTCATGCCGCGCACATGGTGAAAGCTGTACTTTTTACTATCTGAGCCAATGAAAAATCCCTGTAAACATAGACATATCAAATAATTGCACACAATTTGATACCCATTTTGAAAATATTTCTGTTACTGGAAAAAAGTTATAAACAAGTGAATTATCACTGATTTCCCAGTTTAGGGCCGCATGACAATTTCCACAAATGACCTAACACAAGTCCCCATACCGTTGTATTTCGAATCGACTCTATTAAATGTGTCGAAAAAACTTTCGTAATTATGCATAAGGTAAGGAATTCCCGACAATTGGACACCAATATTTTGTGGATTCTATAAAAATGAAAAATTACAAATGCAGTCTTATTGTGCACACTGGAATTCGGACGCTGTAAATTGTCAGACGACATACCGCGCACATGGTGAAAGCTGTACTTTTTACTATCTGAGCAAATGAAAAATCCCTGTAAACATAGACAAATCAAATAATTTCACACAATTTTATACCCATTTTGAAAACATTTCTTTTACTGGATAAAAGTTATAAACAAGTGAAATATGACTGATTTGCCAATTTAGGGCCGTATGACAATTTCCGCAAATGAGCTAACACATGTCCCCATACCGTTAAATTTCGCCTCGACTCTATTCAACGAATCGAAAAAACTTTTGTAATTATGGATAAGGCAATTAATTCTCGACAATTTGACACCAATATTTTGTGGATTCTCTAAAAAGGAAAAAGTAGAAATGAGGTCTTATTGTGCACACTGGAATTCGGACGCTGTAAATTGTCAAACGACATACCGCGCACATGGTGTAAATTGTACTTTTTACTATCTGAGCAAATGAAAAATCCCTGTAAACATATAAAAATCAAATAATTGCACACAATTTGATACCCATTTTGAAAATATTTCTTTTACTGGAAAAAAGTTATAAACATGTGAAATATCACTGATTCCCCAGTTTAGGGCCGCATGACAATTTCCGCAAATGAGCTAACACAAGTCCCCATACCGTTGAATTTCGAATCGACTCTAATCAAGGTGTCGAAAAAACTTTTGTAATTATGGATAAGGCAAGAAATTCGCGAAGATTTGACACCAATATATTGTGGAATCTATAAAAAGGAAAAATTACAAATGCAGTCTTATTGTGCACACTGGAATTCGGACGCTGTAAATTGTCAGACGACATACCGCGCACATAGTGAAAGCTGTACTTTTTACTATCTGACCAAATGAAAAATCCCTGTATACATAGACAAATCAAATAATTGCACACAATTTGATACCCATTTCGAAAATATTTCTTTTACTGGAAAAAAGTTATAAACAAGTGAAATATCACTGATTTCCCAGTTTAGGGCCGCATGACAATTTTCGCAAATGAGCTAACACAAGTCCCCATACCGTTGAATTTCGACTCGACTCTAATCTAGGAGTCGAAAAAACTTTTGTAATTATGGATAAGGCAAGAAATTCGCGACAATTTGACAACAATATATTGTGGATTCGATAAAAAGGAAAAATTACAAATGCGGTCTTATTGTGCACACTGGAATTCGGACGCTGTAAATTGTCAGACGACATACCGCGCACATGGTGAAAGCTGTACTTTTTACTATCTGAGCAAAAGAAAAATCCCTGTATACATAGACGAAAAAAATAATTTCACACAATTTGATACCCATTTTCAAAATATTTCTTTTACTGGAAAAATGTTATAAAACAAGTGAAATATCACTGATTTCCCAGTTTAGGGCCGCATGACAATTTCCGCAAATGAGCTAAAACAAGTCCCCATACCGTTAAATTTTGCCTCGACTCTATTCAACGTGTCGAAAAAACTTTCGTAATTATGGATATGGTAAGGAATTCCCGACAATTTGACACCAATATTTTGTGGATTCTATAAAAAGGAAATAGTAGAAATGCAGTGTTATTGTGCACACTGGAATTCGGACGCTGTAAATTGTCAGACGTCATGCCGCGCACATGGTGAAAGCTGTACTTTTTACTATCTGAGCAAATGAAAAATCCCTGTAAACATAGACATATCAAATAATTGCACACAATTTGATAACGATTTTGAAAATATTTCTTTTACTGGAAAAATGTTATAAACAAGTGAAATATGACTGATTTCCCAGTTTAGGGCCGCATGACAATTTCCACAAATGAGCTAACACAAATCCCCATACCGTTGAATTTCGAATCGACTCTATTCAAGGTGTCTAAAAAACGTTTGTAATTATGGATAAGTTAAGACATTCCCGACAATTGGAGAGACATATTTTGTGGATTCTATGAAAAGGAAAAATTACAAATGCAGTCTTATTGTGCACCCTAGAATCCGGACGCTGTAAATTGTCAGACGACATACCGCGCTCATGTTGAAAACTGTACTTTTTACTATCTGACCAAACGAAAAATCCCTCTAAATATAGTCAAATCAAATAATTGCACACAATTTGATACCCATTTTGAAAATATTTCTTATACTGGAAAAAAGTTATAAACAAGTGAAATATGACTGAATTCCCAGTTTAGGGCCGCATGACAATTTCCGCAAATGAGCTAACACATGTCCCCATACCGTTGAATTTCGCCTCGACTCTATTCAAGGTGTCGATAAAACTTTTGTAATTATGGATAAGTTAAGACATTCCCGAAAGTTGGAGAGACATATTTTGTGGATTCGATAAAAAGGAAAAATTAGAAATACAGTCTTATTGTGCACACTGGAATTCGGACGCTGAAAATTGTCAGACGACATACCGCGCACATGGTGAAAGCTGTACTTTTTACTATCTGAGCAAAAGAAAAATCCCTGTATACATAGACAAATCAAATAATTGCACACAATTTGATACCCATTTTGAAAATATTTCTTTTACTGGAAAAAAGTTATAAAAAAGTGAATTATGACTGATTACCCAGTTTAGGTCCGCATGAAAATTTCCGCAAATGAGCTAACACTAGTCCCCATACCGTTGAATTTTGCCTCGACTCTATTCAAGGTGTCGAACAAACTTTTGTAATTATGGATAAGGCAAGAAATTCCCGACAATTGTTCAGCAATATTTTGTGGATTCTATAAAAAGGAAAAATTACAAATGCATTCTTATTGTTCACACTGGAATTCGGACGCTGTATATTGTCAGACGACATACCGCGCACATGGTGAAAGCTGTACTTTTTACTATCTGAGCAAAAGAAAAATCCCTGTATACATAGACAAATCAAATAATTGCAAACAATTTGATACCCATTTTGAAAATATTTCTGTTACTGGATAAAAGTTTTAAAAACCTGAATTATGACTGATTACCCAGTTTAGGTCCGCATGAAAATTTCCGCAAATGAGCTAACACTAGTCCCCATACCGTTGAATTTTGCCTCGACTCTATTCAAGGTGAGGAACAAACTTTTGTAATTATGGATAAGGCAAGAAATTCACGACAATTTGACACCAATATTTTGTGGATTCTATAAAAAGGAAAAATTACAAATGCAATCTTATTGTGCACACTGGAATTCGGACGCTGTAAATTGTCAGACGACATACCGCGCTCATGTTGAAAGCTGTACTTTTTACTATCTGACCAAATGAAAAATCCCTGTAAATATAGTCAAATCAAATAATTACACACAATTTGATACCCATTTTGAAAATATTTCTTATACTGGAAAAAAGTTATAAACAATTGAAATATGACTGATTTCCTAGTTTAGGGCCGCATGACAATTTCCGCAAATGAGCTAACACAAGTCCCCATAACGTTGAATTTCGCCTCGACTCTATTCAATGTGTCGAAAAATCTTTTGTAATTATGGATAAGGCAAGAAATTCCCGACAATTGGACACCAATATTTTGTGGGTTCTATAAAAAGGAAAAAGTAGAAATGCAGTCTTATTGTGCACACTGGAATTCGAACGCTGTAAATTGTCAGACGTCATGCCGCGCACATGGTGAAAGCTGTACTTTTTACTATCTGAGCAAATGAAAAATCCCTGTAAACATAGACATGTCAAATAATTGCACACAATTTGATACCCATTTTGAAAATATTTCTTTTACTGGAAAAAAGTAATAAACATCTGAAATATCACTGATTTCCCAGTTTAGGGCCGCATGACAATTTCCGCAAATGAGCTAACACAAGTTTCCATACCGTTGAATTTCGACTCGACTCTAATCAAGGTGTCGAAAAAACTTTTGTAATTATGGATAAGGCAAGAAATTCCCGACAATTGGACCGCAATATTTTGTGGATTCTATAAAAAGGAAAAAATTACAAATGCCTTCTTATTGTGCACACAGGAATTCGGACGCTCTGTATTGTCTGACGACATACCGCGCACATGGTGAAAGCTGTACTTTTTACTATCTGAGCAAAAGAAAAATCCCTGTATACATAGACAAATCAAATAATTGCACACAATTTGATACCCATTTTGAAAATATTTCTTTTACTGGAAAAAAGTTATAAACATGTGAAATATCACTGAATTCCCAGTTTAGGGCCGCATGACAATTTCCGCAAATGAGCTAACACAAGTCCCAATACCGTTGAATTTCGACTCGACTCTAATCAAGGTGTCGAGAAAACTTTTATAATTATGGATAAGGCAAGAAATTCCCGACAATTGGCCTGCAATATTTTGTGGATTCTATAAAAAGGAAAAATTACAAATGCATTCTTAGTGTGCACACTTGAATTCGGACGCTGTAAATTGCCAGACGACATACCCCGCACATGGTGAAAGCTGTACATTTTACTATCTGAGCAAAAGAAAAATCCCTGTATACATAGACAAATCAAATAATTGCACACAATTTGATACCCATTTTGAAAATATTTCTATTACTGGAAAAAATTATAAAAAAGTGAATTATGACTGATTACCCAGTTTAGGTCCGCATGAAAATTCCCGCAAATGAGCTAACACTAGTCCCCATACCGTTGAATTTTGCCTCGACTCTATTCTAGGTGTCGAACAAACTTTTGTAATTATGGATAAGGCAAGAAATTCCCGACAATTGGACAGCAATATTTTGTGGATTCTATAAAAAGGAAAAATTACAAATGCATTCTTATTGTGCACACTGGAATTCGGAAGCTGTAAATTGTCATACGACATAACGCGCACATGGTGAAAGCTGTACTTTTTACTATCTGACCAAATGAAACATCCCTGTAAACATAGATAAATCAAATAATTGCACACAATTTGATACCCATTTTGAAAATATTTCTTTGACTGGAAAAAAGTTATAAACAAGTGAAATATCACTGATTTCCCAGTTTAGGGCCGCATGACATTTTCCGCAAATGAGCTAACACAAGTCCCCATACCGTTAAATTTCGCCTCGACTCTATTCAACGTGTCGAAAAAAATTTTGTAATTATGGATAAGGCAAGAAATTCACGACAATTTGATACCAATATTTTGTGGATTCTATAAAAAGTAAAAAGTAGAAATGCAGTCTTATTGTGCAAACTGGAATTCGGACGCTGTATATTGTCTGACGACATACCGCGCACATGGTGAAAGCTGTACTTTTTACTATCTGAGCAAATCAAAAAACCCTGTAAACATAGACATATGAAATAATTGCACACAATTTGATTCCCATTTTGAAAATATTTCTTTTACTGGAAAACAGTTATAAACAAGTGAAATATGACTGATTACCCAGTTCAGGTCCGCATGAAAATTTCCGCAAATGAGCTAACACTAGTCCCCATACCGTTGAATTTAGCCTCGACTCTATTCAAGGTGTCGAACAAACTTTTGTAATTATGGATAAGGCAAGAAATTCCCGCCAAATTGACACCAATATTTTGTGGATTCTATAAAAAGGAAAAATTACAAATGCAGTCTTATTGTGCACACTGGAATTCGGACGCTGTAAATTGTCAGACGACATACCGCGCACATGGTGAAAGCTGTACTTCTTACTATCTGAGCAAATGAAAAATCCCTGTAAACATAGATAAATCAAATCATTTCACACAATTTGATACCCATTTTGAAAATATTTCTTTTACTGGAAAAAAGTTATAAACAAGTGAAATATCACTGATTTCCCAGTTTAGGGCCGCATGACAATTTCCGCAAATGCGCTAACACAAGTCCCCATACCGTTAAATTTCGCCTCGACTCTATTCAACGTGTCGAAAAAACCTTTGTAATTATGGATAAGGCAAGAAATTCCCGACAATTTGACACCAATATTTTGTGGATTCTCTAAAAAGGAAAAAGTAGAAATGCATTCTTATTGTGCACACTGGAATTCGGACGCTATAAATTGTCAGACGTCATGCCGCGCACATGGTGAAATCTGTACTTTTTACTGTCTGAGCAAATGAAAAATCCCTCTAAACATAGACATATCAAATAATTGCACACAATTTGATACCCATTTTGAAAATATTTCTTTTACTGGAAAAAAGTTATAAAAACGTGAATTATGACTGATTACCCAGTTTAGGTCCGCATGAAAATTTCCGCAAATGAGCTAACACTAGTCCCCATACCGTTGAATTTTGCCTCGACTCTATTCAAGGTGTCGAACAAACTTTTGTAATTATGGATAAGGCACGAAATTCCCGACAATTTGACACCAATATTTTGTGGATTTTATAAAAAGGAAAAATTACAAATGCAGTCTTATTGTGCATACTGGAATTCGGCACTGTAAGTTGTCAGACGTCATGCCGCGCACATGGTGAAAGCTGTACTTTTTATTATCTGAGCAAATGAAAAATTCCTGTAAACATAGACATATCAAATAATTGCACACAATTTGATACCCATTTTGAAAATATTTCTTTTACTGGAAAAAAGTTATAAACAAGTGAAATATGACTGATTTCCCAGTTTAGGGCTGCATGAAAATTTCCACAAATGAGCTAACACATGTCCCCATACCGTTGAATTTCGAATCGAGTCTATTCAAGGTGTCGAACAAACTTTTGTAATTATGGATAAGGCAAGAAATTCCCGACATTTGGACAGCAATATTTTGTGGATTCTATAAAAAGGAAAAATTACAAATGCATTCTTATTGTTGACACTGGAATTCGGACGCTGTATATTGTCAGACGACATACCGCGGACATGGTGAAAGCTGTAATTTTTTACTATCTGAGCAAAAGAAAAATCCCTGTATACATAGACAAATCAAATAATTGCACAGAATTTGATACCCATTTGGAAAATATTTCTGTTACTGGAAAAAAGTTATAAACAAGTGAAATATCACTGATTTCCCAGTTTAGGGCCGCATGACAATTTCCGCAAATGAGCTAACACAAGTCCCCATACCGTTGAATTTCGACTCGACTCTAATCAAGGTGTCGAAAAAACTTTTGTAATTATGGATAAGGCAAGAAATTCTCGACAATTTGAAACCAATATATTGTGGATTCGATAAAAAGGAAAAATTACAAATGCGGTCTTATTATGCACACTGGAATTCGGACGCTGTAAATTGTCAGACGACATACCGCGCACATGGTGAAAGCTGTACTTTTTACTATCTGAGCAAAAGAAAAATCCCTGTATACATAGACAAATCAAATAATTGCACACAATTTGATACCCATTTTCAAAATATTTCTTTTACTGGAAAAAAAGTTATAAAAAAGTGAATTATGACTGATTAGCCAGTTTAGGTCCGCATGAATATTTCCGCAAATGAGCTAACACTAGTCCCCATACCATTGAATTTTGCCTCAACTCTATTCAAGGTGTCGAACAAACTTTTGTAATTATGGATAAGGCACGAAATTCTCGACAATTGGACACCAATATTTTGTGGATTCTATAAAAAGGAAAAAGTAGAAATGCAGTCTTATTGTGCACACTGGAATTCGGACGCTGTAAATTGTCAGACGTCATGCCGCGCACATGGTGAAAGCTGTACTTTTGACTATCTGAGGAAATGAAAATTCCCTGTAAACATAGACATATCAAATAATTGCACACAATTTGATACCCATTTTGAAAATATTTCTTTTACTGGAAAAAAGTTATAAACATGTGAAATATCACTGAATTCCCAGTTTAGGGCCGCATGACAATTTCCGCAAATGAGCTAACACAAGTCCCCATACCGTTGAATTTCGACTCGACTCTAATCAAGGTGTCGAAAAAACTTTTGTAATTATGTATAAGGCAAGAAATTCCCGACAATTGGACCGCAATATTTTTGGATGCTATAAAAAGGAAAAATTACAAATGCATTCTTATTGTGCACACTGGAATTCGGACGCTGTATATTGTCAGACGACATACCGCGCACATAGTGAAAGCTGTACTTTTTACTATCTGACCAAATGAAACATCCCTGCAAACATAGATAAATCAAATAATTTCACACAATTTGATACCCATTTTGAAAATATTTCCTTTACTGGAAAATAGTTATAAACAAGTGAATTATCACTGATTTCCCAGTTTAGGGCCGCATGACAATTTCCGCAAATCAGCTAACACTAGTCCCCATACCGTTAAATTTCGCCTCGACTCTATTCAACGTGTCGAAAAAACCTTTGTAATTATGGATAAGGCAAGAAAACCGCGACAATTGACACCAATATTTTGTGGATTCTATAAAAAGGAAAAAGTAGAAATGCAGTCTTATTGTGCACACTGGAATTCGGACGCTGTAAATTGTCAGACGTCATGCCGCGCACATGGTGAAAGCTGTACTATCTGAGCAAATGAAAAATCCCTGTAAACATAGACATATCAAATAATTGCACACAATTTGATACCCATTTTGAAAATATTTCTTTTACTTGAAAAAAGTTATAAACTAGTGAAATATGACTGATTTCCCAGTTTAGGGCCGCATGACAATTTCCACAAATGAGCTAACACAAGTCCCCATACCGTTGAATTTCGAATCGACTCTATTCAAGGTGTCGAAAAAACTTTTGTAATTATGGATAAGGTAAGGAATTCCCGACAATTGGACAGCAATATTTTGTGGATTCTATAAAAAGGAAAAATTACAAATGGATTCTTATTGTTCACACTGGAATTCGGACGCTGTATATTGTCAGACGACATACCGCGCACATGGTGAAAGCTGTACTTTTTACTATCTGAGGAAATGAAAAAATCCCTGTAAACATAGACATATCAAATAATTGTACACAATTTGATACCCATTTTGAAAATATTTCTTTTACTGGAAAAAAGTTATAAAAAAGTGAATTATGACTGATTGCCCAGTTTAGGTCCGCATGAAAATTTCCGCAAATGAGCTAACGCTAGTCCCCATACCGTTGAATTTTGCCTCGACTCTATTCAAGGTGTCGAACAAACTTTTGTAATTATGGTTAAGGCAAGAAATTCTCGACAATTTGACACCAATATTTTGTGGATTCTATAAAAAGGAAAAATTACAAATGCAGTCTTATTGTGCACACTGGAATTCGGACGCTGTAAATTGTCAGACGACATACCGCGCACATAGTGAAAGCTGTACTTTTTACTATCTGACCAAACGAAACATCCCTGTAAACATAGATAAATCAAATAATTTCACACAATTTGATACCCATTTTGAAAATATTTCTTTTACTGGAAAAAAGTTATAAACAGGTGAAATATCACTGATTTCCAAGTTTAGGGCCGCATGACAATTTCCACAAATGAGCTAACACAAGTGCCCATACCGTTAAATTTCGACCCGACTCTAATCAAGGTGTCGAAAAAACTTTTGTAATTATGGATAAGGTAAGAAATTCGCGACAATTGGACAGCAATATTTTGTGGATTCTATAAAAAGGAAAAATTACAAAGGCATTCTTATTGTTCACACTGGAATGCGGACGCTGTATATTGTCAGACGACATACCGCGCACATGGTGAAAGCTGTACTTTTTACTATCTGAGCAAAGAAAAATCCCTGTATACATAGACAAATCAAATAATTGCACACAATTTGATACCCATTTTGAAAATATTTCTTTTACTGGAAAAAAGTTATAAACATGTGAAATATGACTGATTTCCCAGTTTAGGGCCGCATGACAATTTCCACAAATGAGCTAACACAAGTCCCCATACCGTTGAATTTCGAATCAACTCTATTCAAGGTGTCGAAAAAATTTCGTAATTATGGATAAGGTAAGGAATTCCCGACAATTGGACACCAATATATTGTGGATTCAATAAAAAGGAAAAATTACAAATGCAGTCTTATTGTGCACACGGGAATTCGGACGCTGTAGATTGTCAGACGACATACCGCGCACATGGTGAAAGCTGTACTTTTTACCATCTGAGCAAATGAAAATTCCCTGTAAACATAGACATATCTAATAATTGCACACAGTTTGATACCCATTTTGAAAATATTTCTTTTACTGGAAAAAAGTTATAAACATGTGAAATATCACTGATTTCCCAGTTTAGGGCCGCATGACAATTTCCGCAAATGAGCTAACACAAGTCCCCATACCGTTGAATTTAGACCCGACTCTAATCAAGGTGTCGAAAATCTTTTGTAATTATGGATAAGGCAAGAAATTCCCGACAATTGGACAGCAATATTTTGTGGATTCTATAAAAATGAAAAATTACAAATGCATTCTTTTTGTGCACACTGGAATTCGGACGCTGTAAATTGTCAGACGACATACCGCGCACATGGTGAAAGCTGTACTTTTTACTATCTGAACAAATGAAAAATCCCTGTAAACATAGACAAATCAAATAATTGCACACAATTTGATACCCATTTTGAAAATATTTCTTTTACTGGAAAAAAGTTATAAACATGTGAAATATCACTGATTTTCCAGTTTAGGGCCGCATGACAATTTCCGCAAATGAGCTAACACTAGTCCCCATACCGTTGAATTTTGCCTCGACTCTATTCAAGGTGTCGAACAAACTTTTGTAATTATGGATAAGGCAAGAAATTCCCGACAATTAGACACCAATATATTGTGGATTTGATAAAAAGGTAAAATTACAAATGCAGTCTTATTGTGCACACTGGAATTCGGTCGCTGTAAATTGTCAGACGTCATGCCGCGCACATGGTGAAAGCTGTACTTTTTACTATCTGAGCAAATGAAAATTCCCTGTAAACATAGACATATCAAATAATTGCACACAATTTGATACCCATTGTGAAAATATTTCTTTTACTGGAAAAAAGTTATAAAAAAGTGAATTATGACTGAATACCCAGTTTAGGTCCGCATGAAAATTTCCGCAAATGAGCTAACACAAGTCCCCATACCGTTGAATTTTGTCTCGACTCTATTCAAAGTGTCGAAAAAACTTTTGTAATTATGGATAAGGCAAGAAATTCCCGACAATTGGACACCAATATTTTGTGGATTCTATAAAAGGGAAAAATTACAAATGCAGTCTTATTGTGCACACTGGAATTCGGACGCTGTAAAGTGTCAGACGACATACCGCGCACATGGTGAAAGCTGTACTTTTTACTATATGAGCAAAAGAAAAATCCCTGTATAAATAGACAAATCAAATAATTGCACACAATTTGATACCCATTTTGAAAATATTTCTTTTACTGGAAAAAAGTCATAAAGAAGTGAAATATGACTGATTTCCTAGTTTAGGGCCGCATGACAATTTCCACAAATGAGCTAACACAAGTCCCCATACCGTTGAATTTCGACTCGACTCTAATCAAGGTGTCGAAAAAACATTTGTAATTATGGATAAGGCAAGAAATTCCCGACAATTTAGCACCAATATATTGTGAATTAGATAAAAAGGAAAAATTACAAATGCAGTCTTATTGTGCACACTGGAATTCGGACGCTGTAGATTGTCAGACGACATACCGCGCACATGGTGAAAGCTGTACTTTTTACTATCTGAGCAAATGAAAATTCCCTGTAAACATAGACATATCAAATAATTGCACACAGTTTGATACCCATTTTGAAAATATTTCTTTTACTGGAAAAATGTTATAAACATGTGAAATATCACTGATTTCCCAGTTTAGGGCCGCATGACAATTTCCGCAAATGAGCTAACACAAGTCCCCATACCGTTGAATTTTGACCCGACTCTAATCAACGTGTCGAAAATCTTTTGTAATTATGGATAAGGCAAGAAATTCCCGACAATTGGACAGCAATATTTTGTGGATTCTATAAAAATGAAAAATTACAAATGCATTCTTTTTGTGCACACTGGAATTCGGACGCTGTAAATTGTCAGACGAAATACCGCGCACATGGTGAAAGATGTACTTTTTACTATCTGAACAAATGAAAAATCCCTGTAAACATAGACAAATCAAATAATTGCACACAATTTGATACCCATTTTGAAAATATTTCTTTTACTGGAAAAAAGTTATAAACATGTGAAATATCACTGATTTCCCAGTTTAGGGCCGCATGACAATTTCCGCAAATGAGCTAACACTAGTCCCCATACCGTTGAATTTTGCCTCGACTCTATTCAAGGTGTCGAACAAACTTTTGTAATTATGGATAAGGCAAGAAATTCCCGACAATTAGACACCAATATATTGTGGATTTGATAAAAAGGTAAAATTACAAATGCAGTCTTATTGTGCACACTGGAATTCGGTCGCTGTAAATTGTCAGACGTCATGCCGCGCACATGGTGAAAGCTGTACTTTTTACTATCTGAGCAAATGAAAATTCCCTGTAAACATAGACATATCAAATAATTGCACACAATTTGATACCCATTGTGAAAATATTTCTTTTACTGGAAAAAAGTTATAAAAAAGTGAATTATGACTGAATACCCACTTTAGGTCCGCATGAAAATTTCCGCAAATGAGCTAACACTAGTCCCCATACCGTTGAATTTTGTCTCGACTCTATTCAAAGTGTCGAAAAAACTTTTGTAATTATGGATAAGGCAAGAAATTCCCGACAATTGGACACCAATATTTTGTGGATTCTATAAAAGGGAAAAATTACAAATGCAGTCTTATTGTGCACACTGGAATTCGGACGCTGTAAAGTGTCAGACGACATACCGCGCACATGGTGAAAGCTGTACTTTTTACTATCTGAGGAAATGAAAAAATCCCTGTAAACATAGACATATCAAATAATTGTACACAATTTGATACCCATTTTGAAAATATTTCTTTTACTGGAAAAAAGTTATAAAAAAGTGAATTATGACTGATTGCCCAGTTTAGGTCCGCATGAAAATTTCCGCAAATGAGCTAACGCTAGTCCCCATACCGTTGAATTTTGCCTCGACTCTATTCAAGGTGTCGAACAAACTTTTGTAATTATGGTTAAGGCAAGAAATTCTCGACAATTTGACACCAATATTTTGTGGATTCTATAAAAAGGAAAAATTACAAATGCAGTCTTATTGTGCACACTGGAATTCGGACGCTGTAAATTGTCAGACGACATACCGCGCACATAGTGAAAGCTGTACTTTTTACTATCTGACCAAACGAAACATCCCTGTAAACATAGATAAATCAAATAATTTCACACAATTTGATACCCATTTTGAAAATATTTCTTTTACTGGAAAAAAGTTATAAACAGGTGAAATATCACTGATTTCCAAGTTTAGGGCCGCATGACAATTTCCACAAATGAGCTAACACAAGTGCCCATACCGTTAAATTTCGACCCGACTCTAATCAAGGTGTCGAAAAAACTTTTGTAATTATGGATAAGGTAAGAAATTCGCGACAATTGGACAGCAATATTTTGTGGATTCTATAAAAAGGAAAAATTACAAAGGCATTCTTATTGTTCACACTGGAATGCGGACGCTGTATATTGTCAGACGACATACCGCGCACATGGTGAAAGCTGTACTTTTTACTATCTGAGCAAAGAAAAATCCCTGTATACATAGACAAATCAAATAATTGCACACAATTTGATACCCATTTTGAAAATATTTCTTTTACTGGAAAAAAGTTATAAACATGTGAAATATGACTGATTTCCCAGTTTAGGGCCGCATGACAATTTCCACAAATGAGCTAACACAAGTCCCCATACCGTTGAATTTCGAATCAACTCTATTCAAGGTGTCGAAAAAATTTCGTAATTATGGATAAGGTAAGGAATTCCCGACAATTGGACACCAATATATTGTGGATTCAATAAAAAGGAAAAATTACAAATGCAGTCTTATTGTGCACACGGGAATTCGGACGCTGTAGATTGTCAGACGACATACCGCGCACATGGTGAAAGCTGTACTTTTTACCATCTGAGCAAATGAAAATTCCCTGTAAACATAGACATATCTAATAATTGCACACAGTTTAATACCCATTTTGAAAATATTTCTTTTACTGGAAAAAAGTTATAAACATGTGAAATATCACTGATTTCCCAGTTTAGGGCCGCATGACAATTTCCGCAAATGAGCTAACACAAGTCCCCATACCGTTGAATTTAGACCCGACTCTAATCAAGGTGTCGAAAATCTTTTGTAATTATGGATAAGGCAAGAAATTCCCGACAATTGGACAGCAATATTTTGTGGATTCTATAAAAATGAAAAATTACAAATGCATTCTTTTTGTGCACACTGGAATTCGGACGCTGTAAATTGTCAGACGACATACCGCGCACATGGTGAAAGCTGGACTTTTTACTATCTGAACAAATGAAAAATCCCTGTAAACATAGACAAATCAAATAATTGCACACAATTTGATACCCATTTTGAAAATATTTCTTTTACTGGAAAAAAGTTATAAACATGTGAAATATCACTGATTTTCCAGTTTAGGGCCGCATGACAATTTCCGCAAATGAGCTAACACTAGTCCCCATACCGTTGAATTTTGCCTCGACTCTATTCAAGGTGTCGAACAAACTTTTGTAATTATGGATAAGGCAAGAAATTCCCGACAATTAGACACCAATATATTGTGGATTTGATAAAAAGGTAAAATTACAAATGCAGTCTTATTGTGCACACTGGAATTCGGTCGCTGTAAATTGTCAGACGTCATGCCGCGCACATGGTGAAAGCTGTACTTTTTACTATCTGAGCAAATGAAAATTCCCTGTAAACATAGACATATCAAATAATTGCACACAATTTGATACCCATTGTGAAAATATTTCTTTTACTGGAAAAAAGTTATAAAAAAGTGAATTATGACTGAATACCCAGTTTAGGTCCGCATGAAAATTTCCGCAAATGAGCTAACACAAGTCCCCATACCGTTGAATTTTGTCTCGACTCTATTCAAAGTGTCGAAAAAACTTTTGTAATTATGGATAAGGCAAGAAATTCCCGACAATTGGACACCAATATTTTGTGGATTCTATAAAAGGGAAAAATTACAAATGCAGTCTTATTGTGCACACTGGAATTCGGACGCTGTAAAGTGTCAGACGACATACCGCGCACATGGTGAAAGCTGTACTTTTTACTATATGAGCAAAAGAAAAATCCCTGTATAAATAGACAAATCAAATAATTGCACACAATTTGATACCCATTTTGAAAATATTTCTTTTACTGGAAAAAAGTCATAAAGAAGTGAAATATGACTGATTTCCTAGTTTAGGGCCGCATGACAATTTCCACAAATGAGCTAACACAAGTCCCCATACCGTTGAATTTCGACTCGACTCTAATCAAGGTGTCGAAAAAACATTTGTAATTATGGATAAGGCAAGAAATTCCCGACAATTTAGCACCAATATATTGTGAATTAGATAAAAAGGAAAAATTACAAATGCAGTCTTATTGTGCACACTGGAATTCGGACGCTGTAGATTGTCAGACGACATACCGCGCACATGGTGAAAGCTGTACTTTTTACTATCTGAGCAAATGAAAATTCCCTGTAAACATAGACATATCAAATAATTGCACACAGTTTGATACCCATTTTGAAAATATAATTTTACTGGAAAAATGTTATAAACATGTGAAATATCACTGATTTCCCAGTTTAGGGCCGCATGACAATTTCCGCAAATGAGCTAACACAAGTCCCCATACCGTTGAATTTTGACCCGACTCTAATCAACGTGTCGAAAATCTTTTGTAATTATGGATAAGGCAAGAAATTCCCGACAATTGGACAGCAATATTTTGTGGATTCTATAAAAATGAAAAATTACAAATGCATTCTTTTTGTGCACACTGGAATTCGGACGCTGTAAATTGTCAGACGAAATACCGCGCACATGGTGAAAGATGTACTTTTTACTATCTGAACAAATGAAAAATCCCTGTAAACATAGACAAATCAAATAATTGCACACAATTTGATACCCATTTTGAAAATATTTCTTTTACTGGAAAAAAGTTATAAACATGTGAAATATCACTGATTTCCCAGTTTAGGGCCGCATGACAATTTCCGCAAATGAGCTAACACTAGTCCCCATACCGTTGAATTTTGCCTCGACTCTATTCAAGGTGTCGAACAAACTTTTGTAATTATGGATAAGGCAAGAAATTCCCGACAATTAGACACCAATATATTGTGGATTTGATAAAAAGGTAAAATTACAAATGCAGTCTTATTGTGCACACTGGAATTCGGTCGCTGTAAATTGTCAGACGTCATGCCGCGCACATGGTGAAAGCTGTACTTTTTACTATCTGAGCAAATGAAAATTCCCTGTAAACATAGACATATCAAATAATTGCACACAATTTGATACCCATTGTGAAAATATTTCTTTTACTGGAAAAAAGTTATAAAAAAGTGAATTATGACTGAATACCCACTTTAGGTCCGCATGAAAATTTCCGCAAATGAGCTAACACTAGTCCCCATACCGTTGAATTTTGTCTCGACTCTATTCAAAGTGTCGAAAAAACTTTTGTAATTATGGATAAGGCAAGAAATTCCCGACAATTGGACACCAATATTTTGTGGATTCTATAAAAGGGAAAAATTACAAATGCAGTCTTATTGTGCACACTGGAATTCGGACGCTGTAAAGTGTCAGACGACATACCGCGCACATGGTGAAAGCTGTACTTTTTACTATCTGAGCAAAAGAAAAATCCCTGTATAAATAGACAAATCAAATAATTGCACACAATTTGATACCCATTTTGAAAATATTTCTTTTACTGTAAAAAAGTCATAAAGAAGTGAAATATGACTGATTTCCTAGTTTAGGGCCGCATGACAATTTCCACAAATGAGCTAACACAAGTCCCCATACCGTTGAATTTCGACTCGACTCTAATCAAGGTGTCGAAAAAACATTTGTAATTATGGATAAGGCAAGAAATTCTCGACAATTTGACACCAATATATTGTGGATTAGATAAAAAGGAAAAATTACAAATGCAGTCTTATTGTGCACACTGGAATTCGGACGCTGTAGATTGTCAGACGACATACCGCGAACATGGTGAAAGCTGTACTTTTTACTATCTGAGCAAATGAAAATTCCCTGTAAACATAGACATATCAAATAATTGCACACAGTTTGATACCCATTTTGAAAATATTTCTTTTACTGGAAAAAAGTTATAAACATGTGAAATATCACTGATTTCCCAGTTTAGGGCCGCATGACAATTTCCGCAAATGAGCTAACACAAGTCCCCATACCGTTGAATTTTGACCCGACTCTAATCAACGTGTCGAAAATCTTTTGTAATTATGGATAAGGCAAGAAATTCCCGACAATTGGACAGCAATATTTTGTGGATTCTATAAAAATGAAAAATTACAAATGCATTCTTTTTGTGCACACTGGAATTCGGACGCTGTAAAATGTCAGACGACATACCGCGCACATGGTGAAAGCTGTACTTTTTACTATCTGAGCAAATGAAAAATCCCTGTAAACATAGACAAATCAAATAATTTCACACAATTTGATACCCATTTTAAAAATATTTCTTTTACTGGAAAAAAGTTATAAACAAGTGAATTATCACTGATTTTCCAGTTTAGGGCCGCATGACAATTTCCGCAAATGAGCTAACACTAGTCCCCATACCGTTGAATTTCGACTCGACTCTAATCAAGGTGTCGAAAAAACATTTGTAATTATGGATAAGGCAAGAAATTCCCGACAATTTGACACCAATATATTGTGGATTTGATAAAAAGGTAAAATTACAAATGCAGTCTTATTGTGCACATTGGAATTCGGTCGCTGTAAATTGTCAGACGTCATGCCGCGCGCATGGTGAAAGCTGTACTTTTTACTATCTGAGCAAATGAAAATTCCCTGTAAACATAGACATATCAAATAATTGCACACAATTTGATAGCCATTTTGAAAATATTTTTTTTACTGGAAAAAAGTTATAAAAAAGTGAATTATGACTGATTACCCAGTTTAGGTCCGCATGAAAATTTCCGCAAATGAGCTAACACTAGTCCCCATACCGTTGAATTTTGCCTCGACTCTATTCAAGGTGTCGAACAAATTTTTGTAATTATGGATAAGGCAAGAGATTCCCGACAATTTGACACCAATATATTGTGGATTCGATAAAAAGGAAAAATTACAAATGCAGTCTTATTGTGCACACTGGAATTCGGACGCTGTAAATTGTCAGACGACATACCGCGCACATGGTGAAAGCTGTACTTTTTACTATCTGAGCAAATAAAAAATCCCTGTAAACATAGACATATCAAATAATTGCACACAATTTGATACCCATTTTGAAGATATTTCTTTTACTGGAAAAATTTATAAACAAGTGAAATATCACTGATTTCCCAGTTTAGGGCCGCATGACAATTTACACAAATGAGCTAACACAAGTCCCCATACCGTTGTATTTCCAATCGACTCTATTCAAGTTGTCGAAAAAACTTTCGTAATTATGGATAAGGTAAGGAATTCCCGACAATTGGACACCAATATATTGTGGATTCGATAAAAAGGAAAAATTACAAATGCAGTCTTATTGTGTACACTGGAATTCGGACGCTGTAAATTGCCAGACGACATACCGTGCACATGGTGAAAGCTGTACTTTTTACTATCTGAGCAAATGAAAATTCCCTGTAAACATAGACATATCAAATAATTGCACACAGTTTGATACCCATTTTGAAAATATTTCTTTTACTGGAAAAAAGTTATAAACATGTGAAATATCACTGATTTCCCAGTTTAGGGCCGCATGACAATTTCCGCAAATGAGCTAACACAAGTCCCCATACCGTTGAATTTTGACCCAACTCTAATCAAGGTGTCGAAAATCTTTTGTAATTATGGATAAGGCAAGAAATTCCCGACAATTGGACAGCAATATTTTGTGGATTCTATAGAAATGAAAAATTACAAATGCATTCTTTTTGTGCACACTGGAATTCGGACGCTGTAAATTGTCAGACGACATACCGCGCACATGGTGAAAGCTGTACTTTTTACTATCTGAACAAATGAAAAATCCCTGTAAACATAGACAAATCAAATAATTGCACACAATTTGATACCCATTTTGAAAATATTTCTTTTACTGGAAAAAAGTTATAAACATGTGAAATATCACTGATTTCCCAGTTTAGGGCCGCATGACAATTTCCGCAAATGAGCTAACACTAGTCCCCATACCGTTGAATTTTGCCTCGACTCTATTCAAGGTGTCGAACAAACTTTTGTAATTATGGATAAGGCAAGAAATTCTCGACAATTTGACACCAATATTTTGTGGATTCTATAAAAAGGAAAAAGTAGAAATGCAGTCTTATTGTGCACACTGGAATTCGGTCGCTGTAAATTGTCAGACGTCATGCCGCGCACATGGTGAAAGCTGTACTTTTTACTATCTGAGCCAATGAAAAATCCCTGTAAACATAGACATATCAAATAATTGCACACAATTTGATCCCCATTTTGAAAATATTTCTTTTACTGGAAAAAAGTTATAAACAAGTGAATTATCACTGATTTCCAAGTTTAGGGCCGCATGACAATTTCCACAAATGACCTAACACAAGTCCCCATACCGTTGTATTTCGAATCGACTCTATTAAAGGTGTCGAAAAAACTTTCGTAATTATGCATAAGGTAAGGAATTCCCGACAATTGGACACCAATATATTGTGGATTCGATAAAAAGGAAAAATTACAAATGCAGTCTTATTGTGCACACTGGAATTCGGTCGCTGTAAATTGTCAGACGTCATGCCGCGCACATGGTGAAAGCTGTACTTTTTACTATCTGAGCCAATGAAAAATCCCTGTAAACATAGACATATCAAATAATTGCACACAATTTGACCCCATTTTGAAAATATTTCTTTTACTGGAAAAAAGTTATAAACAAGTGAATTATCACTGATTTCCAAGTTTAGGGCCGCATGACAATTTCCACAAATGACCTAACACAAGTCCCCATACCGTTGTATTTCGAATCGACTCTATTAAAGGTGTCGAAAAAACTTTCGTAATTATGCATAAGGTAAGGAATTCCCGACAATTGGACACCAATATATTGTGGATTCGATAAAAAGGAAAAATTACAAATGCAGTCTTATTGTGCACACTGGAATTCGGACTCTGTAAAATGTCAGACGACATACCGCGCACATGGTGAAAGCTGTACTTTTTACTATCTGAGCAAATGAAAAATCCCTGTAAACATAGACAAATCAAATAATTTCACATAATTTGTTACCCATTTTGAAAATATTTCTTTTACTGGAAAAAAGTTATAAACAAGTGAATTATCACTGAATTCCCAGTTTAGGGCCGCATGACAATTTGCGCAAATGAGCTAACACTAGTCCCCATACCGTTGAATTTCGACTCGACTCTAATCAAGGTGTCGAAAGAACATTTGTAATTATGGATAAGGCAAGAAATTCCCGACAATTTGACACCAATATATTGTGGATTTGATAAAAAGGTAAAATTACAAATGCAGTCTTATTGTGCACACTGGAATTCGGACGCTGTAAAATGTCAGACGACATACCGCGCACATGGTGAAAGCTGTACTTTTTACTATCTGAGCAAATGAAAAATCCCTGTAAACATAGACAAATCAAATAATTTCACACAATTTGATACCCATTTTAAAAATATTTCTTTTACTGGAAAAAAGTTATAAACAAGTGAATTATCACTGATTTTCCAGTTTAGGGCCGCATGACAATTTCCGCAAATGAGCTAACACTAGTCCCCATACCGTTGAATTTCGACTCGACTCTAATCAAGGTGTCGAAAAAACATTTGTAATTATGGATAAGGCAAGAAATTCCCGACAATTTGACACCAATATATTGTGGATTTGATAAAAAGGTAAAATTACAAATGCAGTCTTATTGTGCACATTGGAATTCGGTCGCTGTAAATTGTCAGACGTCATGCCGCGCGCATGGTGAAAGCTGTACTTTTTACTATCTGAGCAAATGAAAATTCCCTGTAAACATAGACATATCAAATAATTGCACACAATTTGATAGCCATTTTGAAAATATTTCTTTTACTGGAAAAAAGTTATAAAAAAGTGAATTATGACTGATTACCCAGTTTAGGTCCGCATGAAAATTTCCGCAAATGAGCTAACACTAGTCCCCATACCGTTGAATTTTGCCTCGACTCTATTCAAGGTGTCGAACAAATTTTTGTAATTTTGGATAAGGCAAGAGATTCTCGACAATTTGACACCAATATATTGTGGATTCGATAAAAAGGAAAAATTACAAATGCAGTCTTATTGTGCACACTGGAATTCGGACGCTGTAAATTGTCAGACGACATACCGCGCACATGGTGAAAGCTGTACTTTTTACTATCTGAGCAAATGAAAAATCCCTGTAAACATAGACAAATCAAATAATTTCACACAATTTGATACCCATTTTGAAAATATTTCTTTTCCTGGAAAAAAGTTATAAAAAAGTGAATTATGACAGATTACCCAGTTTAGGTCCGCATGAAAATTTCCGCAAATGCGCTAACACTAGTCCCCATACCGTTGAATTTTGCCTCGACTCTATTCAAGGTGTCGAACAAATTTTTGTAATTATGGATAAGGCAAGAGATTCCCGACAATTTGACACCAATATATTGTGGATTCGATAAAAAGGAAAAATTACAAATGCAGTCTTATTGTGCACACTGGAATTCGGACGCTGTAAATTGTCAGACGACATACCGCGCTCATGGTGAAAGCTGTACTTTTTACTATCTGAGCAAATGAAAAATCCCTGTAAACATAGACAAATCAAATAATTTCACACAATTTGATACCCATTTTGAAAATATTTCTTTTCCTGGAAAAAAGTTATAAAAAAGTGAATTATGACAGATTACCCAGTTTAGGACCGCATGAAAATTTCCGCAAATGCGCTAACACTAGTCCCCATACCGTTGAATTTTGCCTCGACTCTATTCAAGGTGTCGAACAAATTTTTGTAATTATGGATAAGGCAAGAAATTCCCGACAATTGGACAGCAATATTTTGTGGATTCTATAAAAATGAAAAATTACAAATGCATTCTTTTTGTGCACACTGGAATTCGGACGCTGTAAATTGTCAGACGACATACCGCGCACATGGTGAAAGCTGTACTTTTTACTATCTGAACAAATGAAAAATCCCTGTAAACATAGACAAATCAAATAATTGCACACAATTTGATACCCATTTTGAAAATATTTCTTTTACTGGAAAAAAGTTATAAACATGTGAAATATCACTGATTTCCCAGTTTAGGGCCGCATGACAATTTCCGCAAATGAGCTAACACTAGTCCCCATACCGTTGAATTTTGCCTCGACTCTATTCAAGGTGTCGAACAAACTTTTGTAATTATGGATAAGGCAAGAAATTCTCGACAATTTGACACCAATATTTTGTGGATTCTATAAAAAGGAAAAAGTAGAAATGCAGTCTTATTGTGCACACTGGAATTCGGTCGCTGTAAATTGTCAGACGTCATGCCGCGCACATGGTGAAAGCTGTACTTTTTACTATCTGAGCCAATGAAAAATCCCTGTAAACATAGACATATCAAATAATTGCACACAATTTGATCCCCATTTTGAAAATATTTCTTTTACTGGAAAAAAGTTATAAACAAGTGAATTATCACTGATTTTCCAAGTTTAGGGCCGCATGACAATTTCCACAAATGAGCTAACACTAGTCCCCATACCGTTGAATTTCGACTCGACTCTAATCAAGGTGTCGAAAAAACATTTGTAATTATGGATAAGGCAAGAAATTCCCGACAATTTGACACCAATATATTGTGGATTTGATAAAAAGGTAAAATTACAAATGCAGTCTTATTGTGCACATTGGAATTCGGTCGCTGTAAATTGTCAGACGTCATGCCGCGCGCATGGTGAAAGCTGTACTTTTTACTATCTGAGCAAATGAAAATTCCCTGTAAACATAGACATATCAAATAATTTCACACAATTTGATACCCATTTTGAAAATATTTCTTTTCCTGGAAAAAAGTTATAAAAAAGTGAATTATGACAGATTACCCAGTTTAGGTCCGCATGAAAATTTCCGCAAATGCGCTAACACTAGTCCCCATACCGTTGAATTTTGCCTCGACTCTATTCAAGGTGTCGAACAAATTTTTGTAATTATGGGTAAGGCAAGAGATTCCCGACAATTTGACACCAATATATTGTGGATTCGATAAAAAGGAAAAATTACAAATGCAGTCTTATTGTGCACACTGGAATTCGGACGCTGTAAATTGTCAGACGACATACCGCGCACATGGTGAAAGCTGTACTTTTTACTATCTGAGCAAATGAAAAATCCCTGTAAACATAGACAAATCAAATAATTTCACACAATTTGATACCCATTTTGAAAATATTTCTTTTCCTGGAAAAAAGTTATAAAAAAGTGAATTATGACAGATTACCCAGTTTAGGACCGCATGAAAATTTCCGCAAATGCGCTAACACTAGTCCCCATACCGTTGAATTTTGCCTCGACTCTATTCAAGGTGTCGAACAAATTTTTGTAATTATGGATAAGGCAAGAGATTCCCGACAATTTGACACCAATATATTGTGGATTCGATAAAAAGGAAAAATTACAAATGCAGTCTTATTGTGCACACTGGAATTCGGACGCTGTAAATTGTCAGACGACATACCGCGCACATGGTGAAAGCTGTACTTTTTACTATCTGAGCAAATAAAAAATCCCTGTAAACATAGACATATCAAATAATTGCACACAATTTGATACCCATTTTGAAGATATTACTTTTACTGGAAAAATTTATAAACAAGTGAAATATCACTGATTTCCCAGTTTAGGGCCGCATGACAATTTACACAAATGAGCTAACACAAGTCCCCATACCGTTGTATTTCCAATCGACTCTATTCAAGTTGTCGAAAAAACTTTCGTAATTATGGATAAGGTAAGGAATTCCCGACAATTGGACACCAATATATTGTGGATTCGATAAAAAGGAAAAATTACAAATGCAGTCTTATTGTGTACACTGGAATTCGGACGCTGTAAATTGCCAGACGACATACCGTGCACATGGTGAAAGCTGTACTTTTTACTATCTGAGCAAAAGAAAAATCCCTGTATACATAGACAAATCAAATAATTTCACACAATTTGATACCCATTTTGAAAATATTTCTTTTACTGGAAAAAAGTTATAAACAAGTGAAATATCACTGATTTCCCAGTTTAGGGCCGCATGACAATTTCCGCAAATGAGCTAACACAAGTCCCCATACCGTTGAATTTCGACTCGACTCTAATCAAGGTGTCGAAAAAACATTTGTAATTATGGATAAGGCAAGAAATTCCCGACAATTTGACACCAATATATTGTGGATTTGATAAAATGGTAAAATTACAAATGCAGTCTTATTGTGCACACTGGAATTCGGACGCTGTAAAATGTCAGACGACATACCGCGCACATAGTGAAAGCTGTACTTTTTACTATCTGAGCAAATGAAAAATCCCTGTAAACATAGACAAATCAAATAATTTCACATAATTTGATACCCATTTTGAAAATATTTCTTTTACTGGAAAAAAGTTATAAACAAGTGAATTATCACTGATTTTCCAGTTTAGGGCCGCATGACAATTTCCGCAAATGAGCTAACACTAGTCCCCATACCGTTGAATTTCGACTCGACTCTAATCAAGGTGTCGAAAAAACATTTGTAATTATGGATAAGGCAAGAAATTCCCGACAATTTGACACCAATATATTGTGGATTTGATAAAAAGGTAAAATTACAAATGCAGTCTTATTGTGCACATTGGAATTCGGTCGCTGTAAATTGTCAGACGTCATGCCGCGCGCATGGTGAAAGCTGTACTTTTTACTATCTGAGCAAATGAAAATTCCCTGTAAACATAGACAAATCAAATAATTTCACACAATTTGATACCCATTTTAAAAATATTTCTTTTCCTGGAAAAAAGTTATAAAAAAGTGAATTATGACAGATTACCCAGTTTAGGTCCGCATGAAAATTTCCGCAAATGCGCTAACACTAGTCCCCATACCGTTGAATTTTGCCTCGACTCTATTCAAGGTGTCGAACAAATTTTTGTAATTATGGATAAGGCAAGAGATACCCGACAATTTGACACCAATATATTGTGGATTCGATAAAAAGGAAAAATTACAAATGCAGTCTTATTGTGCACACTGGAATTCGGACGCTGTAAATTGTCAGACGACATACCGCGCACATGGTGAAAGCTGTACTTTTTACTATCTGAGCAAATAAAAAATCCCTGTAAACATAGACATATCAAATAATTGCACACAATTTGATACCCATTTTGAAGATATTTCTTTTACTGGAAAAATTTATAAACAAGTGAAATATCACTGATTTCCCAGTTTAGGGCCGCATGACAATTTACACAAATGAGCTAACACAAGTCCCCATACCGTTGTATTTCCAATCGACTCTATTCAAGTTGTCGAAAAAACTTTCGTAATTATGGATAAGGTAAGGAATTCCCGACAATTGGACACCAATATATTGTGGATTCGATGAAAAGGAAAAATTACAAATGCAGTCTTATTGTGCACACTGGAATTCGGACGCTGTAAAATGTCAGACGACATACCGCGCACATGGTGAAAGCTGTACTTTTTACTATCTGAGCAAATGAAAAATCCCTGTAAACATAGACAAATCAAATAATTTCACACAATTTGATACCCATTTTAAAAGTATTTCTTTTACTGGAAAAAAGTTATAAACAAGTGAATTATCACTGATTTTCCAGTTTAGGGCCGCATGACAATTTCCGCAAATGAGCTAACACTAGTCCCCATACCGTTGAATTTCGACTCGACTCTAATCAAGGTGTCGAAAAAACATTTGTAATTATGGATAAGGCAAGAAATTCCCGACAATTTGACACCAATATATTGTGGATTTGATAAAAAGGTAAAATTACAAATGCAGTCTTATTGTGCATATTGGAATTCGGTCGCTGTAAATTGTCAGACGTCATGCCGCGCGCATGGTGAAAGCTGTACTTTTTACTATCTGAGCAAATGAAAATTCCCTGTAAACATAGACAAATCAAATAATTGCACACAATTTGATACCCATTTTGAAAATATTTCTTTTACTGGAAAAAAGTTATAAACATGTGAAATATCACTGATTTCCCAGTTTAGGGCCGCATGACAATTTCCGCAAATGAGCTAACACTAGTCCCCATACCGTTGAATTTTGCCTCGACTCTATTCAAGGTGTCGAACAAACTTTTGTAATTATGGATAAGGCAAGAAATTCTCGACAATTTGACACCAATATTTTGTGGATTCTATGAAAAGGAAAAACTAGAAATGCAGTCTTATTGTGCACACTGGAATTCGGTCGCTGTAAATTGTCAGACGTCATGCCGCGCACATGGTGAAAGCTGTACTTTTTACTATCTGAGCCAATGAAAAATCCCTGTAAACATAGACATATCAAATAATTGCACACAATTTGATCCCCATTTTGAAAATATTTCTTTTACTGGAAAAAAGTTATAAACAAATGAATTATCACTGATTTCCCAGTTTAGGGCCGCATGACAATTTCCACAAATGACCTAACACAAGTCCCCATACCGTTGTATTTCGAATCGACTCTATTAAAGGTGTCGAAAAAACTTTCGTAATTATGCATAAGGTAAGGAATTCCCGACAATTGGACACCAATATTTTGTGGATTCTATAAAAAGGAAAAAGTAGAAATGCCGTCTTATTGTGCACACTGGAATTCGGTCGCTGTAAATTGTCAGACGTCATGTCGCGCACATGGTGAAAGCTGTACTTTTTACTATCTGAGCCAATGAAAAATCCCTGTAAACATAGACAAATCAAATAATTTCACACAATGTGATACCCATTTTAAAAATATTTCTTTTACTGGAAAAAAGTTATAAACAAGTGAATTGTCACTGATTTTCCAGTTTAGGGCCGCATGACAATTTCCGCAAATGAGCTAACACTAGTCCCCATACCGTTGAATTTCGACTCGACTCTAATCAAGGTGTCGAAAAAACATTAGTAATTATGGATAAGGCAAGAAATTCCCGACAATTTGAAACCAATATATTGTGGATTTGATAAAAAGGTAAAATTACAAATGCAGTCTTATTGTGCACATTGGAATTCGGTCGCTGTAAATTGTCAGACGTCATGCCGCGCGCATGGTGAAAGCTGTACTTTTTACTATCTGAGCAAATGAAAATTCCCTGTAAACATAGACATATCAAATAATTGCACACAATTTGATACCCATTTTGAAGATATTTCTTTTACTGGAAAAAAGTTATAAAAAAGTGAATTATGACAGATTACCCAGTTTAGGTCCGAATGAAAATTTCCGCAAATGAGCTAACACTAGTCCCCATACCGTTGAATTTTGCCTCGACTCTATTCAAGGTGTCGAACAAATTTTTGTAGTTTTGGATAAGGCAAGAGATTCCCGACAATTAGACACCAATATTTTGTGGATTCGATAAAAAGGATAAATTACAAATGCAGTCTTATTGTGCACACTGGAATTCGGACGCTGTAAATTGTCAGACGACATAACGCGCACATGGTGAAAGCTGTACTTTTTACTATCTGAGCAAATGGAAAATCCCTGTAAACATAGACAAATCAAATAATTTCACACAATTTGATACCCATTTTGAAAATATTTCTTTTACTGGAAAAAAGTTATAAAAAAGTGAATTATGACAGATTACCCAGTTTAGGTCCGAATGAAAATTTCCGCAAATGCGCTAACACTAGTCCCCATACCGTTGAATTTTGCCTCGACTCTATTCAAGGTGTCGAACAAATTTTTGTAGTTATGGATAAGGCAAGAGATTCCCGACAATTTGACACCGATATATTGTGGATTCGATAAATAGGAAAAATTACAAATGCAGTCTTATTGTGCACACTGGAATTCGGACGCTGTAAATTGTCAGACGACATACCGCGCACATGGTGAAAGCTGTACTTTTTACTATCTGAGCAAATAAAAAATCCCTGTAAACATAGACATATCAAATAATTGCACACAATTTGATACCCATTTTGAAGATATTTCTTTTACTGGAAAAAAGTTATAAACATGTGAAATATCACTGATTTCCCAGTTTAGGGCCGCATGACAATTTCCGCAAATGAGGTAACACTAGTCCCCATACCGTTGAATTTTGCCTCGACTCTATTCAAGGTGTCGAACAAACTTTTGTAATTATGGATAAGGCAAGAAATTCTCGACAATTTGACACCAATATTTTGTGGATTCTATGAAAAGGAAAAAGTAGAAATGCAGTCTTATTGTGCACACTGGAATTCGGTCGCTGTAAATTGTCAGACGTCATGCCGCGCACATGGTGAAAGCTGTACTTTTTACTATCTAAGCCAATGAAAAATCCCTGTAAACATAGACATATCAAATAATTGCACACAATTTGATCCCCATTTTGAAAATATTTCTTTTACTGGAAAAAAGTTATAAACAAATGAATTATCACTGATTTCCCAGTTTAGGGCCGCATGACAATTTCCACAAATGACCTAACACAAGTCCCCATACCGTTGTATTTCGAATCGACTCTATTAAAGGTGTCGAAAAAACTTTCGTAATTATGCATAAGGTAAGGAATTCCCGACAATTGGACACCAATATTTTGTGGATTCTATAAAAATGAAAAATTACAAATGCAGTCTTATTGTGCACACTGGAATTCGGACGCTGTAAATTGTCAGACGACATACCGCGCACATGGTGAAAGCTGTACTTTTTACTATCTGAGCAAATGAAAAATCCCTGTAAACATAGACAAATCAAATAATTGCACACAATTTGATACCCATTTTGAAAATATTTCTTTTACTGGAAAAAAGTTATAAACATGTGAAATATGACTGATTTCCCAGTTTAGGGCCGCATGACAATTTCCGCAAATGAGCTAACACTAGTCCCCATACCGTTGAATTTTGCCTCGACTCTATTCGAGGTGTCGAACAAACTTTTGTAATTATGGATAAGGCAAGAAATTCTCGACAATTTGACACCAATATTTTGTGGATTCTATAAAAAGGAAAAAGTAGAAATGCCGTCTTATTGTGCACACTGGAATTCGGTCGCTGTAAATTGTCAGACGTCATGCCGCGCACATGGTGAAAGCTGTACTTTTTACTATCTGAGCCAATGAAAAATCCCTGTAAACATAGACAAATCAAATAATTTCACACAATGTGATACCCATTTTAAAAATATTTCTTTTACTGGAAAAAAGTTATAAACAAGTGAATTGTCACTGATTTTCCAGTTTAGGGCCGCATGACAATTTCCGCAAATGAGCTAACACTAGTCCCCATACCGTTGAATTTCGACTCGACTCTAATCAAGGTGTCGAAAAAACATTAGTAATTATGGATAAGGCAAGAAATTCCCGACAATTTGACACCAATATATTGTGGATTTGATAAAAAGGTAAAATTACAAATGCAGTCTTATTGTGCACATTGGAATTCGGTCGCTGTAAATTGTCAGACGTCATGCCGCGCGCATGGTGAAAGCTGTACTTTTTACTATCTGAGCAAATGAAAATTCCCTGTAAACATAGACATATCAAATAATTGCACACAATTTGATAGCCATTTTGAAAATATTTCTTTTACTGGAAAAAAGTTATAAAAAAGTGAATTATGACTGATTACCCAGTTTAGGTCCGAATGAAAATTTCCGCAAATGAGCTAACACTAGTCCCCATACCGTTGAATTTTGCCTCGACTCTATTCAAGGTGTCGAACAAATTTTTGTAATTTTGGATAAGGCAAGAGATTCCCGACAATTAGACACCAATATTTTGTGGATTCGATAAAAAGGATAAATTACAAATGCAGTCTTATTGTGCACACTGGAATTCGGACGCTGTAAATTGTCAGACGACATAACGCGCACATGGTGAAAGCTGTACTTTTTACTATCTGAGCAAATGGAAAATCCCTGTAAACATAGACAAATCAAATAATTTCACACAATTTGATACCCATTTTGAAAATATTTCTTTTACTGGAAAAAAGTTATAAAAAAGTGAATTATGACAGATTACCCAGTTTAGGTCCGAATGAAAATTTCCGCAAATGCGCTAACACTAGTCCCCATACCGTTGAATTTTGCCTCGACTCTATTCAAGGTGTCGAACAAATTTTTGTAGTTATGGATAAGGCAAGAGATTCCCGACAATTTGACACCGATATATTGTGGATTCGATAAATAGGAAAAATTACAAATGCAGTCTTATTGTGCACACTGGAATTCGGACGCTGTAAATTGTCAGACGACATACCGCGCACATGGTGAAAGCTGTACTTTTTACTATCTGAGCAAATAAAAAATCCCTGTAAACATAGACATATCAAATAATTGCACACAATTTGATACCCATTTTGAAGATATTTCTTTTACTGGAAAAAAGTTATAAACAAGTGAAATATCACTGATTTCCCAGTTTAGGGCCGCATGACAATTTACACAAATGAGCTAACACAAGTCCCCATACCGTTGTATTTCCAATCGACTCTATTCAAGTTGTCGAAAAAACTTTCGTAATTATGGATAAGGTAAGGAATTCCCGACCATTGGACACCAATATATTGTGGATTCGATAAAAAGGAAAAATTACAAATGCAGTCTTATTGTGTACACTGGAATTCGGACGCTGTAAATTGCCAGACGACATACCGTGCACATGGTGAAAGCTGTACTTTTTACTATCTGAGCAAAAGAAAAATCCCTGTAGACATAGACAAATCAAATAATTTCACACAATTTGATACCCATTTTGAAAATATTTCTTTTACTGGAAAAAAGTTATAGACAAGTGAAATATCACTGATTTCCCAGTTTAGGGCCGCATGAAAATTTCCGCAAATGAGATAACACAAGTCCCCATACCGTTGAATTTCGACCCGACTCTAATCAAGGTGTCGAAAAAACTTTTGTAATTATGGATAAGGCAAGAAATTCCTGACAATTGGACAGCAATATTTTGTGGATTCTCTAAAAAGGAAAAAGTAGAAATGCATTCTTATTGTGCACACTGGAATTCGGACGCTGTAAATTGTCAGACGACATACCGCGCACATGGTGAAAGCTGTACTTTTTACTATCTGAGCAAAAGAAAAATCCCTGTATACATAGACAAATCAAATAATAGCACACAATTTGATACCCATTTTGAAAATATTTCTTTTACTGGAAAAAAGTTATAAAAAAGTGAATTATGACTGATTACCCAGTTTAGGTCCGCATGAAAATTTCCGCAAATGAGCTAACACTAGTCCACATACCGTTGAATTTTGCCTCGACTCTATTCAAGGTGTCGAACAAACTTTTGTAATTATGGATAAGGCAAGAAATTCCCGACAATTGGACAGCAATATTTTGTGGATTCTATAAAAAGGAAAAATTACAAATGCATTCTTATTGTTCACACTGGAATTCGGACGCTGTATATTGTCAGACGACATACCGCGCACATGGTGAAAGCTGTACTTTTTACTATCTGAGCAAAAGAAAAATCCCTGTATACATAGACAAATCAAATAATTGCACACAATTTGATACCCATTTTGAAAATATTTCTTTTACTGGAAAAAAGTTATAAAAAAGTGAATTATGACAGATTACCCAGTTTAGGTCCGCATGAACATTTCCGCAAATGAGCTAACACTAGTCCCCATACCGTTGAATTTTGCCTCGACTCTATTCAAGGTGTCGAACAAACTTTTGTAATTATGGATAAGGTAAGGAATTCCCGACAATTGGACACCAATATATTGTGGATTCGATAAAATGGAAAAATTACAAATGCAGTCTTATTGTGCACACTGGAATTCGGACGCTGTAAATTGTCAGACGACATAACGCGCACATGGTGAAATCTGTACTTTTTACTATTTGAGCAAATGAAAAATCCCTGTAAACATAGACAAATCAAATAATTGCACACAATTTGATACCCATTTTGAAAATATTTCTTTTACTGGAAAAAAGTTATAAACATGTGAAATATCACTGATTTCCAGATAAGGGCCGCATGACAATTTCCGCAAATGAGCTAACACAAGTCCCCATACCGTTGAATTTCGACTCGACTCTAATCAAGGTGTCGGAAAAACTTTTGTAATTATGGATAAGGCAAGAAATTCCCGACAATTGGACACCAATATATTGTGGATTCGATAAAAAGGAAAAATTACAAATGCAATCTTATTGTGCACACTGGAATTTGGACGTTGTAGATTGTCAGACGACATACCACGCACATGGTGAAAGCTGTACTTTTTACTCTCTGAGCAAAAGAAAAATCCCTGTATACATAGACAAATCAAATAATAGCACACAATTTGATACCCATTTTGAAAATATTTCTTTTACTGGAAAAAAGTTATAAAAAAGTGAATTATGACTGATTACCCAGTTTAGGTCCGCATGAAAATTTCGGCAAATGAGCTAACACTAGTCCCCATACCGTTGAATTTTGCCTCGACTCTATTCAAGGTGTCGAACAAACTTTTGTAATTATGGATAAGGTAAGGAATTCCCGACAATTGGACACCAATATATTGTGGATTCGATAAAATGGAAAAATTACAAATGCAGTCTTATTGTGCACACTGGAATTCGGACGCTGTAAATTGTCAGACGACATAACGCGCTCATGGTGAAAGCTGTACTTTTTACTATTTGAGCAAATGAAAAATCCCTGTAAACATAGACAAATCAAATAATTGCACACAATTTGATACCCATTTTGAAAATATTTCTTTTACTGGATAAAAGTTATAAACAAGTGAAATATCACTGATTTCCCAGTTTAGGGGCGCATGACAAGTTCCACAAATGAGCTAACACAAGTCCCCATACCGTTGAATTTCGAATCGACTCTATTCAAGGTGTCGAACAAACTTTTGTAATTATGGATAAGGCAAGAAATTCCCGACAATTGGACACCAATATATTGTGGATTCGATAAAAAGGAAAAATTACAAATGCAGTCTTATTGTGCACACTGGAATTTGGACGCTGTAGATTGTCAGACGACATACCGCTCACATGGTGAAAGCTGTACTTTTTACTATCTGTGCAAAAGAAAACTCCCTGTATACATAGACAAATCAAATAATAGCACACAATTTGATACCCATTTTGAAAATATTTCTTTTACTGGAAAAAAGTTATAAAAAAGTGAATTATGACTGATTACCCAGTTAAGGTCCGCATGAAAATTTCCGCAAATGAGCTAACACTATTCCCCATACCGTTGAATTTTGCCTCGACTCTATTCAAGGTGTCGAACAAACTTTTGTAATTATGGATAAGGCAAGAAATTCCCGACGATTTGACAGCAATATTTTGTGGATTCTATAAAAAGGAAAAATTACAAATGCATTCTTATTGTTCACACTGGAATTCGGACGCTGTATATTGTCAGACGACCTACCGCGCACATGGTGAAAGCTGTACTTTTTACTATCTGAGCAAATGAAAAATCCCTGTAAACATAGACAAATCAAATAATTTCACACAATTTGATACCCATTTTGAAAATATTTCTTTTACTGGAAAAAAGTTATAAAAAAGTGAATTATGACTGATTACCCAGTTTAGGTCCGCATGAAAATTTCCGCAAATGAGCTAACACTAGTTCCCATACCGTTGAATTTTGCCTCGACTCTATTCAAGGTGTCGAACAAACTTTTGTAATTATGGATAAGGTAAGGAATTCCCGACAATTGGACACCAATATATTGTGGATTTGATAAAATGGAAAAATTACAAATGCAGTCTTATTGTGCACACTGGAATTCGGACGCTGTATATTGTCAGACGTCATGCCGCGCACATGGTGAAAGCTGTACTTTTTACTATCTGAGCAAATGAAAAATCCCTGTAAACATAGACATATCAAATAATTGCACACAATTTGATACCCATTTTGAAAATATTTCTTTTACTGGAAAAAAGTTATAAAAAAGTGAATTATAACTGATTACCCAGTTTAGGTCCGTATGAACATTTCCGCAAATGAGCTAACACTAGTCCCCATACCGTTGAATTTTGCCTCGACTCTATTCAAGGTGTCGAACAAACTTTTGTAATTATGGATAAGGTAAGGAATTCCCGACAATTGGACACCAATATATTGTGGATTCGATAAAATGGAAAAATTACAAATGCAGTCTTATTGTGCACACTGGAATTTGGACGTTGTAGATTGTCAGACGACATACCACGCACATGGTGAAAGCTGTACTTTTTACTCTCTGAGCAAAAGAAAAATCCCTGTATACATAGACAAATCAAATAATAGCACACAATTTGATACCCATTTTGAAAATATTTCTTTTACTGGAAAAAAGTTATAAAAAAGTGAATTATGACTGATTACCCAGTTTAGGTCCGCATGAAATTTTCGCCAAATGAGCTAACACTAGTCCCCATACCGTTGAATTTTGCCTCGACTCTATTCAAGGTGTTGAACAAACTTTTGTAATTATGGATAAGGCAAGAAATTCCCGACAATTTGACACCAATATTTTGTGGATTCTATAAAAAGGAAAAAGTAGAAATGCAGTCTTATTGTGCACACTGGAATTCGGACGCTGTAAATTGTCAGACGTCATGCCGCGCACATGGTGAAAGCTGTACTTTTTACTATCTGAGCAAATGAAAAATCCCTGTAAACATAGACATATCAAATAATTGCACACAGTTTGATACCCATTTTGAAAATATTTCTTTTACTGGAAAAAAGTTATAAACAAGTGAAATATCACTGATTTCCCAGTTTAGGGGCGCATGACAAGTTCCACAAATGAGCTAACACATGTCCCCATACCGTTGAATTTCAAATCGACTCTATTCAAGGTGTCGAAATAACTTTTTTCATTATAGATAACGTGAGAAATTCCCGACAATTGGACACCAATATTTTGTGCATTCGATAAGAAGGAACAATTAGAAATGCAGTCTTATTGTGCACAGTGGAATTTGGACGCTGTAAATTGTCAAACGACATACCGCGCACATGGTGAAAGCTGTACTTTTTACTATCTGAGCAAATGAAATATCCCTGTAAACATAGACAAATCAAATAATTGCACACAATTTGATACCCATTTTGAAAATATTTCTTTTACTGGAAAAAAGTTATAAAAAAGTGAATTATGACTGATTACCCAGTTTAGGTCCGCATGAAAATTTCGGCAAATGAGCTAACACTAGTCCCCATACCGTTGAATTTTGCCTCGACTCTATTCAAGGTGTCGAACAAACTTTTGTAATTATGGATAAGGTAAGGAATTCCCGACAATTGGACACCAATATATTGTGGATTCGATAAAATGGAAAAATTACAAATGCAATCTTATTGTGCACACTGGAATTCGGACGCTGTAAATTGTCAGACGACATAACGCGCTCATGGTGAAAGCTGTACTTTTTACTATTTGAGCAAATGAAAAATCCCTGTAAACATAGACAAATCAAATAATTGCACACAATTTGATACCCATTTTGAAAATATTTCTTTTACTGGAAAAAAGTTATAAACATGTGAAATATCACTGATTTCCCAGATAAGGGCCGCATGACAATTTCCGCAAATGAGTTAACACAAGTCCCCATACCGTTGAATTTCGACTCGACTCTAATCAAGGTGTCGGAAAAACTTTCGTAATTATGGATAAGGCAAGAAATTCCCGACAATTGGACACCAATATATTGTGGATTCGATAAAAAGGAAAAATTACAAATGCAGTCTTATTGTGCACACTGGAATTCGGACGCTGTAAATTGTCAGACGACATACCGCGCACATGGTGAAAGCTGTACTTTTTACTATCTGAGCAAATGAAAAATCCCTGTAAACATAGACAAATCAAATAATTGCACACAATTTGATACCCATTTTGAAAATATTTTTTTTACTTGAAAAAATTTATAAACAAGTGAATTATGACTGATTTCCCAGTTTAGGGCCGCATGACATTTTCCGCAAATGAGCTAACACACGTCCCCATACCGTTGAATTTCGCCTCGACTCTATTCAAGGTGTCGAAATAACTTTTTTCATTATAGATAACGTGAGAAATTCCAGACAATTGGACCGCAATATTTTGTGCATTCGATAAAAAGGAACAATTAGAAATATAGTCTTATTGTGCACACTGGAATTCGGACGCTGTATATTGTCAGACGACATACCGCGCACATCGTGAAAGCTGTACTTTTTACTATCTGAGCAAAAGAAAAATCCCTGTATACATAGTCAAATCAAATAATTGCACACAATTTGATACCCATTTTGAAAATATTTCTTTTACTGGAAAAAAGTTATAAAAAAGTGAATTATAACTGATTACCCAGTTTAGGTCCGTATGAACATTTCCGCAAATGAGCTAACACTAGTCCCCATACCGTTGAATTTTGCCTCGACTCTATTCAAGGTGTCGAACAAACTTTTGTAATTATGGATAAGGTAAGGAATTCCCGACAATTGGACACCAATATATTGTGGATTCGATAAAATGGAAAAATTACAAATGCAGTCTTATTGTGCACACTGGAATTTGGACGTTGTAGATTGTCAGACGACATACCACGCACATGGTGAAAGCTGTACTTTTTACTCTCTGAGCAAAAGAAAAATCCCTGTATACATAGACAAATCAAATAATAGCACACAATTTGATACCCATTTTGAAAATATTTCTTTTACTGGAAAAAAGTTATAAAAAAGTGAATTATGACTGATTACCCAGTTTAGGTCCGCATGAAATTTTCGCCAAATGAGCTAACACTAGTCCCCATACCGTTGAATTTTGCCTCGACTCTATTCAAGGTGTTGAACAAACTTTTGTAATTATGGATAAGGCAAGAAATTCCCGACAATTTGACACCAATATTTTGTGGATTCTATAAAAAGGAAAAAGTAGAAATGCAGTCTTATTGTGCACACTGGAATTCGGACGCTGTAAATTGTCAGACGTCATGCCGCGCACATGGTGAAAGCTGTACTTTTTACTATCTGAGCAAATGAAAAATCCCTGTAAACATAGACATATCAAATAATTGCACACAGTTTGATACCCATTTTGAAAATATTTCTTTTACTGGAAAAAAGTTATAAACAAGTGAAATATCACTGATTTCCCAGTTTAGGGGCGCATGACAAGTTCCACAAATGAGCTAACACATGTCCCCATACCGTTGAATTTCAAATCGACTCTATTCAAGGTGTCGAAATAACTTTTTTCATTATAGATAACGTGAGAAATTCCCGACAATTGGACACCAATATTTTGTGCATTCGATAAGAAGGAACAATTAGAAATGCAGTCTTATTGTGCACAGTGGAATTTGGACGCTGTAAATTGTCAAACGACATACCGCGCACATGGTGAAAGCTGTACTTTTTACTATCTGAGCAAATGAAATATCCCTGTAAACATAGACAAATCAAATAATTGCACACAATTTGATACCCATTTTGAAAATATTTCTTTTACTGGAAAAAAGTTATAAAAAAGTGAATTATGACTGATTACCCAGTTTAGGTCCGCATGAAAATTTCGGCAAATGAGCTAACACTAGTCCCCATACCGTTGAATTTTGCCTCGACTCTATTCAAGGTGTCGAACAAACTTTTGTAATTATGGATAAGGTAAGGAATTCCCGACAATTGGACACCAATATATTGTGGATTCGATAAAATGGAAAAATTACAAATGCAATCTTATTGTGCACACTGGAATTCGGACGCTGTAAATTGTCAGACGACATAACGCGCTCATGGTGAAAGCTGTACTTTTTACTATTTGAGCAAATGAAAAATCCCTGTAAACATAGACAAATCAAATAATTGCACACAATTTGATACCCATTTTGAAAATATTTCTTTTACTGGAAAAAAGTTATAAACATGTGAAATATCACTGATTTCCCAGATAAGGGCCGCATGACAATTTCCGCAAATGAGTTAACACAAGTCCCCATACCGTTGAATTTCGACTCGACTCTAATCAAGGTGTCGGAAAAACTTTCGTAATTATGGATAAGGCAAGAAATTCCCGACAATTGGACACCAATATATTGTGGATTCGATAAAAAGGAAAAATTACAAATGCAGTCTTATTGTGCACACTGGAATTTGGACGTTGTAGATTGTCAGACGACATACCACGCACATGGTGAAAGCTGTACTTTTTACTCTCTGAGCAAAAGAAAAATCCCTGTATACATAGACAAATCAAATAATAGCACACAATTTGATACCCATTTTGAAAATATTTCTTTTACTGGAAAAAAGTTATAAAAAAGTGAATTATGACTGATTACCCAGTTTAGGTCCGCATGAAAATTTCGCCAAATGAGCTAACACTAGTCCCCATACCGTTGAATTTTGCCTCGACTCTATTCAAGGTGTCGAACAAACTTTTGTAATTATGGATAAGGCAAGAAATTCCCGACAATTTGACACCAATATTTTGTGGATTCTATAAAAAGGAAAAAGTAGAAATGCAGTCTTATTGTGCACACTGGAATTCGGACGCTGTAAATTGTCAGACGTCATGCCGCGCACATGGTGAAAGCTGTACTTTTTACTATCTGAGCAAATGAAAAATCCCTGTAAACATAGACATATCAAATAATTGCACACAATTTGATACCCATTTTGAAAATATTTCTTTTACTGGATAAAAGTTATAAACAAGTGAAATATCACTGATTTCCCAGTTTAGGGGCGCATGACAAGTTCCACAAATGAGCTAACACAAGTCCCCATACCGTTGAATTTCGAATCGACTCTATTCAAGGTGTCGAACAAACTTTTGTAATTATGGATAAGGCAAGAAATTCCCGACAATTGGACACCAATATATTGTGGATTCGATAAAAAGGAAAAAGTAGAAATGCAGTCTTATTGTGCACACTGGAATTCGGACGCTGTAAATTGTCAGACGTCATGCCGCGCACATGGTGAAAGCTGTACTTTTTACTATCTGAGCAAATGAAAAATCCCTGTAAACATAGACAAATCAAATAATTTCACACAATTTGATACCCATTTTGAAAATATTTCTTTTACTGGAAAAAAGTTATAAAAAAGTGAATTATGACTGATTACCCAGTTTAGGTCCGCATGAAAATTTCCGCAAATGAGCTAACACTAGTTCCCATACCGTTGAATTTTGCCTCGACTCTATTCAAGGTGTCGAACAAACTTTTGTAATTATGGATAAGGTAAGGAATTCCCGACAATTGGACACCAATATATTGTGGATTTGATAAAATGGAAAAATTACAAATGCAGTCTTATTGTGCACACTGGAATTCGGACGCTGTATATTGTCAGACGTCATGCCGCGCACATGGTGAAAGCTGTACTTTTTACTATCTGAGCAAATGAAAAATCCCTGTAAACATAGACATATCAAATAATTGCACACAATTTGATACCCATTTTGAAAATATTTCTTTTACTGGAAAAAAGTTATAAAAAAGTGAATTATAACTGATTACCCAGTTTAGGTCCGTATGAACATTTCCGCAAATGAGCTAACACTAGTCCCCATACCGTTGAATTTTGCCTCGACTCTATTCAAGGTGTCGAACAAACTTTTGTAATTATGGATAAGGTAAGGAATTCCCGACAATTGGACACCAATATATTGTGGATTCGATAAAATGGAAAAATTACAAATGCAGTCTTATTGTGCACACTGGAATTTGGACGTTGTAGATTGTCAGACGACATACCACGCACATGGTGAAAGCTGTACTTTTTACTCTCTGAGCAAAAGAAAAATCCCTGTATACATAGACAAATCAAATAATAGCACACAATTTGATACCCATTTTGAAAATATTTCTTTTACTGGAAAAAAGTTATAAAAAAGTGAATTATGACTGATTACCCAGTTTAGGTCCGCATGAAATTTTCGCCAAATGAGCTAACACTAGTCCCCATACCGTTGAATTTTGCCTCGACTCTATTCAAGGTGTTGAACAAACTTTTGTAATTATGGATAAGGCAAGAAATTCCCGACAATTTGACACCAATATTTTGTGGATTCTATAAAAAGGAAAAAGTAGAAATGCAGTCTTATTGTGCACACTGGAATTCGGACGCTGTAAATTGTCAGACGTCATGCCGCGCACATGGTGAAAGCTGTACTTTTTACTATCTGAGCAAATGAAAAATCCCTGTAAACATAGACATATCAAATAATTGCACACAGTTTGATACCCATTTTGAAAATATTTCTTTTACTGGAAAAAAGTTATAAACAAGTGAAATATCACTGATTTCCCAGTTTAGGGGCGCATGACAAGTTCCACAAATGAGCTAACACATGTCCCCATACCGTTGAATTTCAAATCGACTCTATTCAAGGTGTCGAAATAACTTTTTTCATTATAGATAACGTGAGAAATTCCCGACAATTGGACACCAATATTTTGTGCATTCGATAAGAAGGAACAATTAGAAATGCAGTCTTATTGTGCACAGTGGAATTTGGACGCTGTAAATTGTCAAACGACATACCGCGCACATGGTGAAAGCTGTACTTTTTACTATCTGAGCAAATGAAATATCCCTGTAAACATAGACAAATCAAATAATTGCACACAATTTGATACCCATTTTGAAGTTATATTTCTTTTACTGGAAAAAAGTTATTAACATGTGAAATATCACTGATTTCCCAGTTTAGGGCCGCATGACAATTTCAGCAAATGAGCTAACACAAGTCCCCATACCGTTGAATTTCGACTCGACTCTAATCAAGGTGTCGAAAAAACATTTGTAATTATGGATAAGGCAAGAAATTCCCGACAATTGGATCGCAATATTTTGTGGATTCTATAAAAAGGAAAAATTACAAATGCTTTCTTATTGTGCACACTGGAATTCGGACGCTGTATATTGTCAGACGTCATACCGCGCACAGGGTGAAAGCTGTACATTTTACTATCTGAGCAAAAGAAAAAACCCTGTATACATAGACAAATCAAATAATTGCACACAATTTGATACCCATTTTGAAAATATTTCTTTTACTGGAAAAAAGTTATAAACAAGTGAAATATGACTGATTTCCCAGTTTAGGGCCGCATGAAAATTTCCGCAAATGAGCTAACACAAGTCCCCATACCGTTGAATTTCGACTCGACTATAATCAAGTTGTCGAAAAAACTTTTGTAATTATGGATAAGGCAAGATATTCACGACAATTTGACACCAATATTTTGTGGATTCTATAAAAAGGAAAAATTACAAATGCAGTCTGATTGTGCACACTGTAATTCTGACGCTGTAAATTGTCAGACGACATACCGCACACATAGTGAAAGCTGTACTTTTTACTATCTGACCAAATGAAACATCCCTGTAAATATAGATAAATCAAATAATTTCACACAATTTGATACCCATTTTGAAAATATTTCTTTTACTGGAAAAAAGTTATAAACAAGTGAAATATCACTGATTTCCCAGTTTAAGGCCGCATGAAAATTTCCGCAAATGAGCGAACATTAGTCCCCATACCGTTGAATTTTGCCTCGACTCTATTCAACGTGTCGAAAAAACTTTTGTAATTATGGATAAGGCAAGAAATTCTCTGCAATTTGACACCAATATTTTGTGGATTCTATAAAAAGGAAAAAGTAGAAATGCAGTCTTATTGTGCACATTGGAATTCGGACGCTGTAAATTGTCAGACGACATACCACGCACATGGTGAAAGCTGTTCTTTTTACTATCTGAGCAAATGAAAAATCCCTGTAAACATAGACAAATCAAATAATTGCACACAATTTGATACCCATTTTGAAAATATTTCTTTTACTGGAAAAAAGTTATAAACAAGTGAAATATGACTGATTTCCCAGTTTAGTGCCGCATGATAATTTCCACAAATGAGCTAACACAAGTCACCATACCGTTGAATTTCGAATCGACTCTATTCAAGGTGTCGAAAAAACTTTTATAATTATGGATAAGGTAAGGAATTCCCGACAATTGGACACCAATATATTGTGGATTCGATAAAATGGAAAAATTACAAATGCAGTCTTATTGTGCACATTGGAATTCGGACGCTGTAAATTGTCAGACGACATACCACGCACATGGTGAAAGCTGTTCTTTTTACTATCTGAGCAAATGAAAAATCCCTGTAAACATAGACAAATCAAATAATTGCACTCAATTTGATACACATTTTGAAAATATTTCTTTTACTGGAAAAAAGTTATAAACAAGTGAAATATCACTGATTTCCCAGTTTAGGACCGCATGACAATTTCCACAAATGAGCTAACACAAGTCCCCATACCGTTGAATTTCGAATCGACTCTATTCAAGGTGTCGAAAAAACTTTTGTAATTATGGATAACGCAAGAAATTCGCGAAGATTTGACACCAATATTTTGTGGATTCTATAAAAAAAAAAAGTAGAAATGCAGTCTTATTGTGCACACTGGAATTCGGACGCTGTAAATTGTCAGACGACATACCGCGCACATAGTGAAAGCTGTACTTTTTACTATCTGACCAAATGAAACATCCCTGTAAACATAGATAAATCAAATAATTTCACACAATTTGATACCCATTTTGAAAATATTTCTTTTACTGGAAAAAAGTTATAAACAAGTGAAATATCACTGAATTCCCAGTTTAGGGCCGCATGACAATTTCCGCAAATGAGCTAACACAAGTCCCCATACCGTTGAATTTCGACTCGACTCTAATCAAGGTGTCGAAAAAACTTTTGTAATTATGGACAAGGCAAGAAATTCACGACAATTTGACACCAATATATTGTGGATTCGATAAAAAGAAAAATTACAAATGCGGCTTTATTGTGCACACTGGAATTAGGACGCTGTAAATTGTCAGACGACATACCGCGCACATCGTGAAAGCTATACTTTTTACTATCTGAGCAAAAGAAAAATCCCTGTATACATAGACAAATCTCATAATTGCACACAATTTGATACCCATTTTGAAAATATTTCTTTTACTGGAAAAAAGTTATAAAAACGTGAATTATGACTGATTACCCATTTTAGGTCCGCATGAAAATTTCCGCAAATGACCTAACACTAGTCCCCATACCGTTGAATTTTGCCTCCACTCTATTCAAGGTGTCGAACAAACTTTTGTAATTATGTATAAGGCAAGAAATTTACGACAATTTGACACCAATATTTTGTGGATTCTATAAAAAGGAAAAATTACAAATGCAGTCTTATTGTGCACACTGGAATTCGGACGCTAAAAATTGTCAGACGACATACCGCGCACATAGTGAAAGCTGTAGTTTTTACTATCTGACCAAATGAAACATCCCTGTAAACATAGATAAATCAAATAATTTCACACAATTTGATACCCATTTTGAAAATATTTCTTTTAATGGAAAAAAGTTATAAACAAGTGAAATATCACTGATTTCCCAGTTTAGGGCCGCATGACAATTTCCGCAAATGAGCTAACACAAGTCCCCATACCGTTAAATTTCGCCTCGACTCTATTCAACGTGTCGAAAAAACTTTTGTAATTATCGATAACGCAAGAAATTCGCGAAGATTTGACACCAATATTTTGTGGATTCTATAAAAAAAAAAGTAGAAATGCAGTCTTATTGTGCACACTGGAATTCGGACGCTGTAAATTGTCAGACGTCATGCCGCGCACATGGTGAAAGCTGAACTTTTTACTATCTGTGCAGATGAAAAATCCCTGTAAACATAGACAAATCAAATAATTTCACACAATTTGATACCCATTTTGAAAATATTTCTTTTACTGGAAAAAAGTTATAAACAAGTGAAATATCACTGATTTCCCAGTTTAGGGCCGCATGACAATTTCCGCAAATGAGCTAACACAAGTCCCCATACCGTTGAATTTCGTCTCGACTCTAATCAAGGTGTCGAAAAAACTTTTGTAATTATGGATAAGGCAAGAAATTCACGACAATTTGACACCAATATATTGTGGATTCGATAAAAAGGAAAAATTACAAATGCGGCCTTATTGTGCACACTGGAATTCGGACGCTGTAAATTGTCAGACGACATACCGCGCACATCGTGAAAGCTGAACTTTTTACTATCTGAGCAAAAGAAAAAACCCTGTATACATAGACAAATCAAATAATTGCACACAATTTGATATCCATTTTGAAAATATTTCTTTTACTGGAAAAAATTATAAAAACGTGAATTATGACTGATTACCCATTTTAGGTCCGCATGAAAATTTCCGCAAATGAGCTAACACTAGTCCCCATACCGTTGAATTTTGCCTCGACTCTATTCAAGGTGTCGAACAAACTTTTGTAATTATGAATAAGGCAAGAAATTCCGACAATTTGACACCAATATTTTGTGGATTCTATAAAAAGGAAAAATTACAAATGCAGTCTTATTGTGCACACTGGAATTCGGACGCTGTAAATTGTCAGACGACATACCGCGCACATAGTGAAAGCTGTACTTTTTACTATCTGACCAAATGAAACATCCCTGTAAACATAGATAAATCAAATAATTTCACACAATTTGATTCCCATTTTGAAAATATTTCTTTTACTGGAAAAAAGTTATAAACAAGTGAAATATCACTGATTTCCCAGTTTAAGGCCGCATGACAATTTCCGCAAATGAGCGAACATTAGTCCCCATACCGTTGAATTTTGCCTCGACGCTATTCAACGAGTCGAAAACACTTTTGTAATTATGGATAAGGCAAGAAATTCTCGGCAATTTGACACCAATATTTTGTGGATTCTATAAAAAGGAAAAAGTAGAAATGCAGTCTTATTGTGCACACTGGAATTCGGACGCTGTAAATTGTCAGACGTCATGCCGCGCACATGGTGAAAGCTGTACTTTTTACTATCTGAGCAAATGAAAAATCCCTGTAAACATAGACATATCAAATAATTGCACACAATTTGATACCCATTTTGAAAATATTTCTTTTACTGGAAAAAAGTTATAAACAAGTGAAATATCACTGATTTCCCAGTTTAGGGCCGCATGACAATTTCCGCAAATGAGCTAACACAAGTCCCCATACCGTTGAATTTCGACTCGACTCTAATCAAGGTGTCGAAAAAACTTTTGTAATTATGGATAAGGCAAGAAATTCTCGGCAATTTGACACCAATATATTGTGGATTCGATAAAAATGAAAAATTACAAATGCGGCCTTATTGTGCAGACTGGAATTCGGACGCTGTAAATTGTCAGACGACATACCGCGCACATCGTGAAAGCCGTTCTTTTTACTATCTGAGCAAAAGAAAAATCCCTGTATACATAGACAAATCACATAATTGCACACAATTTGATACCCATTTTGAAAATATTTCTTTTACTGGAAAAAAGTTATAAAAACGTGAATTATGACTGATTACCCATTTTAGGTCCACATGAAAATTTCCGCAAATGAGCTAACACTAGTCCCCATACCGTTGAATTTTGCCTCGACTCTATTCAAGGTGTCGAACAAACTTTTGTAATTATGGATAAGGCAAGAAATTCTCGACCATTTGACACCAATATTTTGTGGATTCTATAAAAAGGAAAAATTACAAATGCAGTCTTATTGTGCACACTGGAATTCGGACGCTGTAAATTGTCAGACGACATACCGCGCACATCGTGAAAGCTGAACTTTTTACTATCTGAGCAAAAGAAAAAACCCTGTATACATAGACAAATCAAATAATTGCACACAATTTGATATCCATTTTGAAAATATTTCTTTTACTGGAAAAAATTATAAAAACGTGAATTATGACTGATTACCCATTTTAGGTCCGCATGAAAATTTCCGCAAATGAGCTAACACTAGTCCCCATACCGTTGAATTTTGCCTCGACTCTATTCAAGGTGTCGAACAAACTTTTGTAATTATGAATAAGGCAAGAAATTCCGACAATTTGACACCAATATTTTGTGGATTCTATAAAAAGGAAAAATTACAAATGCAGTCTTATTGTGCACACTGGAATTCGGACGCTGTAAATTGTCAGACGACATACCGCGCACATAGTGAAAGCTGTACTTTTTACTATCTGACCAAATGAAACATCCCTGTAAACATAGATAAATCAAATAATTTCACACAATTTGATTCCCATTTTGAAAATATTTCTTTTACTGGAAAAAAGTTATAAACAAGTGAAATATCACTGATTTCCCAGTTTAAGGCCGCATGACAATTTCCGCAAATGAGCGAACATTAGTCCCCATACCGTTGAATTTTGCCTCGACGCTATTCAACGAGTCGAAAACACTTTTGTAATTATGGATAAGGCAAGAAATTCTCGGCAATTTGACACCAATATATTGTGGATTCGTTAAAAGGAAAAATTACAAATGCAGTTTTATTGTGCACACTGGAATTCGGACGCTGTAGATTGTCAGACGACATACCGCGCACATGGTGAAAGCTGTACTTTTTACTATCTGAGCAAAAGAAAAATCCCTGTATACATAGACAAATCAAATAATAGCACACAATTTGATACCCATTTTGAAAATATTTCTTTTACTGGAAAAAAGTTATAAACAAGTGAAATATCACTGATTTCCCAGTTTAGGGCCGCATGACAATTTCCGCAAATGATCTAACACAAGTCCCCATACCGTTGAATTTCGACTCGACTCTAATCAAGGTGTCGAAAAAACTTTTGTAATTATGGATAAGGCAAGAAATTCTCGGCAATTTGACACCAATATATTGTGGATTCGATAAAAATGAAAAATTACAAATGCGGCCTAATTGTGCAGACTGGAATTCGGACGCTGTAAATTGTCAGACGACATACCGCGCACATCGTGAAAGCCGTTCTTTTTACTATCTGAGCAAAAGAAAAATCCCTGTATACATAGAAAAATCACATAATTGCACACAATTTGATACCCATTTTGAAAATATTTCTTTTACTGGAAAAAAGTTATAAAAACGTGAATTATGACTGATTACCCATTTTAGGTCCACATGAAAATTTCCGCAAATGAGCTAACACTAGTCCCCATACCGTTGAATTTTGCCTCGACTCTATTCAAGGTGTCGAACAAACTTTTGTAATTATGGATAAGGCAAGAAATTCTCGACCATTTGACACCAATATTTTGTGGATTCTATAAAAAGGAAAAATTACAAATGCAGTCTTATTGTGCACACTGGAATTCGGACGTTGTAAATTGTCAGACGACATACCGGGCACATAGTGAAAGCTGTACTTTTTACTATCTGACCAAATGAAACATCCCTGTAAACATAGATAAATCAAATAATTTCACACAATTTGATACCCATTTTGAAAATATTTCTTTTACTGGAAAAAAGTTATAAACAAGTGAAATATCACTGATTTCCCAGTTTAAGGCCGCATGACAATTTCCGCAAATGAGCTAACACTAGTCCCCATACCGTTGAATTTTGCCTCGACTCTATTCAATGTGTCGAACAAACTTTTGTAATTATGGATAAGGCAAGAAATTCACGACAATTTGACACCAATATTGTGTGGTTTCTATAAAAAGGAAAAATTACAAATGCAGTCTTATTGTGCACACTGGAATTCGGACGCTGTAAATTGTCAGACGACATACCGCGCACATAGTGAAAGCTGTACTTTTTACTATCTGACCAAATGAAGCATCCCTGTAAACATAGATAAATCAAATCATTTCACACGATTTGATACCCATTTTGAAAATATTTCTTTTACTGGAAAAAAGTTATAAACAAGTGAACTATCACTGATATCCCAGTTTAGGGCCGCATGACAATTTCCGCAAATGAGCTAACACAAGTCCCCATACCGTTGAATTTCGACTCGACTCTAATCAAGGTGTCGAAAAAACTTTTGTAATTATGGATTAGGCAAGAAATTCCCGACAATTTGACACCAATATATTGTGGATTCGTTAAAAGGAAAAATTACAAATGCAGTTTTATTGTGCACATTGGAATTCGGACGCTGTAGATTGTCAGACGACATACCGCGCACATGGTGAAAGCTGTACTTTTTACTATCTGAGCAAAAGAAAAATCCCTGTATACATAGACAAATCAAATAATAGCACACAATTTGATACCCATTTTGAAAATATTTCTTTTACTGGAAAAAAGTTATAAACAAGTGAAATATCACTGATTTCCCAGTTTAGGGCCGCATGACAATTTCCGCAAATGATCTAACACAAGTCCCCATACCGTTGAATTTCGACTCGACTCTAATCAAGGTGTCGAAAAAACTTTTGTAATTATGGATAAGGCAAGAAATTCTCGGCAATTTGACACCAATATATTGTGGATTCGATAAAAATGAAAAATTACAAATGCGGCCTAATTGTGCAGACTGGAATTCGGACGCTGTAAATTGTCAGACGACATACCGCGCACATCGTGAAAGCCGTTCTTTTTACTATCTGAGCAAAAGAAAAATCCCTGTATACATAGAAAAATCACATAATTGCACACAATTTGATACCCATTTTGAAAATATTTCTTTTACTGGAAAAAAGTTATAAAAACGTGAATTATGACTGATTACCCATTTTAGGTCCACATGAAAATTTCCGCAAATGAGCTAACACTAGTCCCCATACCGTTGAATTTTGCCTCGACTCTATTCAAGGTGTCGAACAAACTTTTGTAATTATGGATAAGGCAAGAAATTCTCGACCATTTGACACCAATATTTTGTGGATTCTATAAAAAGGAAAAATTACAAATGCAGTCTTATTGTGCACACTGGAATTCGGACGTTGTAAATTGTCAGACGACATACCGGGCACATAGTGAAAGCTGTACTTTTTACTATCTGACCAAATGAAACATCCCTGTAAACATAGATAAATCAAATAATTTCACACAATTTGATACCCATTTTGAAAATATTTCTTTTACTGGAAAAAAGTTATAAACAAGTGAAATATCACTGATTTCCCAGTTTAAGGCCGCATGACAATTTCCGCAAATGAGCTAACACTAGTCCCCATACCGTTGAATTTTGCCTCGACTCTATTCAACGTGTCGAAAAAACTTTTGTTATTATGGATAAGGTAAGGAATTCCCGACAATTGGACACCAATATATTGTGGATTCGTTAAAAGGAAAAATTACAAATGCAGTTTTATTGTGCACACTGGAATTCGGACGCTGTAGATTGTCAGACGACATACCGCGCACATGGTGAAAGCTGTACTTTTTACTATCTGAGCAAATGAAAAACCCCTGTATACATAGACGAATCAAATAATTGCACAAAATTTGATACCCATTTTGAAAATATTTCTTTTACTGGAAAAAAGTTATAAAAAAGTGAATTATGACTGATTACCCAGTTTAGGTCCGCATGAAAATTTCCGCAAATGAGCTAACACTAGTCCCCATACCGTTGAATTTTGCCTCGACTCTATTCAATGTGTCGAACAAACTTTTGTAATTATGGATAAGGCAAGAAATTCACGACAATTTGACACCAATATTGTGTGGTTTCTATAAAAAGGAAAAATTACAAATGCAGTCTTATTGTGCACACTGGAATTCGGACGCTGTAAATTGTCAGACGACATACCGCGCACATAGTGAAAGCTGTACTTTTTACTATCTGACCAATTGAAGCATCCCTGTAAACATAGATAAATCAAATCATTTCACACAATTTGATACCCATTTTGAAAATATTTCTTTTACTGGAAAAAAGTTATAAACAAGTGAACTATCACTGATATCCCAGTTTAGGGCCGCATGACAATTTCCGCAAATGAGCTAACACAAGTCCCCATACCGTTGAATTTCGACTCGACTCTAATCAAGGTGTCGAAAAAACTTTTGTAATTATGGATTAGGCAAGAAATTCCCGACAATTTGACACCAATATATTGTGGATTCGTTAAAAGGAAAAATTACAAATGCAGTTTTATTGTGCACACTGGAATTCGGACGCTGTAGATTGTCAGACGACATACCGCGCACATGGTGAAAGCTGTACTTTTTACTATCTGAGCAAAAAAAAAATCCCTGTATACATAGACAAATCAAATAATAGCACACAATTTGATACCCATTTTGAAAATATTTCTTTTACTGGAAAAAAGTTATAAACAAGTGAAATATCACTGATTTCCCAGTTTAGGGCCGCATGAAAATTTCCGCAAATGAGCTAACACTAGTCCCCATACCGTTGAATTTTGCCTCGACTCTATTCAAGGTGTCGAACAAACTTTTGTAATTATGGATAAGGCAAGAAATTCACGACAATTTGACACCAATATTTTGTGGATTCTATAAAAAGGAAAAATTACAAATGCATTCTTATTGTGCACACTAGAATTCGGACGCTGTAAATTGTCAGAGGACATACCGCGCACATAGTGAAAGCTGTACTTTTTACTATCTGACCAAATGAAACATCCCTGTAAACATAGATAAATCAACTAATTTCACACAATTTGATGCCCATTTTGAAAATATTTCTTTTACTGGAAAAAAGTTATAAACAAGTGAAATATCACTGATTTCCCAGTTTAGGGCCGCATGGCAATTTCCGCAAATGAGCTAACAAGTCCCCATACCGTTAAATTTCGCCTCGACTCTATTCAACCTGTCGAAAAACTTTTGTAATTATGGATAAGGCAAGAAATTCAGGACAATTTGACACAATAATTTTGTGGATTCTCTAAAAAGGAAAAAGTAGAAATGGATTCCTATTGTGCACACTGGAATTCGGACGCTGTAAATTGTCAAACGACATACCGCACACATGGTGAAAGCTGTACTTTTTACTATCTGGGCAAATGAAAAATCCCTGTAAACATATACAAATCAAATAATTTCACAAAATTTGATAACAATTTGAAAATATTTCTTTTACTGGAAAAAAGTTATAAACAAGTGAAATATCACTGATTTCCCAGTTTAGGGCCGGATGACAATTTTCGCAAATGAGCTAACACAAGACCTCATACAGTTGAATTTTGACTCGACTCTAATAAGGTGTCGAAAAAACTTTTGTAATTATGGATAAGGCAAGAAATTATCGACAATTTGACACCAATATATTGTGGATTCGATAAAAAGGAAAAATTACAAATGCAGTCTTATTGTGCACACTGGAATTCGGACGCTGTAGATTGTCAGACGACATACCGCGCACATGGCGAAAGCTGTACTTTTTACTATCTGAGCAAAAGAAAAATCCCTGTATACATAGACAAATCAAATAATAGCACACAATTTGATACCCATTTTGAAAATATTTCTTTACTGGAAAAAAGTTATAAACAAGTGAAATATCACTGATATCCCAGTTTAGGGCCGCATGACAATTTCCGCAAATGAGCTAACACAAGTCCCCATACCGTTGAATTTCGACTCGACTCTAATCAAGGTGTCGAAAAAACTTTTGTAATTATGGATAAGGCAAGAAATTCCCGACAATTTGACACCAATATACTGTGGATTCGATAAAAAGGAAAAATTACAAATGCAGTCTTATTGTGCACACTGGAATTCGGACGCTGTAAATTGCCAGACGACATACCGCGCACATGGTGAAAGCGGTACTTTTTACTATCTGAGCAAAAGAAAAATCCCTGTATACATAGACAAATCAAATAATTGCACACAATTTGATACACATTTTGAAAATATTTCTTTTACTGGAAAAAAGTTATAAAAAAGTGAATTATGACTGATTTCCCAGTTTAGGTCCGCATGAAAATTTCCGCAAATGAGCTAACACTAGTCCCCATACCGTTGAATTTTGCCTCGACTCTATTCAAGGTGACGAACAAACTTTTGTAATTATGGATAAGGCAAGAAATTCACGACAATTTGACACCAATATTTTGTGGATTCTATAAAAAGGAAAAAGTAGAAATGCAGTCTTATTGTGCAGACTGGAATTCGGACGCTGTAAATTGTCAGACGTCATACCGCGCACATGGTGAAAGCTGTACTTTTTACTATCTGAGCAAATGAAAAATCCCTGTAAACATAGACATATCAAATAATTGCACACAATTTGATACACATTTTGAAAATATTACTTTTACTGGAAAAAAGTTATAAACAAGTGAAATATCACTGATTTCCCAGTTTAGTCCGCATGAAAATTTCCGCAAATGAGCTAACACTAGTCCCCATACCGTTGAATTTTGCCTCGACTCTATTCAAGGTATCGAACAAACTTTTGTAATTATGGATAAGGTAAGGAATTCCCGACAATTGGACACCAATATATTGTGGATTCGATAAAAAGGAAAAATTACAAATGTGGTCTTATTGTGCACACTGGAATTCGGTCGCTGTAAATTGTCAGACGACATACCGAGCACATGGTGAAAGCTGTACTTTTTACTATCTGAGCAAAATAAAAATCCCTGTATACATAGACGAATCAAATAATTGCACACAATTTGATACCCATTTTGAAAATATTTCCTTTACTGGAAAAAAGTTATAAAAAAGTGAATTATAACTGATTACCCAGTTTAGGTCCGCATGAAAATTTCCGCAAATGAGCTAACACTACTCCCCATACCGTTGAATTTTGCCTCGACTCTATTCAAGGTGTCGAACAAACTTTTGTAATTATGGATAAGGCAAGAAATTCTCGACAATTGGACAGTAATATTTTGTGGATTCTATAAAAAGGAAAAATTACAAATACATTCTTATTGTTCACACTGGAATTCGGACGCTGTATATTGTCAGACGACATACCGCGCACATGGTGAAAGCTGTACATTTTACTATCTGAGCAAAAGAAAAATCCCTGTTTACATAGATAAATCAAATAATTGCCCACAATTTGATACCCATTTTGAAAATATTTCTTTTACTGGAAAAAAGTTATAAAAAAGTGAATTATGACTGATTACCCAGTTGAGGTCCGCATGAAAATTTCCGCAAATGAGCTAACACTAGTCCCCATACCGTTGAATATTGCCTCGACTCAATTCAAGGTGTCGAACAAACTTTTGTAATTATGGATAAGTCAAGAAATTCTCGACAATTTGACACCAATATTTTGTGGATTCTATAAAAAGGAAAAATTACAAATGCAGTCTTATTGTGCACACTGGAATTCGGACGCTGTAAATTGTCAGACGACATACCGCGCACATAGTGAAAGCTGTACTTTTTACTATCTGAGCAAATGAAAAATCCCTGTAAACATAGACAAATCAAATAAATGCACACAATTTGATACCCATTTTGAAAATATTTTTTTTACTTGAAAAAAGTTATAAACAAGTGAAATATGACTGATTTCCCAGTTTAGGGCCGCATGACATTTTCCGCAAATGAGCTAACACACGTCCCCATACCGTTGAATTTCGCCTCGACTCTATTCAAGGTGTCGAAATAACTTTTTTCATTATAGATAACGTGAGAAATTCCAGACAATTGGACCGCAATATTTTGTGCATTCGATAAAAAGGAACAATTAGAAATGCAGTCTTATTGTTCACACTGGAATTCGGACGCTGTATATTGTCAGACGACATACCGCGCATATCGTGAAAACTGTACTTTTTACTATCTGAGCAAAAGAATAATCACTGTATACATAGACAAATCATATAATTGCGCACAATTTGATACCCATTTTGAAAATATTTCTTTTACTGGAAAAAAGTTATAAAAAAGTGAATTATGACTGATTACCCAGTTTAGGTCCGCATGAAAATTCCCGCAAATGAGCTAACACTACTCCCCATACCGTTGAATTTTGCCTCGACTCTATTCAAGGTGTCGAAAAAACATTTGTAATTATGGATAAGGCAAGAAATTCCCGACAATTTGACACCAATATATTGTGTATTCGATAAAAAGGAAAAAATTACAAATGCAGTCTTATTGTGCACACTGGAATTCGGCCGCTGTAGATTGTCAGACGACATACCGCGCACATGGTTTAAGCTGTACTTATTATTATCTGAGCAAAAGACAAATCCCTGTATACATAGACAAATCGAATAATTGCACACAATTTGATACCCATTTTGAAAATATTTCTTTTGCTGGAAAAAAGTTATAAAAAAGTGAATTATGACTGATTACCCAGTTTAGGTCCGCATGAAAATTTCCGTAAATGAGCTAACACTAGTCCCCATACCGTTGAATTTTGCCTCGACTCTATTCAAGGTGTCGAACAAACTTTTGTAATTATGGATAAGGCAAGAAATTCTCGACAATTGGACAGCAATATTTTGTGGATTCTCTAAGAAGGAAAAATTACAAATGCATTCTTATTGTTCACACTGGAATTCGGACGCTGTATATTGTCAGACGACATACCGCGCACATGGTGAAAGCTGTACCTTTTACTATCTGAGCAAAAGAAAAATCCCTGTATACATAGACAAATCAAATAATTGCACACAATTTGATACCCATTTTGAAAATATTTCTTTTACTGGAAAAAAGTTATAAAAAAGTGAATTATGACTGATTACCCAGTTTAGGTCCGTATGAAAATTTCCGCAAATGAGCTAACACTAGTCCCCATACCGTTGAAATTTGCCTCGACTCTATTCAAGGTGTCGAACAAACTTTTGTAATTATGGATAAGGCAAGAAATTCCCGACAATTTGACACCAATATTTTGTGGATTCTATAAAAAGGAAAAAGTACAAATGCAGTCTTATTGTGCACACTAGAATTCGGACGCTGTAAATTGTCAGACGTCATGCCGCGCACATGGTGAAAGCTGTACTTTTTACTATCTGAGCAAATGAAAAATCCCTGTAAACATAGACATATCAAGTAATTGCACACAATTTGATACCCATTTTGAAAACATTTCTTTTACTGGAAAAAAGTTATAAACAAGTGAAATATGACTGACTTCCCAGATTAGGGCCGCATGACAATTTCCACAAATGAGCTAACACAAGTCCCCATACCGTTGAATTTCGCCTCGACTCTATTCAAGGTGTCGAAAAAACTTTTGTAATTATGGATAAGGTAAGGAATTCCCGACAATTGGACACCAATATATTGTGGATTCGATAAAAAGGAAAAATTACAAATGCATTCTTATTGTGCACACTGGAATTCGGACGCAGTATATTGTCAGACGACATTCCGCGCACATCGTGAAAGCTGTACTTTTTACTATCTGAGCAAAAGAAACATCCCTGTAAACATAGATAAATCACATAATTTCACATAATTTGATACCCATTTAGAAAATATTTCTTTTACTGGAAAAAAGTTATAAAACAAGTGAAATATCACTGATTTCCCAGTTTAGGGCCGCATGACAATTTCCGCAAATGAGCTAACACAAGTCCCCATACCGTTAAATTTTGCCTCGACTCTATTCAACGTGTCGAAAAAACTTTTGTAATTATGGATAAGGCAAGAAATTCGCGACAATTTGACACCAATATTTTGTGGATTCTTTAAAATGGAAAAAGTAGAAATGCATTCTTATTGTGCACACTGGAATTCGGACGCTGTAAATTGTCAAACGACATACCGCGCACATGGTGAAATCTGTACTTTTTACTATCTGAGCAAATGAAAATCACTGTAAACATATACAAATCAAATAATTGCACACAATTTGATACCCATTTTGAAAATATTTCTTTTACTGGAAAAAAGTTATAAACATGTGAAATATCACTGATTTCCCTGTTTAGGGCCGCATGACAATTTCTGCAAATGAGCTAACACAAGTCCCCATACCGTTGAATTTCGACTCGACTCTAATCAAGGTGTCGAAAAAACTTTTGTAATTATGGATAAGGCAAGAAATTCCCGACAATTTGACACCAATATATTGTGGATTCGATAAAAAGAAAAATTACAAATGCAGTCTTATTGTGCACACTGGAATTCGGACGCTGTAAATTTTCAGACGACATACCGCGCACATGTTGAAAGCTGTACTTTTTACTATCTGAGCAAAAGAAAAATCCCTGTATACATAGACAAATCAAATAATTGCACACAATTTGATACCCATTTTAAAAATATTCCTTTACTGGAAAAAAAGTTATAAAAATGTGAATTATGACTGATTACCCAGTTTAGGTCCGCATGAAAATTTCCGCAAATGAGCTAACACTAGTCCCCATACCGTTGAATTTTGCCTCGACTCTATTCAAGGTGTCGAACAAACTTTTGTAATTATGGATAAGGCAAGAAATTTACGACAATTTGACACCAATATTTTGTGGATTCTATAAAAAGGAAAAATTACAAATGCAGTCTTATTGTGCACACTGGAATTCGGACGCTGTAAATTGTCAGACGACATACCGCGCACATAGTGAAAGCTGTACTTTTTACTATCTGACCAAATGAAAAATCCCTGTAAACATAGATAAATCAAATAATTTCACAAAATTTGATAACCATTTTGAAAATATTTCTTTTACTGGAAAACAGTTATAAACAAGTGAAATATGACTGATTTCCCAGTTTGGGGCCGCAGGACAATTTCCACAAATGAGCTAACACATGTCCCCATACCGTTGAATTTCGCCTCGACTCTATTTAAGGTGTCGAAAAAACTTTTGTAATTATGGATAAGGTAAGGAATTCCCGACAATTGTACAGCAATATATTGTGGATTCGATAAAAAGGAAAAATTACAAATGCAGTCGTATTGTGCATACTGGAATTCGGACGCTGTAAATTGTCAGACGTCATGCCGCGCACATGGTGAAAGCTGTACTTTTTACTATCTGAGCAAATGAAAAATCCCTGTAAACATAGACATATCAAATAATTGCACACAATTTGATACCCATTTTGAAAATATTTCTTTTACTGGAAAAAAGTTATAAACAAGTGAAATATGACTGATTTCCCAGTTTAGGGCCTCATGAAAATTTCCACAAATGAGCTAACACAAGTCCCCATACCGTTGAATTTTGCCTCGACTCTCTTCAAGGTGTCGAACAAACTTTTGTAATTATGGATAAGGCAAGAAATTCTCGACAATTGGACAGCAATATTTTGTGGATTCTATAAAAAGGAAAAATTACAAATGCATTCTTATTGTTCACACTGGAATTCGGACGCTGTATATTGTCAGACGACATACCGCGCACATGGTGAAAGCTGTACATTTTACTATCTGAGCAAAAGAAAAATCCCTGTATACATAGACAAATCAAATAATTGCACACAATTTGATACCCATTTTGAAAATATTTCTTTTACTGGAAAAAAGTTATAAAAAAGTGAATTATGACTGATTACCCAATTTAGGTCCGTATGAAAATTTCCGCAAATGAGCTAACACTAGTCCCCATACCGTTGAAATTTGCCTCGACTCTATTCAAGGTGTCGAACAAACTTTTGTAATTATGGATAAGGCAAGAAATTCCCGACAATTTGACACCAATATTTTGTGGATTCTATAAAAAGGAAAAAGTACAAATGCAGTCTTATTGTGCACACTAGAATTCGGACGCTGTAAATTGTCAGACGTCATGCCGCGCACATGGTGAAAGCTGTACTTTTTACTATCTGAGCAAATGAAAAATCCCTGTAAACATAGACATATCAAATAATTTCACACAATTTGATACCCATTTAGAAAATATTTCTTTTACTGGAAAAAAGTTATAAAACAAGTGATATATCACTGATTTCCCAGTTTAGGGCCGCATGACAATTTCCGCAAATGAGCTAACACAAGTCCCCATACCGTTAAATTTTGCCTCGACTCTATTCAACGTGTCGAAAAAACTTTTGTAATTATGGATAAGGCAAGAAATTCGCGACAATTTGACACCAATATTTTGTGGATTCTTTAAAATGGAAAAAGTAGAAATGCATTCTTATTGTGCACACTGGAATTCGGACGCTGTAAATTGTCAAACGACATACCGCGCACATGGTGAAAGCTGTACTTTTTACTATCTGAGCAAATGAAAATCACTGTAAACATATACAAATCAAATAATTGCACACAATTTGATACCCATTTTGAAAATATTTCTTTTACTGGAAAAAAGTTATAAACATGTGAAATATCACTGATTTCCCAGTTTAGGGCCGCATGACAATTTCCGCAAATGAGCTAACACAAGTCCCCATACCGTTGAATTTCGACTCGACTCTAATCAAGGTGTCGAAAAAACTTTTGTAATTATGGATAAGGCAAGAAATTCCCGACAATTTGACACCAATATATTGTGGATTCGATAAAAAGGAAAAATTACAAATGCAGTCTTATTGTGCACACTGGAATTCGACGCTGTAAATTGTCAGACGACATACCGCGCACATAGTGAAAGCTGTACTTTTTACTATCTGACCAAATGAAAAATCCCTGTAAACATAGATAAATCAAATAATTTCACAAAATTTGATAACCATTTTGAAAATATTTCTTTTACTGGAAAACAGTTATAAACAAGTGAAATATGACTGATTTCCCAGTTTGGGGCCGCAGGACAATTTCCACAAATGAGCTAACACATGTCCCCATACCGTTGAATTTCGCCTCGACTCTATTTAAGGTGTCGAAAAAACTTTTGTAATTATGGATAAGGTAAGGAATTCCCGACAATTGTACAGCAATATATTGTGGATTCGATAAAAAGGAAAAATTACAAATGCAGTCGTATTGTGCATACTGGAATTCGGACGCTGTAAATTGTCAGACGTCATGCCGCGCACATGGTGAAAGCTGTACTTTTTACTATCTGAGCAAATGAAAAATCCCTGTAAACATAGACATATCAAATAATTGCACACAATTTGATACCCATTTTGAAAATATTTCTTTTACTGGAAAAAAGTTATAAACAAGTGAAATATGACTGATTTCCCAGTTTAGGGCCGCATGAAAATTTCCACAAATGAGCTAACACAAGTCCCCATACCGTTGAATTTCCAATAGACTCTATTCAAGGTGTCGAGAAAACTTTTGTAATTATGGATAAGGTAAGGAAGTCCCGACAATTGGTCACCAATATATTGTGGATTCGATAAAACCGAAAATTACAAATGCAGTCTTATTGTGCACACTGGAATTCGGACGCTGTATATTGTCAGACGACATACCGCGCACATGGTGAAAGCTGTACATTTTACTATCTGAGCAAAAGAAAAATCTCTGTATACATAGACAAATCAAATAATTTCACACAATTTGATACCCATTTTGAAAATATTTCTTTTACTGGAAAAAAGTTATAAAAAAGTGAATTATGACTGATTACCCAGTTTAGGTCGCATGAAAATTTCCGCAAATGAGCTAACACTAGTCCCCATACCGTTGAATTTTGCCTCGACTCTATTCAAGGTGTCGAACAAACTTTTGTAATTATGGATAAGGCAAGAAATTTACGACAATTTGACACCAATATTTTGTGGATTCTATAAAAAGGAAAAATTACAAATGCAGTCTTATTGTGCATACTGGAATTCGGACGCTGTAAATTGTCAGACGTCATGCCGCGCACATGGTGAAAGCTGTACTTTTTACTATTTGAGCAAATGAAAAATCCCTGTAAACATAGACATATCAAATAATTGCACACAATTTGATACCCATTTTGAAAATATTTCTTTTACTGGAAAAAAGTTATAAAAAAGTGAATTATGACTGATTACCCAGTTTAGGGCCGCATGAAAATTTCCTCAAATGAGCTAACACTACTCCCCATACCGTTGAATTTTGCCTCGACTCTATTCAAGGTGTCGAACAAACTTTTGTAATTATGGATAGGGCAAGAAATTCTCGACAATTGGACAGCAATATTTTGTGGATTCTATAAAAAGGAAAAATTACAAATGCATTCTTATTGTTCACACTGGAATTCGGACGCTGTATATTGTCAGACGACATACCGCGCACATGGTGAAAGCTGTACATTTTACTATCTGAGCAAAAGAAAAATCCCTGTATACATAGACAAATCAAATAATTGCACACAATTTGATACCCATTTTGAAAATATTTCTTTTACTGGAAAAAAGTTATAAAAAAGTGAATTATGACTGATTACCCAATTTAGGTCCGTATGAAAATTTCCGCAAATGAGCTAACACTAGTCCCCATACCGTTGAAATTTGCCTCGACTCTATTCAAGGTGTCGAACAAACTTTTGTAATTATGGATAAGGCAAGAAATTCCCGACAATTTGACACCAATATTTTGTGGATTCTATAAAAAGGAAAAAGTACAAATGCAGTCTTATTGTGCACACTAGAATTCGGACGCTGTAAATTGTCAGACGTCATGCCGCGCACATGGTGAAAGCTGTACTTTTTACTATCTGAGCAAATGAAAAATCCCTGTAAACATAGACATATCAAATAATTGCACACAATTTGATACCCATTTTGAAAATATTTCTTTTACTGCAAAAAAGTTATAAACAAGTGAAATATGACTGACTTCCCAGTTTAGGGCCGCATGACAATTTCCACAAATGAGCTAACACAAGTCCACATACCGTTGAATTTCGCCTCGACTCTATTAAAGGTGTCGAAAAAACTTTTGTAATTATGGATAAGGTAAGGAATTCCCGACAATTAGACACCAATATATTGTGGATTCGATAAAAAGGAAAAATTACAAATGCATTCTTATTGTGCACACTGGAATTCGGACGCTGTATATTGTCAGACGACATACCGCGCACATCGTGAAAGCTGTACTTTTTACTATCTGAGCAAAAGAAACATCCCTGTAAACATAGATAAATCACATAATTTCACACAATTTGATACCCATTTAGAAAATATTTCTTTTACTGGAAAAAAGTTATAAAACAAGTGATATATCACTGATTTCCCAGTTTAGGGCCGCATGACAATTTCCGCAAATGAGCTAACACAAGTCCCCATACCGTTAAATTTTGCCTCGACTCTATTCAACGTGTCGAAAAAACTTTTGTAATTATGGATAAGGCAAGAAATTCGCGTCAATTTGACACCAATATTTTGTGGATTCTTTAAAATGGAAAAAGTAGAAATGCATTCTTATTGTGCACACTAGAATTCGGACGCTGTAAATTGTCAAACGACATACCGCGCACATGGTGAAAGCTGTACTTTTTACTATCTGAGCAAATGAAAATCACTGTAAACATATACAAATCAAATAATTGCACACAATTTGATACCCATTTTGAAAATATTTCTTTTACTGGAAAAAAGTTATAAACATGTGAAATATCACTGATTTCCCAGTTTAGGGCCGCATGACAATTTCCGCAAATGAGCTAACACAAGTCCCCATACCGTTGAATTTCGACTCGACTCTAATCAAGGTGTCGAAAAAACTTTTGTAATTATGGATAAGGCAAGAAATTCCCGACAATTTGACACCAATATATTGTGGATTCGATAAAAAGAAAAATTACAAATGCAGTCTTATTTTGCACACTGGAATTCGGACGCTGTAAATTGTCAGACGACATACCGCGCACATGGTGAAAGCTGTACTTTTTACTATCTGAGCTAAAGAAAAATCCCTGTATACATAGACAAATCAAATAATTGCACACAATTTGATACCCATTTTAAAAATATTCCTTTACTGGAAAAAAAGTTATAAAAAAGTGAATTATGACTGATTACCCAGTTTAGGTCCGCATGAAAATTTCCGCAAATGAGCTAACACTAGTCCCCATACCGTTGAATTTTGCCTCGACTCTATTCAAGGTGTCGAACAAACTTTTGTAATTATGGATAAGGCAAGAAATTCACGACAATTGGACACCAATATATTGTGGATTCGATAAAAAGGAAAAATTACAAATGCAGTCTTATTGTGCACACTGGAATTCGGACGCTGTAAATTGTCAGACGTCATGCCGCGCACATGGTGAAAGCTGTACTTTTTACTATCTGAGCAAATGAAAAATCCCTGTAAACATAGACATATCAAATAATTGCACACAATTTGATACCCATTTTGAAAATATTTCTCTTACTGGAAAAAAGTTATAAACAAGTGAAATATGACTGATTTCCCAGTTTAGGGCCGCATGACAATTTCCGCAAATGAGCTAACACAAGTCCCCATACCGTTGAATTTCGACTCGACTCTAATCAAGGTGTCGAAAAAACTTTTGTAATTATGGATAAGGCAAGAAATTCCCGACAATTTGACACCAATATATTGTGGATTCGATAAAAAGAAAAATTACAAATGCAGTCTTATTTTGCACACTGGAATTCGGACGCTGTAAATTGTCAGACGACATACCGCGCACATGGTGAAAGCTGTACTTTTTACTATCTGAGCAAAAGAAAAATCCCTGTATACATAGACAAATCAAATAATTGCACACAATTTGATACCCATTTTGAAAATATTTCTTTTACTGGAAAAAAGTTATAAAAAAGTGAATTATGACTGATTACCCAATTTAGGTCCGTATGAAAATTTCCGCAAATGAGCTAACACTAGTCCCCATACCGTTGAAATTTGCCTCGACTCTATTCAAGGTGTCGAACAAACTTTTGTAATTATGGATAAGGCAAGAAATTCCCGACAATTTGACACCAATATTTTGTGGATTCTATAAAAAGGAAAAAGTACAAATGCAGTCTTATTGTGCACACTAGAATTCGGACGCTGTAAATTGTCAGACGTCATGCCGCGCACATGGTGAAAGCTGTACTTTTTACTATCTGAGCAAATGAAAAATCCCTGTAAACATAGACATATCAAATAATTGCACACAATTTGATACCCATTTTGAAAATATTTCTTTTACTGCAAAAAAGTTATAAACAAGTGAAATATGACTGACTTCCCAGTTTAGGGCCGCATGACAATTTCCACAAATGAGCTAACACAAGTCCACATACCGTTGAATTTCGCCTCGACTCTATTAAAGGTGTCGAAAAAACTTTTGTAATTATGGATAAGGTAAGGAATTCCCGACAATTAGACACCAATATATTGTGGATTCGATAAAAAGGAAAAATTACAAATGCATTCTTATTGTGCACACTGGAATTCGGACGCTGTATATTGTCAGACGACATACCGCGCACATCGTGAAAGCTGTACTTTTTACTATCTGAGCAAAAGAAACATCCCTGTAAACATAGATAAATCACATAATTTCACACAATTTGATACCCATTTAGAAAATATTTCTTTTACTGGAAAAAAGTTATAAAACAAGTGATATATCACTGATTTCCCAGTTTAGGGCCGCATGACAATTTCCGCAAATGAGCTAACACAAGTCCCCATACCGTTAAATTTTGCCTCGACTCTATTCAACGTGTCGAAAAAACTTTTGTAATTATGGATAAGGCAAGAAATTCGCGTCAATTTGACACCAATATTTTGTGGATTCTTTAAAATGGAAAAAGTAGAAATGCATTCTTATTGTGCACACTAGAATTCGGACGCTGTAAATTGTCAAACGACATACCGCGCACATGGTGAAAGCTGTACTTTTTACTATCTGAGCAAATGAAAATCACTGTAAACATATACAAATCAAATAATTGCACACAATTTGATACCCATTTTGAAAATATTTCTTTTACTGGAAAAAAGTTATAAACATGTGAAATATCACTGATTTCCCAGTTTAGGGCCGCATGACAATTTCCGCAAATGAGCTAACACAAGTCCCCATACCGTTGAATTTCGACTCGACTCTAATCAAGGTGTCGAAAAAACTTTTGTAATTATGGATAAGGCAAGAAATTCCCGACAATTTGACACCAATATATTGTGGATTCGATAAAAAGAAAAATTACAAATGCAGTCTTATTTTGCACACTGGAATTCGGACGCTGTAAATTGTCAGACGACATACCGCGCACATGGTGAAAGCTGTACTTTTTACTATCTGAGCTAAAGAAAAATCCCTGTATACATAGACAAATCAAATAATTGCACACAATTTGATACCCATTTTAAAAATATTCCTTTACTGGAAAAAAAGTTATAAAAAAGTGAATTATGACTGATTACCCAGTTTAGGTCCGCATGAAAATTTCCGCAAATGAGCTAACACTAGTCCCCATACCGTTGAATTTTGCCTCGACTCTATTCAAGGTGTCGAACAAACTTTTGTAATTATGGATAAGGCAAGAAATTCACGACAATTGGACACCAATATATTGTGGATTCGATAAAAAGGAAAAATTACAAATGCAGTCTTATTGTGCACACTGGAATTCGGACGCTGTAAATTGTCAGACGTCATGCCGCGCACATGGTGAAAGCTGTACTTTTTACTATCTGAGCAAATGAAAAATCCCTGTAAACATAGACATATCAAATAATTGCACACAATTTGATACCCATTTTGAAAATATTTCTCTTACTGGAAAAAAGTTATAAACAAGTGAAATATGACTGATTTCCCAGTTTAGGGCCGCATGACAATTTCCACAAATGAGCTAACACAAGTCCCCATACCGTTGAATTTCGAATCGACTCTATTCAAGGTGTCGGAAAAACTTTTGTAATTATGGATAAGGTAAGGAATTCCCGACAATTGGACACCAATATATTGTGGATTCGATAAAAAGGAAAAATTACAAATGCAGTCTTATTGTGCACACTGGAATTCGGACGCTGTAAATTGTCAGACAACATACCGCGCACATGGTGAAAGCTGTACTTTATACTATCTGAGCAAATGAAAAATCCCTGTAAACATAGACTAATCAAATAATTTCACACAATATGATACACATTTTGAAAATATTTCTTTTACTGGAAAAAAGTTATAAACAAGTGAAATATCACTGATTTCCCAGTTTAGGGCCGCATGACAATTTCCGCAAATGAGCTAACACAAGTCCCCATACCGTTGAATTTCGACTCGACTCTAATCAAGGTGTCGAAAAAACTTTTGTAATTATGGATAAGGCAAGAAATTCCCGACAATTTGACACCAATATATTGTGGATTCGATAAAAAGAAAAATTACAAATGCAGTCTTATTTTGCACACTGGAATTCGGACGCTGTAAATTGTCAGACGACATACCGCGCACATGGTGAAAGCTGTACTTTTTACTATCTGAGCAAAAGAAAAATCCCTGTATACATAGACAAATCAAATAATTGCACACAATTTGATACCCATTTTAAAAATATTCCTTTACTGGAAAAAAAGTTATAAAAAAGTGAATTATGACTGATTACCCAGTTTAGGTCCGCATGAAAATTTCCGCAAATGAGCTAACACTAGTCCCCATACCGTTGAATTTTGCCTCGACTCTATTCAAGGTGTCGAACAAACTTTTGTAATTATGGATAAGGCAAGAAATTCACGACAATTGGACACCAATATATTGTGGATTCGATAAAAAGGAAAAATTACAAATGCAGTCTTATTGTGCACACTGGAATTCGGACGCTGTAAATTGTCAGACGTCATGCCGCGCACATGGTGAAAGCTGTACTTTTTACTATCTGAGCAAAGTAAAATCCCTGTAAACATAGACATATCAAATAATTGCACACAATTTGATACCCATTTTGAAAATATTTCTCTTACTGGAAAAAAGTTATAAACAAGTGAAATATGACTGATTTCCCAGTTTAGGGCCGCATGACAATTTCCACAAATGAGCTAACACAAGTCCCCATACCGTTGAATTTCGAATCGACTCTATTCAAGGTGTCGGAAAAACTTTTGTAATTATGGATAAGGTAAGGAATTCCCGACAATTGGACACCAATATATTGTGGATTCGATAAAAAGGAAAAATTACAAATGCAGTCTTATTGTGCACACTGGAATTCGGACGCTGTAAATTGTCAGACAACATACCGCGCACATGGTGAAAGCTGTACGTTATACTATCTGAGCAAATGAAAAATCCCTGTAAACATAGACTAATCAAATAATTTCACACAATATGATACACATTTTGAAAATATTTCTTTTACTGGAAAAAAGTTATAAACAAGTGAAATATCACTGATTTCCCAGTTTAGGGCCGCATGACAATTTCCGCAAATGAGCTAACACAAGTCCCCATACCGTTGAATTTCGACTCGACTCTAATCAAGGTGTCGAAAAAACTTTTGTAATTATGGATAAGCCAAGAAATTCCCGACAATTTGACACCAATATATTGTGGATTCGATAAAAAGAAAAATTACAAATGCAGTCTTATTTTGCACACTGGAATTCGGACGCTGTAAATTGTCAGACGACATACCGCGCACATGGTGAAAGCTGTACTTTTTACTATCTGAGCAAAAGAAAAATCCCTGTATACATAGACAAATCAAATAATTGCACACAATTTGATACCCATTTTAAAAATATTCCTTTACTGGAAAAAAAGTTATAAAAAAGTGAATTATGACTGATTACCCAGTTTAGGTCCGCATGAAAATTTCCGCAAATGAGCTAACACTAGTCCCCATACGGTTGAATTTTGCCTCGACTCTATTCAAGGTGTCGAACAAACTTTTGTAATTATGGATAAGGCAAGAAATTCACGACAATTGGACACCAATATATTGTGGATTCGATAAAAAGGAAAAATTACAAATGCAGTCTTATTGTGCACACTGGAATTCGGACGCTGTAAATTGTCAGACGTCATGCCGCGCACATGGTGAAAGCTGTACTTTTTACTATCTGAGCAAATGAAAAATCCCTGTAAACATAGACATATCAAATAATTGCACACAATTTGATACCCATTTTGAAAATATTTCTTTTACTGGAAAAAAGTTATAAAAAAGTGAATTATGACTGATTACCCAGTTTAGGGCCGCATGAAAATTTCCTCAAATGAGCTAACACTACTCCCCATACCGTTGAATTTTGCCTCGACTCTATTCAAGGTGTCGAACAAACTTTTGTAATTATGGATAAGGCAAGAAATTCTCGACAATTGGACAGCAATATTTTGTGGATTCTATAAAAAGGAAAAATTACAAATGCATTCTTATTGTTCACACTGGAATTCGGACGCTGTATATTGTCAGACGACATACCGCGCACATGGTGAAAGCTGTACATTTTACTATCTGAGCAAAAGAAAAATCCCTGTATACATAGACAAATCAAATAATTGCACACAATTTGATACCCATTTTGAAAATATTTCTTTTACTGGAAAAAAGTTATAAAAAAGTGAATTATGACTGATTACCCAATTTAGGTACGTATGAAAATTTCCGCAAATGAGCTAACACTAGTCCCCATACCGTTGAAATTTGCCTCGACTCTATTCAAGGTGTCGAACAAACTTTTGTAATTATGGATAAGGCAAGAAATTCCCGACAATTTGACACCAATATTTTGTGGATTCTATAAAAAGGAAAAAGTACAAATGCAGTCTTATTGTGCACACTAGAATTCGGACGCTGTAAATTGTCAGACGTCATGCCGCGCACATGGTGAAAGCTGTACTTTTTACTATCTGAGCAAATGAAAAATCCCTGTAAACATAGACATATCAAATAATTGCACACAATTTGATACCCATTTTGAAAATATTTCTTTTACTGCAAAAAAGTTATAAACAAGTGAAATATGACTGACTTCCCAGTTTAGGGCCGCATGACAATTTCCACAAATGAGCTAACACAAGTCCACATACCGTTGAATTTCGCCTCGACTCTATTAAAGGTGTCGAAAAAACTTTTGTAATTATGGATAAGGTAAGGAATTCCCGACAATTAGACACCAATATATTGTGGATTCGATAAAAAGGAAAAATTACAAATGCATTCTTATTGTGCACACTGGAATTCGGACGCTGTATATTGTCAGACGACATACCGCGCACATCGTGAAAGCTGTACTTTTTACTATCTGAGCAAAAGAAACATCCCTGTAAACATAGATAAATCACATAATTTCACACAATTTGATACCCATTTAGAAAATATTTCTTTTACTGGAAAAAAGTTATAAAACAAGTGATATATCACTGATTTCCCAGTTTAGGGCCGCATGACAATTTCCGCAAATGAGCTAACACAAGTCCCCATACCGTTAAATTTTGCCTCGACTCTATTCAACGTGTCGAAAAAACTTTTGTAATTATGGATAAGGCAAGAAATTCGCGACAATTTGACACCAATATTTTGTGGATTCTTTAAAATGGAAAAAGTAGAAATGCATTCTTATTGTGCACACTGGAATTCGGACGCTGTAAATTGTCAAACGACATACCGCGCACATGGTGAAAGCTGTACTTTTTACTATCTGAGCAAATGAAAATCACTGTAAACATATACAAATCAAATAATTGCACACAATTTGATACCCATTTTGAAAATATTTCTTTTACTGGAAAAAAGTTATAAACATGTGAAATATCACTGATTTCCCAGTTTAGGGCCGCATGACAATTTCCGCAAATGAGCTAACACAAGTCCCCATACCGTTGAATTTCGACTCGACTCTAATCAAGGTGTCGAAAAAACTTTTGTAATTATGGATAAGGCAAGAAATTCCCGACAATTTGACACCAATATATTGTGGATTCGATAAAAAGAAAAATTACAAATGCAGTCTTATTTTGCACACTGGAATTCGGACGCTGTAAATTGTCAGACGACATACCGCGCACATGGTGAAAGCTGTACTTTTTACTATCTGAGCACAAGAAAAATCCCTGTATACATAGACAAATCAAATATTTGCACACAATTTGATACCCATTTTAAAAATATTCCTTTACTGGAAAAAAAGTTATAAAAAAGTGAATTATGACTGATTACCCAGTTTAGGTCCGCATGAAAATTTCCGCAAATGAGCTAACACTAGTCCCCATACCGTTGAATTTTGCCTCGACTCTATTCAAGGTGTCGAACAAACTTTTGTAATTATGGATAAGGCAAGAAATTCACGACAATTGGACACCAATATATTGTGGATTCGATAAAAAGGAAAAATTACAAATGCAGTCGTATTGTGCACACTGGAATTCGGACGCTGTAAATTGTCAGACGTCATGCCGCGCAGATGGTGAAAGCTGTACTTTTTACTATCTGAGCAAATGAAAAATCCCTGTAAACATAGACATATCAAATAATTGCACACAATTTGATACCCATTTTGAAAATATTTCTCTTACTGGAAAAAAGTTATAAACAAGTGAAATATGACTGATTTCCCAGTTTAGGGCCGCATGACAATTTCCACAAATGAGCTAACACAAGTCCCCATACCGTTGAATTTCGAATCGACTCTATTCAAGGTGTCGGAAAAACTTTTGTAATTATGGATAAGGTAAGGAATTCCCGACAATTGGACACCAATATATTGTGGATTCGATAAAAAGGAAAAATTACAAATGCAGTCTTATTGTGCACACTGGAATTCGGACGCTGTAAATTGTCAGACAACATACCGCGCACATGGTGAAAGCTGTACTTTATACTATCTGAGCAAATGAAAAATTCCTGTAAACATAGACTAATCAAATAATTTCACACAATATGATACACATTTTGAAAATATTTCTTTTACTGGAAAAAAGTTATAAAAAAGTGAATTATGACTGATTACCCAGTTTAGGGCCGCATGAAAATTTCCTCAAATGAGCTAACACTACTCCCCATACCGTTGAATTTTGCCTCGACTCTATTCAAGGTGTCGAACAAACTTTTGTAATTATGGATAAGGCAAGAAATTCTCGACAATTGGACAGCAATATTTTGTGGATTCTATAAAAAGGAAAAATTACAAATGCATTCTTATTGTTCACACTGGAATTCGGACGCTGTATATTGTCAGACGACATACCGCGCACATGGTGAAAGCTGTACATTTTACTATCTGAGCAAAAGAAAAATCCCTGTATACATAGACAAATCAAATAATTGCACACAATTTGATACCCATTTTGAAAATATTTCTTTTACTGGAAAAAAGTTATAAAAAAGTGAATTATGACTGATTACCCAATTTAGGTACGTATGAAAATTTCCGCAAATGAGCTAACACTAGTCCCCATACCGTTGAAATTTGCCTCGACTCTATTCAAGGTGTCGAACAAACTTTTGTAATTATGGATAAGGCAAGAAATTCCCGACAATTTGACACCAATATTTTGTGGATTCTATAAAAAGGAAAAAGTACAAATGCAGTCTTATTGTGCACACTAGAATTCGGACGCTGTAAATTGTCAGACGTCATGCCGCGCACATGGTGAAAGCTGTACTTTTTACTATCTGAGCAAATGAAAAATCCCTGTAAACATAGACATATCAAATAATTGCACACAATTTGATACCCATTTTGAAAATATTTCTTTTACTGCAAAAAAGTTATAAACAAGTGAAATATGACTGACTTCCCAGTTTAGGGCCGCATGACAATTTCCACAAATGAGCTAACACAAGTCCACATACCGTTGAATTTCGCCTCGACTCTATTAAAGGTGTCGAAAAAACTTTTGTAATTATGGATAAGGTAAGGAATTCCCGACAATTAGACACCAATATATTGTGGATTCGATAAAAAGGAAAAATTACAAATGCATTCTTATTGTGCACACTGGAATTCGGACGCTGTATATTGTCAGACGACATACCGCGCACATCGTGAAAGCTGTACTTTTTACTATCTGAGCAAAAGAAACATCCCTGTAAACATAGATAAATCACATAATTTCACACAATTTGATACCCATTTAGAAAATATTTCTTTTACTGGAAAAAAGTTATAAAACAAGTGATATATCACTGATTTCCCAGTTTAGGGCCGCATGACAATTTCCGCAAATGAGCTAACACAAGTCCCCATACCGTTAAATTTTGCCTCGACTCTATTCAACGTGTCGAAAAAACTTTTGTAATTATGGATAAGGCAAGAAATTCGCGACAATTTGACACCAATATTTTGTGGATTCTTTAAAATGGAAAAAGTAGAAATGCATTCTTATTGTGCACACTGGAATTCGGACGCTGTAAATTGTCAAACGACATACCGCGCACATGGTGAAAGCTGTACTTTTTACTATCTGAGCAAATGAAAATCACTGTAAACATATACAAATCAAATAATTGCACACAATTTGATACCCATTTTGAAAATATTTCTTTTACTGGAAAAAAGTTATAAACATGTGAAATATCACTGATTTCCCAGTTTAGGGCCGCATGACAATTTCCGCAAATGAGCTAACACAAGTCCCCATACCGTTGAATTTCGACTCGACTCTAATCAAGGTGTCGAAAAAACTTTTGTAATTATGGATAAGGCAAGAAATTCCCGACAATTTGACACCAATATATTGTGGATTCGATAAAAAGAAAAATTACAAATGCAGTCTTATTTTGCACACTGGAATTCGGACGCTGTAAATTGTCAGACGACATACCGCGCACATGGTGAAAGCTGTACTTTTTACTATCTGAGCAAAAGAAAAATCCCTGTATACATAGACAAATCAAATATTTGCACACAATTTGATACCCATTTTAAAAATATTCCTTTACTGGAAAAAAAGTTATAAAAAAGTGAATTATGACTGATTACCCAGTTTAGGTCCGCATGAAAATTTCCGCAAATGAGCTAACACTAGTCCCCATACCGTTGAATTTTGCCTCGACTCTATTCAAGGTGTCGAACAAACTTTTGTAATTATGGATAAGGCAAGAAATTCACGACAATTGGACACCAATATATTGTGGATTCGATAAAAAGGAAAAATTACAAATGCAGTCGTATTGTGCACACTGGAATTCGGACGCTGTAAATTGTCAGACGTCATGCCGCGCAGATGGTGAAAGCTGTACTTTTTACTATCTGAGCAAATGAAAAATCCCTGTAAACATAGACATATCAAATAATTGCACACAATTTGATACCCATTTTGAAAATATTTCTCTTACTGGAAAAAAGTTATAAACAAGTGAAATATGACTGATTTCCCAGTTTAGGGCCGCATGACAATTTCCACAAATGAGCTAACACAAGTCCCCATACCGTTGAATTTCGAATCGACTCTATTCAAGGTGTCGGAAAAACTTTTGTAATTATGGATAAGGTAAGGAATTCCCGACAATTGGACACCAATATATTGTGGATTCGATAAAAAGGAAAAATTACAAATGCAGTCTTATTGTGCACACTGGAATTCGGACGCTGTAAATTGTCAGACAACATACCGCGCACATGGTGAAAGCTGTACTTTATACTATCTGAGCAAATGAAAAATTCCTGTAAACATAGACTAATCAAATAATTTCACACAATATGATACACATTTTGAAAATATTTCTTTTACTGGAAAAAAGTTATAAACAAGTGAAATATCACTGATTTCCCAGTTTAGGGCCGCATGACAATTTCCGCAAATGAGCTAACACAAGTCCCCATACCGTTGAATTTCGACTCGACTCTAATCAAGGTGTCGAAAAAACTTTTGTAATTATGGATAAGCCAAGAAATTCCCGACAATTTGACACCAATATATTGTGGATTCGATAAAAAGAAAAATTACAAATGCAGTCTTATTTTGCACACTGGAATTCGGACGCTGTAAATTGTCAGACGACATACCGCGCACATGGTGAAAGCTGTACTTTTTACTATCTGAGCAAAAGAAAAATCCCTGTATACATAGACAAATCAAATAATTGCACACAATTTGATACCCATTTTAAAAATATTCCTTTACTGGAAAAAAAGTTATAAAAATGTGAATTATGACTGATTACCCAGTTTAGGTCCGCATGAAAATTTCCGCAAATGAGCTAACACTAGTCCCCATACCGTTGAATTTTGCCTCGACTCTATTCAAGGTGTCGAACAAACTTTTGTAATTATGGATAAGGCAAGAAATTCACGACAATTGGACACCAATATATTGTGGATTCGATAAAAAGGAAAAATTACAAATGCAGTCTTATTGTGCACACTGGAATTCGGACGCTGTAAATTGTCAGACGTCATGCCGCGCACATGGTGAAAGCTGTACTTTTTACTATCTGAGCAAATGAAAAATCCCTGTAAACATAGACATATCAAATAATTGCACACAATTTGATACCCATTTTGAAAATATTTCTCTTACTGGAAAAAAGTTATAAACAAGTGAAATATGACTGATTTCCCAGTTTAGGGCCGCATGACAATTTCCACAAATGAGCTAACACAAGTCCCCATACCGTTGAATTTCGAATCGACTCTATTCAAGGTGTCGAAAAAACTTTTGTAATTATGGATAAGGTAAGGAATTCCCGACAATTGGACACCAATATATTGTGGATTCGATAAAAAGGAAAAATTACAAATGCAGTCTTATTGTGCACACTGGAATTCGGAGGCTGTAAATTGTCAGACGACATACCGCGCACATGGTGAAAGCTGTACTTTTTACTATCTGAGCAAATGAAAAATCGCTGTAAACATAGACAAATCAAATAATTTCACACAATTTGATCCCCATTTTGAAAATATTTCTTTTACTGGAAAAAAGTTATAAACAAGTGAAATATGACTGATTTCCCAGTTTAGGGCCGCATGACAATTTCCGCAAATGAGCTAACACTAGTCCGCATACCGTTGAATTTCGAATCGACTCTATTCAAGGTGTCGAAAAAACTTTTGTAATTATGCATAAGGTAAGGAATTCCCGACAATTGGACACCAATATATTGTGGATTCGATAAAAAGGAAAAATTACAAATGCAGTCTTATTGTGCACACTGGAATTCGGAGGCTGTAAATTGTCAGACGACATACCGCGCACATGGTGAAAGCTGTACTTTTCACTATCTGAGCAAATGAAAAATCCCTGTAAACATAGACAAATCAAATAATTTCACACAATATGATACACATTTTGAAAATATTTCTTTTACTGGAAAAAAGTTATAAACAAGTGAAATATCACTGATTTCCCAGTTTAGGGCCGCATGACAATTTCCGCAAATGAGCTAACACAAGACCCCATACCGTTGAATTTCGACTCGACTCTAATCAAGGTGTCGAAAAAACTTTTGTAATTATGGATAAGGCAAGAAATTCTCGACAATTTGACACCAATATATTGTGGATTCGATAAAAAGGAAAAAATTACAAATGCAGTCTTATTGTGCACACTGGAATTCGGACGCTGTAGATTGTCAGACGACATACCGCGCACATGGTGAAAGCTGTACTTTTTACTATCTGAGCAAAAGACAAATCCCTGTATACATAGACAAATCAAATAATTGCACACAATTTGATACCCATTTTGAAAATATTTCTTTTGCTGGAAAAAAGTTATAAAAAAGTGAATTATGACTGATTACCCAGTTTAGGTCCGCATGAAAATTTCCGCAAATGAGCTAACAGTTGTCCCCATACCGTTTGAATTTTGCCTCAACTCTATTCAAGGTGTCGAACAAACTTTTGTAATTATGGATTAGGCAAGAAATTCCCGACAATTGGACAGCAATATTTTGTGGATTCTATAAAAAGGAAAAATTACAAATGCATTCTTATTGTTCACACTGGAATTCGGACGCTGTATATTGTCAGACGACATACCGCGCACATGGTGAAAGCTGTACATTTTACTATCTGAGCAAAAGAAAAATCCCTGTATACATAGACAAATCAAATAATTGCACACAATTTGATACCCATTTTGAAAATATTTCTTTTACTGGAAAAAAGTTATAAACAAGTGAAATATGACTGATTTCCCAGTTTAGGGCCGCATGACAATTTCCACAAATGAGCTAACACAAGTCCCCATACCGTTGAATTTCGAATCGACTCTATTCAATGTGTCGAAAAAACTTTTGTAATTATGGATAAGGTAAGGAATTCCCGACAATTGGACACCAATATATTGTGGATTCGATAAAAAGGAAAAATTACAAATGCAGTCTTATTGTGCACACTGGAATTCGGACGCTGTAAATTGTCAGACGACATACCGCGCACATGGTGAAAGCTGTACTTTTTACTATCTGAGCAAATAAAAATCCCTGTAAACATAGACAAATCAAATAATTGCACACAATTTGATACCCATTTTGAAAATATTTCTTTTACTGGAAAAAAGTTATAAAAAAGTGAATTATGACTGATTACCCAGTTTAGGTCCGCATGAAAATTTCCGCAAATTAGCTAACACTAGTCCCTATACCGTTGAATTTTGCCTCGACTCTATTCAAGGTGTCGAACAAACTTTTGTAATTATGGATAAGTCATTAAATTTCCGACAATTTTACACCAGTATTTTGTGGATTCTATAAAAAGGAAAAATTACAAATGCAGTCTTATTGTGCACACTGGAATTCGGACGCTGTAAATTGTCAGACGACATACCGCGCACATGGTGAAAGCTGTACTTTTTACTATCTGAGCAAATGAAAAATCCCTGTAAACATAGACAAATCAAATAATTGCACACAATTTGATACCCATTTTGAAAATATTTTTTTTACTTGAAAAAATTTATAAACAAGTGAATTATGACTGATTTCCCAGTTTAGGGCCGCATGACATTTTCCGCAAATGAGCTAACACACGTCCCCATACCGTTGAATTTCGCCTCGACTCTATTCAAGGTGTCGAAATAACTTTTTTCATTATAGATAACGTGAGAAATTCCAGACAATTGGACCGCAATATTTTGTGCATTCGATAAAAAGGAACAATTAGAAATATAGTCTTATTGTGCACACTGGAATTCGGACGCTGTATATTGTCAGACGACATACCGCGCACATCGTGAAAGCTGTACTTTTTACTATCTAAGCAAAAGAAAAATCCCTGTATACATAGTCAAATCAAATAATTGCACACAATTTGATACCCATTTTGAAAATATTTCTTTTACTGGAAAAAAGTTATAAAAACGTGAATTATGACTGATTACCCAGTTTAGGTCCGCATGAAAATTTCCGCAAATGAGCTAACACTAGTCCCCACACCGTTGAAGTTTGCCTCGAATCTATTCAACGTGTCGAAAAAAACTTTTGTAATTATGGATAAGGCAAGAAATTCCCGACAATTTGACACCAATATTTTGTGGATTCTCTAAAAAGGAAAAAGTAGAAATGCATTCTTATTGTGCACACTGGAATTCGGACGCTGTAAATTGTCAGACGACATACCGCGCACATGGTGAAAGCTGTACTTTTAACTATCTGAGCAAATGAGAAATCTTTGTAAACATAGACAAATCAAATTAATGCACGCAATTTGATATCCATTTTGAAAATATTTCTTTTACTGTAAAAAAGTTATGAGCAAATGAAATATGACTGATTTCCCAGTATAGGGCCGCATGACAATTTACGCAAATGAGTTAACACAAGTCACCATATCGTTGAAATTCGCCTTGACTCTATTCAATGTGTAGGAAAAAGTTTTGTAATTATGGATAAGGCAAGAAATTCCGGACAATTGGACACCAATATTTTGTGGATTCGATAAAAAGGAAAAATTAGAAATGCAGTCTTATTGTGCACACTGGAATTCGGATGATGTAAATTGTCAGACGACATACCGCGCACATGGTGAAAGCTGTACTTTTTACTATCTGACCAAATGAAAAATCCCTTTAAACGTTGACAAATCAAATAATTGCACACAATTTGATACCCATTTTGAAAATATTTCTTTTACTTGAAAAAAATTATAAGTAAGTTAAATATGACTGATTTTCCAGTTCATGGCCGCATGAAGATTTTTGCAAATGAGCTAACACAAGTCGCCATATCGTTTAATTTCCCCTCGACTCTAGTCAATGTGTTGAAAAAACTCTTGTAATTATGGATAAGGCAAGAAATTTACGACAATTGGACACCAACATTTTGTGGATTCGATGAAAACGAATAATTAGAAATGTAGTCTTATTGTGCACACTGGAATTCGGCCGGTGTAAATTGTCAGACGACATACCGCGCACATGGTGAAAGCTGTACTTTTTACTATCTGACCAAATGAAATATTCGTATAAACATAGACAAATCACATAATTGCACACAATTTGATACATATTGTGAAAAAAAAATTTTTACTGGAAAAAAGTTATAAACAAGTGAATTACGACTGATTTCCCAATTTAGGGCCGCATGTATATTTCCGCAAATGAGCTAACACAAGTCCCCATATCGTTGAATTTCGCCTCTACTCTAATGAATGTGTATGAAAAACTTTTGCAAGTATGGATAAGGCGAGAAATTCTCGACAATTTGACACGAATATTTTGTGGATTCGACAAAAAGGAGAAATTAATAATGCAGTCTTATTGTGCATATTGGAATTCGGACGCTGTAAATTGCCAGACGACATACCGCGCACATGGTGAAAGCTGTACTTTTTACTATCCGACCAAATGAAATATCCCTGTAAACAAAGTCAAATCAAATTATTGCACGCAATTTGATACCCATTTTGAAAATATTTCTTTTACTGGAAAAAAGTTATAAACCCGTGAAATATCACTGATTTCCCAGTTTAGGGCCGCATGGCAATTTCCGCAAATGAGCTAACACAAGTCCCCATATCGTTGAATTTAGCCTCGACACTAATCAATATGTAGAAAAAACTTTTGTAATTATGGATAAGGCAAGAAATTCGCGACAATTGGACACCAATATTTTGTGGATTCGATAAAATGGAGAAATTAGAAATGCAGTCTTATTGTGCACTTTGGAATTCGGACGCTGTAAATTGTCAGACGACATACCGCGCACATGGTGAATGCTGTACTTTTTACTATCTGACCAAATAAAAAATAAATGTAAACATAGACAAATCAAATAATTGCACACAATTTGATACCCATTTTGAAAATATTTCTTTCACTGGAAAAAAGTTATAAACAATTGAATTATTACTGATTTCTCAGTTTAGGGCCGCTTGAAAATATTCCGCAAATGAGCTAACACTAGTCGACTTTAATCAAGGTGTAGAATAAACTTTGTTAATTATGGATAAGGCAAGAAATTACCGACCATTGGACACCAATATTTTGTGGATTCGATAAAAATTGTCTAATATACATTTTTTACCTTTTAATTGTTTATTATCCATTTTTATCTTTTTTATTGACTAATAAACATTTTTTACATATTTCATTGTCTAATATACATTTTTTATTTTTTAATTGACTAATATACATTTTTAACATTTTTAATTGTCTAATATATATTTATTACTATTTTAATTGTCTACTACACATTTTTTTTACTTTTTTTAATTGTCTACTGAATATTTTTTACTTTTTTTAATTGTCTAATTTTCATTGTCAATTATACATTCATTCTTTTTCAGTTATACATTTTTCAATTATACATTTTTAGTTTTTCATAATACATTTTCATTTTAATTGTCTATTTTACATTTTTTTACTTTTTTTGATTTTCTAATATATATTTTTTATTTTTTTAATTGTCTGATATACATTTTTACTTTTATTAATTGCCTAATATATATTTTTTTTCTTTTTTTAATTGTCTAATATACATTTTTTACATTTTTCATTGTCTAATATACATTTTTACCTTTTTTCTTTGTGTAATATATATTTTTTACTTTTTTTAATTGTCGTATATACTTATTTTACGTTTTTAATTTGTCTAATATATATTTTTTACTTTTTTTAATTGTCTAATATACATTTTTAAAATTTTTCAATAGTCTAATATATATTTTTACCTTTTTTATTGTCTAATATACATTTTTTAATTTTTTACCTAATATACATTTTTTTCTTTTTTAATTTTTCTAATATACATTTTTACTTTTTTAATTGTCTATTATATATTTTTTTATTTTTTTAATTGTGTAATATACATTTTTTACTTTTTTACTTGTCTAATATACATTTTTAACTTTTTTCATTGTTTAATATACATTTTTTCCTTTTTTTAATTGTCCAATATACATTTTTTGAATTTTATTTAATTTCTTTGTCTGATATAATTTTTTTAATTTTCTAATTTTCTAATATACATTTTTACTTTTTTAATTGTCTTATATATAACTTTTTTTAACTAATATATATTTTTTACTTTTTTTAATTGTCTAATATACATTATTTAATTTTAATTGTTTAAATATACATTACGTTTACTTTTATTTGTCTAATACACATTTTTTTTACTTTTTTTAATTGTCTCTTATACATTCTTTCTTTTTTTAATTTTCTAATATACATTTTTTACTTTATTTAATTGTCTAATATATATTTTTTACTTTTGAAATTGTTTAATATACGTTTTCTTACTTTAGTTACTTGTCTAATATACATTTTTTACTTTTTCAATTGTCTAATATATATTTTTTACTTTTTTTAATTGTCCAATATACATTTATTACTTTTTTTAATTGTCTAATATATTTTTTACTTTTTTAATTATCTAATATATATTTTTTACTTTTTTTAATTGTCTGATATCTATTTTTACTTTTTTTAATTGTCTAATATACATGGTTTTATTTTTTCAATTGTCTAATATACATTTTTTACTTTTTTAATTGTCTAATATACATTTTTGACATTTTTAATATTCTAACATACATCTTTTGCTTTTTTTAATTGTCTAATGTATATTTTTGGCTTTTTTTAATTGTGTAATATATATTTGCCTTTTTTAATTGGCTATTATACATTTTTTACTTCTTTAATTATCTAATATACTTTTTTGTCTTTTTTAATTGTCCAATATCCATTTTTTACTTTCTTTTAATTGTCTAATGTATATTTTTTACTTTTTTATTGTCCAATATACATTTTTACTTTTTTAATTGTTATATAATACTTTTTACTTTTTTTTAATTGTCTAAAATACATTCTTTACTTTTTTTTAATTATCTGATATATATTTTCACATTTTGTAATTGTCTAATATATATTTTTTACTTTTTTAATTGCCCAATATACATTTTTTACTTTTTTTAATTGTCTAATAAATATTTTTTACTTTTTTTAATTGTCTAATATACATGGTTTTATTTTTTCAATTGTCCAATATACATTTTTTACTTTTTTAATTGTCTAATATACAATTTTTACATTTTTTAATTGTCTAAGATACATTTTTCCTTTTTTTAATTGTCTACTATATATTTTTTCCTTCTTTAATTGTCTAATATATTTTTTTGCATTTTAATTGTCTAATATACAATTTTTACTTTTTTAATGTCTAATATACATTTTTACTTTTTTTAATTGTCTAATAAACATTTTTCACTTTTTTTAATTGTCTAATATATATTTTTACTTTTTTTAATTTGCTAATATATATTCTTTTACTTTTTTAATTGTCTAATATATATTTCTACTTTTTTAATCGTCTAATATGCATTCTTTTACTTTTTTTAATTGTCTAATATATATTTTTATGTTTTGTAATTGTGTAATATGTATTTTTACTTTTTTAATTGCCTAATATACATTTTTTTACTTTTTTTAATTGTCTAATAAACATTTTTTAATTTTTTTTATTGTCTAATATACATCTTTTACTTTTTTTACTTGTATAATATACATTTTTACTTTTTGTAATTTTTGTAATATACATTTTTTGCCTTTTTCAATTGTCTAATATACATTTTTTACTTTTTTAATTGTCTAAAATATATTTTTTACTTTTTTTAATAGTCCAATATATATTTTTTACTTTCTTTTAATCGTCTAATATACATTTTTTACTTTTTTTATTGCCTCATATACATTTTTACATTTTAATTGTCTAATATACATTTTTACTTTTTGTAATTGTGTAATATACATGTTTTACCTTTTTCAATTGTCTAATATACATTTTTTACTTTTTCAATTGTCTAATATACATTTTTTACTTTTTTTAATTGTCCAATATAAATTTTTACTTTTTTAATTGTCCAATATACATTTGTATATTTTAATTGTTTAATATACATTTTTTACTTTTTTTTAATTGTCTAATATACATTTTTTACTTTTTCCATTCTCGAATATATTTTTTACTTTTTTAATTGTCTAATATACATTTTTTATTTTTTAATTGTCTAATACACATTTTTTACTTTGTAATTGTCTAATATACATTTTTTACTTTTTTTAATTTTCTAATACATATTTTTTCATTTTTTTAATTGTATAATTTACATTTTTTACTTTTTTAAATGTCTAATATAAAATTTTTACTTTTTTCAATTGTCTAATATACATTTTTTACGTTTTTTAGTTGTCTAATATACATTATTTTACTTTTATTAATAGCGTAATATATATGTTTTACTTTTTTAATTGTCTAATATACATTTTCTATTTTTTAATTTGTCTAATATACATTTTTACTTTTTTTAATTGTCTAATATATACTTTTTTACCTTTTTTAATTGTCTAATATATATTTTTACTTTTTTTAATTATCTTTTACTTGTCAAATATACATTTTTTACTTTTTTAATTTGTGTAATATACATTATTTTACTTTTTTTAATTGTCTAATATACATTTTTTAGAGTCTGTCTATATTTCTGAGATGAGGTATTATGTACAGTATTTACATTAGTCGGACTATTGTCCTCACCTTTGTCGCCATATTTGTCACAACGTTTCGGCCGTTGTACGCTCCAGCCTTCTTCAGGTGGTTGGAATTTCAAACCGAACCCTTTATTTCGATCATTGGGGTAGACTGTTCTAGTTCCACGAACCATGTTTGATGGATGTCAGTTATCAGTTATCTTCTGCTAATTTTCCCTCTGAAAGTTCTCCACTGCCTGAACCGGTTATTGAACTCACACTCTTTGGGTCTGTCACTGGATCTAACCAACGCCTTTATCCACTGTGCCATATGTCCTTGAGGACATCTGAGTATGAATTTTTGGCTATTATAAACTAAATTTTTTTCAGTAATTTACCTATCACACCCTGTAGAGAGATAGATAGATAGATAGATAGATAGATAGATAGATAGATAGATAGATATTTGCTAATGAGATATCCCAGCATGGAGCCGATTTTGTTGTTAAAAAAAACGATAAATAGAAAGAGCAAACAAATTTTCGTCACATTTTGAGACTCGCACATGCAAAGATACACACGGGAATTATGTGTCAAAATTGCCGCCAAAGAAACAAACTTTCTTTATGAGAGATTAGAAAAATTTCCACAACAAACTTTTTCACTTAATATCTTTCACAGAAAAATCTTTTGTCTAAGTTAAATTCAACCTTTCAATCAAAGGCAGACGACTTTTTAAACATTGAACATTTCTCAAACAGCAAAGAACTTTTTCTCTATACCTTTGCATAGATCATTACAAACAAAGAAATTGTAAATTGTGTATATAAAATTTAATCTGTTGTTTCAAACATGGATTTTTTGTCATGATTAAATATCGTTACTATTTGGCCATTTCTTATAATTTATGTTTGTGGATATTGCATATTTTATTTGCAGCACAATTTTAAATATTCACGCATCCTTCTTAGATCCAGTATAGATAGATAGATAGATAGATAGATAGATAGATAGATAGATGCTAATGAGATATCCCAGCATGCATCTGTAGGATTTGATTTTTTTTTTAATTCAGGCATGGTGCATTCCTAGTAGCTATTCTTATGGATTGGAACAAACAAACACAAAGAAAAAATGAACATGGAGATCCATGATTTTCTCCATTCTGAAGGGACATCTTTTTTCCTTTGAGTTTAATATTTAACCAGGTAGTAAGTTAAGTTTTCATGATTAGTCATATAGCTGCCTGAATATCTCTAACGACTAACTTCAAGTTATTTCTGGTTTTAGTCATAATATTTCTGGGAATTACAAAGAGATTTTTGTAAACTGAAAATAAAATTAATTTATCTGAATTTTTGAAACCTACAAATTCCTTAATATTGGCTTTTTAATTCGATTTTTAAAAATAAAAGTTTTCGTTCTTTCTTAATTATTATTTTCCCGAGATATAATCCCGGAAAATAATCAACACAAGAAAACAATTAAAAAATATATTTATAATATTTTAAATGGGGCGTTTGATAGCAAACACAGATATACCACAACGTAAAACCTGAAGGGAGAATTTACTCTATAGCAGGTAATGATTGCCACAAGGAATATATAGGAGTAACCACTAGAAATTTGAATAAAATATTATATGAACACAAAACGGATCTCTTATAATACAATACAATCAATGCGTCACTCACCATGAGTGTGAACATAACATATTACCTGCATAAAATGTGACAGCCCCCAATTATTCAAGTTAAAATGTAGTTTTGGGGCTATATTTACCATACAAGACAATGCCCCACGAATAGTATTTCAAAATGTATTGTGTTAAATTTATTAAATTCAGAAAGCATATAGTTTCTTTTAACTCCAATTCTAATGAAAAATCAGAGGGTAGAGTAGATATTGCCAGGAAACTATCACAATCTACAATACCCCATGAGTAGGTGAATGTGTTTCCAGTAGCCTATTACTTTAGCCTGAATGACTTTCCCCTGCTAACCACCCACTCATTCCACTGTTCTCAAATGCAATTTTGTTAATGGCTTGTTGAGACACATATCCAATTGAGAATGTAAATAAATCTAAAAGACATGCCTGTGTAGCTAATTAGTATTTCATTGATTGATTCATTTTCTACAGCTTATCAACCCTTTGCAGGTTATTTAAAGCCAGAAAATATTTTTAGATTGTAAGAAATTATATTTGGGCGGGGGGTGGAGATAATGGTTTAGTGATACAAGTCTTACTAATTAACCTATAGCTAGTGGGGAGAAGAGTTGGACTCATAGTTATTTACGCATAAGTGAATATAATATCTCCAACAAGAAATAGAACTCAGATTTTCAATTCCAAGCCAATATCCATTATCCATTGCATCACCTGCAAATCAATGCTTACAACACCTGGAATTCCCAAGCGGTCACCTATCCTGGTACTCTTCAGGATCAATGTTGCAGAACTCTGATGATAGTACAGGAACCAATGTTTTCAATATATGTAATATTGTAAGATATGTGAGATATTTAACAGAAGTAAAAACAAAAAAATAAACCTCTACTCCTGTTTAAAAGGCCTGGGAGGAGTGTGAACTGAACGATATTTATCAAACAATTTGCCATTATAATATGGATTAGAACACACAAAAATTCTTACATTGGTGAAACCATTTTTTTAACAATGAAAAATTTAGAAAACACCAAAGTAAATGTTAAAATAAAATTTTTATCCCATTTGAGAATAGTAGTTTTTCTCATATTCTCTAACACTCAGCAACCCCTTGCGTCCTAGTGGCTTTATTGCCTTTCATCTTCAAAAGTTTAAATGCAATGTCAATCGTTATCTTCTGTCTTCTTAATTCTTGTTCTTTTATTGTCTTCTCTCCTTAATAGTAGTTTTTCGCATATTCTCTAACATTCAGTGACCCCTTGCGTCCTAGTGGCTTTATTGCCTTTGATCTTCAAAAATTGAAATGCTATGTCAATTGTTATCTTCAGTCTTCTTAGTTCTTGTTCTTTTATTTTCTTCTCTCCTTAATAGTAGTTTTTCTCATATTCTCTAACATTCAGTGACCCCTTAAGTCCTAGTGGCTTTATTGCTTTTGATCTTATTTACGCATAAGTGAATATAATGTCCCCAACAAGAAATAGAACTCACTTCGCAAGTCACATGATGTCACTTCATAAATCACATGATGTCACTTCATAAATCACATGATGTCACTTCACAAGTCACATGATGTCACTTCACATGTCACATGATATCATTTCATAAATCACATGATGTCACTTTATAAATCACATGATGTCACTTCATAAGTCACATGATGTCACTTCATACGGTCATGGTCATTCAGTTTGTTTACTGCAGTCAATCTGAGCAGTTGCATTTTTAGCCTGGGCCAAGTAGCCTGGGCCAAGTAGCCTGGGCCAAGTAGCCTGGGCCAAGTAGCCTGGGCCAAGTAGTCAGAACTGAGTCTAAATGTATCTCCTCCAGCAAATGCTCAGTCAGTTATGTGCTATGCGTGATACACACTTAGGCAATCATGTATCTTTCGATACATGACTCACAAGGCAGATTTTTTCCCTCGCAGTAGGTTGCCATTTCTTTCTTCAGTAGGCCAGTTGCCATCGAAAGCTAGAGAACCTGGTCTGTCCTGCTATTTACACATAGTTGGGGGGAGAAGAAAAAATTAATAACTTTCCCAAAGGTATTAGCACGTAAGTGAATGTAATGGATTTGACTGGAATTCAAACACAGCTTTCCAGGACTACTTATCATGAATGGATCAGTCCATTCAAGATAATAAGGAGGGTAACAGGCTCTTACTACAACAGTGCCAATATCACTTATTGCATTGTGATCATTTAGGTGATCATGACTAACGAGGCAGATTTTTTCCGCATAGTTGGTTGCTATTTCATTCTGCGGTAGATCAGTTGCCATCAAAGGCTATAGAACCCAGTCTGTCCTGCTATTTACCCATAACTGGGGGAGGGGGAGAAGAAGAAGATTCATACCTTCCCCAAGAGTATTAGCATGTAAATGAATGTAATGTATTGAAATGGAATTCAAACTCGGATCTCTAATACCTCAATCCGAGCCGCTATCCATGACTCCAGCAAATAGAATATATAGACAGATCCTGAAGAATGCTGGAGTGTACAACAGCCAAAACGTTGTGAATATGGCAACAAAGATGAGGGTAACAGTCCAAATAGGGTAAATAGTTACAATACCTCATTTCAAAAATATAAACAGATAAATGAAGCTTTTAGGCATTTTTAAAACATTGGCACATTCACAATGTTTTAAAAAATGCCTAAAAGCTTCATTTATCTGTTTATATTTTTGAAATGAGGTATTGTAACTATTTACAATCAAGAAACAACGCGTGACATACCTGGCAGATATAAGCAAGTGGATGAAAGAATGTGGCCTCGGGGGTGAAGCAGAGGGAAGGAATTTGTTGAGAGCTGCAAGGGATAGAGAGTTAGCATTTGGAATTTTCATGTAAGAAATTTTTTATTGCCTTTTATTTCGATAAAGGAAATTTATTAAATGCTAAAATCTGACACTACACTGTCTTTGATTTTTTTTTCTTTTTTGTTTCTTCCATTGCACTATGATTTGTCTGTCATGTAACAGTTGCACATGCATGTCAGATGTAATGCACAACACACCATGAGATGCACAGGTGCCTTGTGCGGCAATAGGAGCGTTATAGTTATTTCCAATTGGTTTATTTCAGCAATTTTTTAACCATCATGCATGCAAAAACAAAAAATGGTTATTTCTTTGACCCTGATATTATCTACCATATACACTTTTGACTCCTTTGGCAATGTTTACCTATCTATATATAAAATTTTGTTAATCTGTCTGCCACACCCTCTAAAATAGCCATACATTGACTGATTGGGCAAACAGGTAAGGGGGTACAAAGTACAGTTGGTTTTACTAAAGTGCATAGCTTAGTACAACAGATTTTTATTAATCTTTTTGGGGGAAAAAAAATTTTATTAATGTATTTACTCTATTTTTAAAAAAACAATTTAATGATTAACATAAGAAATACGTATTTAATAAAAATGCAGTATTGTTTTTGCATATCTAAGTTTTTTATTTCATCGATTGGTTTATGAAATTGAATAAGACAGAGTTTGTAAATCTTGACAAAAAATGTTAGCAATAACTTCAACAATACAAAATACTGTGAAGATTTCAACGTGTTAGTTGCAAAACAAATTCTAGTTTTTAAAAAGTGATGATGATAATTTTAATAAAACTGAAACACATGAAAGTGGATTTATACATTTTCTTTAATCTTGAGAACTGACAACAAAGATGTTAAACACCATTTATTTATTGGATTGTTTATCTACAAGAATAATTTTACATTTACAAGATTATAAAAATATGTGGACCATCTATAATGAAATATATATTTTTCACCATTTTCTAAAGAAAGAAAGAAATATGAAAAAAATTTTTCTTTTTTTTTTTAATCCATAAATTTATAAAAACGTCTGAACAAAAAAATTTAAATAAACATAGACTGATGAGTACCCAATTATAAATTTTTCAAAAATGTATTTTCTGTACATTTTTTTCATTTGCTCACATCATTTTAAATTCACTAACTTTAGGTTGAGAGCATTTCTTTGGAACCAAACATTCTTTTAATTTTAAATTTTAGATAAGACCCCAAACACTCAATATTTTGTGTTGTGTATCTCCCTCTTTGGGTGGACAAGGTTTTCACGGTGGATAATTACAGAATATATGTAATTTTTACCAGCCCTTACATTAAAATAAAACATGTTTTCACAGTTATAAAATAATAAATATTGTGTTATAGTTGGTTTACATATTTTATAAATTTTTAAATAAACAATTTTCACATTTATTTCTTAATGTACGTAGGTCCTTACTTTCTGTACAAAAGAATTATTTTTATTTCATGGGTGACTTTTGCTGGATTTTGCAATTAATTTTGATTATTCTCAAATTTATTTCCAACTTATAAAAATTATTGTACAAAAAAATTGGCACAAAAAAATAATGTAAAAAATTGCTGAAAACAATGGCAGTAATAAAAACTTTGGAATCTAAAATTTCGGGATTGCCAGTCTGCATCTAACCTGGAATGTTTTTAATTTGCTCATGGAGTCGACCTCATTCCAAAATGGTATCATATGTTGGGCTACAGTCTCTCGGAGTGAAGTTAAAAACACGGAAATTTTATTTTGAAACACTGTAATTTGAGGACAATAATTATTTAATTTGAACACGAGTTAGAAAGTCGTGTCCCTTTAATTGCTTTTATCAGCGAAGATGGCTGAATCCGGAAACAATTGCAGTAATGAAAACTTGGGAATCCAAAATTCCAGGATTGTGGGTCCAGATCCAGCCCGGAATGTTTTTAATTTTCTCACGGAGTCGGCCTGATTCCAAAATGGTATATGTTGGGCTGCAGCCTCTAGGATTAAAGTTAAATTTCATTATTTTTTTCTTGAGTTTTAATGGGTTTTTTTTGTTTTTTTTGTTGTTAAATTTATTTTCCAAAATTGTGAATAATGTTAAGACTATAGAATTTTTGCATTCTATCTTGGCTGTTTTGAAAGGTTTTACCAAGCCAAAAAAATGGTTTTCCCATAATCCACGTGTATTTCCATCTATTAAAGTTTTACTTTTGTAATATCAGGCGATTCAAAATACAAGAAGAATTTTGGAGCTGCTTGTCTGAATCAAATTTAATTATTTCATTGACATTTCTTTTTTCATGGATCATGTAAAAGTTCTTGGCATTGAAAGTAGAAATAAGCAGGAAGGAGTTACTATTGTATTTGTGATTTACAAAGTCTCTCATCTGATGGAGTAGATTGCAGATGAACCTGTGTCGTCTTCCACCAGCTAATAGGATAGTCTGGGTCATCTGGCCTTGGGTAGCAACCACCCCAGAAGAAGGATAACCCTGAATTCAAGTGGGTAATGAACTTGGAAAAAATATTGATCCATTTTTTCTTCCCATCCTTGCTGCTGGTTAAATAGCAAGATGGACTGGGCCTTCTGTCTACGAAATGGAACACTAAATTTCAAACCATGATGTAGGCAATGGAGAAGCACTCTACTATCTTTCCCTGAAGGTCAAGGCATTTATCAGATAAAGGGAATGTGTGGAGAGCCATGATTACCTACTTCCTGAAGGGATGTAACTCTTTTGTATTATCTTCATATTTTATATTTTTATAACCACATTTTGGCCAGTATCATTCTGTAGTGGCCAAAGTTCAATTCCAGTCTTTTATTCTGATTTTTTAATGTTTTTGGGCAATATACTTTTTGGTCTTTCTCCTATGACTCCTGTCTGAGAAAAGCCAAAGAATATATTGGCTGAATTCACTCAGTATCTGAAATTAAGAAAATATTTTGATCAGTGAATGTTAAAAACCTGTCTGCTTTTTTTTTCAGTTAGTGGAATTCTTAAAGGTCATGATCCTCTTCTGAATCTTGTGTTGGATGGTACCATTGAATATCTCAGAAGTAAGCAAGTCTTTGGAATCACTATACCTTTTTTTTTTTCTCTCTCTCTAGAGAACAGTATGCTCAAAAGTTTTTTTAAATCAAAAGTAGTCATTTGTCATTCAGCAACTCAAGAAAGCTGAATTTAGCTGGTGGGCTTTTTTTCCACTCAGGAATTTGTAGTTGGTCTTTAAAAAAAAAAAAAGAAAAAAAAGTGGAATTTTTAAAGCAAAGATCAGCAGTCAGTGCACAATGACAAATTACTCCCTATTTACATAACTTATCCGGCCATTATTTATAAATATTAGTTCTGATTATGATTTGTTATAAAACTTATCACAATCATGGCTGATGAAGTAGATTGCAGATGGATCAAGAATTCTTCTCTGTTAGCGTCTTCCTAATGGCCAGTGCATTTCTGGGAGTGGGGGTTGGTTGGCTTGGTTGAAACCCAAAGATGCCCAAATATTTACAAATCTTAGTTAGGCATAAGACCACAGATATGGGGCACCCTATGAGGATTAAACTCACTGCTCATTAGTAGTGGGAAGCCAGATTAGCTCATTAACCTTACTTGAAGGAGTCCAATATGTGCCTGTTGTCATTTCAATTTTGGGAGCTGTTGAGAAAAGTTCATTGAAAATTGCATAAACCTTGCATTTTACAAGCGAATAATGACAAAATGTACTGATTAACTTTTGTGAACCTGCTTTACAAGACCCCATCCCACTTTTTTGAAGCAGCCTTTAGAGACCACATAAGTTCAATAATATTTTTTTTTCTCTCATTATTTTTCAGACCCAGATGATCCATACAAATTAACAGAAGACACCCGCCCATTGGGTTTGGTTGTGTGTCGAGGAACATCAGTTGTGTCAGTCTGTCCTGCTGAAGGGATGGAAGCAATTCCAAATCCATTTATCCAACAAGACAGCTGATTACTTCACTGGTCTCATTCTGCCTCAAAGACTTCAGATTCCAATTATTGGATTTGCCAAGAATTGTGGCATAAAATAAAAGTGGGTTTAAGAGTAAAAAAAAAAAAGAAAACGTCACACACACACTCAGAGAAGAGATCTCTTGATTCTGACTTCAAACTCAGGCTCTGGCCATTGAGGATATTTTTAAAGAGCTTTTCTTCTTCAGTTTATTTGTTTCATGCATCTTCAGGCATAAACTACCTTTAGGAAACCTAACTTGAAAGAAATTCTTAGGAAAGGCCAATTTATTTAAACGTTTTTAATTTAGTTTGGATTTTTTTTAAATTAACCATTAGATTTTTCTGGCCAATTGAAACAAACAAAAGAGATGTCAATGTTCTACTATTTTTCAATCAGGGCAAAATTCTATTTTCTTCAGTTGAGATCTGGAAACGTCCAGCGTACAAATGTTTTCTCGTACAAATGTTGTTTATCTATTTCTTGCATTTACTTTTTCAGCTTTTGACACAATAATGCCAAACTGTTTTTTTTTGTTTTTTTTATTAACCAGCATCCCATGCTGCCACAGATCTCTTAATGATTGTGAAATGGTAGCTGGTGGTGAGTTCTTCAAAAGGAAATTGTTTGGTGAACTGAAAGATTTGTAAAATGAAGAAAAAAGATTTAAACTCTGTTTGAATTTCTGGGACGTTGAGTTTTCGTTATTTACATTTGGACTATAGTTCGTAAACAACAACAAAGATGAGGAAAATAGTCTGAATGTAAATAGTGTCAATGAAGATTTCAACATTCGACGCATTACACAGAAATAAATAAAAAATTGTACGGAAAAAATTTAGGAAAAGACTGAGTTTTGTTTCTTCACCACTCCCCCCAATGTTTAATGGCAATGTTTTTTATAATTTGGATAGAAACTGTCAAAAATAGAAAGAATTCCCCTGACCCATTTTCTTTTTTCTTTTTTTTTATAATGAAATGGTTTTCACAAAAGTTGTCATGAGCATTCTAGCTAGTGCATGTCATAGTCATCTGTATTTATTTAGAAGCAAACTCTTTATTCAATTCTCAGAATCAGATGTTTCCCATACTATTGTTTGGAAATATCGAGTATCAGTCAATCCATCCTTGTTACATTGCTTGGATATGATGTTTTTTTACATTACTGTCATAGAGGAATAAAGTGTCACTGCTGACATTTGGGTTTGAACACGAATCACCAGAGAGCAAGCGCAGTTAACCTCATCTTGAAATAATTAGATCACATGACAGGTAAAGTAAATTTTATATATATATATATATATATATATATATATATATATATATATATATATATATATATATATATATATATATATATATATAAAGTCTCTCCTACAAAGAGGCATTACGAAAATGGCGAACAGTATTTGTTGAACTTAAAATAAAATCTACGTATCCTACATGTCATAATAGGATTTTCAGTAATATTTTCCATTTCAAAAGATGTCATATTTGCAGGACTACAGAGCAATAACCAGGCGAAGTTATTCAAAAATTAATCTAAAAATATACAGCAAAGTACAGCAAAATGGCAGAACTAAAAGCTATCCGGATTCAAATGCTGGTGCTACAAAAGCAGCAACAAGAACAACAATTGCAGCAACAAAAACAACATGAACAGCAATTACAACAACAGAAGTTTTTTGAATTATTTACTAAAACTACGGGAGAAAAGACTTCAGATTCATTTACTCCAGATGTTGCTAATTCAATCAGTGAATTTGTATACACTCCAGATGAAGGGATAACTTTTCCAGCTTATTATAGAAGACATGAAGGGATCTTCAAAAGGGATTGTTTGCATTGGAATGATGAAAAGTTCATTTATTATTAGGGAACATAAAAAATATGTGAATTATATTTTGCCAAAAAAAAAAGGTGAGATAAATTTAGATGAAACTTGTAATACTATCAAAACTTTTTGGTGATAGGAGTTCATTATTTAATGCATAATAACAATGTCTTAGTAAAGTGCGACAATGAAGATTTTGTCACTTATGCAGGAGTCATGAAGCAAGAACGTAAGAAGTTCATGTTAAATTTCTGGATTTAATTAAATTCCCAATCTTCATCCAGGGTTTAACTTCTAATAAGGACGCGGAAATAAGATTCAGGATAATTGCTAAATTAGAAATGGATTCCAAATGAACACGCCAGAAAATAGCGGAAGAGTGTCAACATATTGTAAATCTAAAACTCAACGCTGCAAGGATTGAGGAAAACACATTTCACAAGTTCATAGCATCTGACCATCTAAGAGAAAAAGACTAGACGTTTTTCAACTCCTAACAGAAAAGTAAAAAAAGATGATAAACCGCCCTCAATACCAAATACTTGCCACAGTTTTGAAGGTAAGCATTTCAAAAGTAATTGTTTTTTTTTAACAACAAAAAATGCTACGAATGTGGGAGAGTAGGACACAAAAGTACTTGTTGCAGATACAAAAAATGGAGGAAAAACAAAACGTGTGAAGATGATAAATACACAGAGTAAAGATAAACATAAAAGGAAAATTTTAAGAAGATTTCGAATGTGTTTTTAACTGAGAAACATTTCAAAAGAGGAAATTTGTTTTTGTGGAGTTGATTCTAGATAGGAAATATTTTTTCCCACATACTTGCTACAAAGCAAAAAGGATTTAACAGTTAAAATTAAATCATTTCAGCCCAAGCAAGGCAATAAAACGTGTAAGAATAATGAGGAAAATTAAGGAGAGAGAACAAAGAATGAGAATTAAGAATACAGAAGTTAACAATTGATATTGCATTGAAATTTTTGAAGATCAAAGGCAATAAAGCCACTAGGACACAAAGGGTTACCGAATGTTAGAGAATATGAGAAAAATTACTATTAAGGAGAGAAGACAATAAAAGAACAAGAATTAAGAAGACAGAAGATAACGGCTGAGACTGCATTTAAATTTTTGAAGATCAAAGGCAATAAAGGCACTAGGACGCAAGGGGTTACTGAATGATAGAGAATATGTGAAAAACCACTATTAAGGAGAGAAGACAATAAAAGAACAAGAATTAAGAAGACAGAAAATAACAATTGACATTGCATTTAAATTTTTGAAGATAAAATGCAATAAAGCCACTAGGACGCAAGGGGTTACTGAGTGTTAGAGAATATGAGAAAAACTACTATTAAGGAGAGAATACAATAAAAGAACAAGAATTAAGAAGACAGAAGATAACGGCTGAGACTGCATTTAAATTTTTGAAGATCAAAGGCAATAAAGACACTAGGACGCAAGGGGTTACTGAATGTTAGAGAATATGAGAAAAACCACTATTAAGGAGAGAAGACAATAAAAGAACAAGAATTAAGAAGACAGAAAATAACAATTGACATTGCATTTAAATTTTTGAAGATAAAATGCAATAAAGCCACTAGGACGCAAGGGGTTACTGAGTGTTAGAGAATATGAGAAAAACTACTATTAAGGAGAGAAGACAATAAAAGAACAAGAATTAAGAAGACAGAAGATAACGGCTGAGACTGCATTTAAATTTTTGAAGATCAAAGGCAATAAAGACACTAGGACGCAAGGGGTTACTGAATGTTAGAGAATATGAGAAAAACCACTATTAAGGAGAGAAGACAATAAAAAACAAGAATTAAGAAGACAGAAAATAACAATTGACATTGCATTTAAATTTTTGAAGATAAAATGCAATAAAGCCACTAGGACGCAAGGGGTTACTGAGTGTTAGAGAATATGAGAAAAACTACTATTAAGGAGAGAATACAATAAAAGAACAAGAATTAAGAAGACAGAAAATAACAATTGACATTGCATTTAAATTTTTGAAGATCAAAGGCAATAAAGACACTAGGACGCAAGGGGTTACTGAGTGTTAGAGAATATGAGAAAAACTACTATTAAGGAGAGAATACAATTAAAGAACAAGAATTAAGAAGACAGAAGATAACGGCTGAGACTGCATTTAAATTTTTGAAGATCAAAACTGACTGGAAAGCAAGCTGCCAGAAGAGAGTTCCACAAGCAAGAAGTATGCTAAAAGAAACTGTTAACATAGAACATGTTAGAAATTACAGTTACATCTAACCATTTCAACTGTAAAATGATGAGACCTAACTGCCAATCTAGTACTGCATTTGTATTCATAGTCTAGGTTCCATAGAGGAAAGTGATGATATTTATTTCTGTTGTTATACAGAAACTGGCACAAGGCCCAAAGGAGGGCTGGCAAAGCTGGTCTTCACCTGTCTTGTATCTAAACTTAGCTAGCCACAATATTCTTTACACCTAAACAACACATTCTTATTTACCATTCTTATTACCATAGAAGAAAATTCATCCAAACAATTACCATTTATAGAAAAGTCACAGGGCAGCTACATTACGGCGATGGGAAAGGAGCTGAAGCCAAGATGCCAGGTCAGGAACAATAACATTGTGAATTCTGTGGGTTTTATCAAACATCTCTAAATACATAGCAGTAGCATCGAACCAGATGAGGTAGCAATATTCATTGCTTTTAAATTTTTCTTGAGTTTTCATTTAACTTCAGATTAAATTTTTTTTTTGAAAAAGTTTTTTTTCTCAAATGGGATAAAAATTTTATTTTAACATTTACTTTGGTGTTTTCTAAATTTTTCAGTGTTAAAAAATGGTTTCACCAATGTAAGAATTTTTGTGTGTTCTAATCTATATTATAATGGAAAATTGTTTGATAAATATCGTTCAGTTCACACTAATCCCAGGTCTTTTAAACAGGAGTAGAGGTTTATTCCTTGTTTCCTGTTTAGGATTGTGTTTCCGGTTCTGTATAAAGTTCATTTCAACTTTATACTTCTAACATCTTTGCCTAAATCCTGATATTTTTTTTTCTACAATAGGAGTAGATATGTTCACCTATCATCCAGTTTACACTCCTTCAAGGCTTTTTGAACAGGAGTAGAAGTTTATACATTGATCCCTGTTTAGGATTAGGCCTCCTGTTCCTTCTAAACTTTTTTTTGTTTGCTTTCACTCTCAGTAGCCCCTGGTGTATTAGTGGTATTATTGCCATGCTTTGGGTGAATTGATTTTTAAAAAAATTTGTTGTATAATCGAGAATTATGTAGTTGAATGATAAAATGGGCAAATTTTGTACAACTTATCTTCTAGAAATGCTTTATAATAGGAGAGAGCTATACAAGAAAGATTTATTCTCCCATTACAGGCATTATTATATCTGTGATATAATAACACTGTAATTTATGGACGGAAGAAAATGGCTGAAAGAAAAAGGAATGACTTGCTTTGTTATAAGAGAGAATTTTATACCACTAAGACATACACAAAACTATACATACATGTGTTTCACGCAGAGAAAAAATAGATATCTACACAGCATAGCAGAGTCTAAGGAGAATAAAAAAGGATGGGTGTTACATATAATATGGAAATTCTTCTGTGTTTCTGGAGAAGCGATGTTTAGTACTCTAGATTAAAATGGTCTGGATTCATCTACTATATACCTGACAAGGACCTATTCCATGAAGCGAAAGCAGCGAGTTTTGGGTTTTCCCAATAGGAAACGGCACCATGGATTTGTAAACTGTCGCATTTGCTGGAGTCATGGATAGCGGCTCGGATTGAGGTATTAGAGATCCGAGTTTGAATTCCATTTGAATCCATTACATTCATTTACGTGTTAATACCCTTGGCGAAGGTATGAATCTTCTTCTTCCCCCCCTCTCCCAATTATGGGTAAATAGCAGGACAGACTGGGTTCTATAGCCTTTGATGGCAACTGATCTACCGCAGAATGAAATAGCACCCAACTATGGGCAAAAAATCTGCCTCACTAGTCATGATCACCTAAATGATCACAATGCAATAAGTGATATTGGCACTGTTGTAGTAAGAGCCTGTTACCCTCCTTATTATCTTGAATGATAAGTAGTCCTGGAGAGATGTGTTTGAATTCCAGTCAAATCCATTACATTCACTTACATGCAAATACCTTTGGGAAAGTTATTAATCTTTTTCCCCCCAACTATGGGTAAATAGCAGGACAGACCAGGTTCTCTAGCTTTCAATGGCAACTGGCCTACTGCAGAAAGAAATGGCAACCTACTGCGAGGGAAGAAATCTGCCTCGTCAGTCATGTATCGAAAGATACATGATTGCCTAAGTGTGTATCACGCATGGCACATAACTGACTGAGCATTTGCTGGAGGAGACAGATTTAGACTCAGTTCTGGCTACTTTGCTCAGGCTACTTGGCCCAGGCTAAAAATGCAACTGCTCAGTTTGACTGCAGTAAACAAACTGAATAACCATGACGGTATGAAGTGATATCATGTGACTTGTGAAGTGACATCATGTGATTTATGAAGTGACATCATGTGATTTATGAAGTGACATCATGTGACTTGTGAAGTGATATCATGTGATTTATGAAGTGACATCATGTGACTTATGAAGTGACATCATGTGATTTATGAAGCGACATCATGTGACTTGTGAAGTGAGTTCTATTTCTCGTTGGGGACATTATATTCACTTATGCATAAATAACTACGAGCCCAACTCTTCTGCCCCCTAGCTACAGGTTAATTAGTAAGACTTGTACCACTAAACCATTATTTCCACCCCCCCAAATAATTTCTTACAATCTAAAAATATTTTCTGGCTTTAAATAACCTGCAAAGGGTTGATAAGCTGTAGAAAATGAATCAATCAATGAAATACTAATTAGCTACCCAGGCATGTCTTTTAGATTTATTTACATTCTCTGAAATAGAAATGTATAGAAACTACCGTGGTCAGAAAGTGAGGGATCAATTTGTATATTGATTGTAATATAGAATTGATCACCTACTTCATATCCACATAATAATGTCTTGTTTATCAGATTATGATTAGGTTTGAATTCACCTCTCCTCTCCCATCTATGGGTTAATCAGTAAGAATTGTCTCAAAAAAAAAAGAAAAAATTTTACAATCTAAAAATGTTTTCTGATGTTAAATAACTTGCAATGTGTTGATAAGCCGTAGAAAATAAATGAATCAATAAATATCCCACACTGACAACAGATATCAACCAAGAAAAGTGAAATGTAAGAGCCCGGATACAAATTATCGTGGATGATTTAGCAATCAGTATACTTTCTATACATTTTCACCTCATCATTTTAATAAAAGTAGCATGTTTTAAATCAAAATTACCATATATGGCGGTGTACAAGCCAACTTTTAACCTTAATCCTCCCCGCCAAATAGAGGGACCGTCTTCAGGTATAAAACATGGACCTTAAATCGTGTGGTTTATGTTATGTTTTTCATATGGGAGATTTTTGATAGTAGGCTGACCCCTGCCTTGTCTCCTTTTTTTAATGATGTTAAACAAAAACAATTGGATATGTGTCTCAACAAGCCATTAAAAAATTGCATTTGAGAACAGTGGAATGAGTGGGTGGTTAGCGGGAAAAGTCATTCAGGCTAATGTAATAGGCTACTGGAAACAAATTCATCCACTCATGGGATATTGTAGATTGTGATAGTTTCCTGGCAATATCTACTCTACCCTCTGATATTTCATTAGAATTGGAGTGAAAAGAAACTATATGCTTTCTAAATTTAATAAATTTAATACAATACATTTTGAAATACTATTCGTGGGGCATTGTCTTGTATGGTAAATATAGCCCCAAAACTACATTTTAACTTGAATATTTGAGGGCTGTCACATTTTATGCAGGTAATATGTTATGTTCACACTCATGGTGAGTGACGCATTGAGTGTATTGTATTATAAGAGATCCGTTTTGTGTTCATATAATCTTTTATTCAAATTTCTAGATGTTTCTCCTATATATTCCTTGTGGCAACCATTACCGGCTATAGAGTAAATTCTTGCTTCAGGTTTTACGTTGTCGTTATTTCATTTTGTATTAAATCATTTCTTGTTAGTTATTGTTAATCTGTTATTGGGCCGAATTTATAAATGAAACTTTATCAAAGATCTGGATGGATAGGAAAAAACTGAGTTTGTATGTGTGTGTGTGTGTGTGTGTGTGTGTGTATATATATATATATATATATATATATATATATATATATATATATGAGATGAATTACAAATAATGCACGGGCCGTTCTGCTGTTTTAAATTCATAAACAAAGATATTTGTGTGAAAGAAAAACATTGTTTTCTTGAGAATGCATACAGCTAGAACTTTATAAGTATTTTATATTTTACTAATATAAATAACTTCAAGGTTTTTATACGAATGAAAATGAATTATGTTGTCAAAATAAGAACAAAAAAAAGAAGTTATCCAAAAAAAACCTAAAAGAAGACAAATGGCGCTGGTTGTGAAATTCAACTGACATTCTAATGAAATTCCCCACAAAAACGACCTTTTCTTTGATCGGAATGCAAGGGGAATAACTCTAAATTTTTAATTCTTAAGTTATTCCCCTTGAATTTATTTATCTATTTTTTTTTTTTTTTTAATACACTGTCTCTATCTGTTTGCTATCAAATGCCCCATTTAAAATATTATAAATATATTTTTTAATTGTTTTCTTGTGTTGATTATTTTCCGGGATTATATATCGGGAAAATGAAAATAAAGAAAGAACGAAAATTTTTATTTTTAAAAATCGAATTAAAAAACCAATATTAAGGAATTTGTAGGTTTCAAAAATTCAGATAAATTAATTTTATTTTATTTTCAGTTTACAAAAATCTCTTTGTAATTCCCAGAAATATTATGACTAAAACCAGAAATAAATTGAAGTTAGTCGTTAGAGATATTCAGACAGCTATATGACTAATCATGAAAATTTAACTTACTACCTGGTTAAATATTAAACTTAAAGGAAAAAAGATGTCCCTTCAGAATGGAGAAAATCATGGTTCTCCACGTTTATTTTTTTTTTCTGTTTGTTTGTTCCAATCCATAGGAATAGCTACTAGGAATGCACCATGCCTGAATTAACCCCCCCCTCCCCAAAAAAATCCTACAGATTCATTCTGGGATATCTCATTAGCCAATATCTATCTATCTATCTATCTATCTATCTATCTATCTATCTATCTATCTATCTATCTATCTATCTATCTCAATCCGTTCATTATCTATCTATCTATCTATCTATCTATCTATCTATCTATCTATCTATCTGTAGTGGATCTAAGAAGGATGCATGAATATTTAAAATTGTCCTGCAAATAAAATATGCAATATCCACAAACATAAATTAAGAAATGGCCAAATGGTAACGATATTCAATCACAACAAAAAATACATCTTTGAAACAACAGATTAAATTGTATATGCACAATTTACAATTTCTTTGTTTGTAATGATCTGTGCAAAGGTATATTTAAGAAAAAAAGTTCTTTGCACTTTCAGAAATGTTCAATGTTTAAAAAGTTGTCTGCCATTGATTGAAAGGTCGAATTTAACTTAGACAAAGATTTTTCTGTGAAAGATATTAAGTGAAAAAGTTTGTTGTGTAAATTTTTCTAATCTCTCATAAAGAAATTTTGTTTCTTTGGCGGCAATTTTGACACATAATTCCCGTGTGTATCTTTGCGTGTGTGTGATTCAAAATGCGACGAAAATTCATTTGCTGTTACTATTTATATATATATTTTTAACGACAAAATCGGTTCCAGCTGTCTAGTAGCTTGTTACAAATTTTTCTGAGAAGTGCGTGGGAGAATGTTGTATTTTTTTTATTTTTTAGTTCTTGAAACATTTAAATTATGGATCAATTTGAGAAAGATTTTTTTTTATGTCAGTTGAGCCTATGTTATTCGAATAAAAATGAATTATGCTGTCAAAATAAGAACAAAAAAAAAGAAGTTATCCAAAAAGAAAACCTAAAAGAAGACAAATGGCGCTGGTTGTGAAATTCAGATGACAATCTAAGGAAATTCCCCATACAAAGACCTTTTCTTTGATTGGAATGCAAGGGGAATAGCTTTAAACTGTCAATTTTTAAGTTATTCCCGTTGAAAGAATCTATCTATATTTTTTTTGTAATACAGTGTCTCTATCTGTGTTTGCTATCAAACCCTCCATTTAAAATATTATAAATATATTTTTTAATTGTTTTCTTGAGTTGATTATTTTCTCGGGAAAATGAAAATAAAGAAAGAACGAAAACTTTTATTTTCAAAAGTCGAATTAAAAATCCAATATTAAGGAAAATGAGGAAAATTAAGGAGAGAGAACAAAGAATAAGAATTAAGAAGACAGAAGATAACAATTGATATTGTATTTAAATTTTTGAAGATCAAAGGCAATAAAGCCACTAGGACGCAAGGGGTTACTGAATGTTAGAGAATATGAGAAAAACTACTATTAAGGAGAGAAGACAATAAAATAACAAGAATTAAGAAGACAGAAGATAACAATTGACATTACATTTAAATTTCTGAAGATCAAAAGCAATAAAGACACTAGGACACAATGGGTTACTGAGTGTTAGAGAATATGAGAAAAACTACTATTAAGGAGAGAAGACAATAAAAGAACAAGAATTAAGAAGACAGAAGATAACGATTAACATTGCATTTACATTTTTGAAGATCAATGGCAATAAAGCCACTAGGATGCAAGGGGTTACTGAGTGTTAGAGAATATGAGAAAAACTACTATTAAGGAGAGAAGACAATAAAAGAACAAGAATTAAGAAGACAGAAGATAACGATTAACATTGCATTTACATTTTTGAAGATCAATGGCAATAAAGCCACTAGGATGCAAGGGGTTACTGAGTGTTAGAGAATATGAGAAAAACTACTATTAAGGAGAGAAGACAATAAAAGAACAAGAATTAAGAAGACAGAAGATAACGATTAACATTGCATTTACATTTTTGAAGATCAAAACTGACTGGGAAGCAAGAAGCCAGAAGTGATTTCTACAAGCAAGAAGTGTGATAGAAGAAACTGTTAACATAGAAATTACAGTTACATCTAACCATTTCAACTGTAAAATGATGAGACCTAACTACCAATCTAGTACTGCATTTGTATTCATAGTCTAGGTTACATAGAGGAAAGTGATGGTATTTATTTCTGTTGTTATACAGAAACTGGCACAAGGCCCAAAGGAGGGCTGTGCAAAGCTAGTCTTCACCTGTCTTGTATCTAAACTTAGCTAGCCTCAATCTTCTTTACACCTAAACAACACATTCTTATTTACCATTCTTATTACCATAGAAGAAAATTCATCCAAACAATTACCATTTATAGAAAAGGCACAGGGCAGCTACATTACGGCGATGGGAAAGGAGCTGAAGCCAAGATGCCAGGTCAGGAACAATAACATTGTGAATTCTTTGGGTTTTATCAAACATCTCTAAATACATAGCAGTAGCATCAAACCAGATGAGGTAGCAATATCCATTGCTTTTAAATTTTTCTTGAATTTTCATTTAACTTTTTGATTAAATTTTTTTTTTGGAAAATGTTTTTTTCTCAAATGGGATAAAAATTTTATTTTAACATTTACTTTGGTGTTTTCTAAATTTTTCAGTGTTAAAAATTGGTTTCATCAATGTAAGAATTTTTTGTGTTCTAATCTATATTATAATGGGAAATTGTTTGATAAATATCGTTCAGTTCACACTACTCCCAGGTCTTTTAAACAGGAGTAGAGGTTTATTCCTTGTTTCCTGTTTAGGATTGGGTTTCCGGTTCCGTCTAAAGTTTATTTCAACTTTATACTTCTAACATCTTTGCCTAAATCCTGATATATTTTTTTCTACAATAGGAGTAGATATGTTCACCTATCATCCAGTTTACACTCCTTCAAGGCTTTTTGAACAGGAGTAGAAGTTTATACATTGATCCCTGTTTAGGATTAGGCCTCCTGTTCCTTCTAAACTTTTTTTTGTTTGCTTTCACTCTCAGTAGCCCCTGGTGTATTAGTGGTATTATTGCCATGCTTTGGGTGAATTGATTTTTAAAAAAATTTGTTGTATAATCGAGAATTATGTAGTTGAATGATAAAATGGGCAAATTTTGTACAACTTATCTTCTAGAAATGCTTTATAATAGGAGAGAGCTATACAAGAAAGATTTATTCTCCCATTACAGGCATTATTATATCTGTGATATAATAACACTGTAATTTATGGACGGAAGAAAATGGCTGAAAGAAAAAGGAATGACTTACTTTGTTATAAGAGAGAATTTTATACCACTAAGACATACACAAAACTATACATACATGTGTTTCACGCAGAGTAAAAATAGATATCTACACAGCATAGCAGAGTCTAAGGAGAATAAAAAAGGATGGGTGTTACATATAATATGGAAATTCTTCTGTGTTTCTGGAGAAGTGATGTTTAGTACTCCAGATTAAAATGGTCTGGATTCATCTACTATATCCCTGACCAGGACCTATCCCATGAAGCAAAAACAGCAAGTTTAAGGTTTTCCCAATAGGATACGGCACCATGGATTTGTGCATAGTAGGCAATTACAAAAAGTAAAAAATGTATATTAGACAATTAAAAAGAGTAAAAAAAGAATATTACACAAATAAAAAATGTTTATATTAGGCAAATAAATTGTAAAAAAATGTATATTAGACTATTAAAAAAGTAAAAAATATATATTAAACAATTAAAAAAAGTGAAAAACGTATATTAGACAATTAAAAAAAGTAAAAATATGTATTAGACAATTAAAAAAGTAAAAAATGTATATTAGACATATAAAAAAAGTGAAATATTGCATATTAGACAATTGAAAACAGTAAAAATGTATATTAGACAATTAAAAAAGTAAAAAATGTATATTAGACAATAAAAAAGGAAAAATGTATATCAGACAATTAAAAATATATATTAGACAATTAAAATATGTAACAAATGTATTTTAGACAATAAAAAAAGTAAAAAAATGTATATTATTCAATTAACAAAAGTAAAAACATTTATATTAGACAATTAAAAAAATATATATATATATATTAGACAATTAAAAAAAGTAAACAAATGTATATTAGACAATTCAAAAAGGAAAAAATGTATATAAGACAATTAAAAAAAGTAAAACATATATATTAGACAAATTAAAAAACGTAAAAATGTATATTAGACAATGAAAATGTAAAAAATTATATTAGACAATTAAAAAAATGTAAAAAATATATATTAGACAATTAAAATATGAAAAATGTACATTAGACAATTAAAAAAAGTGGAAAACGTATATTAGAGAATTAAAAAAAGTAAAAATATGTATTAGACAATTAAAAAAAGTAACAAATGTATATTAGACAATTAAAAAAGTAAAAAATATATATTAGGCAATTAAAAAAAGTAAAAAATGTATATTAGAAAATTAAAAAAAATAAAAATATATATTAGAAAATTAAAATATAAAAAATGTACTTTAGACAATTTAAAAAAGGGTAAAACGTATATTAGACAATTAAAAAAAGTAAAAATATGTATTAGACAATTAAAAAAAGTGAAAAATGTATATTAGACAATGAAAAAAGTAAAAATTGTATATTAGATAATTAAAAAAAGTAACAAATATATATTAGAAAATTAAAAATTTAAATGCAATATAAATCGCTACATACTGTCCTCCTGAGTAATCTTTCCTCTTCCCGCTCATTACTAATGTTTCTCTTCGTAATTCTTCCACACGCAGTAACCCCTTGTGCTTTAGTTGCTTTACTGCCTTACTTGTTGAACTCTCTTCCGGCTCCATGTTTTCCAGCCAACTTTAATCTTCAAATATTTAAATTCAATGTCAATCGCTAACTACTGTCCTCTTGATTAATCTTTCCTCTTCCCGCTGATTATTAATGTTTCTGTTCCTAATTCTTCCACACCCAGTCACCCCTTGTGTCTTAGTGGCTTTACTGCCTTTCTTGTGGAACACCCTTCCGGCTCCCTGCTATCCAGCCAACTTTAATCTTCAAATATTTAAATGCAATGTCAATCGCTAACTACTGTCCTCTTGATTAATCTTTCCTCTTCCCGCTCATTATTAATGTTTCTATTCCTAATTCTTCCACATCCAGTAACCCTTTGTGTCTTAGTGGCTTTACTGCCTTAGTTGTGGAACTTCCTTCCGGCTCCATGTTTTCCAGCCAACTTTAATCTTCAAATATTTAAATTCAATGTCAATCGCTAACTACTGTCCTCTTGATTAATCTTTCCTCTTCCCGCTGATTATTAATGTTTCTGTTCCTAATTCTTCCACACCCAGTCACCCCTTGTGTCTTAGTGGCTTTACTGCCTTTCTTGTGGAACACCCTTCCGGCTCCCTGCTATCCAGCCAACTTTAATCTTCAAATATTTAAATGCAATGTCAATCGCTAACTACTGTCCTCTTGATTAATCTTTCCTCTTCCCGCTCATTATTAATGTTTCTATTCCTAATTCTTCCACATCCAGTAACCCTTTGTGTCTTAGTGGCTTTACTGCCTTAGTTGTGGAACTTCCTTCCGGCTCCATGCTTTCCAGCCAACTTTAATCTTCAAATATTTAAATGCAATGTCAATTGCTATCTATTGTCCTCCTGAGTAATCTTTCCTCTTCCCGCACATTATTAATGTTTCTCTTCCTAATAATTCCACAGCCAGTAACCCCTTGTGTCTTAGTGGCTTTACTGCCTTACTTGTTGAATTCCCTTCCGGCTCCATGCTTTCCAGCCAACTTTAATCTTCAAATATTTAAATGCAATATCAATTACTATCTGCTGTCCTCCTGATTAATCTTTGTTCATCCCGTCATCATTAATGTTTCTATTCCAAATTCTTCCACATCCTGTAACCGTTTGCGTCTTAGTGGCTTTACTGCCTTGGTTGTGGATCTCCTTTCCGTCACCATGGTTTCCAGCCTACTTTAATCTTCAAATATTTAAATTCAATGTCAATCGCTACCGACTGTCCTCTTGAGTAATCTTACCTCTTCCCGCTCAGTATTAATGTTTCTGTTCTTAATTCTTCCACACTCAGTAACCCCTCGTGTCTTAGTGGCTTTACTGCCTTGCTTGTGGAACTCCCTTCCAGCTCCATGCTTTCCAGCCAACTGTAATCTTCAAATATTTAAATGCAATATCAATTACTATCAGCTGTCCTCCTGATTACTATTTCTTCTTCCCGCACATTATTAAACAGAATAAAAAATCAAAATCGTTGTAAATTATAATAAATAACTTATTCCAGCAGCGAAGAAAGAGTCTAGGGGTCTGCTACAGATTCTCTACACTCTGATATGAGTCCAGAAAAATAAAATAACAATCGTACATTTTTAAATAATTTAGTTTGTTTTTTTGTAGTTGTTGTTATTGCTTATTTACTTGCTGCGTAGAAATTAAATTCTCTTTTCTTTTTCATGGGTGATTTCTCTTATTTTGGTTTTGGTGAATAAATATTTTCGGTCTTATAAAAAGAGACAACTTTTTTTTTACCAAACATTTGTTTGAAATTAAAAACTTACTTTTCTGTTTTGTTTGAGTCCTTTTTTTACAACCGTCTCAGTCATTTTCAAGAACATCCAGTCAATTTGGGGAATATTAATTTCAAATTTAAACACCCATGTATCATGTAAGTGGTGACAGCATGTGTACAAGTGTTTCACGGAGTTTGACAACACTGGAAACTGAGTACACAAATATTTCATCTTCTACGCAGTGTCCCTTCAGGACGTGGTTGAACATGACCGATAACTCGGACAGCTTTTTACCAAGAACCACTACTTTGTGTAACAGACTCCTGAGAGGGTACTTCCTTTAAATCAAGATTTAACCGTTACTTTTCCTACATATCCTCATAAACTGCACTTCTTACCTCCTTGTCTAACGTGAATCAACCTCAGTAACACTTGACTTTGAATTGGCTTTGGGTTTTGTGAACAATTAGTAAAATAATTATTTTAATTATCTAATGAATGGTGATTGGCAGTGCACCTCCACACATATGAAGTGTGATCTATCTATTTCTTGAAACCACATGGCCATAACTATGAACAGGGCTATAATAACTGCAACATGTTAGTCATTGGCAAACTTCACATTGTCTAATATACATTTTTTTACATTTCTAATTGTCTAATATAAATATTTTAATTTTTTTAATTGTCTAATATACATTTTTTTACTTTTTAACTGTCTAATATAGTTTTGTAATTTTTTTAATTGTCTAATATACATTTTTAACATTTTAATTGGCTAATATACATTTTTTAATTTTTTTAATTGTCTAATATGTATTTTTTACATTTTAATTGTCTAATATACATTTTTAATTGTCTAATATATATTTTTACTTTTTTCATTTGTCTAATATACATCTTTTGCTTTTTTTAATTGTATAATATACACGTTTTACTTTTTAATAGTCTAATATACATTTATTACTTTTTTTAATTGACAGATATAAATTTTTTACTTTTTTTAATTGTCTCATATACATTTTTTATTTTTTTTATTGTCTCATATACATTTTTTTATGTTTTAATTGTCTAATATACATTTTTACTTTTTGAATTGTCTAATATATATTTTTAAAATTTTTTTAATTGTCTAATATATATTTTTACTTTTTTAATTGTCTAATAAACATATTTTTACTTTTTTTGATTGTCTAATATACATTTTTAATCTTTTTTAATTGTCTAATATACATTTTTATTTTTTTAATTGTCCAATATATATTTTTTAGATTTTAATTGTCTAATATACATTTTTGACTTTTCTAATTTTCTAATATATGTTTTTACTTTTTTATTTGTCTAATATACATTTTTTTGGTTTTTATCATTGTCTAAGATACACTTTTTACTTTTTTAATTGTCTAATATACATTTATTACTTTTTCCGCAAATTAGCTAACATAAGTCCCCATACCGTTGAATTTCGCCTCGACTCTATTCAACCTGTCGAAAAAACTTTTGATTTTATGGATAAGGCATGAAATTCTCGAAAATTTCACACCAATATTTTGAGGATTCGATAAAAATGAAAAATTAGAAATGCATTCTTATTGTGCACACTGGAATTCGGAGGCTGTAAATTGTCAGACGACATACCGCGCACCTGGCGAAAGCTCTACTTTTTACTATCGGAGCAAATGACAAATCCCTGTATACATAGACAAATCAAATAATTGCACACAATTTGATACCCATTTTGAAAATATTTGTTTTACTGGAAAAAAGTTATAAACAAGTGGAATATGACTTATTTCCCAGTTTAGGGCCGCATGACATTTTCCGCAAATGAACTAACACAATTCCCCATAGCGTTGAATTTCGACTCGACACTAATCAAAGTGTCGAAAAAACATTTGTAATTATGGATAAGGCAAGAAATTCCCTACAATGGGACAGCAATATTTTGTTGATTCTATAAAAAGGAAAAATTAGAAATTCAGTCTTATTGTGCACACTGGAATTCGGACGCTGTAAATTGTCAGACGACATACCGCGCACATGGTGTAAGCTGTACTTTTTACTATCTGACCGAATGAAAAATCCCTGTAAACATAGACAAATCAAATAATTGCACACAATTTGATAATCATTTTGAAAATATTTCTTTTGCTGGAAAAAAGTTATAAACAAGTGAAATATGACTGATTTCCCAGTTGAGGGACGCATGAAATTTCCGCAAATGAGCTAAAACAAGTCCCGATACCGTTGAATTTCGACTCGACTCTAATAAAAGTGTCGAAAAAACATTTGTAATTATGGATAAGGCAAGAAATTCCCTACAATTGGACAACAATATTTTGTGGATTCTATAAAAAGGAAAAATTAGAAATGCAGTCTTATTGTGCACACTGGAATTCGGACGCTGTAAGTAGTCAGACGACATACCGCGCATATGGTGAAAGCTGTACTTTTTACTATCTGACCAAATGAAAAATCCCTGTATACATAGACCAACCAAATAATTACACACAATTTGGTACCCATTTTGAAAATATTTCTTTTACTAGAAAAAAGTTATAAACAAGTGAAATATGACTGATTACCCAGTTTAGGGCCGCATGACAATTTCCGCAAATGAGCTAACACAAGTGCCCATACCGTTGAATTTCGACTCGACTCTATTCAAGGTGTCGAAGAAGCTTTTGTAATTATGGATAAGGCAAGAAATTCTCGACAATTGGACAGCAATATTTTGTGGATTCTTTAAAAAGGAAAAATTCAAAATGAATATTTATTGTGCACACTGGAATTCGGACGCTGTAAATTGTCAGACGACATAATGCGGACCTGGTGAAAACTCTACTTTTTACTATCTGAGGAAATGAAAAATCCCAGTATACATAGACAAATCAAATAATTGCACACAATTTGATACCCATTTTGAAAATATTTCTTTTACTGGAAAACAGTTATAAACAAGTGAAATATGACTGATTTCCCAGTTTAGGACCGCATGATAATTTCTGCAAACGAGGTAACACAAGTCCCCATACCGTTGAATTTCGCCTCGACGCTATACAAGGTGTCGAGAAAACTTTTATAATTATGGATAAGGTAAGAAATTCCCGACAATTTCACACCAACAGATCAGAGGCCATGCTGCTGTACGTAGTCTGAAATCTTACATTAGCCGCTCAAATATGGACCGGAAACCAACAGATAAGATTCCATGCTGCTGGACGTAGTTTTTCTTTTGAAATATGCACCAGAAACCAACAGATCAGAATCATGGCTGCTGGACGTAGTGTAACATCTTACACAAGAGGCTCAAATATGGACCGGAAGCCTACAGGTCAGAGGCCATGCTTCGGGACGTAGTATAAAATCTTACATTAGACGCTCAAATATGGACCGGAAAACAACAGATCAGATGCCATGCTGCTGGACGTAGTTTATCTTTTTACATTAGACGCTCAAATATGCACCAGAAACTTAGAGATCAGAAACAAGGCTGCTGGACGTAGTGTATCATCTTACACAAGACGCTCAAATATGGACCAGAAACCAACCGGTCAGAAGCCATGCTGCTGGTCGTACTCTAAAATCTTACATTAGACCCTCAAATATGGACTGGAAACAAACAGATCAGAGGCCATGCTCCTGGACGTAGTTTATCTTTTTACATTAGAGGCTCAAATATGCACCAGAAACCAACAGATCAGAAGCAGGGCTGCTGGTCGTAGTGTATCATCTTACACAAGACGCTCAAATATGGATCGGAAGCCAACAGGACAGAGGACATGCTGCTGGATGTACTCTAATATTTTACATTAGACTCTCAAATATGGACGGGAAACCAACAGATCAGAGGCCATGCTGCTGGACGTAGTTTATCTTTTTAATTTAGAAGCTCAAATATATACCAGAAACCAACAGATCAGAATCATGGCTGCTAGACGTAGTGTATCATCTTACACAAGACGCTCAAATATGGACCGGAAGCCAAGAGGTCAGAGGCCATGCTGCTGGACGTAGTCTAAAATCTTACATTAGACGCTCAAATATGGACCGGAAACCAACACATAAGAGGCCGTGCTGCTGCACGTAGTTTATCTTTTTACATTAGAAATTCAAATATGTACCAGACACCAACAGATCAGAATCATGGCTGCTGGACGTAGTGTATCATCTTACACAAGACGCTCAAATATGGACCGGAAGCCAACAGGTCAGAGGCCATGTTGCTGGACGTAGTGTAAAATCTTACATTAGACGCTCAAATATGGACCGGTAACCAACTGATCAGAGGCCATGCTGCTGGACGTAGTTTATCTTTTTACAATATACGCTCAAATATGCACCAGAAACCAAGAGATCAGAAACAGGGTTGCTGGACGTAGTGTATCATCTTACACAAGACGATCAAATATTGACCGGAAGCCAACAGGTCAGAGGCCGTGCTGCTGGACGTAGTCTAAAATCTTACATTAGACGCTAAAATATGGACGGGAAAGCAGCAGGTCAGAGGCCATGCTGCTGGGCGTAGTTTATCTTTTTACATTAGACGCTCTAATATGCACCAGAGAAAAAACAGAACAGAATCATGGCTGCTGGACGTAGTGTATCATCTTACACAATACGCTCAAATATTGACCGGAAGCCAACAGATCAGCGGCCATGCTGCTGGACGTAGTTTATCTTTTTACATTAGACGGTCAAATATGCACCAGAATCCAAGAGATCAGAATCATGTCTGCTGGTCGTAGTGTATCATCTTACACATGAGGCTCAAATATGGACCGGAAGCCTACCGGTCAGAGGCCATGCTGCTGGACGTAGTCTAAAATCTTACATTAGACGCTCAAATATGGACCGGAAAACAACACATCAGAGGCCATGCTGCTAGACGTATTTTATCTTTTTACATTAGAAGCTCAAATATGTACCAGAAACCAACAGATTAGAAACATGGCTGCTGGACCTAGTGTATCATCTTACACAAGACGCTCAAATATGGACCGGAAGCCAACAGGTCAGAGGCCATGCTGCTGGACGTAGTCTAAAATCTTACATTAGACGCTCAAATATGGACCGGAAACCAACAGATCAGAGGCCATGCTGCTGGACGTAGTTTATCTTTTTACATTAGACGCTCAAATATGCACCAGAATCCAAGAGATCCGAATCATGGCTGCTGAACGTAGTGTATCATCTTACACAAGAGTCTCAAATATGGACCGGAAGCCTACAGGTCAGAGGCCATGCTGCTGGACGTAGTCTAAAATCTTACATTAGACGCTCAAATATGGACCGGAAAACAACATATCAGAGGCCATGCTGCTGGACGTAGTTTATCTTTTTACATTAGAAGCTCAAATATGTACCAGAAACCAACAGATCAGAATCATGGCTGCTGGACGTAGTGTATCATCTTACACAAGACGCTCAAATATTGACCGGAAACCAACAGATCAGAGGCCGTGCTGCTGGACGTAATTCATCTTTTTACATTAGACGCACAAATATGCACCAGAAACCAAGAGATCAGAAGCAGGGCTGCTGGACGTAGTGTATCATCTTACACAAGACGCTCCACTATGGACCGGAAGCCAACAGGTCAGAGGCCATTCTGCAGGACGTAGTCTAAAATCTTACATTAGATGCTCAAATATGGACCGGAAACAAACAGATCAGTGGCCATGCTGCTAGACGTAGTTTATCTTTTTATATTAGACGCACAAATATGCACCAGAAACCAAGAGATCTGAAACAGGTCTGCTGGACGTAGTGTATCATCTTACACGAGACGCTCAAATATGGACCGGAAGCCAAGAGGTCAGAGGCCATGCTGCTGGACGTAATCTAAAATCTTACATTAGACGCACAAATATTGACCGGAAACCAACAGATCACAGGACATGCTGCTGGGCGTAGTTTATCATTTTAGATTAGACGCTCATATATGCACCAGAAACCAAGATATCAGAAACAGGGCTGCTGGACGTAGTGCATCATCTTACACAAGACGCTCAAATATGGACCGGAAGCTAACAGGTCAGAGGCCATGCTGCTGGACGTAGTCTAAAATCTTACATTAGACGCTCAAATATGTACCAGAAACCAACAGATCAGAGGCCATGCTGCTGGTCGTAGTTTATCTTTTTACATTAGACGCTCAAATATGCACCACAAATAAACAGATCAGAATAATGGCTGCTGGACGTAGTGTATCATCTTCCACAAGACGCTCAAATATGGACCGGAAGCCAACAGGTCAGAGGCCATGCTGCGGGCGTAGTCTAAAATCTTACATTAGACGCTCAAATATGGACCGGAAGCCAACAGATCAGAGGCCATGCTGCTGGACGTAGTTTATCTATTTATATTAGAAGCTCAAATATGTACCAGAAACCAACAGATCAGAAACATGGCTGCTGGACGTAGTGTATCATCTTATACAAGACGCTCAAATATTGACCGGAAGCCAACAGGTCAGAGGCCATGCTGCTGGACGTAGTGTAAAATCTTTCATTAGACTCTCAAATATGGACCGGAAACCAACAGATCAGAGGTCATGCTGCTGGACGTAGTTTATCTTTTTACATTAGACGCTCAAATATGCACCAGAATCCAAGAGATCCGAATCATGGCTGCTGCACGTAGTGTATCATCTTACACAAGACGCTCAAATATGGACCGGAAGCCAACAGGTCAGAGGCCATGCTGCTGGACGTAGTCAAATATCTTACATTAGACGCTAAAATATTGACCGGAAACCAACAGATCAGAGGCCGTGCTGCTGGACGTAATTTATCTTTTTACATTAGACGCACAAATATGCACCAGAAACCAAGAGATCAGAAACAGGGCTGCTGGACGTAGTGTATCATCTTACACAAGACGCTCCAATATGGACCTGAAGCCAACAGGTCAGAGGCCATTCTGCAGGACGTAATCTAAAAACTTACATTAGACGCTCAAATATGGACCGGAAACAAACAGATCAGTGACCATGCTGCTAGACGTAGTTTATCTTTTTACATTAGACGCACAAATATGCACCAGAAACCAAGAGATCTGAAACAGATCTGTTGGACGTAGTGTATCATCTTACACGAGACGCTCAAATATGGACCGGAAGCCAAGAGGTCAGAGGCCATGCTGCTGGACGTAATCTAAAATCTTACATTAGACGCACAAATATTGACCGGAAACCAACAGATCAGAGGCCATGCAGCTGGGCGTAGTTTATCATTTTACATTAGACGCTCATATATGCACCAGAAACCAAGATATCAGAATCATGGCTGCTGGACGTAGTGCATCATCTTACACAAGACGCTCAAATATGGACCGGAAGCTAACAGGTCAGAGGCCATGCTGCTGGACGTAGTCTAAAATCTTACATTAGACATTCAAATATGCACCACAAAACAACAGATCAGAATTATGGCTGCTGGACGTAGTGTATCATATTACACAAGACGCTCAAATATGGACCGGAAGCCAACATGTCAGAGGCCATGCTGGTGGACGTAGTCTAAAATCTTACATTAGACGCTCAAATATGGACCGGAAACCAATAGATCAGAGGCCATACTGCTAGACGTAGTTTACCTTTTTATATTAGACGCTCAAATATGCACCAGAAACCAAATGATCAGAATCATATCTGCTGGACGTAGTGTATCATCTTACAGAAGACGCTCAAATATAGACCGGAAGCCAACGGATTAGAGGCCATGCTGCTGGACGTAGTTTATCTTTTTACATTAGACGCTCAAATATGCACCAGAATCGAAGAGTTCCGAATCATGGCTGCTGGACGTAGTGTATCATCTTACACAAGACGCTCAAATATGGACCGGAAGCCAACAGGTCAGAGGCCATGCTGCTGGACGTAGTCAAAAATCTTACATTAGACGCTCAAATATTGACCGGAAACCAACAGATCAGAGGCCGTGCTGCTGGACGTAATTTATCTTTTTACATTAGACGCTCAAATATGCAGCAGAAACCAACAGATCAGAATCATGGCTGCTGGACCTAGTGTATCATCTTACACAAGACGCACAAATATGGACCTGAAGCCAACAGGACAGAGGCCATGCTGCTTGACGTAGTCTAAAATCTTACATTAGACGCTCAAATATGGACCGTAACCAATAGATCAGAGGCCATACTGCTAGACGTAGTTTATCTTTTTACATTAGACGCTCAAATATCCGCCAGAAACCAAAAGATCAGAATCATATCTGCTGGACGTAGTGTATCCTCTTACAGAAGACGCTTAAATATGGACCGGAAGCCAACGGATTAGAGGCCATACTGCTGGACGTATTTTATCTTTTTGCATTAGACGCTCAAATATGCACCAGAAACCAAGACATCAGAAACAGGGCTGCTGGACGTAGTGTATCATCTTACATAAGACGCTCAAATATGGACCGGAAGCCAACAGGTCAGAGGCCATGCTGCTGGCCGTAGTCTAAAGTCTTACATTAGACGCTCAAATATGGACCGGAAACCAACAGATCAGAGGCCATGCTTCAGGACCTAGTTTATCTTTTTGCATTAGACGCTCAAATATGCACCAGAAACCAAATGATCAGAATCATATCTGCTGGACGTAGTGTATCATCTTACAGAAGACGCTCAAATATAGACCGGAAGCCAACGGATTAGAGACCATGCTGCTGGACGTAGTTTATCTTTTTACATTAGACGCTCAAATATGCACCAGAATCCAAGAGTTCCGAATCATGGCTGCTTGACGTAGTGTATCATCTTACACAAGACGCTCAAATATGGACCGGAAGACAACAGGTCAGAGGCCATGCTGCTGGACGTAGTCTAAAATCTTACATTAGACGCTCAAATATTGACCGGAAACCAACAGATCAGAGGCCGTGCTGCTGGACGTAATTTATGTTTTTACATTAGACGCTCAAATATGCAGCAGAAACCAACAGATCAGAATCATGGCTGCTGGACGTAGTGTATCATCTTACACAAGACGCACAAATATGGACCTGAAGCCAACAGGACAGAGGCCATGCTGCTTGAGGTAGTCTAAAATCTTACATTAGACGCTCAAATATGGACCGGAAACCAATAGATCAGAGGCCATACTGCTAGACGTAGTTTATCTTTTTACATTAGACGCTCAAATATCCGCCAGAAACCAAAAGATCAGAATCATATCTGCTGGACGTAGTGTATCCTCTTACAGAAGACGCTTAAATATGGACCGGAAGCCAACGGATTAGAGGCCATGCTGCTGGACGTAGTTTATCTTTTTACATTAGACGCTCAAATATGCACCAGAAACCAAGACATCAGAAACAGAGCTGCTGGACGTAGTGTATCATCTTACATAAGACGCTCAAATATGGACCGGAAGCCAACAGGTCAGAGGCCATGCTGCTGGCCGTAGTCTAAAATCTTACATTAGACGCTCAAATATGGACCGGAAACCAACAGATCAGAAGCCATGCTTCAGGACGTAGTTTATCTTTTTGCATTAGACGCTCAAATATGCACCATAAACCAAGAGATCAGAAACAGGGCTGAAGGTCGTAATGTATCATCTTACACAAGACGCTGAAATATGGACGAGGAGCCAACAGGTCAGAGGCCATGCTGCTGGACGTAGTCTAAAATCTTACATTAGACGCTCAAATATCGACCGGAATCAAACAGATCAGTGGTCATGCTGCTGGACGTAGTTTATCTTTTTACATTAGACGCTCAAATATGCACCAGAATCCAAGAGTCCCGGCCATGCTGCTGGTCGTAGTCAAATATCTTACATTAGACGCTCAAATATTGACCGGAAACCAACAGATCAGAGGACGGGCTGCTTGACGTAATTTATCTTTTTACATTAGACGCACAAATATGCACCAGAAACCAAGAGATCAGAAACAGGGCTGCTGGACGTAGTGTATCATCTTACACAAGACTCACCAATATGGACCGGAAGACAACAGGTCAGAGGCCATTCTGCTGGACGTAGTCTAAAATCTTACATTAGACGCTCAAATATGGACCGGAAAGAAACAGATCAGAGGCCATGCAACTGGACGTAGTTTATCTTTGTACATTAGACGCTCAAATATTCACCAGAAACCAAGAGATCAGAAACAGGTCTGCTGGACGTAGTGTATCATCTTACACAAGACGCTCAAATATGGACCGGAATCCAACAGGTCAGAGGTCATGCTGCTGGCCGTAGTCTAAAATCTTACATTTGACGCTCAAATATGGACCGGAAACCAAAAGATCAGAGGACATGCTGCTAGACGTAGTTTATCTTTTTACATTAGAGCACAAATATGCACCAGAAACCAAGAGATCAGAAAGAGTTCTGCTGGACGTAATGTATCATTTTACACGAGACGCTCAAATATGGACAGGAAGCCAACAACTCAGAGGCCATGCTGCTGGACGTAGTCTAAAATCTTACATTAGACGCTCAAATATGGACCGGAAAACAACAGATCAGAGGCCATGCTTCTGGACGTAATTTAACTTTTTACATTAGACGCACAGATAGGCACCAGAAACCAAGAGATCAGAAACAGGGCTGCTGGACGTAGTGTATCATCTTACACAAGACGCTCAAATATGGAACGGAAGCCAACAGGTCAGAGGCCATGCTGCTGGACGTAGACTAAAATCTTACATTAGACGCTCAAATATGGACCGGAAACCAACAGATCAGAGGGCATGCTGCTGGACGTAGTTTATCTTTTTACATTAGACGCTCAAATATGCACCAGAAACCAACAGATCAGAATCATGGCTGCTGGACGTAGTGTGTAATCTTACACAAGACGCTCAAATATGGACCGGAAGGCAACAGGTCAGAGGCCATACTGCTGGTTGTAGTCTAAAATCTTACATTAGACGCTCAAATATGGACGGGAAACCAACAGATCAGAGGCTATGCTGCTGGACGTAGTTTATCTATTTATATTAGAAGCTCAAATATGTACCAGAAACCAACAGATCAGAATCATGGCTGCTGGACGTAGTGTATCATCTTACACAAGACGCTCAAATATGGACCGGAAGCCAACAGGTCAAAAGCCATGCTGCTGGATGTAGTGTAAAATCTTTCATTAGACGCTCAAATATGGACCGGAAACCAACAGATCAGAGGTCATGCTGCTGGACGTAGTTTATCTTTTTACATTAGACATTCAAATATGCACCACAAAACAACAGATCAGAATCATGGCTGCTGGACGTAGTGCATCATCTTACACAAGACGCTCAAATATGGACCGCAAGCCAAAATTTTTAGAGGCCATGCTGGTGGACGTAATCTAAAATCTTACATTAGACGCTCAAATATAGACCGGAAACCAATAGATCAGAGGCCATACTGCTAGACGTAGTTTATCTTTTTGCATTAGACGCTCAAATATCCGCCAGAAACCAAAAGATCAGAATCATATCTGCTGGCCGTAGTGTATCCTCTTACAGAAGACGCTTAAATATGGACCGGAAGCCAACAGGTCAGAGGCCATGCTGCTGGCCGTAGTCTAAAATCTTACATTAGACGCTCAAATATCGACCGGAATCCAACAAATCAGAAGCCATGCTGCTGGACGTAGTTTATCTTTCTACATTACATGCTCAAATATGCACCAGAAACCAAGAGGTCAGAAACAGGGCTGCTGGACGTTGTGTATAATCTTGCACAAGACGCTCAAATATGGACCGGAAGCCAACAACTCAGAGGCCATGCTGCTGGACGTAGTCTAAAATCTTACATTAGACGCTCAAATATGGACCGGAAACCAACAGATCAGAGGCCATGCTTCTGGACGTAATTTATCTTTTTACATTAGACGCTCAAATATGCACCAGAAACCAAAAGATCAGGATCATATCTGCTGGACGTAGTGTATCATCTTACAGAAGACGCTCACATATGGACCGGAAGCCAACGGATTAGAGGCCATGCTGCTGGACGTAGTTTATCTTTTTACATTAGACGCTCAAATATGCACCAGAAACCAAGACATCAGAAACAGGGCTGCTGGACGTAGTGTATCATCTTACATAAGACGCTCCAATATGGACCGGAAGCCAACAGGTCAGAGGCCATGCTGCTGGCCGTAGTCTAAAATCTTACATTAGACGCTATAATATGGACCGGAAACCAACAGTTCAGAGGGCATGCTACAGGACGTAGTTTATCTTTTTATATTAGACGCTCAAATATGCACCAGAAACCAAGAGATCAGAAACAGGGCTGCTGGTCGTAGTGTATCATCTTACACAAGACGCTCAAATATGGAGCGGAAGCCAACAGGTCAGAGGCCATGCTGCTGGCCGTACTCTAAAATCTTACATTAGACGTTCAAATATGGACCGGAAACAAACAGGCCAGAGGCCATGCTGCTGGATGTAGTATAAAATCTTACATTAGACGCTCAAATATGGACGGGAAACCAAGAGATCAGAAACAGAGCTGCTGGACGTAGTTTATCTATTTATATTAGAAGCTCAAATATGCACCAGAAACCAACAGATCAGAATCATGGCTGCTGGACGTAGCGTATCATCTTACACAAGACGCTCAAATATGGACCGGAAGCCAACAGGTCAGAGGCCATGCTTCTGGGCGTAATTTATCTTTTTATATTAGACGCACAGATAGGCACCAGAAACCAAGAGATCAGAAACAGGGCTGCTGGACGTAGTGTATCATCTTACACAAGACGCTCAAATATGGACCGGAAGCCAACAGGTCAGAGGCCATGCTGCTGGACGTAGACTAAAATCTTATATTAGACGCTCAAATATGGACCGGAAACCAACAGATCAGAGGCCATGCTTCAGGACGTAGTTTATCTTTTTACATTAGACGCTCAAATATGCACCAGAAACCAAGAGATCAGAAACAGGGCTGCTGGTCGTAATGTATCATCTTACACAAGACGCTGGAATATGGACCGGAAGCCAACAGGTCAGAGGCCATGCTGCTGGACGTAGTCTAAAATCTTACATTAGACGCTCAAATATGGACGGGAAACCAAGAGATCAGAGGCCATGCTGCTGGACGTAGTTTATCTATTTATATTAGAAGCTCAAATATGTACCAGAAACCAACAGATCAGAATCATGGCTGCTGGACGTAGTGTATCATCTTACACAAGACGCTCAAATATGGACCGGAAGCCAACAGGTCAGAGGCCATGCTGCTGGACGTAGTGTAAAATCTTTCATTAGACGCTCAAATATGAACCGGAAACCAACAGATCAGTGGTCATGCTGCTGGATGTAGTTTATCTTTTTACATTAGACGCTCAAATATGCACCAGAATCCAAGAGTCACGGCCATGCTGCTGGACGTAGTCAAATATCTTACATTAGACGCTCAAATATTGACCAGAAACCAACAGATCAGAGGACGGGCTGCTTGACGTAATTTATCTTTTTACATTAGACGCACAAATATGCACCAGAAACCAAGAGATCAGAAACAGGGCTGCTGGACGTAGTGTATCATCTTACACAAAATTCACCAATATGGACCGGAAGACAACAGGTCAGAGGCCATTCTGCTGGACGTAGTCTAAAATCTTACATTAGAGCACAAATATGCACCAGAAACCAAGAGATCAGAAACAGTTCTGCTGGACGTAATGTATCATTTTACACGAGACGCTCAAATATGGACCGGAAGCCAACAGGTCAGAGGCCATGCTGCTGGACGTAATCTAAAATCTTACATTAGACGCACAAATATGGACCGGAAACCAACAGACCAGAGGCCATGCTGCTGGGCGTAGTTTATCATTTTACATTAGACGCTAAATATGCACCAGAAACCAACAGATCAGAGGCCATGCTGCTGGTCGTAGTCTAATATTTTGCAATAGACGCTCAAATATGGACCGGAAACCAACAGATCATTGGACATGCTGCTGGGCGTAGTTTATCTTTTTACATTAGACGCTCAATTATGCACCATAATCCAGGAGATCAGAAACAGGGCTGCTGGTCGTAGTGTATCATCTTACAAAAGACGCTCAAATATGGACCGGAAAACAACAGGTCAGAGGCCATGGTGCCGGACGTAGTCTAAAATCTTACATTAGACGCTCAAATATCGACCGGAATCCAACAAATCAGAGGCCATGATGCTGGGCGTAGTTTATCTTTCTACATTAGATGCACAAATATGCACCAGAAACCAAGAGGTCAGAAACAGGGCTGCTGGACGTTGTGTATAATCTTACACAAGACGCTCAAATATGGACCGCAAGCCAACAACTCAGAGGCCATGCTGCTGGACGTAGTCTAAAATCTTACATTAGACGCTCAAATATGGACCGGAAACCAACAGATCAGAGGCCATGCTTCTGGATGTAATTTATCTTTTTACATTAGACGCGCAGATAGGCACTAGAAACCAAGAGATCAGAAACAGGGCTGCTGGACGTAGTGTATCATCTTACACAAGACGCTCAAATATGGACCGGAAGCCAACAGGTCAGCGGCCATGCTGCTGGACGTAGACTAAAATCTTACATTAGACGCTCAAATATGGACCGGAAACCAACAGATCATAGGCCATGCTTCAGGACGTAGTTTATCTTTTTACATTAGACGCTCAAATATGCAACAGAAACCAAGAGATCAGAAACAGGGCTGCTGGTCGTAATGTATATTCTTACACAAGACGCTGGAATATGGACGAGGAGCCAACAGGGCAGAGGCCATGCTGCTGGACTTAGTCTAAAATCTTATATTAGACGCTCAAATATGGACCGGAAACCAACAGATCAGAGGCAATGCTGCTGGACGTAGTTTATCTTTTTACATTAGACGCTCAAATATGCACCAGAAACCAACAGATCAGAATCATGGCTGCTGGACGTAGTGTATCATCTTACACAAGACGCTCAAATATCGACCGGAAGCCAACAGGTCAGAGGCCATGCTGCTGGACGTAGTCTAAAATCTTACGTTAGACGGTCAAATATGGACGGGAAACCAAGAGATCAGAGGCCATGCTGCTGGACGTAGTTTATCTATTTATATTAGAAGCTCAAATATGTACCAGAAACCAACAGATCAGAATGATGGCTGCTGGACGTAATGTATTACTTACACAATACGCTCAAATATGGACCGGGAGCCAACAGGTCAGACGCCATGCTGCTGGACGTAGTGTAAAATCTTTCATTAGACGCTCAAATATGAACCGGAAACCAACAGATCAGTGGTCATGCTGCTGGACGTAGTTTATCTTTTTACATTAGACGCTCAAATATGCACCAGAATCCAAGAGTCCCGGCCATGCTGCTGGACGTAGTCAAATATCTTACATTAGACGCTCAAATATGGACAGGAAACCAACAGATCAGAGGACGGGCTGCTTGACGTAATTTATCTTTTTACATTAGACGCACAAATATGCACCAGAAACCAAGAGATCAGAAACAGGGCTGCTGGACGTAGTGTATCATCTTACACAAGACTCACCAATATGGACCGGAAGACAACAGGTCAGAGGCCATTCTGCTGGACGTAGTCTAAAATCTTACATTAGACTCTCAAATATGGACCGGAAAGAAACAGATCAGAGGCCATGCTACTGGACGTAGTTTATCTTTGTACATTAGACGCTCAAATATTCACCAGAAACCAAGAGATCAGAAACAGGTCTGCTGGACGTAGTGTATCATCTTTCACAAGACGCTCAAATATGGACCGGAATCCAACAGGTCAGATGTCATGCTGCTGGACGTAGTCTAAAATCTTACATTTGACGCTCAAATATGGACAAGAAACCAAAAGATCAGAGGCCATGCTGCTAGACGTAGTTTATCTTTTTACATTAGAGCACAAATATGCACCAGAAACCAAGAGATCAGAAACAGTTCTGCTGAACGTAATGTATCATTTTACACGAGACGCTCAAATATGGCTCGGAAGCCAACAGGTCAGAGGCCATGCTGCTGGACGTAGTCTAAAATTTTACATTAGACGCACAAATATGGACCGGAAACCAACAGATCAGAGGCCATGCTGCTGGGCGTAGTTTATCATTTTACATTAGACGCTCAAATATGCAACAGAAACCAACAGATCAGAATCAGGCCTGCTGGACGTAGTGTATCATCTTACAAAAGACGCTCAAATATGGACCGGAAAACAACAGGTCAGAGGCCATGGTGCCGGACGTAGTCTAAAATCTTACATTAGACGCTCAAATATCGACCGGAATCCAACAGATCAGAGGCCATGCTGCTGGACGTAGTTTATCTTTCTACATTAGATGCTCAAATATGCACCAGAAACCAAGAGGTCAGAAACAGGGCTGCTGGACGTTGTGTGTCATCTTACACAAGATGCTCAAATATGGACCGGAAGCCAACAACTCAGAGGCCATGCTGCTGGACGTAGTCTAAAATCTTACATTAGACGCTCAAATATGGACCGGAAACCAACAGATCAGAGGCCATGCTTCTGGACGTAATTTATCTTTTTACATTAGACGCACAGATAGGCACCAGAAACCAAGAGATCAGAAACAGGGCTGCTGGACATAGTGTATCATCTTATACAAGACGCTCAAATATGGACCGGAAGCCAACAGGTCAGAGGCCAGGCTGCTGGACGTAGACTAAAATCTCACATTAGACGCTCAAATATGGACCGGAAATCAACAGATCAGAGGCCATGCTGCTGGACGTAGTTTATCTTTTTACATTAGACGCTCAAATATGGACCAGAAACCAACAGATCAGAATCATGGCTACTGGACGTAGTGTGTCATCTTACAGAAGACGCTCAAATATGGACCGGAAGGCAACAGGTCAGAGGCCATGCTGCTGGTTGTAGTCTAAAATCTAACATTAGACGCTCAAATATGAACGGGAAACCAAGAGATCAGAGGCCATGCTGCTGGACGTAGTTTATCTATTTATATTAGATGCTCAAATATGTACCAGAAACCAACAGATCAGAATCATGGCTGCTGGACGTAGTGAATCATCTTTCATTAGACGCTCAAATATGGACCGGAAACCAACAGATCAGAGGTCATGCTGCTGGACGTAGTTTATCTTTTTACATTAGACATTCAAATATGCACCACAAAACAACAGATCAGAATCATGGCTGCTGGACGTAGTGTATCATCTTACACAAGACGCTCAAATATGGACCGGAAGCCAACATTTTTAGAGGCCATGCTGGTGGACGTAGTCTAAAATCTTACATTAGACGCTCAAATATAGACCGGAAACCAATAGATCAGAGGCCATACTGCTAGACGTAGTTTATCTTTTTGCATTAGACGCTCAAATATCCGCCAGAAACCAAAAGATCAGAATCATATCTGCTGGACGTAGTGTATCCTCTTACAGAAGACGCTTAAATATGGACCGGAAGCCAAGGGATTAGAGGCCATGTTGCTGGACGTAGTTTATCTTTTTACATTAGACGCTCAAATATGCACCAGAAACCAAGACATCAGAAACAGGGCTGCTGGACGTAGTGTATCATCTTACATAAGACGCTCAAATATGGACCGGAAGCCAACAGGTCAGAGGCCATGCTTCTGGCCGTAGTCTAAAATCTTACATTATACGCTCAAATATGAAACGGAAACCAACAGATCAGAGGCCATGCTTCAGGACGTAATTTATCTTTTTGCATTAGACTCTCAAATATGCACCATAAACCAAGAGATCAGAAACAGGGCTGAAGGTCGTAATGTATCATCTTACACAAGACGCTGAAATATGGACGAGTAGCCAACAGGTCAGAGGCCATGCTGCTGGTCGTAGTCTAAAATCTTACATTATACGCGCAAATATCGACCGGAATCCAACAAATCAGAGGCCATGCTGCTGGACGTAATTTATCTTTTTACATTAGACGCTCATATATGCACCAGAAACCAAGAGATCAGAAACAGGGCTGATGGACTTAGTGTACCATCTTACACAAGTCGCTCAAATATGGACCGGAAGCCAACAGGTCAGAGGCCATGCTGCTGGACGTAGTCTAAAATCTTACATTAGACGCTCAAATATGGACCGGAAACCAACAGATCAGAGGCCATGCTGCTGGACGTAGTTTATCTTTTTCCATTAGACGCTCAAATATGCACCAGAAACCAAGAGATCAGAAACAGGGCTGCTGGACGTAGTGTATCTTCTTATTCAAAACGCTCAAATATGGACCGGAAGCCAACAGCTCAGAGGCCATGCTGCTGGACGTAGTCTAATAATCTTCAATTAGACGCTCAAATATGGACCGGAAACCAACAGATCATTGGCCATGCAGCTGGACGTAGTATATCTTTTTACATTAGACACTCAAATATGCACCAGACACCAAGAGAGATAAATCAGGTTTGCTGGACGTAGTGTAGCATCTTACTCAAGACGCTCAAATATGGACCGGAAAACAACAGGTCAGAAGCCATGCTGCCGGACGTAGTCCAAAATCTTACATTAGACGCTCAAATATCGAACGGAAACCAACAAATCAGACGCCATACTGCTGGACGTAGTTTATCTTTCTACATTAAACGATCAAATATGCACCAGAAACCAAGAGATCAGAAACAGGGCTGCTGGAAGTAGTGTGTCATATTACACAAGACGCTCATATATGAAACGGAAGCCAACAGGTCAGAGGCCATACTGCTGGACGTAGTCTAAAATCTTATATTAGACGCTCAAATATGGACCGTAAACCAACAGATCAGAGGCCATGCTAATGGACGTAGTTTATCTTTTTACATTAGACGCTCAAATATGCACCAGAAACCAAGAGACCAGAATCATGGCTGCTGGACGTAGTGTATCATCTTACACAAGACGCTCAAATATGGACCGGAAGCCAACAGGTCAGAGGCCATTCTGCTGGACGTAGTGTAAAATCTTACATAAGACGGTCAAATATGGACCGGTAACCAACAGATCAGAGGCCATGCTGCTGAACGTAGTTTAACTTTTTACATTAGACGCTCAAATATGCACCAGAAAGCAAGTGATCAGAAACAGGGCTGCTGGACGTTGTGTATCATCTTACACAAGACGCTCAAATATGGACCGGAAGCCAACAGGTCAGAGGCCATGATGCTGGACTTTCACAAAAATCTTACATTAGACGCTCAAATATGGACTGGAAACCTACAGATCAGAGGCCATGCTGCTGAACGTAGTTTATCTTTTTACATTAGACGCTCAAATATGCAGCAGAAACCAACAGATCAGAATCATGGCTGCTGGACGTAGTGTATCATTTTACACAAGACGCTCAAATATGGACCGGAAGCCAACAGGTCAGAAGCCATGCTGCAGGACGTAGTGTAACATCTTACATTAGACGCTCAAATATGGACCGGTAACCAACAGATCAGAGGCCATGCTGCTGGACGTAGTTTATCTTTTTACATTAGACGCTCAAATATGCACCAGAAAGCAAGACATCAGAAACAGGGCTGCTGGACGTAGTGTATCATCTTACACAAGACGCTCAAATATGGACCGGAAGTCAACAGGTCAGAGGCCATGCTGCTGTACGTAATCAAAAATCTTACAAGTATGCAACAGAAACCAAGAGATCAGAAACAGGGCTGCTGGACGTAGTGTATCATCTTACACAAGACGCTCCAATATGGAGCGGAAGCCAACAGGTCAGAGGCCATTCTGCTGGACGTATTCTATAATCTTACATTAGACGCTCAAATATGGACCGGAAACAAACAGATCATAGGCCATGCTACTGGACGTAGTCTAAAATCTTACATTAGACGCTCAAATATGGACCGAAAACCAACAGATCAGAGGTCATGCTGCTAGACGTAGTTGATCTTTTTCCATTAGACGCTCAAATATGCACCAGAAACCAACAGATCAGAATCATGACTGCTGGACGTAGTGTATCATCTTACACAAGACGCTCAAATATGGACCGGAATCCAACAGGTCAGGGGCCATGCGGCTGGACGTAGTCTAAAATCTTACATTAGAGGCTCAAATATGGACCGGAAACCAACAGATCAGAGGCCATGCTGCTGGACGTGGTTTATCTTTTTACATTAGACGCTCAAATATGCACCAGACACCAAGAGATAAAAATCAGGTTTGCTGGACGTAGTGTAGCATCTTACTCAAGACGCTCAAATATGGACCGGAAAACAACAGGTCAATGGCCATGCTGCCGGACGTAGTCTAAAATCTTACATTAGACGCTCAAATATCGAACGGAAACCAAAAAATCAGAGGACATACTACTGGACGTAGTTTATCTTTCTACATTAAACTCTCAAATATGCACCAGAAACCAAGAGATCAGAAACAGGGCTGCTGGAAGTAGTGTGTCATATTACACAAGACGCTCATATATGAAACGGAAGCCAACAGGTCAGAGGCCATGCTGCTGGACGTAGTCTAAAATCTTATATTAGACGCTCAAATGTGGACCGGAAACCAACAAATCAGAGGCCATGCTAATGGACGTAGTTTATCTTTTTACATTAGACGCTCAAATATGCACCACAAAACAATAGATCAGAATCATGGCTGCTGGACGTAGTGTATTATCTTACACAAGACGCTCAAATATGGACCGGGAGCCAACATTTTAGAGGCCATGCTGGTGGACGTAGTCTAAAATCTTACATTAGACGCTCAAATATAGACCGGAAACCAATAGATCAGAGGCCATACTGCTAGACGTAGTTTATCTTTTTACATTAGACGCTCAAATATGCACCAGAAACCAAGACATCAGAAACAGGGCTGCTGGACGTAGTGTATCCTCTTACAGAAGACGCTCAAATATGGTCCGGAAGCCAACGGATTAGAGGCCATGCTTCAGGACGTAGTTTCTCTTTTTACATTAGACGCTCAAATATGCACCATAAACAAAGAGATCAGAAACAGGGCTGCTGGTCGTAATGTATCATCTTACACAAGACGCTGAAATATGGACGAGGAGCCAACAGGTCATTGGCCATGCTGCCGGACGTAGTCTTAAATCTTATATTAGACGCTCAAATATGGACCGGAAACCAACAGATCAGAGGCCATGCTGCTGGACGTAGTTTATCTTTTTACATTAGACGCTCAAATATGCAGCAGAAACCAACAGATCCGAATCATGGCTGCTGGACGTAGTGTATCATCTTATACAAGACGCTCAAATATGGACCGGGAGCCAACAGGTCAGAGGCCATGCTGCTGGACTTAATCTAAAATCTTACATTAGACGCACAAATATGGACCGGAAACAAACAGATCAGAGGCCATGCTGCTGGGCGTAGTTTATCATTTTACATTAGACGCTCAAATATGCACCAGAAACCAACAGATCAGCATTAGGGCTGCTGGACGTAGTGTATCATCTTACACAAGACGCTCAAATATGGACCGGAAACCAACAGATCAGAGGCCATGCTGCTGGACGTAGTTTATCTTTTTACATTAGACGCTCAAATATGCACCAGAAACCGAGAGATCAGAAACAGGGCTGCTGGACGTAGTGTATCATCTTACACAAGACGCTCAAATATGGACCGGAAGCCAACAGGTCAGAGGCCATGCTGCTGTACGTAATCAAAAATCTGACATTAGACGCTCAAACATGAACCAGAAACCAACAGATCAGAGGCCATGCTGCTGGACGTAATTTATCTTTTTACATTAGACGCACAAGTATGCAACAGAAACCAAGAGATCAGAAACAGGGCTGCTGGACGTAGTGTATCATCTTACACAAGACGCTCCAATATGGAGCGGAAGCCAACAGGTCAGAGGCCATTCTGCTGGACGTATTCTATAATCTTACATTAGACGCTCAAATATGGACCGGAAACAAACAGATCATAGGCCATGCTACTGGACGTAGTCTAAAATCTTACATTAGACGCTCAAATATGGACCGAAAACCAACAGATCAGAGGTCATGCTGCTAGACGTAATTGATCTATTTACATTAGACGCTCAAATATGCACCAGAAAGGAAGAGATCAGAATCGTGGTTGCTGGACGTAGTGTATCATCTTACACAAGACGCTAAATTATTGACTAGAAGCCAACCCATTTTGAAAATATTTCTTTTACTGCAAAAAAGTTATAAACAAGTGAAATATGACTGATTTCCCAGTTTAGCGCCGCATGACAATTTCCGCAAATGAGCTAACACAAATCACCACACCGTTGAATTTCGCCTCGACTCTATTCAAGGTGTCGAAAAAACTTTCGTAATTATGGATAAGGTAAGGAATTCCCGACAATTGGACAGCAATATTTTGTGGATTCTATAAAAAGGAAAAATTACAAATGCATTCTTATTGTTCACACTGGAATTCGGACGCTGTATATTGTCAGACGACATACCGCGCACATGGTGAAAGCTGTACTTTTTACTGTCTGAGCAAATGAAAAATCCCTGTAAACATAGACATATCAAATAATTGCACACAATTTGATACCCATTTTGAAAATATTTCTTTTACTGGAAAAAAGTTATAAAAAAGTGAATTATGACTGATTACCCAGTTTAGGTCCGCATGAAAATTTCCGCAAATGAGCTAACACTAGTTCCCATACCGTTGAATGTTGCCTCGACTCTATTCAAGGTGTCGAACAAACATTTGTAATTATGGATAAGGCAAGAAATTCCCGACAATTGGACAGCAATATTTTGTGGATTCTATAAAAAGGAAAAATTACAAATGCATTGTTATTGTTCACACTGGAATTCGGACGCTGTATATTGTCAGACGACATACCGCGCACATGGTGAAAGCTGTACTTTTTACTATCTGAGCAAAAGAAAAATCCCTGTATACATAGACAAATCAAATAATTGCACACAATTTGATCCCCATTTTGAAAATATTTCTTCTACTGGAAAAAAGTTATAAACAAGTGAAATATGACTGATTTCCTAGTTTAGGGCCGCATGACAATTTCCACAAATGAGCTAACACAAGTCCCAATACCGTTGTATTTCGAATCGACTCTATTCAAGGTGTCGAAAAAACTTTCGTAATTATGGATAAGGTAAGGAATTCCCGACAATTGGACAGCAATATTTTGTGGATTCCATAAAAAGGAAAAATTACAAATGCAGTCTTATTGTGCACACTGGAATTCGGACGCTGTAGATTGTCAGACGACATACCGCGCACATGGTGAAAGCTGTACTTTTTACTATCTGAGCAAAAGACAAATCCCTGTATACATAGACAAATCAAATAATTGCACACCATTTGATACCCATTTTGAAAATATTTCTTTTACTGGAAAAAAGTTATAAAAACGTGAATTATGACTGTTTACCCAGTTTAGGTCCGCATGAAAATTTCCGCAAATGAGCTAACACTAGTCCAAATACCATTGAATTTTGCCTCGACTCTATTCAAGGTGTCGAAAAAACTTTTGTAATTATGGATAAGGCGAGAAATTCCCAACAATTGGACAGCAATGTTTTGTGCATTCTATAAAAAGGAAAAATTACAAATGCATTCTTATTGTTCACACTGGAATTCGGACGCTGTAAATTGTCAAACGACATACCGCGCACATGGTGAAAGCTGTACTTTTTACTATCTGGGCAAATGAAAAATCCCTGTAAACATATACAAATCAAATAATTGCACACAATTTGATACCCATTTTGAAAATATTTCTTTTACTGGAAAAAAGTTATAAACATGTGAAATATCACTGATTTGCCAGTTTAGGGCCGCATGACAATTTCCGCAAATGAGCTAACACAAGTCCCCATACCGTTGAATTTTGACTCGATTCTAATCAATGTGTCGAAAAAACTTTTGTAATTATGGATAAGGCAAGAAATTCTCGACAATTGGACCGCAGTATTTTGTGGATTCTATAAAAAGGAAAAATTACAAATGCATTCTTATTGTGCACACTGGAATTCGTACGCTGTATATTGTCAGACGACATACCGCGCACATGGTGAAAGCTGTACATTTTACTATCTGAGCAAAAGAAAAATCCCTGTATACATAGACAAATCAAATAATTGCACACAATTTGATACCCATTTTGAAAATATTTCTGTTACTGGAAAAAAGTTATAAAAAAGTGAATTATGACTGATTACCCAGTTTAGGTCCGCATGACAATTTCCGCAAATGAGCTAACACTAGTCCCCATACCTTTGAATTTTGCCTCGACTCTATTCAAGGTGTCGAACAAACTTTTGTAATTATGGATAAGGCAAGAAATTCACGACAATTTGGCACCAATATTTTGTGGATTCTATAAAATGGAAAAAGTAGAAATGCAGTCTTATTGTGCATACTTGAATTTGGACGCTGTAAATTGTCAGACGTCATGCCGCGCACATGGTGAAAGCTGTACTTTTTACTATCTGAGCAAATGAAAAATCCCTGTAAACATAGACATATCAAATAATTGCACACAATTTGATACCCATTTTGAAAATATTTCTTTTACTGGAAAAAAGTTATAAACAAGTGAATTATGACTGATTTCCCAGTTTAGGGCCGCATGACAATTTCCACAAATGAGCTAACACAAGTCCCCATACCGTTGAATTTCGAATCGACTCTATTCAAGGTGTCGAAAAAACTTTCGTAATTATGGATAAGGTAAGGAATTCCCGACAATTGGACACCAATATATTGTGGATTCGATAAAAAGGACAAATTACAAATGCAGTCTTATTGTGCACACTGGAATTCGGACGCTGTAAATTGTCAGACGACATACCGCGCACATGGTGAAAGCTGTACTTTTTACTATCTGAGCAAAAGAAAAATCCCTGTATACATAGACAAATCAAATAATTGCACACAATTTGTTACCCATTTTGAAAATATTTCTTTTACTGGAAAAAAGTTATAAAATTGAATTATGACTGATTACCCATTTTAGGTCCGCATGAAAATTTCCGCAAATGAGCTAACACTAGTCCACATACCGTTGAATTTTGCCTCGACTCTATTCAAGGTGTCGAAAAAACTTTTGTAATTATGGATAAGGCAAGAAATTCCCAACAATTGGACAGCAATGTTTTGTGGATTCTATAAAAAGGAAAAATTACAAATGCATTCTTATTGTTCACACTGGAATTCGGACGCTGTATATTTTCAGACGACATACCGCGCACATAGTGAAAGCTGTACTTTTTACTATCTGAGCAAAAGAAAAATCCCTGTATACATAGACAAATCAAATAATTGCACACAATTTGTTACCCATTTTGAAAATATTTCTTTTACTGGAAAAAAGTTATAAAAAAGTGAATTATGACTGATTACCCAGTTTAGGTCCCCATGAAAATTTCCGGAAATGAGCTAACACTAGTCCCCATACCGTTGAAGTTTGCCTCGACTCTATTCAAGGTGTCGAAAAAACTTTTGTAATTATGGATAAGGCAAGAAATTCGCGACAATTGGACAGCAATATTTTGTGGATTCTATAAAATGGAAAAATTACAAATGCATTCTTATTGTGCACACTGGAATTCGGACGCTGTATATTTTCAGACGACATACCGCGCACATAGTGAAAGCTGTACTTTTTACTATCTGAGCAAAAGAAAAATCCCTGTATACATAGACAAATCAAATAATTGCAAACAATTTGATACCCATTTTGAAAATATATCTTTTACTGGAAAAAAGTTATAAAAACGTGAATTATGACTGATTACCCAGTTTAGGTCCGCATGAAAATTTCCGCAAATGATTTAACACTAGTCCCCATACCGTTGAATTTTGCCTCGACTCTATTCAACGTGTCGAAAAAAGTTTTGTAATTATGGATAAGGCAAGAAATTCCCGACATTTTGACACCAATATTTAGTGGATTCTCTAAAAAGGAAAAAGTAGAAATGCATTCGTATTGTGCACACTGGAATTCGGACGCTGTAAATTGTCAAACGACATACCGCGCACATGGTGAAAGCTGTACTTTTTACTATCTGAGCAAATGAAAAATCCCTGTAAACATAGACAAATCAAATAATTGCACACAATTTGATACCCATTTTGAAAATATTTCTTTTACTAGAAAAAAGTTATAAACAAGTGAAATATGACTGATTTCCCAGTTTAGGGCCGCATGACAATTTATACAAATGAGCTAATACAAGTCCCCATACCGTTGAATTTCGACTCGACTCTATTCAAGGTGTCGAAAAAACTTTTATAATTATGGATAACGCAAGAAATTCGCGACAATTGGATAGCAATATTTTGTGGATTCTATAAAATGGAAAAATTACAAATGCATTCTTATTGTGCACACTGGAATTCGGACGCTGTATATTTTCAGACGACATAACGCGCACATGGTGAAAGCTGTACTTTTTACTATCTGAGCAAAAGAAAAATCCCTGTATACATAGACAAATCAAATAATTGCAAACAATTTGATACCCATTTTGAAAATATATCTTTTACTGGAAAAAAGTTATAAAAACGTGAATTATGACTGATTACCCAGTTTACGTCCGCATGAAAATCAGCAAATGAGCTAACACTAGTCCCCATACCGTTGAATTTTGCTTCGACTCTATTCAAGGTGTCGAACAAACATTTGTAATCATGGATAAGGCAAGAAATTCCCGACAATTGGACAGCAATATTTTGTGGATTCTATAAAAAGGAAAAATTACAAATGCATTCTTATTGTTCACACTGGAATTCGGTCGCTGTATATTGTCAGACGACATACCGCGGACATGGTGAAAGCCGTACATTTTACTATCTGAGCAAAAGAAAAATCCCTGTATACATAGACAAATCAAATAATTGCACACAATTTGATACCCATTTTGAAAATATATCTTTTACTGGAAAAAAGTTATAAAAACGTGAATTATGACTGATTACCCAGTTTAGGTCCGCATGACAATCCGCAAATGTGCTAACACTAGTCCCCATACCGTTGAATTTTGCCTCGACTCTATTCAAGGTGTCGAAAAAACTTTTGTAATTATGGATAAGGCAAGAAATTCCCCACAATTTGACACCAATATTTTGTGGATTCTATGAAATGGAAAAAGTAGAAATGCAGTCATATTGTGCACACTGGAATTCGGTCGCTGTAAATTGTCAGACGTCATGCCGCGCAAATGGTGAAAGCTGTACTTTTTACTATCTGAGCAAATGAAAAATCCCTGTAAACATAGACATATCAAATAATTGCACACAATTTGATACCCATTTTGAAAATATTTCTTCTACTGGAAAAAAGTTATAAACAAGTGAATTATGACTGATTACCCAGTTTAGGTCCGCATGAAAATTTCCGCAAATGAGTTAACACTAGTCCCCATACCGTTGAATTTTGCCTCGACTCTATTCAACGTGTCGAAAAAAGTTTTGTAATTATGGATAAGGCAAGAAATTCCCGACATTTTGACACCAATATTTAGTGGATTCTCTAAAAAGGAAAAAGTAGAAATGCATTCATATTGTGCACACTGGAATTCGGACGCTGTAAATTGTCAAACGACATACCGCGCACATGGTGAAAGCTGTACTTTTTACTATCTGAGCAAATGAAAAATCCCTGTATACATAGACAAATCAAATAATTGCACACAATTTGATACCCATTTTGAAAATATTTCTTTTACTAGAAAAAAGTTATAAACAAGTGAAATATGACTGATTTTCCAGTTTAGGGCCGCATGACAATTTATACAAATGAGCTAACACAAGTCCCCATACCGTTGAATTTCGACTCGACTCTATTCAAGGTGTCGAAAAAACTTTTGTAATTATGGATAACGCAAGAAATTCGCGACAATTGGATAGCAATATTTTGTGGATTCTATAAAATGGAAAAATTACAAATGCATTCTTATTGTGCACACTGGAATTCGGACGCTGTATATTTTCAGACGACATAACGCGCACATGGTGAAAGCTGTACTTTTTACTATCTGAGCAAAAGAAAAATCCCTGTATACATAGACAAATCAAATAATTGCAAACAATTTGATACCCATTTTGAAAATATATCTTTTACTGGAAAAAAGTTATAAAAACGTGAATTATGACTGATTACCCAGTTTAGGTCCGCATGAAAATCCGCAAATGAGCTAACACTAGTCCCCATACCGTTGAATTTTGCTTCGACTCTATTCAAGGTGTCGAACAAACATTTGTAATCATGGATAAGGCAAGAAATTCCCGACAATTGGACAGCAATATTTTGTGGATTCTATAAAAAGGAAAAATTACAAATGCATTCTTATTGTTCACACTGGAATTCGGACGCTGTATATTGTCAGACGACATACCGCGGACATGGTGAAAGCCGTACATTTTACTATCTGAGCAAAAGAAAAATCCCTGTATACATAGACAAATCAAATAATTGCACACAATTTGATACCCATTTTGAAAATATTTCTTCTACTGGAAAAAAGTTATAAACAAGTGAAATATGACTGATTTCCTAGTTTAGGGCCGCATGACAATTTCCACAAATGAGCTAACACAAGTCCCCATACCGTTGTATTTCGAATCGACTCTATTCAAGGTGTCGAAAAAACTTTCGTAATTATGGATAAGGTAAGGAATTCCCGACAATTGGACAGCAATATTTTGTGGATTCTATAAAAAGGAAAAATTACAAATGCAGTCTTATTGTGCACACTGGAATTCGGACGCTGTAGATTGTCAGACGACATACCGCGCACATGGTGAAAGCTGTACTTTTTACTATCTGAGCAAAAGACAAATCCCTGTATATATAGACAAATCAAATAATTGCACACCATTTCATACCCATTTTGAAAATATTTCTGTTACTGGAAAAAAGTTATAAAAACGTGAATTATGACTGTTTACCCAGTTTAGGTCCGCATGAAAATTTCCGCAAATGAGCTAACACTAGTCCAAATACCGTTGAATTTTGCCTCGACTCTATTCAAGGTGTCGAAAAAACTTTTGTAATTATGGATAAGGCAAGAAATTCCCAACAATTGGACAGCAATGTTTTGTGCATTCTACAAAAAGGAAAAATTACAAATGCATTCTTATTGTTCACACTGGAATTCGGACGCTGTAAATTGTCAAACGACATACCGCGCACATGGTGAAAGCTGTACTTTTTACTATCTGAGCAAATGAAAAATCCCTGTAAACATATACAAATCAAATAATTGCACACAATTTGATACCCATTTTGAAAATATTTCTTTTACTGGAAAAAAGTTATAAACATGTGAAATATCACTGATTTCCCAGTTTAGGGCCGCATGACAATTTCCGCAAATGAGCTAACACAAGTCCCCATACCGTTGAATTTTGCCTCGACTCTATTCAAGTTGTCGAAAAAACTTTTGTAATTATGGATAAGGCAAGAAATTCCCAACAATTAGACAGCAATGTTTTGTGGATTCTATAAAAAGGAAAAATTACAAATGCATTCTTATTGTTCACACTGGAATTCGGACGCTGTAAATTGTCAAACGACATACCGCGCACATGGTGAAAGCTGTACTTTTTACTATCTGAGCAAATGAAAAATCCCTGTAAACATATACAAATCAAATAATTGCACACAATTTGATACCCATTTTGAAAATATTTCTTTTACTGGAAAAAAGTTATAAACATGTGAAATATCACTGATTTCCCAGTTTAGGGCCGCATGACAATTTCCGCAAATGAGCTAACACAAGTCCCCATACCGTTGAATTTTGACTCGATTCTAATCAATGTGTCGAAAAAACTTTTGTAATTATGGATAAGGCAAGAAATTCCGGACAATTGGACCGCAATATTTTGTGGATTCTATAAAAAGAAAAATTACAAATGCATTCTTATTGTGCACACTGGAATTCGTACGCTGTATATTGTCAGACGACATACCGCGCACATGGTGAAAGCTGTACATTTTACTATCTGAGCAAAAGAAAAATCCCTGTATACATAGACAAATCAAATAATTGCACACAATTTGATACCCATTTTGAAAATATTTCTGTTACTGGAAAAAAGTTATAAAAAAGTGAATTATGACTGATTACCCAGTTTAGGTCCGCATGACAATTTCCGCAAATGAGCTAACACTAGTCCCCATACCTTTGAATTTTGCCTCGACTCTATTCAAGGTGTCGAACAAACTTTTGTAATTATGGATAAGGCAAGAAATTCACGACAATTTGGCACCAATATTTTGTGGATTCTATAAAAAGGAAAAGGTAGAAATGCAGTCTTATTGTGCATACTTGAATTCGGACGCTGTAAATTGTCAGACGTCATGCCGCGCACATGGTGAAAGCTGTACTTTTTACTATCTGAGCAAATGAATAATCCCTGTAAACATAGACATATCAAATAATTGCACACAATTTGATACCCATTTTGAAAATATTTCTTTTACTGGAAAAAAGTTATAAACAAGTGAAATATGACTGATTTCCCAGTTTAGGGCCGCATGACAATTTCCACAAATGAGCTAACACAAGTCCCCATACCGTTGAATTTCGAATCAAATCTATTCAAGGTGTCGAAAAAACTTTCGTAATTATGAATAAGGTAAGGAATTCCCGACAATTGGACATCAATATTTTATGGATTCTATAAAAAGGAAAAATTACAAATGCATTCATATTGTTCACACTGGAATTAGGACGCTGTATATTGTCAGACGACATACCGCGCACATGGTGAAAGCTGTACTTTTTACTATCTGAGCAAAAGAAAAATCCCTGTATACATAGACAAATCAAATAATTGCACACAATTTGATAACCGTTTTGAAAATATTTCTTTTACTGGAAAAAAGTTATAAAATTGAATTATGACTGATTACCCAGTTTAGGTCCGCATGAAAATTTCTGCAAATGAGCTAACACTAGTCCACATACCGTTGAATTTCGCCTCGACTCTATTCAAGGTGTCGACAAAACTTTTGTAATTATGGATAAGGCAAGAAATTCCCAACAATTGGACAGCAATGTTTTGTGGATTCTATAAAAAGGAAAAATTACAAATGCATTCTTATTGTTCACACTGGAATTCGGACGCTGTATATTGTCAGACGACATACCGCGCACATGCTGAAAGCTGTACTTTTTACTATCTGAGCAAAAGAAAAATCCCCGTATATATAGACAAATCAAATAATTGCACACAATTTGATACCCATTTTGAAAATATTTCTTTTACTGGAAAAAAGTTATAAAAAAGTGAATTATGACTGATTACCCAGTTTAGGTCCGCATGAAAATTTCCGCAAATGAGCTAACACTAGTCCCCATACCGTTGAAGTTTGCCTCGACTCTATTCAAGGTGTCGAAAAAACTTTTGTAATTATGGATAAGGCAAGAAATTCCCGACAATTGGACACCAATATATTGTGGATTCGATAAAAAGGAAAAATTACAAATGCAGTCTTATTGTGCACACTGGAATTCGGACGCTGTATATTGTCAGACGACATATCGCGCACATGGTGAAAGCTGTACTTTTTACTATCTGAGCAAATGAAAAATCCCTGTAAACATAGACAAATCAAATAATTGCACACAATTAGATACCCATTTTGAAAATATTTCTTTTACTGGAAAAAAGTTATAAAAAAGTGAATTATGACTGATTACCCAGTTTAGGTCCGCATGAAAATTTCCGCAAATGAGCTAACACTAGTCCCCATACCTTTAAATTTTGCCTCGACTCTATTCAAGGTGTCGAACAAACTTTTGTAATTATGGATAAGGCAAGAAATTCTCGAAAATTTGACACCAATAGTTTGTGGATTCTATAAAAAGGAAAAAGTAGAAATGCAGTGTTATTGTGCACACTGGAATTCGGACGCTGTAAATTGTCAGACGTCATGCCGCGCACATGGTGAAAGCTGTACTTTTTACTATCTTAGCAAATGAAAAATCCCTGTAAACATAGACAAATCAAATAATTGCACACAATTTGATACCCATTTTGAAAATATTTCTTTTACTGGAAAAAAGTTATAAAAATGTGAATTATGACTGATTACCCAGTTTAGGTCCGCATGAAAATTTCCGCAAATGAGCTAACACTAGTCCACATACCGTTGAATTTTGCCTCGACTCTATTCAAGTTGTCGAAAAAACTTTTGTAATTATGGATAAGGCAAGAGATTCCCAACAATTGGACAGCAATGTTTTGTGGATTCTATAAAAAGGAAAAATTACAAATGCATTCTTATTGTTCACACTGGAATTCGGACGCTGTATATTGTCAGACGACATACCGCGCACATGCTGAAAGCTGTACTTTTTACTATCTGAGCAAAAGAAAAATCCCTGTATATATAGACAAATCAAATAATTGCACACAATTTGATACCCATTTTGAAAATATTTCTTTTACTGGAAAAAAGTTATAAAAAAGTGAAATATCACTGATTACCTAGTTTAGGTCCGCATGAAAATTGCCGCAAATGAGCTAACACTAGTCCCCATACATTTGAATTTTGCCTCGACTCTATTCAAGGTGTCGAATAAAAACTTTCGTAATTATGGAAAAGGCAAGAAATTCCCGACAATTTGACACCAATATTTTGTGGATTCTATAAAAAGGAAAAAGTAGAAATGCAGTCTTATTGTGCATACTGGAATTCGGACGCTGTAAATTGTCAGACGTCATGCCGCGCACATGGTGAAAGCTGTACTTTTTACAATCTGAGCAAATGAAAAATCCCTGTAAACATAGACAAATCAAATAATGTCACACAATTTGATACCCATTTTGAAAATATTTCTTTTACTGGAAAAAAGTTATAAACAAGTGAAATATCACTGATTTCCCAGTTTAGGGCCGCATGACAATTTCCGCAAATGAGCTAACACAAGTCCCCATACCGTTGAATTTTGACTCGACTCTAATCAAGGTGTCGAAAAAACTTTTGTAATTATGGATAAGGCAAGAAATTCCCGACAATTGGACCGCAATATTTTGTGGATTCTATAAAAAGGAAAAATTACAAATGCATTCATATTGTTCACACTGGAATTAGGACGCTGTATATTGTCAGACGACATACCGCGCACATGGTGAAAGCTGTACTTTTTACTATCTGAGCAAAAGAAAAATCCCTGTATACATAGACAAATCAAATAATTGCACACAATTTGATAACCATTTTGAAAATATTTCTTTTACTGGAAAAAAGTTATAAAAAAGTGAATTATGACTGATTACCCAGTTTAGGTCCGCATGAAAATTTCCGCAAATGAGCTAACACTAGTCCCCATACCGTTGAATTTTGCCTCGACTCTATTCAACGTGTCGAAAAAACTTTTGTAATTATGGATAAGGTAAGGAATTCCCGACAATTGGACACCAATATATTGTGGATTCGATAAAAAGGAAAAATTACAAATGCAGTCTTATTGTGCACACTGGAATTCGGACGCTGTATATTTTCAGACGACATATCGCGCACATGGTGAAAGCTGTACTTTTTACTATCTGAGCAAATGAAAAATCCCTGTAAACATAGACAAATCAAATAATTGCACACAATTTGATACCCATTTTGAAAATATTTCTTTTACTGGAAAAAAGTTATAAAAAAGTGAATTATGACTGATTACCCAGTTTAGGTCCGCATGAAAATTTCCGCAAATGAGCTACCACTAGTCCCCATACCTTTAAATTTTGCCTCGACTCTATTCAAGGTGTCGAACAAACTTTTGTAATTATGGATAAGGCAAGAAATTCCCGAAAATTTGACACCAATAGTTTGTGGATTCTATAAAAAGGAAAAAGTAGAAATGCAGTGTCATTGTGCACACTGGAATTCGGACGCTGTAAATTGTCAGACGTCATGCCGCGCACATGGTGAAAGCTGTACTTTTTACTATCTGAGCAAATGAAAAATCCCTGTAAACATAGACAAATCAAATGATTTCACACAATTTGATACCCATTTTGAAAATATTTCTTTTACTGGAAAAAAGTTATAAACAAGTGAAATATCACTGATTTCCCAGTTTAGGGCCGCATGACAATTTCCGCAAATGAGCTAACACAAGTCCCCATACCGTTGAATTTCGACTCGACTCTAATCAAGGTGTCGAAAAAACTTTTGTAATTATGGATAAGGCAAGAAATTCCCGACAATTTGACACCAATATATTGTGGATTCGATTAGAAGGAAAAATTACAAATGCATTCATATTGTTCACACTGGAATTAGGACGCTGTATATTGTCAGACGACATACCGCGCACATGGTGAAAGCTGTACTTTTTACTATCTGAGCAAAAGAAAAATCCCTGTATACATAGACAAATCAAATAATTGCACACAATTTGATAACCATTTTGAAAATATTTCTTTTACTGGAAAAAAGTTATAAAAAAGTGAATTATGACTGATTACCCAATTTAGGTCCGCATGAAAATTTCCGCAAATGAGCTAACACTAGTCCCCATACCGTTGAATTTTGCCTCGACTCTATTCAAGGTGTCGAAAAAACTTTTGTAATTATGGATAAGGTAAGGAATTCCCGACAATTGGACACCAATATATTGTGGATTCGATAAAAAGGAAAAATTACAAATGCAGTCTTATTGTGCACACTGGAATTCGGACGCTGTATATTGTCAGACGACATATCGCGCACATGGTGAAAGCTGTACTTTTTACTATCTGAGCAAATGAAAAATCCCTGTAAACATAGACAAATCAAATAATTGCACACAATTTGATACCCATTTTGAAAATATTTCTTTTACTGGAAAAAAGTTATAAAAAAGTGAATTATGACTGATTACCCAGTTTAGGTCCGCATGAAAATTTCCGCAAATGAGCTACCACTAGTCCCCATACATTTAAATTTTGCCTCGACTCTATTCAAGGTGTCGAACAAACTTTTGTAATTATGGATAAGGCAAGAAATTCCCGAAAATTTGACACCAATAGTTTGTGGATTCTATAAAAAGGAAAAAGTAGAAATGCAGTGTTATTGTGCACACTGGAATTCGGACGCTGTAAATTGTCAGACGTCATGCCGCGCACATGGTGAAAGCTGTACTTTTTACTATCTGAGCAAATGAAAAATCCCTGTAAACATAGACAAATCAAATAATTTCACACAATTTGATACCCATTTTGAAAATAATTCTTTTACTGGAAAAAAGTTATAAACAAGTGAAATATCACTGATTTCCCAGTTTAGGGCCGCATGACAATTTCCGCAAATGAGCTAACACAAGTCCCCATACCGTTGAATTTCGACTCGACTCTAATCAAGGTGTCGAAAAAACTTTTGTAATTATGGATAAGGCAAGAAATTCACGACAATTGGACAGCAATATATTATGGATTCTATAAAAAGGAAAAATTACAAATGCATTCATATTGTTCACACTGGAATTAAGACGCTGTATATTGTCAGACGACATACCGCGCACATGGTGAAAGCTGTACTTTTTACTATCTGAGCAAAAGAAAAATCCCTGTATACATAGACAAATCAAATAATTGCACACAATTTGATAACCATTTTGAAAATATTTCTTTTACTGGAAAAAAGTTATAAAAAAGTGAATTATGACTGATTACCCAATTTAGGTCCGCATGAAAATTTCCGCAAATGAGCTAACACTAGTCCCCATACCGTTGAATTTTGCCTCGACTCTATTCAAGGTGTCGAAAAAACTTTTGTAATTATGGATAAGGTAAGGAATTCCCGACAATTGGACACCAATATATTGTGGATTCGATAAAAAGGAAAAATTACAAATGCAGTCTTATTGTGCACACTGGAATTCGGACGCTGTATATTGTCAGACGACATATCGCGCACATGGTGAAAGCTGTACTTTTTACTATCTGAGCAAATGAAAAATCCCTGTAAACATAGACAAATCAAATAATTGCACACAATTTGAT